>CM023621.1:14228158-14848158 GCA_013358685.1 Antennarius maculatus | reverse complement strand
CACATTCAAAATTGACATTTTTACTACGTCTCCCAGGAGAATGGCCACGCCAAGACCAATGGGGATGCCTCTCCGGCTGCAGAGGATGCCAACAAGGCTGATGTTCAGGCCAATGGCACCACTCCTACTGAGGAGGCACCGAAAGAAGGAGGTGAGAAAGTAGAGGGTGCCGAGGCCAATGGCGAGCAGGAGCCCGCCGCCACAAACGGAGAAGCCACTGCCAAGGCAGAGGAAGGCACTCCGTCCACTAGCGAGGACGGGAAGCAGAAGAAAAAGCGTTTTTCCTTCAAGAAGCCGTCCTTCAAGCTCAGCGGCTTCTCATTTAAGAAGACCAAGAAGGAATCTGAAGAGGGCGCAGCGGCAGAAGGATCACCCGAGGCCAAGGGGGAGCCTGCATCAGAGGGAGCACCCGCTGAGGAGGTGAAACAAGAGGGCGGTGAGGAGGGAGCCAACGAAGCTGCAGCCGAGGAGCCAAAGGCTGAAGAGGGGGTGAAGGCAGAGGCAGCACCGGAGGGAGGAGAGGAGAAACCAGCTGAAGCTTCACCTACTGAACCAGAGACGACAGCCAGTCCAGAGGCTGCAGCCGCCACTGAGTAATCCTGCTGAGTGAGAAGTCAGAATGAAGGAGGCCATGGAGCCTGTGTGAAGGAATGCGAGGACTTGTCTAAAACCAGGGATTTTTTTTCGTTCATGTTTTTGTTGGTGTTTTGTTTATTCTGCAACCATCTCATCCATAATGACTGCAATGTCCTTGGCAGCGACGGAGAGGAAGTGTACTGGAGTATGTGCTGCTTCCTCGCTGCTCATTGGTGCTTGCATTTGTGACATGGGTGAGTGTGAGTGTGAGTGTGGATGTTTTTCTACATGAAACCATGACTGTGTTGACATTTTGCTGAATTTGACATATTTTATCAAACTATTTGGTGCTGGGCAATTGGATGTAGCAGCTAAAGCTGTGTCTGCAAGATCTGAAACATTGTGGTATTTAAAGGGATGGTCCAAAACCAAGTCTTAAATGTCGTCTTTGCAGTGCACAGTTGTTTACAACTCTTAAAATCGATGCTCCTGTGGACACAACCATTTCTAAAAAATAACAAAAAAAATCTTCACCTAGATTTAGTGAACAGTCAAGATTGGTGCTCATCACTTCCTGTTGTGATTCCACCATTTCAAAACTCTGTAGTAATGCACGTTGTATAGAATTTGATATAACTGGTTTTATGACTGAGATGTACCTAGATGACAAGTTTTTAAAAGATAACCCATTGTAAATGAAGTTTTCTTGTTTTTCACCATTTGTAAGATTGAATAAAATTGGGAGATGTTTTAAGCAAATTTTGCAAGTTGTGATGATTACAGTTCCCTTAAAAAACATGCTCAAAGGAAGGTGTCAAGGACTCCAGGTCTTTGATTCAACGTGTTGAGCAAACCTCAGACGTCTCCAGATGGTTAGGAGGGTTGGATGCTGTCATTTGTGACAAATCAGCACTGAGGGAAATGAGTTCACACAGATTCTTTTCTCCACAGCTCCCTCTTGTGGTGGAAGAAAATCAGTTAAATGAGTGAAGATGCTTCAACAGCTGTTAAACAGGATTTTGGATCTGCGATCAAGATAATGTGTATGTAATATGTCACATTAGAAAATGTAACTTGATTAAAATAAAAACAGAGAGGCCCAGATGAAATCCACACAGCTTCAGCTAGATTTTGTAAGTAATGTATGTCAGCAATATCCTGCAGCAACGAATGTTCTGTGAACCCTACATACACACCTGATCCGAAATATAACTTAAATCTTGCTTTAATTTTCATGTGTGAAAGAATTTATATCCTTACATGAATATTATAAAAACTGTTTTTAAGTGTAATCCCACTGAAAGACAGATGAACAATCACTGATAAAAGCAACCTTGGCAGAGGTAATAAAAAATATTAAGATAAAGAAAAAGCAAAATATGCAGCAAACTATACTTAAAAAACCAACCCCCACAGCATTTCCTGTATTTTAGCACATTTTCAGACCCAAAAATTCAAGTTATGGTAATCGTAAACATTTTTCCTTAAATCTGGGAGAGGACAGTCCCACGGCTTCCCCACAGACATTTTTAACAGGACTGGTTGAAAAGTGATGAGATCTGGTTTGACTCAGACATGGAGATTTTGGGTTTGTACCCTAAATGATAGTGTTTAAAACAAACTTTTTTATGTTGTGTAGTGTTTTGGTGTCTACAGCAGCACAAATTCAACACCTGTGCTCACCATTGACAAGCTGGAATTTTCTCTGCAAACCCCATAAAAACAGCAGCATCTTTTTAACAGTTGGGATGGTTGCTGCGGACTCCAATGGGTGTTTTTAGCCACCCACAGTTTGGCCGATACTTGTTTCAAACCAACTATTTCCTTTGCACCCAATTTAACCTTGTGTATTCCAGCCCCTGGCCACCACAGGAAGGGTGTGTGTCACACATAATATCTCTATTTTTGGTCTTCATGTCCATCTTAGTCAGCTTTTTTTTCAGGGATATTCTACCAATGTCAGAACACAGTGTCCCTCATTCATGGGTTGTAACCGCGCAGTGCCATACATCCTAAAGAGAATCAGACACTCGCAAATTCAAACAGACACAAGAGCCCACTAGAATGTAGATATACTGTGTTTCAAAGGAAAAAATATTCTTGGAAGCGCATCTTAATTTCAGAGTGTGGCTTGTGAAATGGACCAAAAAGCAACTCCCCACCTCGTGTGACTGATGGCAGACGGTGTCTGAATGACAGATGGCAATCTCCAGCGGTTTCCCTCAGTCGTCTTCCTCTCTCTTCCACCCCTTTGGCCCCTCACCTCACCACAGTCTTGCTGTCTCTCCCACGGAAGATCAAACAGCAGCTGCCCTCCAGAGGACCATCCCTGTTCCTCATCCCACACGCTATGACTATTTTCAGCGTACCTATATTCAGACATGCATGGCAGTGTAACTTTTGTAAACTTTGGCTGTCAAGTAGGCAACCAGTGACCATCATGTGGGTAGAAACTTATACTTTATGATCCATATCCAGCTCAGCTTCTATACAGGGAGCAGTTGTGTGAAAGATATTTACAGCGATCAAGTACTTACATGAAGTATTTCTAGTTTATGTTGCTCAATAAGTGGAAGAAAACACATTGCTCGCCTCCTTCTCTTTGTGGGGTGGGAATCAAATTTGTCCAAGATATAGTTACAATGAAAAATGTGGACCCATACACACACTTACACCACAACACCTTATTAAATATTATCGTCATTCGGAACAGAACAGCTTTTTCTCAGACAAGTTGATAGGTGTGATGTGATGATGAAAGACCACAGATTAGTCCATAGCTTTATTGGAGGTATGTCCATGTTCACATATAGCTTTCTAACTCTAGATTTCCTCATCTGTCAAAGCTTACAATGTCTTAAATCTCTTCGTATCACTGAATGCAGAACACTTTGAAGTTTAGAACTTCATGATGGATGTGCAGGATGACCATTGCCTTGCTTGGTTACGTCTCATGAGTTGTTGCTGCAATTTTTTTGGTTGACACCATATGTCATACACCATATGCAATGCAGAACAATACCTGTAGTCTGATTTAGAAATCTCAAGATGCCACATTTTTTTGAGATTTCTGTAATAAATCAATTTTTTTCACTTCTGAATGTCATTGCTCTAAAGTTTGTTTTCGTAAAATTCAATGAGATTTGGATTATTTTGGAGGTCATGCCAAGTAAATTCAAAAGGAAAGGTTAAAATTCATTCATTCATTCTTTGTCATACTTCATCCGCTGTCACGGGGAACTGGAATCTATCCCAGCTAATAGGGGGCGTGAGGCAAGTGCACTCCAGGTGCGATGCCAGTGCACCGCAGAGCCACATGTAAAAAGACAACCATGCACGCGCACTCTAGGTTAGTATTGGAGTTTAAAAAAATTGCATAATAAAAAGGCTTCTTTGAGATCTAATTTCAATGCACATGAATAAAAATGAGCTCAGGGAATTTACAAGAGACTCAAGATTTTCGACTGCTTTATGATGCCACTGAGCAGATATCAGGGCATCTGATGTGTTTGTAAATGTTTTAAAATGTATTTGTCAACAGGAGTGAGTTATTGATAAACACAAGAGCTCTAAATGAAGTACTTTACAGTGTTTTCCAAACTTTTACCAAATGTTTATATGCCTTGAAATCTAACTTTCATTAATTTTCTGTATTGTCTCATTCTGTGTGGATTGTGGAGTGAAATCTAACTCGTTGTTTCATTTTAAGATTAGGAGTTGAAGGAATTCAATGAATGAACTGTACAAAAAACAGAAAAAAAAATGGAATCCTCAAAATCATTAAATATATATTTTAAAATCAAATTAACTGTTGCACAAACCTTTGACTTAATTGGGTTGATTTAAATGTACTAATTGACTAAATTTCTTGGTGGTTTTCTGCGCAAATTTAGTTCAACTGAATCAAAAAAGCTGAATTACTTTAACTAATCAATCATCCAACCGTTATTTGATCTCGTATGTCAGCATAACTAATAGTGGTTATTGTGTTTCAATTTGAAATGTCACATATTAAGAGAAAAATCATAACTTCAATGAATTATCATCTAATTTAACATTCATGGGTACAGTTAATTTATTAGCAGTGTTATTCCAGGCAATGGACTGTATTTATAATTAACAAACCACTAATGTTGCATCTTGTCACTCATAATTACATTGAAAAAAGTTACATTATGAAATTTTATCATACCACAACCATCGGAAGACTCTTTTCTGACACTAATGTGAAATATTGTGATAAAAAAAGACAAGGAAAGCTCCATTTATATTTGTGCATTTTATATCATACTATCCTTGGTTCACATGATTTATACGCTGGCATCCACTATTCTTTTTATTGTTTGGAAGAAATTTTCCTTTTTTACAGAACTCATTAGAGTTTTGAAATCTTTCATGAGGCTTTAGATGATCTCTATTCCAGTGCTGTTGTAATCCTGCTTTCTAAATATAAAAGGGAAGTCATATGGAAAAGTAGTAACACAAATGACATTTACTTTCAGCCTCCCTTATTAGAGCACAGGCATCCCTACAAAACTGTTCTACATCTGGGCTGAACTTTTACTCTGCAGCTGATCACTGACCCCAATGAATGTGTGGATTTACATCTGATTTGATTTAGGATTTGTGTGCAAGACTCAAGGAAATAACATGTTTAAATTTGTTAGAATTCGAATTTAATAATAATGTTAATAATCATTCAAAAAATGCGTCTGAACAACAGCTTGTTTCGACATCTTTTATTTTGGTCATTATGCTTTACATGACATAACGCATGTTCAGGGATATAACAAAGTTGCTGGTAGTCTGTGTTTGTATGACAGTATTCTGGTGACTCATTATAATGGTCAATTTGACCATTGCCATTTCACAATATTCAAGTCACATACAAGGATTACAGTTACAACGTGTTGCACAGAAAGTATTTGTTTACTTTTAATAAGATTATTGGTCACTCAAACAAAAACAAGCAGGCACAAAAACAAACAAAAAATTGGACAAACACTAAATTAAGAATCATCAGTTTAAGTCAGGATAAAAGGAACTGAGCGGAAAAGAAAATTCAGGTTACAACACAGTTATAAATCCTTGATTTCACATGCTGTCGCCATTATTAAAACTCACTGGTAACTTTGTAGATTGCTTCTCCCATCCCTGATTACCTGTTTTCATAAATTAATTTTCCTTCTTCTAAGCCCCTTTTTCTTGTAGTTTTCAAGTCGTGATGCTACTATTCCTCAAATAAGGGTGAACCACCTGTCTGTTGGCCTAGCAAGGAAAAAAACAGGGAGTTTACTTTAGTTTGAGAAATAGATTGCAAATTTAGTTGGATGGCTTTTGGGAACTAGTATCAACCTATCACGTTGAAGCGATGAGGAATCCGGAGAAAGAGCAGTGAACATTCTCAGCAGCAAAGACCCCATTCGCCTCCTCATCAGGGATCTGGACGTAGACTGTGTCCTGGTCGTCAAGCAAGAGGACAGCACTACCGGACATTTGGTCCAGGAAGCCCTTGTTGTACTCATCGTAAGTGAACATAACAGGTTGGCCATTCTTGTACAGAGCCACCAGGGCATGAGCACCATTAACATGGATGCTATAGGAAAAGTAGTAAACACCGGGAACCTGGCAGGTGAAAATGCCAGACTCTGGGTCATAGTGATTCTCAGCATTGTAGACTATGTGATCAAACTTGATGGGACTGCCAGCTTCAGGGTATGGGGTGGTAAGCGATGCAGTGAAAGCAGACATGGGGGACTTGACCATAACCTCGCTCACTTCCATGCCTTTCTCATATACCACTTCAGCAGGAGGACCAGGGGGGCCAGGAGGACCAGGAGGGCCAGCTGGGCCACTTTCTCCATCAGCTCCAGGCTCACCAGGCTGTCCTGGAGCACCTTGAGGTCCAGGGACACCCTTAGCTGCCAAACCAGCAGGACCGGCAGGACCAGGGAGGCCTGGATGTCCCTTAAGGCCAGGTGCACCAGCAGGGCCGGCAGGACCAGTGGGTCCTCTTGCTCCTGGAGCACCATCGGAACCAGGGGAACCTGACTCACCTGGACGACCTGTGTGACCTTTAGGTCCAGCAGGACCTGGAATACCTGGCACACCTGGGGTACCTGGAGCTCCTATGTTACCTTTGTCACCTGTGGCTCCAGTGGCCCCTCTGGGTCCAGTAGGACCAGCTGCACCTGGATAACCCTGCTTGCCTGTAAATCCCTGTGGTCCCTGATCTCCCTTGTTTCCCTTAGGTCCTTGAGGTCCACTTGGACCACTGTCACCTTTAGGGCCAGAAGCACCTGTTGCACCTTGGAAACCTCTTGCACCCTGAGGTCCAGCAGGACCAGTGGGGCCAGTTGCGCCAGTAGCTCCAGTATAACCAGTTGGACCTTGCTCACCCTTTGCACCTGGGGCACCTGTGCTACCTGTAGCTCCCCTTTCTCCCTTCTCTCCATTTACACCTGGTTTTCCATATCCGGGGACTCCAGGGGCACCTGGAGCTCCACCAGGTCCCTGGTGGCCTTTAGGGCCAACTGGACCAGGCAGACCTGGGGCTCCATTCTCTCCTGGTTTGCCTGAAATACCTACACCTGGGGCACCAGTGTGTCCTTTGGGTCCCATGGGTCCCATTGGACCTGTAGCACCATCTCTACCTGGGCTACCTGACTTTCCTGGCTCACCGGGCATACCTGCTTTTCCTGGTTTTCCAACTCCAGATGCACCTGGTGCACCAGTTGCTCCCGTGGGTCCTTGAGGCCCTGTGTCACCCTGAGGTCCGGGAGCTCCCACCCCTCTATCACCCTTTGCTCCTGGTAGTCCAGGAATACCTGGGTGTCCTTTCAGTCCAGGCTCTCCTCTGGGGCCCATTCCTCCTGGCAAACCTGCAGGTCCAGGCTTTCCAGTAGCAGAGAGGCCAGCGGGTCCAGGGCTTCCAGGAGCTCCAGGGGCTCCCCTTGCTCCCTGAGGGCCGCTATCACCAGTGTCTCCCTTCTCGCCAGGTGCTCCAGGACTACCAGGTTTGCCAGGTCCACCTGGGTTGCCAGGTTTGCCAGCAATGGAGCGACCAGGAGCTCCAGGGGATCCAGGAGGTCCTTGGGGTCCAGGGAAACCTTCACCGTTCTCACCTGCTGGGCCAGCAGGTCCAGGAGGTCCCTCAGGTCCAGGCTCACCTGGAGGACCAGGCTCGCCTGCAACTGACACCACTTTGAATATGAAAAAATGGCCATCATTAGTACCACAACAAACCAATAAAACAAAAACAAACAAACAAAGCAAGCACATAATGTTCCAAAGAGGAAGGATTAATAAACTGTGTTGTTTGTTGCTCTCACAATTAAAGTAGCTTTTGTAATATACTAAAATTATTTGAACAAATGTAATCTTACAATTAAAAGTGTAAATTTAAAATATATGCTTCAAAGACTCTTGGTTAGTTTGCAATAAATGGTATGTAAAGCAATAGTTATTAACATATTCTGACAGTAGCCTCTCAGGTCAAAGGTTAAGTATCTCTATTGCCTATGATCACATGAACAGAGATGTATTAGCCAAATCTGAATGACAAGGGTCAATAAAATCTTATTGACTAGTCATTCAACAATCAAATATGAAAAAATAAAAATGAATAAATGTTGCTTTCAGGCATTTTTTAAAAATGTTTTTTGTCATTATATAATTAAACAATGATGGATGCATGAAAAATTATTGAATAAATCTATTCTTGAACACTATAAGTAGAGCATGTTTTATTCCCTGGAACAGTCTTGGTGTTTGGAGGGTTTACTTCATGATGCTGATTCACTGCAATATTTTGAATTTATCTATTTATTTACTTTAATTGCTGTTTTGTATGCTGCACAGACATATGTTGTGGAACTTAATGAAGCGTTAGATCTCAATGAAAAAGAACCTTTTATTTGCTGCCTTAATGTGGTCACATGTTTTTGAGTGTAAAAAGCTCGATCCATGGCTTGCTGCTGCTGTATTTGGATAAAGCCAAACAGATGTTTCTACTTCTGCGTGAAAGGGCACACCCAAACAAACCACACTATTGGGTGACTGAATGCACTATAATTGTTGGTGTCAAACTAAAAATAATTCACTAACAGCTACTTTCTCAAACAAAACATAACAGCATGTTGATTCAATAAAAAAAAGCAATATTTCATATTTCATATAGCATTTTAGCCAACACCCAAAACCCCATCTTAATTAAGGCAGTTAAAAACCTCTAACAGGACTATGAAGAGAATAGAAAGTAATATCTTTACACTGTAAAAATGTACCCTTTTCTGGTAACAGGATCATCTATTTTGTGTAAATTCAACAATAGTCATGTAAGAAAATAATCCTCAAAAATTTTAGATACTTAAGTAAATCAAAACATGACAAGCCATAATCACATGCATGCGAAGAGCATTTTATGGCATATCAGTAAAAATGGCTGATGAGAAAGTCCCTTCATAAATTTATTGGATAAAACCTAATCCATAGGCTGAATAAAATAGTATATACCTTAGTCAAAACCATTAAAACATGAATGCCAAAAGTTTGTGATGAAGACCGATATTTAAATGTTGACTCTAAATTAACAGGATGGGATTGGAGAATCATGCAAGCTGCTGGAGCCAATCAGAGCACACAATAACACCAGAGCAAGGTGGAGTCGAGTTTTCAAAGAAATAGCCATCTGTTTGTGAGCAGCATTTATTTATACATTTCCTGAGATGCTGATTCCTGAGTGGAGTTTTCAGAGGTAAAGCAGGACTGTCAGAAATGTTGTTCTAGTAAAATTGCCTTCAGTGAAGAAAATCTGACTTTAGAAACAACTTTTATGAGGACAAAATATATTAAAGCAGCAGAAATGCTAGCATGCTCCATTGTCAAACATGTTGCATAGAATGCATAGAGATACGTTTTCTTACCTTGGCTCTTTACAGAGTAGGGCTGGTACTGGGGGGCAGCCTTCACCGCCTTCACCACATACCGACTCTTGTGGGCTGCAGTCAAGGCCAACAAGAGGAGGAAGATGCTCGCTACTCGTAAGTCCATCTTACAACGTTCAACCTGTGCGGGATCACAAGGAAACAATCAGTACAACTGCCAGCAAGCCTTCTCTGTATTTGTGAGATACTTTATAGAGCCGAGACTTTGATAGGTGTACAGGCTGCACATTATTACCAAAGCTAATATTTAGCAAATATATTGATTACCAAGATGTACATATTGATTTTGATTCAGTCAGAATTTCTCGAACTCGCTTCAGTCTCACACAGGAAGTCAAACACATCCTCACATTTCCAGTTTTCCATAAGAACAACTGGGAAACAAGGCCTAAACAAATCCCAGATCCTAAATGCATTCCCGCTGTGATAGAGATGTTTAGGGGTGAGGAGAAAATACACATACCGGCATCCAAAGTGGGGAAAGTCAGTCTCTTCAGCACCAGTGATCTCCTGGTGCTGCTGTATATCCTTAGGATAGGAGCTCTACTGAGGATATGCTGGTTTCCAGTACAATGATGTGGGTATTTATACCATATCTACTCCTCGCATCATTAAAAAAAAAAAAAGCCCCCACCATGCAAGTACCTCCCTCCTCAGAGCTAGGCTGTAATTAACAAACAGATCTGCCCAAAGCAGGCATGTCACATCAAGGTGCCTCCATGTCTTGAGTATCCAGACACATGATTATCACTTATTCCAGTCGTTTTCTGAACAAGAAAACAATCACAGTCAAAGTTAAAATAAATAAATAAAACAAGTGAATGCACGACAAAGAACACAAGCAAAGGCAGTGAGGGAGGAACAAATGTAATCCAGAAATACCTTGACATTGTTTTGCACTCGTCTTACCTGTTTTCCATCAATACCAGCTCAGGATATGTTTATATTTTTGAATATTTACAAGACCCCTGTTTAAATATGACAACTTCTGAAAATAGTACAAGTACATCTAAAAAAAAAACCACACCATGTTTGTAGTGGCACCTGTGTGGCTTCACAAAGCCTGCATTGAAAATGCACAGTACCAGACATTTCCATCTTGTCCAGCCTGCTCAGCTGGCTCAGCCGGCTCGTCCAGGTGAGACTCACCCTTACCTGTTCTTCTGGTCTGGTCACCTGGCTGGTATGGTGGGAATTGAACCTGGGACATTATACATGCGAAGCATCTGCATTAACATTGACCTACATTCCCAACACATTGTAATTTATTAGATTGAAAGCAAAAAAAAATGCTTAGTCCTACTAGGATCCCACCTTTTCAAGGATTCTTATTTAATATAATACATTTCCTCACACTATTTCATGATGAATCCTTTTCTCAAGTGTATTTTTGTCACCGTCCAAAGTGTTAATATAATGATATAAGGTGCCTCCGGAGAAGACATTTGGGTTTGTCTTCTCCACTGATTGTGAATGCTACCCAATGTCCACCAGCCCTCAAATGTAGTTTACTATTTGCTCACCAGAGGGCAGGTCCTACCACTGTGCAGCATCTCTCCATGGGGCAAGGTGGTGATGATGTTGTGGAGAAGGGACCATGCCGCTGTGGTTGCTTGTTATTTTTGGTCCCCTGGGTGCATACACACAACATCAAAGGATTCAGGCCTGTTCCTACAATTACATATACTTTCTGTCATGATGCTGTATTTCCTCAATCAGCTCTATCCTCTATTATCCTCCCTCACCCTAACCCTCCACAGTGCATTGCTTATGTAGAAATCTTCCAACTGTAATTTCTCAATTTCAACCCAGCCACATAGGAAATGCATACACCCAAATAATCACATGTTCCCAAATACACAACTAGCCATAAATGTTGTGTAGAGTAACATCCCGGAATCTTTCTGTGTTCTTGTAATGTACATACTGCTGACACATGAGTACCAGAATCTTTTTTTTCTGTGAATTCGGTCAAGTTATCTGTAATTTTCCAAAGTGTTACCTCGCAGAGGCCTCTGGTGCTTGATCATGTTTGACGAACATTGTTTGAGTTTGCTCTTCCTGTCAAATAAAACATAAAAGTAATTTGCGATCTTCATTTTCAAATGCTTGAAATTTGAGAATCAAGATAGAAATGATGGCTTGTAGCAAAGATGGGAGATGGACTACCTGTTGATCACTGAGAAGAAAACATAACACACCAAATGGAAAATTACTCTCAATCCAAAATTCGTAAATGCAGGTGGTTGAGCATATTTGGCTTTGTCTTATCAGCGGGGCAACATTTTGTCAATCCTGCATCCATTCATCTGCAGACGGTGACTATACATATTGTCTGTGCCTTCAGTTTAGATATTTTGCATTATTCTAACATCTTTATGCTTATGGAGGCCCGGCTATGCCAAATTCAGTGTAGTTTAGATGAAATGACAAAAGAGCAAATGAGGGCGGAGATGGGATTTCATGTGTTTATAGGTTCAGATGATTTCAGTTCATGTTTTTCAAACATTTTCTACACCAAACCACCGTCAGAGTTCTTCTGTTTTTAGATCAATGGTCTGAGAACAATGATTCATCTCTTTCTGCATAAAACAGCAACAACAACTTCACGTCTACACGTGAGCCAGAGAAGATGCAGACACACTCATCCTCAGCCCTGGAACCATAGTATACTTTAGCTTGACGAAGACTTTGAATTAACAGTGTAATTTGGATGTTGTTTATAACCTTGCAGCATATTTGTTTGTTTTCTAAACACGCCATTTCACTCATTTGAGAAAGACTCTGTCTCCATGTGCTTGCAGAATTGAAGGTTATGAAAATACATGGCGGAGTCTCTCTGCTCAGCTCGTTACAGCACCACAGGAGCTTGATGTGGCTACCAGATTTTATTGAAATAACCATCAGGACTTACGTTAACAGTCTTCAAACTGGATCCTGTGACGTCGATCTACACTCGTATTGTTCGGAGGCTCTCAGTGTGAAATACGCACATGCTTTCAGTTTTGTGTCACTTCACACATGACCTAAAATGCTTTTACTGAGTTTGAGGAGAAGAAAATGGTTAATTATGAAAAGCACACACCCAAATTCTTTCATCCGCACCCAAAGAGAGCACATTAAAGCTTCTCTTAGGGCTAGTGACCTTAAATTTGGCATCAAAACTAAATCTCCTCAAACGTCTCCATGCCATGTTGAAACTTCAAATGAAGGAGAATGAAGTATTTGACAAACTGAAGAAAGACAGACATGAAGAATCATTACAACATTTTCATTTTTCCATCACTGGTGGCATCTTAGAAAAAGGACTTAATAACTTTTATTACCTTCTACAGGTATAGATTAAAAAGAAACATGTAAAAAAAAAAATGCATGGGAAGCCGTGACAAGGCACATTTTCTTTGTTGCCTCTGAACAAGAGACAAGATGGCATTTAAGGCCTTGCTTGTTGCTCAGGCCTTCAACCATAGCTTATAACAGCCCATAGATTTCGCCGAAATCACAAGCTGGATCTTGTTACTGGCAATGTTAGTCATGTTTGTGATTTTACTCCATAATGATAACAATGTTTGGAAGAAAGGTTTTCACATTTTGTCTGTTTTTGTTCTCTCCACTGGACACGAATTGATGTTTCTGGTTTCTCTGCCATGCTGACCGAGGCTCAACCTACACCCAAGAAGAGAACATAATTGGCAGTTGATATAAGGGGACCCGACCGAGCATGTGAGTTAAGCAATGGCTAAAGATATACCATCATGGCTGGGATACAAATTTAATGTTTCAATAAACTCCACGGACCACTAAGAGCTACTTTAAACTTTATGAATGGCAGACTTGACGGGGGCCCTTGTGAGTGATTGGTGGGGAAATTACAGGGTCCTGAAAACAAACATGGACGTAAACGGAGCCGGAAGTGTAAAAGTAACTGAAAAATGGTGGTGGTGATGGCAGCCTTTGAGATGTTTTAGAGGTCACCAGCTTGAAATCCCAGAATGGCAGGAAAACGGGGGACACGGATGATACAGCAACCGCGTGACGCCCCCGAAGAACATCCATGTGCGAATTCATCTCACTTCATGAATGTGAAGCATGCAAATGGTCCTGAGGTTCAACAGCCAGACACTGTGAACGTGTTTAATTGTGAAAACACATGAAATTTACTCTGTAATTAAGTTAAAAATGCTTGGAAATTTACGCTCATGCGCCTCCTGTGATGCTATCACCAGACTGCCAAATGTGGCTTTTTTCACACTAACTTCTGCCTACTGCCAGTCAACCATGTGCTGCTTAATCTCGACTGTGAGATTTGATTGTTTCCAAAGTTTATTTCTGTTCATTTGAGGAAATCAGAGTTTAAGAGTCGCAGCAGTGAAGAAATTAACTGAACTAGAAGCCAGACAGTTTATGTGATGCTGAAAAACCGCTCACATTTACGCTCCCGATTTTCAGCAAAGGTAAGAAGGTCAGAACAGCATATCAAGATTTTGTTTTCTTTATGTTCTGCACTCCAGCAAGGCTTGGTTCTTTTTCATTTCATAAAGTTCTACTATACTTTGAATGGCCTCGTCTTCTCAAGTCTTCTCATTGACTGGGAGTATCTGCTTATTATAGCATCTGTCAAACGTATCGAGGTTAAATAAAACTACCTTTATGAGATTTTCAGCATTTAAGTGAAGGTGGTACATTTCTATATTTAAAGATAATGACTAATCAGTGACATTAAGCCTGTGAAAATTTTAGACTTCGCTGTCTGTATCAGGCAGACTCAGCCATTTCACAAGTAACGTGAAAGACAGGAGGGTGAGAACGCCCAGTTCCCTCATTGCAGAGCACACGGCATCAGAGCAGAGGTGGATTTATTTTTGACTTCGCTGTGTGATTACATTTGACTTAAGCACAAACTGTGTTTGGAATGTGTGAGGCAAATGACTGAAATGCCTGAAAAACAATGTTTATGCATTTTAATGTCACCTCACTTTCTGAGACAGATCTGCGACATAATGACTTTGTGGAGAGACAGGACATGTGTTTTCGGTTCGTGTCCAGTCATCTGAAAATAAATGAAGGAGCCGACGCAGGACCTAAACTGTTAGTTAGTGCCCACACATTTCACGTGTCTTTGCTCATAATCTTTGTAGAGACAGGACCACAGCAGGTCAGATGGGGTATAATATAGAACAAGTCCATAACATCGTTCAGGTTAAAGTCTCAGGCATTTCTGACAATGGCTCTGTGTGGTCTGACAAATACTTAAAATAAAAAAAAAATTGAAACCTTCATTGTTTATGTCCATGTTTCTTTTCCAGCAGTATTCTTGTTATGTACCCTTGTTGGAAAATTGTTCATTACCATCAGTGCAAAAATGGATGAATGTATCTTGAAGACGAGAAGACCGTCATCGTCTCATCCTGAGCTACTTTTTTGTCTTGTAGGTCACGAGTGTTGCTGGAGACTGTTCAGGCTGGATGCGGATGAGAGGTGGGGTACACCCTGGACATGTCACCAACGCAACACGGGGTATCATGGCAGTCCTCAAAGCTTAAGTCAGAATTAGAAAATATTTCAACTCTCATCCAAGAAGCTTAAATTTCTGAGAACTGTGGAACTCAAGCAGTATGTTCAAAGCTGATGAAACATACCGTACATACAAACAACTGTTTGTTAAAACCTCCAGTCACCCCTGTCTTCATCTCTCCAGTCAATTGTGTCAGTTGTTTGAATTGTGTTGCACCAAAAGATTTCTGGAGGACACCATATCTGACTGATTTTATATAACATTTTCAGTCTGTGTTACGATAAAAACAACAACAGTGCTTCATCCGGCTTTGCATGTTGGAAAAAAAAAAAATCTCATCACTCAGACGAGTGGTTCACTACAGATGTTTTGGAATTTGTTATTGGTAATCCACAGACAGGAGAAAATCCCAGACTAAATCTGGATGAGGACACACAAGCGAATATTCATTCCGTATGGTTTACATGTTGGTAGCTGGCTTCTTGATGTTTGTTTAAAGGGTTTTGGTCAACAGAAGTCGTATTTGCAGAATATTCTGAAGAGACATGCCAAAGGTGGATCCTGGTTGCAAAAACACTTGTGTTGTGAGTTTGTCCTGAGTCTGAAGTGGCCTGAGATGGTGGAAATGGAAAGTGTCCTAGGTATTTCTTGCCTTCAGTGTATCTTTTGAACACTTACCATGAGGGATACCATAGAGCGTTAAACACGTCTCACCGCAGTTCATCTGAGACCATCCCTGACATTTAGACAAAACAAGTCCCAAGTCAAACATCTCAAGCTAAATTTGGTTGAGTCGTGTTTTCTCAGAACTTTATGAAACACAATGAATAAACTTTTGTGTGAGCAGTTCTTCAGGACAATGTGAAATTATTCTGCAGTGATTTAAACACTTTTTCACATAGAAAGCTTATGGTTGAGAAACTATTTAATGGAGTTATTAGACTTACATTTAAATGAAATGATCTGTTACAAAGTTTTTTTTTTTTTTTAGCAGATTGTAATTCTCTGTTTTAAGATTTACATACATGCACATGCGTTTTGTTTTGTGTTCAGAGGTTAAGGCTGATTTGTCCATTTGTTTTTAGTCCAGTGAGCCAATGGTTTGTCTGTATGTCCGATCCAGAACAGAGCCAAGTGGTCTTTAATGTAAAGCGAGTGCTAGTCTTTGCACTCTGTAATTTGGGCACACTGGAGCTGTCTTAAGTGACCACAGCTGCAGACCTGTTAACCAGATTGATCCACATGTAAAACTTTCCTTTCCTCTTAACATAAATTATAATGCCACTTCCCAGACCTCTCTGCCTCCAGCATGTGTCAGTTTAACGGCAATGACAGCCTGCTGGAAGATCATTTTAGGACAGGCCTGATGATTATTTTGGGTTGACCTTTCTTCCCAACAAAGAGCCTCTGTTAATCCCTTCCATAATTCCTGCACAAAATCTTTTTTTTTCCTAGATAATGCAGCTACTGTAAATACCATTTTTCCAAAGGTATGGGCTTTGCTTTTAAGGCGCAGCTTAATCCAGTAAGTATACGTCTTTGGAGCTGGACAGTCAAGTCTGGCACAAGGTGAACTGCTACATCTGCACATGTGAGACTTGTAGGGATTCCAGTGGGTACTTTTCTCAGCTATTAAAGGCCTGCATTTCAAACAAAATCTCCAAATGTGGAAGTTTGTGGTCGTGTGGTCAAGGAAGAGAGAGTCACTTTACTAATACTGGTCCAATTTTCTGCTACAGAGTTTACACTGGTCTAGTCTCATTCTGGTCAGATTGCAACATCTCGTGGTTGAATTAAACTGCAGTTGCTCTTAAGTCATGTTTCATGCCAGAAAGACAGGTGGATGCAGGCGTTGTCTTGAAAAATCTGTAGGACTAAAAGGCAGCAGGTTCGATAAGGGGAATGAATATTTGGTTTAACATGTTTTGCAAGATGATAACAGGTTCATACCAAGTAGCTATGCTGCTGTGTGAAGCACATTTAATGAGACGAATAACTGCCCACTTTGATTATTCTAGTAGACATCTTACTTTATTCAAAGGTATCTGTTTGTACATGTCATTTCTTTTTCAAAAAAGTTGAAAGTCATAGTTTGTGGTTTGTGTTTTTAAAGAATGAAGAATCAAGGTAGATACTTCTTTTTCAACGAATGTAACCCTAACCTAAATTCCAACAAGACATGGTTACGATCAAGACTGCTGCCCTCAGGGTTCTGTTAAAGTATGTTTGTTAAAGTATGTGTAATTGTCAAGAATGCTAAAAAGAAATTTGTGTAGGTGATAAATGGATCCCTCCTTTTTTCCTACATCCAATCTAGAGTTTAATGATAGGTTTCATGGCGCACGCCCAGCCCTTCCTCCTCATGGGAAATCAGTTTGCTTATTTTAAAATGATAATATTAGGAAGTTATAATGTCATCATGTCCTCCATGTTCCTTTGCATTCTGAAGGCAAAGCTGAGGCGAATGACTCTTCAAGTATTCACAAGTTTATCAAAGAGCGTCACAAT
Organism: Antennarius maculatus; assembly: GCA_013358685.1. Taxonomy (NCBI): domain Eukaryota; kingdom Metazoa; phylum Chordata; class Actinopteri; order Lophiiformes; family Antennariidae; genus Antennarius; species Antennarius maculatus. Next base: position 14,830,614 of record CM023621.1, on the reverse strand, counting down.
CAGCATGGCTCAAAATATTGATTATAGCTGCTTTATTTAGGCTGACCGTCCACCATTTGATATTTGGTTTGTTTTGCACAAGGGGGCTAATATTTATAATGGAGGAGTTTTTTTTAACCTATCTCAGATTTACAGGTTCCATCATTCTAAAACATATTTGAAACCAGTACTTAAGGTTATGTTTAGAGCAGGAGATCACACAGATGGAAGATGTTTGTAGTTTGGTATTACATTACTTATGTAGAAAAAAATGATTGTTTTCTGTTATTTTGCTCTTTAGTCATTTACATTCGAATCTAGATTCGAAATTCAAGATTCAAAACCTAAATAAGATCAGTTCCATTGTTTGCACTCATTCAAATCTTTCACTTTCACTCTCGTGTGGAGCCACTCTGTTGATTGCAGTTTGATCCCATCCACCTCACAGACAAGTGGTTTGCTTCATTGAAATTAAACTAATTATATTCCATGCCTGCACACATGCAACTACTGTAAGCTATACTTTCACCCTCTATTATCTCCTCAAGGTTTCATGACTGTGAAACACCCTCTTCAAATTAAAGGTCGGAAACGTGCCAAAACCTGACATTATAAGCTGTGGAGTTGTCAGGAGCGAAAATGTACCCAGTCTCTCCAGTCAGCACCAGTTTGGCATCAGCTGCCAGTGCTCAGCTTGAACATGAGCTTCAGTTTGTGCAAGTCAGTCTGCACAGACTGCAGGAGAGCTGAGGTGAGTTCCTTCAGACAGTTTAAGCTTTTTGCGGTGTGATGAATACAGCAATAACCTTTAAATGTCAACAATTGTCTGTGAATAAGAACAAAGAGACTGGTGTCTGCCACCATCATGCAAACATACAGTATACAGGTAGAAGAACATGTTAAAACAGACACATGGAAAATATTTTTCAGCTGTTTCAAACAACAGTTTTCACCAAGATGAATTGCTATTTTACAGGATTTTTAAAATAAATGATTAATTTTGTTTCTATAAAAGCTTATCTGATTTGAATCCCTGTGTAGGTTTTTTTTTTTTAATCCCCACCACTTTAATAAACGGTGTAGACTATGCAAGGATAGGAAATAATATAAATCCTTCAGTAATTTTAGGTCATAGAATATTGATAAAGATATTCATACATCATACATAATACATTTAGTTGATATAACTCTTAATATTCAGCACGTCCTGCTCATGATTGGAGATCAGAGAGAAAATTTACTTCCCCTCCTTTATAGACTTGATGAGAACACTTTATTTGGCTTACTCACACGTATAACAGTGACTGTTGCCATGGTGCTGTTGCTTTATTAAAGGATAAAGAATACACAGAGTAATGTAATAAAGCCTGGTATTGGTTTTGGTGTTATACAATGGAAGGTTTTATTTAGGAGTCTATGATTCAGTGTGTTGTCACCACGGTGATGACTGTTCTGTGATTTACTGCTGTATCTGGACCCACAGGGGTTGAACATATGTTGAAATCTAACCAAACACATCAGCAAATAATCCATCAAATATGGAGCTAGTGTCAAAACGTAACTCGGTGCACTGACATATGTCTGACAACAATTTATCGATAATGCTCTTTTTATAATACAAAAAAACAGGAGATAACACTCCTGTCCACAACATTTATCCATACAGTCAGAAAATACTCAAAAGTATGTTTTTGGAAACATTTTGGAGTGCAGCAACAGAATGTTTATTCATTAGTTTCACTGACTTTGGCAAGATGTCCCTTTCTCGACCCTAGATGGGCCGCTGTTACAAAACAACTTCTCTATAGTGTAGTCTTTGTGCCTGTGGAGGTGGGCATACAGCAATGTGGGAGGACAATCTGTACTGTGAGCAAAAGCCTTTCAGCTGACATTTGCCTTGCCGTGAAGAGAGGGGGTGGCAAGATTAATGCCAGCATCTTCTATCAAGTTTAGGTTGAATGTTTCACGTGTGAGGACAAATTAAATCCTGCTGCACAAATTATTATTAACCTTAAAACCGTATTTGAATAAAATCATCGCTGCAATAGAAACAAAACAAAGAACAAATATTAGCTTTTCTTGTGTACCCTTGTGGTCAGAATACATTCAATACTTTTTGGTAACTGCATTTTTAGAGGCAAATTATTGCTGAAATGCTCTTGAAATAACCTCAAGTATAGGTGTGTGTTTGTGCATAAAACCACAACGTGCGGAGCTGTCGTGCTGCTTCACATCAGCCGAGAATCGGTCCATTCTTCTGCACTCGGTAGTAGTTAGGGTTCGTGAAAAACTTAATGAAAGCCTTGAAAACCTTTTGGTACCACGCTTCCAGAGATGTTCGATCTGTAGAAATAGAATTGTAATTCTATGCTAAAACACGATATACCTCTAATTTGTCTGAGCTCTGATTGGAACGTTGTTTACTATAATTAGTTTATGAATGTGCTTTTCTGCTCTAAAATATAGATTACTAGAGATTCCTGCTTCAGTGGCTTCAAATGGAAGATTGAAGCGAGGCCTTTTTGGGGTTGGTGTTGGCTTTCCTCCTGCTCTTTGGTTTTTATTGTGTGGGTTACAGTAAGTTCAGTCCTAGATAGCAGAGGGAGGGCGTTTTTAACTCCAGTGGTTGATATTGGGGGGCACAGGGACATTTTTAACTCCCTGGTCTATGTGTTGTGGTGAAGGGTGTGTTCAGTTGTGGTGAGGATTGGTGCTAAATGTCTAATTATATGCGACCCCACGTTCTCAACTTTCCCAGGGTACAGTAACAGTAAGTTAATGTGAGCCATGCTCTGTAATCACAGCCAAAGACCACATGAGGCTCTGTATTCCAGATAAATCCCAGAATTGGGGACCCTGTGGTGCAGAACACACCTCCTGTCTGTTGTTAGAGCTTTAATTATGTCTGTTACACAGAGTACAAACCATGAAGTCGTTTTTGTGGTAATGCGTTCATCACCTGCTGGTTTGCTAAACAGCCCCCCCCGATTACTGCCAGCAACAAAATTAATGTCTTTAAAGGTGGAACTCTAAATTTGGCTGATTTGTAAATACGATTGAACCTACTTATATGTTTAAATAAACTCTTCAACAAAGATGATACAATCTTCTTAATTGTGCATGCTATGAAATCATATGGCTAATGAAGTGAATGAATGGGCATGGAACAACGGAGCAGTTACACACATAGATTGCAGTTTCTGCCCAGCGTTTTGATTAGTCAGCACGTCTGTGTTTTTGTTCCCAGAAACCCAAATGGTCTGGAGATGAAAGGTGCTGCATCTGGAAGTGAGATATAAGCATGAAGATTAAAAAAAATAACGACAGCTTGACCATTTGAGCATTTAGCTCTCCACCTGAAATTCATCTATTATAAAAGGATAATGAAAGCACATGAGACAGCCAAAGAGATTACCAAAAATGAACTTTCATTCTTCATTTCATACAAGACTGAATCGTTTATTATACAGAATACAGATCATTAAGCGAATACCAGCTGGTTTTTCAGGAATGTTTCTATTTAGGGATTTCTTCAGTCGAGAGGCTGTGGTTCTGTGTAAAAACTAAAGACCATCGGAAAATATTCTCAAAACTTTCTGTCCCTTATAAATTACTGTTTAAAAATACTGTGATGAGGAAGGAGCTGGACCAATGTTTTATTTTTAATCTGCCATATCTGAGGCCACTTCTCATTTACAGTTGTAGGAAAATGTTTTTTCGTCTCATGCTTACCAAGAGGGAGCATGTGGAGGGCAGTAAGGAGTTGGATAGCACTTGTATGCTAAAGAAATGAAGCACATTAACGATGTCTGTTGTTGTGCAGATTTGTCATCTAGATGTACATATATATACATGAACACACCTTTAATGTCTTGACTTGCCGTTTGATCACCTATGAAAAAACTGGACAGTAGAATGAATTGGATTCATTAATGGAATAAAGACATGGACACACAATTAATATAAGCAACGCTCTGAAGAGCCATGTCCAAGGAACACATGGAAGTTGCATGTTGTGCTTAATTATTTTTATACAAAGAGAATCAAAAGAGAATGGCTAATTAAGTTAAGGACAATGAAAATAAGGATTTATTAGCCCATTCATTATTCTATCTTGCTTCCCACAATATCTCATAGTGTCAGGTCAGTCATCAGATTTTCTTGCAGGTATATTTATGATGCCCAATGAACAATTTCCAACACTTACGTGATACCTATGTGAAACTGGCAGCCCTGCACAAAATTAAAATATACCCTCTGAAATTGTCAGTAACATATTTGAACATTTAAAAGAAAGCAGTGAACAATATTATCCTTGTTGGCGTGGTTTGAACTCTATGCCATACATTATGATGCATACAACCTGTGCCTCCACGCCGCATGGTAGAGTGAGTGTCTGTGGTCACTCTCTCTGCCCTCTGAGTCTCCTGTGGGCCATCTAACACATTTCTACCAGTGGCATTCTGCCAAACCCCAAGGTAACAAGCCATGAAAATGAGAGCCCTAGGAGTTAAAATAAGACAAAAACACCATCTTCATCTATTTATTCCCATGCTTGTTCTGAAATATCTATAGAATTAGCTTTGCTGGGGAAAGTGGGAATTAAAGTTCAATCATTTAGGTTTTCTGCTACCTTACCATTATTGCTACCAAAAGGGTTGCAAATTAAGATTGTTCTTGTCTCTGTGCAACCACTAAAAGGCTGAAAAATGCGTCATAAGGGACATGATACAGTAATTTGTGGCTTTGACTATAAATATGATGCATGATGCACAGTGAAGCATTGTGCTTTCATTTTCTCATGGCCTTTATTAGTGAGGTACCCATCATAATCCTGAGGTACTTTTTGCTTCAGTCCTTTTTAAAATGAATATATTTTTCAAGATATTAGCAAATAAGTAAGTTCACTGAATTGTTTTGATGTAAAAATTCCAACAGTATTTTGATGACACTGTCATCATTTTGTAAAGGTTCAATGTGGCTCACTCATTTATTCTTTGCTAAACTTTTTCCCATGTCTAAATCTTTGACTTTTTCTTCAACATGTACAATGCAGTTAAAAACCAAACACATTAAGTTATCACAAACTGATCATGCACACATGAGAAAAGCAGAAATCATTGAATGACAAATCATATGCCACTACATAAGAAAATATTGCATGTTGCCATGTAATATGTATATTCCGTCTATATCCAGTCTATAAATTCATATGTCGTCCTTCAAAGCAACACTATTTACAGTTAATTACACCCCAGAAAGGTCTGATTCCCCTTGAGGCCCCTCGTAAACAAACTATTCATAAACTCATTTAAAATACATCCAAAAAGACTGAACACAGATGTAGAGCACATGAAAGTCCACTGTAATCAGCCATGTTTTACAGTTGAGGTCTTTATGGATCCAAACAGAGAAATAATTCATTTTATTTAGTAGACTTCATCAGTTTCACTTGTTTTACATAACATGAGGGTTCACTGTTTTCTGTGATGTAAAAGTCTAATTCCTACGTACAAAAACAACTCTATATCAACATGTACACAGTAAGATTCTATGGTATGGACTGACCAACGTTTTTACTTAAATTTAGAAAAGTACAGGAAGAAAATGTCCTTGTTGTTCCTCCGTGAATCGTTTGTGGTGGTGTAGATATTTATAATGGGAGACCAATGTCTGGGTATCCTGCTATATCTTCCTCTTGTTCCTGTTTGCTTCCAGCTTCATGGGTTATGGTCTATCTGGTCGAAACCCTACAGAAGAACCCCGGACTGCTCCTGCATTTAACTCCAGATCAGGGTCAAATGAACATGAATGAATGAATGAATGAATGAATGAATGAATGGTGATTTAATAACCAACAGGAGAAATTTTTATAAAAAGATACAGAAGAAGGTTATTTGTATTTGCATCTGCCTATTTTTAAATTTTTGTTGATGGTCAACATCAAAAATGAAAAAAAAAATGTTTGCAGGTGTTCAAACCAACATTATTATTATTCCCAGGTTGTTAAAGGGGGGAAATTAGTGGACATAATCCTGTCATCAGGTCCAACCAGCGATCACTTGTCCAAAGGCACAGCCCAAATCTCCACCAGTCACAGAGCAGCAGTCCACACTGTCAGCCCACACTAACTCTGAGAGCCTCGTTCACATCTCAAAACATCAAGAAAGTCGCTGCTGAAAGGCGCCTCTGTACTCTGACCAGCTTATCCTGGAGGGTTTACAGTGACTGTGCAGTAGATTAAAACTAAATCACAGATTATCAAAATTACAAGGAGCCGATATGGAGGAGAAGATGTGGCAATTTTCCTGCAACCACCAAAGAGAAACGTGAGGAATTTGTTTTTTTTTGTGGTTTCTGGGTTATGATTCTGTTTATTTAAATGAGCCAGAAGTTAAGTAAAGACACTCAAAGTGAGACATTTCAAGGTAAACTGTAAACCAAGTGATGTATTGTAGGATTTATGGCATTCACACCAAGAAACATGATAACAACAACCCACTGACAAAACAACAACAAAAACAAAGTAAATACATGGCAAAAAGCGGCTTTCTGTAGGAACGGCGCTGTTGAGATTTTGTAATTTCATCACAACATGCTCATAAATCACTATTTCTCTACATTGCAATTAGTCAACCAGTCAGAAAAACAGTCCCAAACTGACTCCTGTCCCAAAGTGAATCTGGATAGACATGCATGGCTAGCCTGAGTGACTGAATTACAACAAAAATAGACAAATTCATCTGGAGCGTCATTTAACTTAATCATAGGTCTTTAAGTTTATATATTGTGTTCTGTTCATTTGATATTTTCCTTCTCTATAAACGGACCCACTGGAGATTTGGTGTTATTATTTGGAGTACATGTCTGTGATGTTCCCGCATGAAGTGATGGTAATGAGGACCAAATGGCCGGTGACGTCATGCTCCATACAGAGATCATGCACAGACATGTCTGCATTTGCTTATGAAGATCAAAAATGACTCAAAACTCTTGCACTTCCTTGACCTGTTTTCTTTTCATTTTTAAACCTATAATTGTGATTTTCCTGGTCATGAATGTATATTAATGCACAAGCTGAATTAAAAAAAAATCTGTCATGTGCAAACCTCTCACTTGTTGACTTTCTCTTCCCAGTTTCATGTAGACAAATATACAGAGTGGAAACCATGATGTGGGGATGCATATATACCCGGTTGGAGGATGGTGACATTCCCTTTGGTCAGCAGGTCGACCACAGGTGGTTTCCATGTGAAACACCACAGTCTGATCAGTGAATATGTGCCCCTGGTGTTTCCTCCACAATTCACTTTATAGCTATTGCTGTCTGCAGTGTCTCTAGGAAAAGGCTCAGACTCGCCGGCCTGAAAAAGTGCACTGTATGCTCTTTTGCATTTTGAAACCAGCTATTTACACAATTTATTTTCTTTTTTCTAATTATGGAGAGTGTCTTTTCCATGGCCCATGACTTGAATCCTTTTGCAGAGTTTACCCAGATGACACTAATTGAAAGAAATTATTGGGTAGGATACAGACACGTCTTCCACTGGAAATGAATGTGATTGTCAAGAGGCATAGGCATTTGCGTAAATAGACAAGAGATTGGTTGAGCAGTATCTATGATGATGATGGTTCATTGCAGCTTGTGTGCACTGGGTCACTGTGAAGACTCCAGGCAAAGTGTGGCTCTATGAGTTTCCTTTGACAAACCTTACACCTCTGTCCCTCGTGCTGTCTGAAGTTTATTTTTGAGGCCTGCATCTGCAGTGGTTAAGGAAGCAGAGTTCAGAAAAGAAACACATGAAGGATATAGTACAATACGAGCAATGTTTACTTGTGCAAAATAAAATAAGAAAAAGTAACTCACCCAAACAACCTGGTGTCGCATCAGCTCCACCCGGCTCAAAGCTGTTTGCAGCGATACCATCCGCGTTTGGTGCAAGGTCTCTCTGAGGGATCTGGTTAAGAACTGGGAGACTAACTGAACAGACCAGGACTCAGGCAGGAGCTGGAGGACCTTCTCGATTGCAAAGTCCTGAGGGTTGTTGTTGAGAAGATCCACAGCAGCACTGGTGAGGTTCTCTGAGTCGAGGTAGATTTGGACCAGAGTGAGAAGCAGGGTCTGCTTCAACAGGGGGTCCTGGCCTTCAGCAGTCCTGTAGCAGAAGGCCTCAGCCACCCGAGGGTCTTCCTCATGGTTAACAAGCTCCTGCAGTGCCTGATAGTGTTCACCCATCCTCCCTAGAAGAATGGCTTTCTCTCTGTGCAGGTTTGTTGCTTCAACACTTTCTGTAATGGAATAAAAACACGTTATATATTAGTCATGAATTAGCAATGGTTTATTTTCCAACAAGGAACAAACCCACCATACACAATGGAGATATCATAGAATTTGGATTCCCATAGCAGCTGCTGCAACTTCCATCCGGCTTTCCTTAAATCTGCTTCCTTTTCCTCTTGCAATGCCTGAGTAACATATGACAGGGCCAGACGGCTGTGATGTCCCTCCTCCTGGGGGCAGATTATACATCAAGATTAAATGTCTTATTGTATATAAGAAAGGATTGGGCTGTCAGAATATGTAGAGGATGGTTTACTCACCTCACTTTTCAATTCATAGATTAAGAACTCAAGATATAGAAGCAATGCCAGTGGATACTTCTCTAGGAGAGTAAGAACTTCTTGTATCTCAGTTTGATCAGGTTGGGGGTGCCTGCTGAAAATCTGCACTCCAGTCTTTTTCAAATAAAGGAAATATATCATTAGTGGTCATTAATTGCATATCATAAGGAAATATAAATAATTAAACTGCCTCATAAGTGTAGAAATTTAATTTGAACAGTGAGTGATATTTGCTGTGTGTCACTGTGTATAACAGTTATACAAATTCTGCCCCCTGTTGAGAGAATGGAAATTGAAAAAGCACCTCCTGATCTCTTTGCAGAGTCCAATCTGCAAATTTCCATACAGCATCTCTGTCTTGTAGTTGACTAAGAGTCCACACTATGTGTCCATATAGATCTGAACAAGATGGGTCTTCATGGATGCCATCTGCTATTTTCACCCAAGTCTAGAAGAACATAACCACATTAAAAACACTTCTTTTGTTGTGTCACTTATTTTATAGATATGGCATGAAATTGTGGCATTTTTTGTTTTACCTGAATTGCATCTATGTGGCATCCTTGGCTTTGAAAGAGGCAGCCTAATGCATAATATCTGAAAATAACAAGATTAAAAATAGTGTTACATAAATACTTATTAATTATTTAATATTATTAAAAGATTACAATTGTCAGCATTGAATTTAATTCTTCTTCAAGTATGACTTATCAGTCAACAACAAAAAGGGACTGTGCTCTGAGCAAGTGTCATTCTAAATAATTCACTTTCAAATTATCATTCAAAATAATCACTCTTCACCGTTTGTTCTCTTCCAAAAAAGGAGCGCAGTGATCCAGGTCACACATGTTAGGTATCGTCAGGAGCTGCTGCAGATTTTTAGTATCTTCCAGTTCCACATACAACCTGACGAGGGCGCAGTCCACCTCTTTAATGCACTTCAGGCCTTGCTGAGTTCCCCTGATTTCTGTGAGAAAATCTCCCAGAAACCCAAGATAATGACGAAATGTGTTCCTGTCCTCTTCCCAGTGCTCCTGGAGGGCCTTGGCCTTGTTCATTTGATCCTGCTGGGATTGAACGTCCTCGCTGAGACACGACCGTATGTCAGGGTAGAGACTGATGACTTCTCTGGGGTCCTGCTCACCTTTGCTGTTCAAGTTGTCAATAATTATTGATTTCAGTTAGACTCAGCAGGAATTAACCACTATTCACAAAATTCAGACAGTAACAGAGTTTTCTGTGTATCATTAGCATGTTCGTAACGGGTTTTACTCTCACATGAATAGATCTCTCGCCTTGGAAAAACCCTGCTGGTAAAAATGAACAAATCCAGCTTGTCTGGTGATTGTTTTCTGCAGCTCCTGCCAGTCAAAAAAAAGAAAAAAGAAAAAGAAAACAGCTCTCATAAAATCAGGCTCATATTTCATGAATTAAAGAGTGATTTGTCAGTGAAATCATTCACGATGAAGACAGTAATCATCAGTATGACTGCAGTAAGCTATTAAAACACCACAAAGGAATGACTCGTGACTCATCGGCATATAATTGTGACACGCTCACCTCTAACCTGAAACCTGAGATATGGCACAGATTACACTAAATCCCCAACACCATCTGCTGCTCTCGGTCGTGTTCATCCAACTGGAATACCCCCCTTATAACAGCTCACAACAATGTAGACAGTCTACACCTCAACAGCCTGGTCCACTGTGTATTACAGCAATGGAATATTAAAGTCTAACACTACAGTTCAGTCTCATCAAGCCATTTATCTACACCTTTTAGGTGTGTAGGAAAGAATAATCATATGATTCTAGTATTATAACTGAACTGATATAATACTAGAATCATAATACTAGACGAACTGATTTTTTAAATTGTAGTTTTATCCTCTCTATCTACTTTATGGGGTAACCGTGTTCTCTTCATACATACCAGTTCAAATCTTGTCAAGAAGCCACTGAAATATATTCTTTCTACGGGCCCTAACAGTTGATCCTCTCATAATTAACCCTCAGTTTGCATATACTATATTTGCATTTTAGGCACATATGATTTGAGGTGATTTTTCTTAAATGTCGCTGTGCTATTGTTTGATGAAGACAGAAGTTATAATCTATCTGAATCAGCACTTTTTTTCCCCAATAGCAAGGGAAACTGTTTTCTCCTTCTAGTTTTTTTCAAGTCACAGTTTTCTTTCCTTTAATGACTTTATACTGCAACACAGTTGCAGTATAAGACACATGTTTGAGAGACATGTTTGTATTCTGCTGTATGCTAAAACTTTTATGTACGTTTCACCTCGTGTGAGTCCAGTGGGCGTTGGCCTTGAACTCCTTCCAGCAGCAATAAGGCCTCCTCGACCCTCTCATGCTGTACAAGTGCCTGGATCTGCTTTTGGACTGGCACTAGATGCAGGCTGAAAATGTCTCTCTCTGTGAACACTAGCACACCATCTAAAGGGAGATTTGTTTTGGGAGGCTTCAGTTTCTTGTTTATAAGAGCAAAAATAATGAAATCAAACCAAACTGAGTCAGACACAGACATTTCCTTCTAAATAAAACCACTATCTGACAGCTTGATGGTCAGACATCTGCCAGTATTGGATGATTTGATGTTGCCTGGTTTACCTGGCATAGAAAGAAGACCCTTTGCGCCGCTGAGACTCACAGTCTGTTTGTGTTGCTGATCGACCATGCTGTAGACAGACAGCAACTGGGACTGCAGAGTTAAGATGTAAGGGAAACATATGCCTGCTGCCAGTACCTCTTGGGGCCACTGCAGAGGAGGCCGCTGGCATACGCCCGTCTTCATCACAAACATGCCTGAGGGAAGAGGATGAAGCAATTGATTCTTGACAATAAATAAACTTCCTCTGGCTAGACGGATAAATGTGGGACTAATCTGAGATGATAAATTAACTATACAGCTGCTTTGGAAAATAAGCATGCAGCTCCACACGTCCCATATGGAATTTTGCAGCTCATACCTAAAGAGCCAGGTCCATTCAGGAGGAATTCCCCTTGTCCCGCTGAGGTAGTTATCACTTGCTGCCTGCTGTGATTGTGAGGAAAAAGCTCCTCAGTTTTTCCAGTCTTTGCATCGCAGAGGAGATACTTGTTAATGGTAGCCACACACAAAATGTCACCATCTACGGCAAAGGCCACAGGGTCCAGGAGGAGAGGAACTTCCCTTAGAACCAACCACTGGTCCACTTTCACCATGTGGATCTGGATAACCTTTCTGCGGCTGGAGGAAGTCACCATCTGCACACCATCCCCATCTGGCTGGGCCACTGGCGAGGAGTTGCAAACCTCAAAGAGAGATATATGTTGGATCTTCTTCAGAGCTGGAACAGGTTCCAGGGAGAACATGTTGAGGGCACACAGGCTTCGATCCCACAGCACCAGCAGATGGTTGAAAAGTGGGACCACCTTCAGTTTGGATACTTGGATGCTTGACCCTAGTTTTCTTGCCCTACCTTCTCTGGCTTTGCTCTGATCTAGATCTAAGTCACTATTTGTGCTACTGGGAAAAATGAGTTGCTGGACGGTTGCATCTTTGGTTCCTATATACACATTTCGATCAAAGCATTCAATGCACTGGATACCGGATTTGCTAATTTCTTTTGTGGTTCCTTGCTTTGCATATATATGTGTTAACGTAAATGCTTTAAAAGCCATTGCAAACATGTAAACCTGTTATGTTTTTAAGGTATGTTAGTATCTGCCTAAAAAAAAGGATCTACTAAATATGTAGGATAAGACGTCCCTACCTCTCTGATCTTCTCCCTTTCTCTCTAATTCCTCCTTAGTTTATGAAGTGTGAAGTCGTTTCACCTCCCCTCTCCATGTGACTGCAGCCTGACAGGAAGTCTATGTCAGCATTTTATGCTGCTCAGACTGCCCTGCAGGAAAACTTGCACAACTCATCCAGCAGCCGTCACCAATAAACCGAATTTTAAAAACATTCGAAACAAAAAGGGAAGGAGACGGGTACCAAAAGTCGTGGTCACTTCTGTTCTTAGCTTGGGCATGGATAAAAGTGGAAGCTGATACTCTTCAAGTCATTTACAATTACTGTTTGTTTACAATGGAAACGGGCTGGGTGTAATGAGGTCAAAAGGCAACAGGAACATTCACCTTCTAAGGATTGTATTACAGCAGTGACTGTAATTGTGTCTAAATGAGAACAACATGGTCATGAAAAGATCTGGATTCAAACCTTCTACCTAACCTATTCTTGTCTTGCCGAAATATGGAGGCTTTGTTGGAATGAAATTAGATATATTCATATGACCAACATTAGACCTAGAATGGTGTTTAAAGGAAAAAGAAAATCCATAAAAAAGCAGTTCAGATGAGTGAGGCTTGATGTATACTTTCTCTTTTCTTTCCTGAGTGCACAAAATAATTACTGTATATTTATATGCATATAAATCTTAGCATTCAAAAAAGCCAGTGTTGTCATTTTTACATGTTCAGTTATATTTATGCAAATTTCCCAAAAACAACAAGCAGTCTTGTTTGATATTTTACACACTTTATTCCATTTATGACACTTTGTTTTGTAATGTGATAGAATATGTTTGTGTTAACTCACACAGCTGTCTTATGGACATTTATGTTTTAAGTAAATCTATTAAATTGTAAGTGAAGTCTAGCCTCCGTTCCCCTTTTTACTACTATTCTACATGTAAATAACCAAGACTGTCATTTCAGCAACTATTTTCATTACTAAGCTGTATAATCACGAGTATTTTCTCTTCTTAAAACTAACTTAACATATTTTTTTTTTTTTTTGACAAACATAAATTCATGATTTTTTAAATGATAATCGAACGTTGAAATATTGATTCCTGACATATTTTCATGCATTTATTTAAGAAATACCAGTGGACTAATCTTCATTCAAGCACCAAAATGTACAGTAGAGTTGACAAGTGATGTACAAGACATGCTAAAGAATAATATTTATGGATGCGCAATATGTGGAGTCGCATCTTCACTTCATTTATCGATACACAATATCTGTATCAGACAATTAATTCTTTGTTGTAACTGTTGTCCATTTACTGAAACATTACTTCTCCCTGCCGCAGTCGGTGCACAAGATGTTGTCCCGCTGGGTGAGGAAGCCACGTCCCACCAGAGACACAGAGCACTGCATGCAGGTGAAACACTCACTGTGCCACTGGCGCTCCTCAAAGGAGATGTACTTTGCTCCTGCCAGACCTGCACATATCAAATTAATATTAGTGGACTTGCAACAAGGTCATTTTTACCTTGTTTGAATGAGCAACAGATCTGCATTAATGAATGAAAATATGATAACAGCCTTGGACTCACTGGTGATGGCCTTGGTGCAGCCAACACACTTCTTTGCATACAGGTTGCTGAAGCATTCAAGGCAGTAGGGGTAGTTTTCCCTGGAGGTGAAGCGCTGACCTGACAATTGCTTTCTGCAGCCGATACACAGGAAACACTCACGGTGCCAGGGTTTATCCTGATAGGTCACTCCACCTGTTGTAATGGCCTAAATGTAACACAAACCCAGACAAGGCAAGAGTGAAGGAAAACAAGTGATGACATTTATATTGCTGCGCATCATTTTACTATGCAGTAACTTACTAATAAAATATAAGTAGTAGAGCAAGGGGGATTTACTGTACTGCAGCAGTCAATACATATAAAACACTCTACTGTAACCCTACCCTCTTGCAAGCACAGCACTGGTAAGCAAACTGCTTCTCGAAGCAGGCAACACAAAAGTAACCGGCGTCTTTTGGGATGAAGGACTTCGTTCCCATTGGCTGTTGACAGCGGTGGCACAGGAAGCAGGTCTCATGCCAGCTGTTCCCCTTGTATTCCATTTTGCGGGAACCTGGCACAGTGAATGAGAGCAGCTTAGTCAGCATATGGTATGTCTATAACAGAAATACATGACAGACCAAAATAGTCTTGCTTAATCAGTCAGGGGAGGAGGATGAAATCTAAATAATCTCGGGAGGGCTTCGACAAAACACATCATCTTTCATTCTTTTAAAATTATTTTTCTTTTATCAAACTCAAAACTATTATTATCATTACCTTTAAATCAATCAGATTAACGATATGGATTACTTAATCTGCTGTAGCGGGTCTGCGACCCGCTATATCCTTTGTTTTTCTTCAGATTAAGACAAATTTCACAGGTGGATTTCAATTCTGAACGAAGTTAAGTTAGTACTATACTTCTGTTTCCAACAGGCTAAGATCTTGTGCTTCCAATTCACTTTATTTTGCAGGAAGTCAAATAAGCACAGGCCTGTTTCCCAAAACTGCACTATTTCTTCACTGAAGAAATTTAGTAATGGCAAAAATATGAATAAGAATCATCTCATTGTGGGACCAGTGAAGGTTCTTCAGTAAAGAATTTCAGTCATGTTTCGTGATCTTTTCCTAAAATTGGCCAATTTCTCGAGTAGTATTTGTGTGTTTCTGCTTTTCGTAAAGAATACTTTCAGGACTTCTGTTTCATTCAAAGCTCATCTTGAGATTTTTAGTTTTGATCTAGGAAATAGCAGTCTAAGAATGTTCCCAAAAACCTTAATATAAAGAGTGACAATTTTCTTTTAAAACATTTATTTTCATTTATATTTTATTTTTATGTCCCTTTGTATCATTATACCAATTTTTAAAAATTTATTCACAAGCCACATTCATGGTCATCATTCCCATATACCTGGCATGATGGTTTTCTGGCAGGTTGTGCACTTTGAGGAATACTCATTGGCATAGCACTCTGTGCAGAGCAACATATCATCTTTGGCAGCAAACGCTTTTTCCACCAGAGAGCGGCTGCATTTTGCACATTTAAAACACTGGTCATGCCAGTGGCGATCCTTGTAGGACAAGTCCTACACAAAATATATCCATTTAGAATGCACAAGTATAGAAACACATAACAGTATGTGAAAGAAAATGAGCATTTGTTTTTCACTGTTTCTGCATTTTGGTCAGAAATTAGATAAACACAGAATACATTCTTACTCTAAACTTTCTAGCAACACTGATATTGTCTTACCTTGCAGTTGCAGCCAATTGGTAAAGAGCAGCCTTCACAGCAGTTAGCAAAGAGGTTCTCGTAGCACTTTGTGCAGTATTGAGTATCTTCTTTCATAATATACTTCTTTCCCAGCAGAGAGTCTTTGCAGTAATGGCAGTCGAAACGCTCGTTTGACGACATGGTTGTTTATTTTCTCAGCTGCAAGTCAAAGAAAGCGTGAGGATGAAGTTTGGACAATAAGGAATACTGACAAAGATGGAAAATGTCCTGTCAAAGCATGTCTGCTCTGCCCATTAAACACGCAAAGAGAAGAAATCCTTTTCACCCTTCTGTCAAACAAATCTGATTAAAGAAGTAGTGTTGAATTAGATAAGTCAATACCTCAGTTGATGTGGAGAAAGATGAGACTGATGCTTGGGGCTACAGAGAGCAAGAAGTCCTGACACAGAGATGGAGCAGGGATAAAAAAGGGGTGAGGAAGGATTAGGGGTGTCTACTGGGAGGGGGCTTTCTATAAATACTGTATCCCTCTCTTTAGTGGTAATCTCTGAGGAGAATGAACATACGCCACTACATCACTGTGCACCATTTAAGGGAGCTAACGTTGCAGAGATGGCACAACCTGTAACCTGAATTAATCATTGTCAAATCATTGTGACAAACTACAGATGCAGTATTTACTTTGAGGATGTTGATAGAGAAGTACAGAGAAGGCCAAAAGTAGCTGCATTGTGTTTTTGTAGATCTGGACAAAGCTTATGACAGGGTGCCCAGAGAGGAACTGTGGTATTGTATGAGGAAGTCTGGAGTGTCAGAGTAGTATGTTAGAGCGGTGCAGGACATGTATGAGGACTGTAAGACAGTGGTGAGGTGTGCTGTAGGTGTGACAGAGGAGTTCAAGGTGGAGGTGGGACTGCATCAGGGATCAGCTCTGAGCCCCTTCTTGTTCGCTATGGTGATGGACAGACTGACAGACGAGGTCAGACAGGAATCTCCATGGACTATGATGTTTGCAGATGACATTGTGATCTGCAGTGAGAGTAGGGAAGAGGTGGAGGAGAAGCTAGAGAGGTGGAGGTTTGTCCTGGAAAGGAGAGGAATGAAGGTTAGCCGCAGTAAGACAGAGTACATGTGTGTGAATGAGAGGGACCCAAGTGGAAGAGTGAGGTTACAGGGAGAAGAGATCAAGAAGGTGGAGGATTTTAAGTACTTAGGGTCAACAGTCCAGAGCAATGGAGAGTGTGGAAAAGAGGTGAGGAAGCGTGTACAGGCAAAATGGAAAGGGTGGAGAAAAGTGTCAGGTGTGATGTGTGATAGAAGAGTTTCAGCTAAAATGAAAGGAAAGGTGTACAAAACTGTGGTGAGACCAGCGATGTTGTTTGGTCTAGAGACAGTGTCATTGAGGAAAAGACAGGAGACAGAGCTGGAGGTAGCAGAGATGAAGATGCTGAGGTTCTCTTTGGGAGTGACCAGGAAGGATAGGATCAGGAATGAGTACATCAGAGGGACAGCACGTTAGAGGTTTTGGAGATAAAGTCAGAGAGGCCAGACTGAGATGGTTTGGACATGTCCAGAGGAGAGATAGTGAATATATTGGTAGAAGGATGCTGAGTTTTGAACTGCCAGGCAGGAGGCCTAAAGGAAGACCAAAGAGGAGGTTTATGGATGTAGTGAAAGAGGACATGAAGGTAGTTGGTGTAAGAGAAGAGGATGCAGAAGACAGGGTTAGATGGAGGACACTGATTCGCTGTGGCGACCCCTGAAGGGAAAAGCCGAAAGGAAAAGAAGAAGACGTGACAAACTACAGGTTTATGTTGTTGGGAAAAATGCCATTTATGCACAAACAGGAATTTTACATAGAAACACAAGATGAGAAATCTTTTTTTTTTCTTTTAGATACTATTATCAGTTTTGATGTATGTAAATAGCAGAAATAGTTTACTTGGATAGGTCTGAAAAAACGTTTGGCCATGCTTGGAACACACAAGCAGATTTTGAGAGGTAGGCGCCTGCAGCTTTGTGGTTGCCAGGTATTGAACAATGCCAGGATGCTGTCAGCAGATATTGAGAGTACCTTGGAAGCAGATCAGAATGGGGAAGCTGCGTGCCTGTGGGGGTTCCATGGCAAAGTAAAGGAGGAGAAGCTGAATGACAGTTTGATGGCGACCCTCTAGCTGATAGCAACCTCATTAAAAGCACATTCGTAGAATATTGCTCTTGAGAAAATAGCAACATGTATAAAAAATAAGCAAAAGACTGATGTATTTCTGGACAATAAACTGTGGCCTTGATACAAAACACGTCTTATCTTTTTAAAATATGGTTTTTAAATGCTATATTTTTTTTTTCCATTCGGAAAGAATGACTGGTACTTGGTACTTCTTCTTTCATACCACCTCTATTGTGGTTCCAAGCAAGCTGAGCTGGTGCTAAAATGTCACTTGAAGTATCACAGATCACTGAGTGGTCAATGGTCGGCATGCACAGAATGTCCTGCAGAGCACACATCAGTTGCCACCACCCTCAAGCAGCAAATCTACTTTCACTACATTTTTTTCCTTTGCTTTGCAGGAAGTACTATCGGGTACTGGAAAACAACCTGAAGACAAGTCCCTGATACCAAGCTGAATTGAGTTGATTGAAGCCAACACAGTAGAAATGTGGTTTTGGTGACAGTATTTGTTAAATAACACCTTCAAAAATCTCAAAAGATTTTTGCAGTGTCTTTTCCTGACAGTTAATTATTTACATTTAGTCATACAACATGTGCTCACATCAATTTTTCTAAAGGGCCAGGGGGAGAACATCTTCATAAAAATAGCCTGAGAAGACCATTAACCCGGCCCACCAGCTTAATCCCTCATATCCACACACAAGAAGGTCAGTGACAGGGATGAACTCTCTTCAGCTCTATTTTCTCTTCAGCTTCATTTCTCTTAAAGAAATTCAACTGGAATTACACCCCTGTAAACAAATAGATTGAAGAACTTTATGATCATTATGCTGGAATATGTGTCTTTGACCCACAAACTGCATGTTATGAATGGTTTTCAACACAATATAACCATATTGTATAGCCACGTTGAAAATGCAGGTTCAGGAAATAGCTCTGATTTGACTTGGCACCATCCTTCAGGTTGTATTTTTTTCGAAGAGGGTGGATTCTTTAGATTACACCGAGTCATCTGCTGTGCCGGATTAAATTACCGCTGTATTGTACCCTTACTCCCTGCTGCTGTCCAGATCAGCGAGTTGCAAATTACAAAGCAATGCAGACCTTAAATAAACTCAGAACCAACTGTAGGACATGTATAGTCATAACCCCAGGCAGGCTTCTAATCTTTGTTGCATTGCTGGCTGCTGCAGAGTATGTCAGTCATCATGTGGCATCAAGCAATGGTGGAGATGACCTATATTCACTAGTGAATAAAACCCCTCATCTCTTTAAATACATTAACATAACAAGAAATACATTGCATGTCAGCAATCTTTTTCTGGATATTAAAGGGTATTACAGTACGCCCTCATTCCTCACGGGTAATGTGTTCCAGGAACCACACATGATTAACAAATTCCGCGATAGAACGATGAACTATTTATCTCATTATTTACGGTAATTTAAACATTTATGAACCCTCCCCATACTGATATTAAACCACCTTCTATCTGCATGACCTTTTCCCCACACTCTTATCGACTGTTTTAAAGCATTTTTGTGTCTCACAGAAGTCCGAGACTCACGGAACATAGCACTCTTGCCATCAGCCAATAGAATGCGTGTACGGTATCACGTGACTGCCTACCAAAAATCCGCAATGAGGTGAAGTCGTGAGCATTGACGGTGCACTGTACTGTATATCTCCTTTATATGCTCTGCTTTAATCTGTAGTCTTGTATGCCCGTTTGTAATTGTATTACAACTGATCGGATTTGTATGTGATAGATTAGAGGTGCTGATTTTTGTCTCTTGGATTATTAACATCTACCTCAGACAGTTCTGTAGAGCAGAAAATCTTGCTGATCTCTCATATTTTTAATGCCTGCTTTATCCTCTGAAGTGAACTGCTGAGCGTCTGCCAGCAGATTTCATACGCGGCCTGTCATGGCCCAAATAAATAGGCCTTTATCTCACCTGGACTCAGGTGTCCTCTTATCTTATGTATTTCACCTTTACAATAAGGTGTCAGAGGACCCCCCCTCCCTCCCTCCTTCTTTACCAGTTGATTTCAATGAGAGAAAAACATTTACTGTGGTGGCCCCTTTGAGGGGATGACTTGTTGTAGACTGAGACAGATCAACACAACACAGCTGCAATTTTGTAAAGGACAAAAGCCTCACCACACCAGAGCTGACAGTTGGTTGGCATGGCGATGACAGCATAAGTGGGAGCCATTAGGTGGAGATGAGGGGCGACTCTAATAGTAAATGAGAGGACTCACACACACCTGGGTATTTGAGCACTCTTTTGCGACATGGAGACCTGGTTTCAATGCTCTTTGGACTGAACAGGATAACCACACAGGGGGTTGCCAGGGGGCAGGGAGATTTAATCTACAAACTCACTATCTCGCAAAAACCTTACACCCCTTTTGGGATGCCTGTGAAGACTTAGGGTAATGCCTCTGCTAACTCTACGGGACCCCCTCCCTGTTTGTCACTAAAATGAGTCATGGTATGAGTGGGTGGTAAGACCTGTCATGGAGCCAGATAAACAATCTCCACTGCTAAACAGGAGAGAAAGTTGTCTACCCTTAGGAATGCAAAACACATTAAATGCTCTCCTCCCTGATGCCTCACTTCCAGTGTTATAGGATTTGGTGGGACTGTATATAAAGCTGGGTGGCAGCAATAACAAGTAAGAACACAAACAATAGCTAATGTGTCACCAAGATAAGACATTTCTAAATATGACTTTACTCAGGTATCCTCAGTCTGTAAAACAGAGATACAAATTGAACTACACAGTCTTCTTTCTTCTTTTCCTTTTGGCTTTTCCCTTCAGGGGTCGCCACAGCGAATCAACCGCCCCCATCTAACCCTGTCCTCTGCATCCTCTTCTCTCACACCAACTACCTTCATGTCCTCTTTCACTACATCCATAAACCTCCTCTTTGGTCTTCCTCTAGGCCTCCTGCCTGGCAGTTCAAAACTCAGCATCCTTCTACCAATATATTCACTATCTCTCCTCTGGACATGTCCAAACCATCTCAGTCTGGCCTCTCTGACTTTATCTCCAAAACCTCTAACATGTGCTGTCCCTCTGATGTACTCATTCCTGATCCTATCCTTCCTGGTCACTCCCAGAGAGAACCTCAGCATCTTCATCTCTGCTACCTCCAGCTCTGCCTCCTGTCTTTTCCTCAGTGACACTGTCTCTAGACCAAACAACATCGCTGGTCTCACCACAGTTTTGTACACCTTACCTTTCATTTTAGCTGAAACTCTTCTATCACACATCACACCTGACACTTTTCTCCACCCATTCCATCCTGCCTGGACACGCTTCTTCACCTCTTTTCCCCACTCTCCATTGCTCTGGACTGTTGACCCTAAGTACTTAAAATCCTCCACCTTCTTGATCTCTTCTCCCTGTAACCTCACTCTTCCACTTGGGTCCCTCTCATTCACACACATGTACTCTGTCTTACTGCGGCTAACCTTCATCCCTCTCCTTTCCAAGACAAACCTCCACCTCTCTAGCTTCTCCTCCACCTCGTCCCTACTCTCACTGCAGATCACAATGTCATCTGCAAACATCATAGTCCATGGAGATTCCTGTCTAACCTCGTCTGTCAGCCTGTCCATCACCATAGCGAACAAGAAGGGGCTCAGAGCTGATCCCTGATGCAGTCCCACCTCCACCTTGAACTCCTCTGTCACACCGACAGCACACCTCACCACTGTCTTACAGTCCTCATACATGTCCTGCACCGTTCTAACATACTTCTCTGACACTCCAGACTTCCTCATACAATACCACAGTTCCTCTCTGGGCACCCTGTCATAAGCTTTCTCCAGATCTACAAAAACACAATGCAGCTCCCTCTGGCCTTCTCTGTACTTCTCTATCAACATCCTCAAAGCAAATACTGCATCTGTAGTACTCTTTTTTGGCATGAAACCATACTGCTGCTCACAAATGTTCACTTCTGCCCTTAGTCTAGCTTCCACTACTCTTTCCCATAACTTCATTGTATGGCTCATCAGCTTTATTCCTCTGTAGTTGCCACAACTCTGCACATCTCCCTTGTTCTTAAAAATGGGCACCAGCACACTTCTCCTCCACTCCTCAGGCATCTTCTCACTATCTAAGATCCTGTTGAACAACCCAGTCAGAAACTCTACTGCCACCTCTCCTAGACACTTCCAAACCTCTACAGGTATATCATCAGGACCGACTGCCTTTCCACTCTTCATCCTCTTCAGTGCTCTCCTCACTTCATCCTGGCTAATCTTTGCTACATCCTGGTCCACAACAGTCACCTCTTCTAGTCTTTGTTCTCTCTCATTTTCCACGTTCATCAACTCCTCAAAGTACTCTTTCCATCTTCCCATCACACTGCTGGCACCTGTCAATAGACTTCCATCCCTATCCTTAATCACCCTAACCTGCTGCACGTCCTTCCCATCTCTATCTCTCTGTCTTGCCAGCCTGTATAGATCAGTCTCTCCCTCCTTACTGTCCAACCTAGCATACAAGTCATCATAAGCTTCTTGTTTGGCCTTTGCTACCTCTACCTTCACCTTACGCTGTATCTCCCTGTACTCCTGTCTACTCTCCTCAGTCCTCTCAGTGTCCCACTTCTTCTTAGCTAACCTCTTTCTTTGTATACACTCCTGTACCTCCTCATTCCACCACCAAGTCTCCTTATCAACTTTCTTTCCAGATGACACACCAAATACTCTCCTACCTGTCTCCCTGATCACATTAGCTGTAGTTGTCCAGTCATCTGGAAGCACCTCCTGACCACCCAGAGCCTGTCTTAACTCCTTCCTAAAGGTCATGCAACACTCTTCCTTTTTTAGCTTCCACCATTTCGTCTTCTGCTCTGTCTTTGTCCTCTTCATCTTCCTCACCACCAGAGTCATCCTACACACCACCATTCTATGCTGTTTGGCTACACTCTCGCCTACCACTACTTTGCAGTCACTGATCTCCTTCAGGTTACATCGTCTACACAAGATGTAGTCTACCTGTGTGCTCCTACCACCACTCTTATAGGTCACCCTATGTTCCTGCCTCTTCTGGAAGAAAGTATTCACTACAGCCATTTCCATCCTTTTTGCAAAGTCAACTACCATCTGTCCTTCTGCGTTCCTCTCCTGGATACCAAACCTGCCCATCACTTCCTCATCACCTCTGTTACCTGCACCAACATGTCCATTGAAGTCTGCACCGATGACAACTCTCTCACTTCTAGGTATGCTCTGCATCACTTCATCAAAGTCCAACCAGAATTTCTCCTTCTCCTCCAGCTCACATCCTACCTGTGGAGCATACCCACTAACAACATTGAACATCACACCTTCTATTTCTAGCTTCAGACTCATCACTCTATCCGACACTCTTTTTACCTCCAGGACATTCCTAACAAACTCCTCCTTCAAGATAACTCCTACTCCATTTCTCTTCCCATCTACACCATGATAGAACAACTTGAACCCTGCTCCTAAACTTCTAGCCTTGCTACCTTTCCACCTGGTCTCCTGGACACACAGTATGTCTACCTTCCTCCTCTGCATCATGTCGACCAACTCTCTACCTTTTCCTGTCATAGTTCCAACATTCAACGTCCCTACTCTTAGTCCTATACTCTTGGCGCTCCTCTTCTCTTTCTTCGTGCGAACGCACTTTCCTCCTCTCCTTCTTCGACCAACAGTAATCCAATTTCCACCGGCGCCCTGTAGGTCAACAGCGCCGATGGCGGTCGTTGTTAACCCGGGCCTCGACCGATCCGGTATGGAAGTCATATGTTTGATTCGCATCTTTGATTTGGCAAAAGTTTTACGCCGGATGCCCTTCCTGACGCAACCCTCTGTATTTATCCGGGCTTGGGACCGGCACAATAAGACACTGGCTTGTGCCCTCTTGCGGCTACATTGTATGGATGCAAAAAGCCTGTTAAGTCATTAAAATGTCAGGACTGTAATTCGTCTGCTTGGATTCAAGACAGGGCATTTGAGTAACAGTGTGCATGGATGGTATTGATCATTTGGAATCTGACATACTATACATCATAACGACATACATCATCACATTTCAAACTGATAGTAAGTCTGTCTGCAAACAATTGCTGAATTACACATTCAAGAAATGTGAAACTATAATTGCATGGTTTTTGTAGTAAATTGATGAGTTTTGCTTGCCTTTAAGATCAGTCTTTGGTATATGGTTCTTTTGTTGCTATATGCTGGGCCATGTTGACCGGCTAATTGCTAACTTTGTGTAATTGCATGTACATGCTGCAGGTAGTGTGGTGTCTTCATCAATGGAAATATTTATTGATTAAAAGGACCAAACAATGGAAACTCTAAATAATCTGTGGATTTTACACCTTGAGAAGCACCTTGCACATTGCAAACATCCCAGTGTTCTTGGAGAAGTGTAAACTGAAGCTCCTTTATGCTGCATAGATTTTCTGGATGCAATCTATAAGAAGTGTTGTATTCTGTTGAACCAAGCTAATGTCTGGTGTAGTCCTTGAAATGATATCTTCCTTTGCTGACACTAACTTGGGTTGTAAAGAGGGAAAGGGCAACACCCTTCTGCCATTTGAACTTTCAGATTAATCCCCAACTGACATCAATGGATTATCCACACCAATGATCCAGGCAATGCAGATATTTTTCACACAGTTTGAGTTGCTGCGTTGAGCACAGGGTAGTTGACAAAGTTATGTTTTCCCTGTGTGGCAGAGGAGGTGACTGCAAATGCCAGAGCGCTAGCAAGGATATAGAGTAACCAACAACAGCGGGACGATCGAAGCGTAACCACCACAACACACACTCCACACCCACATCAATCTCTTATCAAGGCTTTTGAGTGGTTATTTATAGATTTGCCTGCATTACATGGCACTGGACAACAGTCTGAGCAACATCTATGGAAATCACATGAGATACACACGTAAGAAAACTACATTAGGTGCAACACGTAAAACATGTTAAGACCATCTCAGTATCACTTACCTATTTTTGACATATATACAAGATCTATGTAAAATCAGGAAAGGGCTGAGAAGACTCAAATGGACATTTTTATCTTATTCGCTTTCTTGTTGAAAGGTAGATGATAAGATTGGGTTTCATGTCTTTATGGCGGCTGGTTCTTTGAATGCATTACTGTGCAAACGGGTGTGAAACTAAATCTTCTCATCTCTTACTGTAGGAAAGAAAGGAAGCAGACGCATCTCCTCTTGTAGGACATCAAGATTCCATTTAAGAATGGAATCCATTCAAGAATTTTTTCAAAACTGTCTATTTAAAAAAAGTGTTTTCTGCTCATTTACCCATATCTTTATTTTCATTGACAGTATCAGACATCTACAGTTAAAACACAATGTTTGGCAAAATACAATGATTTGACAAAAAAAAAAAAAAAAACCCAATTGACTCACTGATTATTTCAGTAGAATGTCAGAAAATGACCATTTTTGGATTTCACCTCACGTTCAACCACACATAAAGATTTAATCCCACTCAGGATGCAGTGTTTTTAAGGGCTCCAGCAAAATCATTACCAGATCAGACAGTCTCCAGACATCCTGATTCACTCTGTTCTGACGCTCACAAACTCTAACAGGGGACAGAGAGGCCATGGCTGCTCGTGCAAAAGAAGAGAGGATGAAAGAGGCAAACATCACAAAAATAACCCACATTTTTTTTCATTTAAGTCACCAACTACATTTGACAAGAAACCTTTTTTGTCACACATGAGATTCGACTGTATTATATGAAACCGTGAGAGGCAGTTTCGTAGTTTAGCCGAGGTCTTGGATGACTGAACTCACAATGGCGCCATCTAAGACAGGCACCAGAACGGGGAGTCACACAATGCCATGTGAATAAAAGTGCTATATCTCTGCTGTATTTTGGCACAACATGTTCAAATAGATCATGCCAACAGGAATGCATCCAAAAGAGGGAGAAAAAAAGCTTTTGGTGAAAAATTGCCTCCCTTGAATAGATGTTCCCCTCTTGCAACACAAAACCTTTGTCTGCCACATTATCTTTTTCAAGTCTTTATCCTTTTGCCTCAAAGCACCAGTTTTACTTCAACAGGGCAGCAAATATCACATTCACAACATGACAACACTTAAAAATATGTACAGCACATTGTCTCTTTTCCCCATTAAAACTGTTGGAACTCCCTCCTTCTGGCTCACAGACAGGAATGATCCGTGTTTAGTGGGCTGGTTTGATCTGTTATACAGGGTGATTCAGTTCAGTTCACTACAAGGTTTATGTACAGTCTTCACTATGGCATTTTGACCAGTTTTCCCTCAGAAAAATAACTGGGTTCAACTCACTTTAAACAAATGGTCCCTTTGACATTGAAAAGATATCAAAACAAAACCTGAACTTGAAACATGTTCAAGTATGTTGACTGAGAAGATACCGGCTCATCTTGCATAAAATGTTGACATGTTTTTATACAGCACATTTTGTAAAAACTTATGTCAGTAGTAGTAGAATGTAGAATGTCAGTAGCTGCTGAGTGCTATTGAAATGCATTGGTTTGTCAACATTTAAAAATAATACGATATTTACAGATGGTGATTATTTTTTTCTAGTGAGATCTTGTGTAGGTTGACTGGCAAGCCGCACTGTAAACAGGTGTAAACAAACAATCTAGAAAAATATATGCCATATGCAACCTCTAACTCCCTAGACACTGCAATATAATTGCACAAAAATAACCATGAACATTTCACATTGTCCTTACAGGTCCAAATCTGTGGCTATATCTCACCTGATTTATTTTCATACGGTAACATCTGGTTGAAAGGATTAGTTCAATATTTCAGCTCACATTGTGGGATGACAGTACATTACTCACAGCAAAGTAGCTTCATCAAAAAGATTGGGTACAATGTTGAATTTGTGCTCTTTCCGATAATCGTATCCATTTAAACATTACCTACAATTGTACAGTAGATCAAGTCAGAATGCAATATAATGAGGTGTGCAATAATGCAGTACAATGACTGTACTGTACACAGGATTCTCACTTCACTGTCATACATCACATGTGACAATGAACAATTCATACAATGATTAAAATAGTAACAGCTCTCTCACAGAGACTCATTTTTTTGTCATTGGACACTTGTAATAAAAACCACCCTAAAGACATAAAATGACTGTCCTATCATTAATATCTAAAGATCAGGAAACAGTTGGTTCAATGGAACAAATGTAAACTTACAAAAGTATGGGAAACTACAACTGCTCTCAGTAGAATGCATATTTCTGCTAAAGCCAAACAATTGTACATCTACTTAGCTTTCCTGGTCTAACTCTTCACCACGTTTTGTGGGGATCAGTTTTGTAGTATGTTGGAAAAGGATGAAAATGCCTCATGAAGAAATCTCACGAGAAAAGTTGTAAAAGATTCTTGGATGAACCATTATTAGGATTTGCACCAAACCAAGGAACCGACCAATCGACCAACCAACCAAAATAAACTCCATGGCAGAGGTAAAAATGATAGCTACATAAGTAAAAAAAAAATACACACTATGTACATGACACAATCAAACTACTGTCATGGGTCACTCAATACTGCATAGGTGACTGTGTTACTAGCACAGATGAGATGTTTTTGTCATTTAATGCCTCATTGTAATAATATTATTTCACTTTTAATGATAGTCCCCATTGACAGTAAATACTATTCCAATGTCCACTGTGTGCCATTCCATTTTAAAAAGTTGATATTGAAAGAAAAAATACACAACAATGACCATTCACCATGAATGTTATCTGTTACACAGGAAAATCCATGCATTAATGCACTCACCCTAATAATAGATTAAAAATAGCAGCAAATATAGGCATGTTAAGCAAAATATGAGCTGAAATAATGATAAAAAATGTAGTTTAATATGTAACCTATAGGATTTAAATGAATGAATAAAAATAGACAAAGTAAGGCTTAGCAAAAAATGGTTGGCAAATGAAAAATTCGAGATGATTTATTGTGCCACTGAAAAACCAAAAGAAATCCTTGGTAGCTTGGGACAGAACAATAACCTTGTCGAATCTTGTTGTCAAGCAAAGGACAAAAAAACTTAAAGCACTGCCTTTAAATTCTGAACAAGCACTGCAGTCATTCAGAGCACGATCATCCCCAGTACCACTTTTCAAGATTATTGAGTGTCTTGTACTCCTTGTGCCGTCGCAGGTAATCACAAGCTAAGCACGTGTGCTCGGCCCAAAAAAGGGCCTTCTTTACTTTAAAGTGCCGTCGCCACTCAAAATACTTGAGGTACATTTCCTCATTCTTGTCCAGCAGCAGCAGGAAATCAGCCAGCTCCTTGGGTGAGGTGAAGTCATCTACGTGGATGAAAGCTTCTCCTTGGATAAAGTTCTCATAGTTCTGTCTGGGTGGACCGAGAACCACTGGCACTGTTCCCACAGAGAGTGGGTTGTAGAGTTTTTCAGTAATGTAGTCTTTGTGGATGGAGTTCTCAAAAGACAGGTAGAACTTACAGCTGGCTATAGTGGGGAAATAGTCTTGATCGGAAATGTGTTCCCCAAAGGCTTGGCCATATGCATGAACCTCAATGTGTTTGTACAGTTCATTGTAGTATTTCACTCGGACATGATCCTGGTTCCAGTTGCTCACAATCCAGCAGATCAGCTTGTTTTTGCTGGGTGGGATAAAATCTTCTTCACCATCCGCTGCTACAATGGACCCATAAGGCACTTCAATGTCAGCATCCTGACGGTAATTGAGAGTCAGATTGAACAGATTCTCAATCCCAGGCAGCTGGACGGAGTGTGAGGGTGATTCAAAGTTCATCCATACCCATTTCTGGAAGGACGGTCGCTGGATCTGCGGCAAGTTGGACAGGTCGCTGCAGATGTCTCGATGGTGAATAATGACCCCATCAGACTTATTGTAGAGGTTTCTATCTGCTGTGAGGAAACAACCTTCAATGTTGTAGAGAGAGCTGCAAACGCTCAAGTCATAATTTTGACCGAAAGGCCAAAGCCAGATAAGGACTGTGGTCACATTTTTGTTGCTCTTATTGGAGAACAGGTTCTTGACTTGGTCTGTAGGTGCAGTTGAATCCATAGCACCCAAAAACCAACCGGTGGATGGTTTAAAATACATCAAAAACAAAGTTACAAAGCATCCCAGTATGAAAGTGCCAAGCAGAAGGGGTCGTAGGATTCTGTGAGTGGGCGCAGATGACATACTCTGTCCTGGAAAGGGAAGAAAAGAAAAGCCAGAACAAAGTCAAGCAAAATCCAGACTGACCTTCTCATAGTGTGATGGTGTTGCGCATTACCGCCGTGTGGTCATTTTACATACATCGATCACATCTATTATTCACACTTCCATATTTAAAACACAGAATACTTTCAGTTGGTAGCAGTAAAGGAATGGTTATCACTCTGCATACAAACCTCCACCAACATTATAGTCAATTACACTGCAACAATTGCTAATTAGTTTCTTTATTATAATTCCTTACTTCCCACATATAATTGATATCTACTTCTAAGACTTTGCTTTACTGTCACCAACAGACATTGAGCCCTACCAAATAGATTTTAATCTCCCAGATACGGATTATGATTGACACACAATCCCATTGCACAAATTGTCTTTAACGTGGGTATTGTTTTTTAAAGTGGCTTATTATTCTTCAATAAATTAGCAAAACTATGCCCTGTCTAAACCAGTTGTGAAGGATGTTAAAAAAAATGCAGAATAATCATATGTACCTGGATTCACCTGAAAATCTAATAATTGAATCAACCATTTCTTGGTCCAAGATCCACTCCTGCACCCGACAGCATCATAATCTGTTGACATCTTTTAGATACAGATAAACAATTAATGCTTAATGAACATAATAACACGAACCTGATGGATTAGACTGAACGCAGAAATCCAAGCAATAGTAGAGATCGTGGCAGATACCAGTTCCTACACTGGGAGGACAGTGGGATCAATCTTCTTTGTGATTCGGGGATCATAAAAAAAAACCTAATTTCAGGTCACAGTTTAGGAGATATCTCTTTTCTCTTGTGCTGAATGACAGTGATCCATAATTATCTAATGATGTGTGTTTGATCTTGAATGCATAGGTCTTCTTAATGATGCCTCCTTTAGGTGAACAGAAAGACAACAATAGAGACAATCAGGGAGAATTCATTAGTGTCAGAAGGGGGGAAGAAAATACACCATCACTAAATGAACAGCATACAATGTCAGGTCCGTAAATTGAAGTCATTCAACATTCAGAATTCTGCTTTATATCTATTGAAAATCCTTAACATTGACTGGAAAATGAAATAAAAAGACCTATGTATTGCAACATTTGCATTTAATCAAAGAATTTATTTTAATTCTGGCTATGTTAAGCATGGGATGCAATTTCCTCTGCATGGGATTAATAAAATATCTTTCTTAATATCTATCTATCTATCTGGATGTAAGATGTGAGTTGTGCATGTACAACATATTGTAGGAGAATGCTG
Source organism: Antennarius maculatus (assembly GCA_013358685.1). NCBI lineage: Eukaryota > Metazoa > Chordata > Actinopteri > Lophiiformes > Antennariidae > Antennarius > Antennarius maculatus. Next base: position 14,800,248 of record CM023621.1, on the reverse strand, counting down.
CCATCCTAAGGCTGATTAGAGTAGAAAGGGCCCCTGACTCAACAGCTCCCCAGGGCTAAACTCACCTGTGTGTTGCATAAAAAAGCCACACAAGCAGACAGAAAAGTATGGAAATAATCCTTGAGCCGTGACTTGTCTTTTATTCCACCTATCTATGATCCACGTTTTAACATATAAGACCCCTCTGATGCTACACTTACTGTCGCTATGATGTATGAGCAATGGTTTTGACCTCATGAATAACAATACTGTACGCCTACATTTCTCCAATCTCTGGCTCATGCCACGTGAACTCAGAAGAACTTTCTTTGAATTGCTGATTGTAACAATAGATCTTTATATGAGTGAATCTTCATGAAGCACACTATCTATCAGTAGTAGAAATAAGATTGTTCTTTTACTGTAGTACTTTAATATCTCATATATAGTCAGAAAGATCAGAAGGGATGAGGTGCGCAGCAAACCACAGACAAATAATTAGATCTTTTCCATATGCAGCGTGGTAAAATTAGTGTCTCCATGGTGACGTTCTGATGTCAGAACGTCACCATGAGAGGGTGGTATGGCTAGTATATTTGATTCCCTTTCATTTTCTGCAGAATAATAATACCTAAGTGAGACATGTTTAGCTCCAACATTTGTTCATATTTTACATAGCGTTCCTGGGTTCCTGTCAAATGCATTGTGATGTATTTGGGGCACGAATATAGCACAGCATGGATGAGTAGTCGGCAGCGAGGCTGTGTTTGAAATGAATTTTAAAAAAAAAAAATTAAAAATACATGACCAAAGATTTTGGTAGCATCAGACACAGAGATGCATCAAATCCCTGATGCGGTTTTGGTAGCAGGTGTAACTGAAGGGCAACATAAAAAAAGACATCATACAGCCCCCCCCCCCCCCCCCCCTCCCCGTTTCATGTTCATATAGGTTATTACTTTACATGCGTGTAGCGCTGATTATTAAAGGACGCTCCATCCCAGGTGAGAACCAATTTCCAGCCATCGAGCACTGAAGGTCATTTTAAACGTGATCGACGTTGAGGTCGGTCCTCTGTTTAAAATGGTTGTCTTTTGGTGTAATACTGCATGAGGTTGATGAGAAATTTGGATCTTTTCTGGCACGAATTTCCTAACACCCTTTTGCGCACCAAAAACGCGCAGAATACAAATAATAGCCGAGCGTGAAGGATGATGCTGTAAAATGTGCACTGGCAATGCGACTAAAAATGCAATGTAAAAGATACGTCCACTGGAGGAAAAGACCATAGATCACACTCCGTTGACAATGTGAAGCCGGGCATCCCAAAAGAGGATGGGAAGGCAACGGATAATGAATTTAAGGGGTCTCATTTTGAGTGGAGATCAATTCTAAATAGCTGGCTGTGCCGTCAGAAATCAGGTAGATCCGCTTGATGAAAATGGCCATCCAGACATTTCACTCACCATCTCGACAGGCGGGAATCAAAATAAACCTTTCTTCTCATTTCCTCTAGATGTCCGTGGTCTTTTCGACACCTTGCATTACAGATGATGCGGATGCAGGAATACATTTATATGAATCCACGTCCATCGTCAGAAAGTGATGGTACCTGCTCCGGCAGTGCGCGATGAATCTGGCCCGATGCTGCACGCTGAGTCAAGGAATGAAGGATGAAAAACGAATGCAAGATAAATAAGAATAACACTTAGCGCCTCTTTCGTCGCAATCCACGCTAAATGCACGGCTCGGTGTGAGAGGACGCCATGCATTGCTCAGGGATGTGATGCGATGTGGAATAATTCCCTGCTGGCTGCCCATGCGCTACCTTACCCTGTTTACTGTCAATGCAGCTGCAGCCGGCGGAGGTTCTCTCTCTCTCTCTCTCTCTCTCTCTCTGTGTGTGTGTGTGTGTGTGTGTGTGTGTGTGTGTGTGTGTGTGTGTGTGTGTGTGTGTGTGTGTGTGTGTGTGTGTGTTTGAGTGAGTGTGTGCGCGCGCGCGTGTGCGCGAGTCGGACTCTGCAAATTCACTTCCATCATCTGTTTGACTCTCATTCCAACAAAAAAGGTGAATCAAGACAGATGAGAGGAGGAATCATCAGGTTCGATCTCATTCGGACTCTATTGTAGATCCAAAGAAACTAAGGTGAGGTGTCTGTGAATGCATCCTGTGTCATATCTGGACTATGACCGCTGATGTTGTACTGAATCCCATCCGCCTCTTGGGTGCGCTCACATTGAAAGAGAACATGCGCCAGACATTGCAATGATTTACTTAGCATACATTTCATTACTGATCAAAAATTTATTATGTTTATATTTCTTATCGTTTGGAGTCATCAGTATTACATTAGACTCAATAGAAGCCGTATATTCACTACACGAGCTACCCAGACTTTGTGAGAGGGAACAGGATGGTTTTTCGGAGTGCAGGATTTGACTGATTGCTGTCATCGAATTCAATGAAGTCAAATTCAGTTTCAAGTGCCTCTGGTGGTGCGGGGAGTTTGTTGTATTTCCTGGGTATCCTTTTATTCACCATGTTTTCTTTCTGTAGCTCTGCTTCCTGGCCCATCTTGTTGCCTTTATATTGTCTTCCAAACATCTCTTCCATGGAGGATACTGCTTCTTAAGCACCATGTCCATCTTCATACCTCGAGGATTACTGTGGCTGTATTACCTATTGGTTTGTTGGTCTCTGTGAGTCCCTGTAAGGATTGTTAACTTCACATCTTTAAGAAGATCTTCTGAAGGTCCTTCTTTATTCATCAGACATCCACCTGCTGACCTGTCATCCTGGCTCCTCGTGGCCATGACCTTGTTGTCGTACTTTTCAGGTTCCAGTTACAGATACGGAACACAGAGCTAATAGAGCTAACATTCTTTGTTGGCCTTGACATTGCTTTGCACGTATTCCCTTTCTCTAGGACTACGAATATAGAAGACTTCCAGCAAATTTGTATTTTCCACCCTTGTCCGTGTTCCAGCAGGTCATTTCTCATCAGACTGCCCTGATTCCCTGGCGACTGACCTTATTAACCTGGGCGACATCCGGGCTGTTATGAGTCTCCACATTTCCTCCACACTGAGGTACAAAATAGTTGTAAAGAGATAATCCAGTTTTGTTCAGTTTTTTCCTCTTCTTGATGACTGCAAATGGTGGTGATGCCAAATATTTATTGTTTACTCACTTTGCATTTCATAAAGCTATACATATAAAAATAAAAATCTTTTTAGGCATAACATTGGTTGCTATCATGCTCATGAGTCCTCTTTGTCAAATTGTTCAACGTGGTGTCCTTAGAGTGGTCAGGAAAAATACATGCACAATTGGACTTTACCTCACATCTTTACCTCACAGCTAGATGGGTGAATAAACTAGTTTAAACCAAACAGGCAGTATGTGTGTTTTGAGTTTCTGGGATGGCAGTGAAAAGGCCCCATTGAACACGTTATTGTCATCATTACAACTGTTTACATCCCTTACTAAACAAAAATACTCATCACAGTGAAATGCTCCACTAAAATAGACCAAATTAAAATTAGGCATGTATTCTCAACAAACCTTAAATACAGTGACAATAAAATCACTCATTATACAATACAATGACCATTCTCTGTGTCTAACTATTGTGTAGGGTGATTTATTTTTAATATTAACATTACAGTAACATAACTGTGCAAATTGCATTTTATCGCTGTAGACGTTAAACTGTGGTATTTTCACCTACCTTAAAATCAATTTTCAAAAGTGATGAAATACATTTATTCAAGTAAGTTGCTTGAGTGCAAGTTTGAAGAATTTATACAAGTTTTTTTTATATTTAATGCTAATTTGTAATTTGTTTCCACTACATCATAGAATAATATTGTTTTTTCTACACCACTGCATTTAACTAATCACTGTAATTACTAGCTACTCGTCACATTTCAATTTGTCATACACCTCAAGCCATTTATGTGGCTGTTGAGTAGAACATCATCAGTGAAGCCCCTTCCATATTCACTCCTGTCTTTGAAAATAATATTGATTTTGGTGTCTGTGAAAATGCATGCTTGATTAACTCTTTGATATCAATCAACTGTTATTTAAACAGCGCTAAATCATATCTAAAGACAGTTCAAAGCGCTTTACAGATAGAAAGCCAACAATGAGTTTCACAATTGAGTTTCATAGTGCGCTGTCGCTGAATTGGGGGCGGGATTTCCAGGCCATTGGGTATCCTGTCTTCCTTCCGCGTTCTCCACCTGTGGAACAGAGGCACAGTATCCAACCGAATGACCAGGGTTCAGATACAGATGCCATTGCCGGGAATACGTATGATGCTTTTTGGCGGGAATTCTTGGATTGGATTCAATAAAGTACCGTCCTTTAAAAAAAAAATGACAGGAGGAGGACTGGAAGGCTGTGGGAAGAACAATGGCCAAGGGATTTCTGAACCAAGGATACTTTGCATTGTGCTTGCCCCAGCATTGACACAATAACACTGACAATTGGAGAGTATGTTGAGAGTATGTCTACTGATTTATTTTTGGCATCTTTGTTATTGTGCCTGAGTCAGTGTGAGACGGATCTAATGGCCACTGTTTTAAAGGATTACAGTGGCAGTGATGGCCAAGATGATCAGTCAGATCAATTGGATCGACTAGTAGTGAATATAGTTCGAACTCAAGGTAAACTGAATGCAAAAAATTTAAAAACGAGCTGAAGGCCCACATGATGTGCAAGGCAAGTCCATCATTAGTAAGAGATATGTCAAATCCCAATGCCGTCACCTCAATGGTGGCAGGTAGAATGTGGCAGGGGGAAATTTGAAATCGAGGGCCACAACTCACCAAAATTTAAATTTTTTTCCAAACATAACACAGAATTTATTTCATTAAAAGGGTAATAACATGGCAGTAAGACAATTTTAAAAGCCCTCTATCACAAATTATTCTAAAGTGTGCTTGCTGTTGGATGAATGTATAATCTGAATTGAAAGAATCCTTGAGTATTGACCACCAGAGGGCAGTATTGACTTCCATGGGCTGGTTTGTAAGTGAAACTTGTAGGTCATGACTAGAACACAGCAGGACATGGCACTGTATAACATAATTTTGGAGAACATTTCGGATAAAAGAAAAGAAAAGAAAAGAAAAGAAAAGAAAAGAATACAAGACATGACATTTTCATTATTCTGCTGACTAATCATGAATGTCTAATCAACTATATCATCTAATATTAAGTAATTACTGATTTACTCTATTCAATTTTATTCCTCAATCATTCCATTCAGATGGAAAGAAACAATACTCTTGTACCATAAAAATAGGTATGTGAGCTCATATGTGAATGTAGGGATGAGTGTGTGTGTGTGTGTGTGTGTATGTGCATGCGTGCGTGTGTGTGTGTGTGTGTGTGCGTGTGTCTGTGTGTGTGCATGTGTGTGTGTAAAAGTAGGCGTGCAGAGAGAATTATGTGTGCATGCTAGGAAACGTGTGGGAGTGTTATGACAATGAGGATGATTATGATTCCTCATTAATGACCGTTACACACTGAACCACTTCCTGCCACATATAATGTGATATTATTATTTATCAATTATTAATTTGTGAATGACATGTGACTTAACTCGATTATATGACACAGCAGATATGGTGTTTACATGTAGATGTAAAGTACAGTACTACACTGTATATTCTCCCTTTTCAGAATATTTGCTAACAACAACAAAGACGATATTCACTCAGTGATGAAAACAATCAATAGGTAACTGATTCATCTTCCTCCAGTCACTCTTTGTTGAGTAGTCATGGGTCATTTACTAGTAAAGTTATGGGGGGCTCTGATTCAGGTATATTGTAGCACTTTGAAATGAATGATTTGGTGTCAGCATAGAGCATTGTGCAGTGATAGTTTGAAATTTTGAATGTCAGGTAAGGCGGCACCTTGACAACTAAATCTTAAAATTCTTTTGAGTTTTCAGTACTGACATCTGTTAAGGTGTGACTATAATTATGTTTGCTACCTCAGAATACTTTGAATATTTGTCCTCTCCACCAGCATGTTAAAAATTCAAGGTATGCATGTGTTTGTGTGTGTGTGTGTGTGTGTGTGTGTTTATATATATATATATATATATATATATATATATATATATATATATATATATATATATATATATATATATATATATATATATATATATATATATATATATATATATATATATATATATATATATATATATATATATATATATATATTAGGGCTGTCACTTTAACACGTTAATTAGGTTAATTAATTACGCTGCAAATTAACGCGCTAAAAAATTAACGCAATTAATCTTGAGTGGCAAGTCAATGGGCAAGCATTTTAAATTTGGCCCATTGAGTGACCCGTAGGCTGCAGTGACATCACTTCCTGTGCCACTAGTCAAAAGCAGGGTGACTGAGTGACAACAGAGATGGACGCGACACAGGAGAGCGACGCAAGCCCACTCGGACCTTTGGGCGGAATGTTTATTTATAAAAAGAACAAAGACGGGACCATCAACAAAAACGCAGTGATTCTGCGCTGCCAATCTGAGCTGTAGACGCCAAACAAATAAACGGCCCAAAAAAACAACAGGAATAACATAAAAGAAAAACAATGATTTTCACAGATGACATTGTGATCTGCAGTGAAAACAGGGAGCAGGCAGTGGAACACCAAATCATGAGTGTCATCTATCATACTGAAACATCCATTCAATAAAGGACTCACAATAATCATAGAACAAAAAACATCAAAACATATAGGTTGAAATAATAATATCTGTAGTTATAGTTATATCTAGTTATATTTATAACTCATGAAAAGTTAATGATCAAGAAAAGAAGTTAGACAAAAGTGGCCGAAAAATTAAAGCATCAGAGAGATTTTTCTATTTGGTACTAAACCAGCAGAAAAACATTGTTTGGTAGTTTGGGACAGAACAATAATGAACCATGTTGTTTGGTAAAGGACAAAAAATTTAAAGTACTGCCTTTAAATTCAAATCAGACACTGTACACCCCTTCAGGATCTTATTCGTCCCAGAACCACTTGTGAAGGTTGATTGTCTTGTACTCCTTGTGCCGACGCACATGATCACAAATTCGGCATGCACGTAATTCCCAGGAAGTGTACTTCTTAACTTTAAAGTGCCGTTGCCACTCAAAGTATTTGAGGTACATTTCTTCATTCTTGTCTAGCAGCAGCAGGTAATCAGCCAGCTCCTTAGGTGACTTGAAGTCATCTACGTGGATGAAGGCGTCTCCCTGGATAATTCTCTCATAATTCTCTCTGGGTGGGCCAAGAACCACTGGAACTGTCTTCAAAGAGAGTGCATTGAAGAATTTTTCTGTAATGTAGTCCATGTGGATGGAGTTTTCCAAAGCAAGATAGAACTTACATTTAGATAAAGTGCGGTAGTATTCACTGGCAGTAAGGGGTTTTCCAAAATATTTTCCATAACCAGAAATTGGAACATACTTTCGCAGTTCATAGTAGTATGCCGACCGTACATATCGTTCTTTCCAGTCACTCACAACCCAGCAGACCAGCCTCTTTTTGACACGTAGGACAAGATCCCGCTCAACATCTAAAATTTCAATTGATCCATAAGGCATTTTGATGTCAGAATCACGACGGTAATTGACAGTCAGATTAAACACATTTTCAATCTCAGGAGTCTTAGGGAAGTGTGAGGGTGATTCAAAGTTCATCCATATCCACCTCTGGAAAGGTGGTCGCTGAATTGTTGGTAGAAAGTTTATACTGTGAATAAGAACCGCATCAGACACATTGTAGAAGTTCCTATCTATTGTGAGGAAACAGCCCTTGATGTTGTAGACAGAATCGCACACAGTCAGATTGAATGGTTTCCCAAAAGGCCAGGACCAGATCAGCATTGTGGTCACATTCTTGTTGCTCTTGTCAGAGAAGAGATTCTCAACGATGTCTGGAGGTGCAGGTAAATTCACTTGGGCAACAGAACTGGTGGACGGTTTAAAACACATCAAAAGCAGAGTTACAGACCCTGCCAGTATTAAAGTAACCATCATGAGGTGTCGCAGAATTCTGTGAGTAGGTATCAATAGCATGTGTTTTTCCTAGAAAGAAATAACAGAAATAATGAGCCACAGTAAAGACGTAGTCAACATGAGGCAAAATCCAATCATTATTAATTTATCATCTTAAAAATAGAGAAGATCCTAATCGTCTTGTTTTCAGTAACTTATCTGAAGTACAGATCACAGGGGTGTGGTTTCCTTCTGATTGTTGGCAAAAGACTGAGTACACCCCGAAGAAGACGCCAGCTCATGGCAGGTCCACACACAAAGACCAACACTGACGCATGCTTACACTCACCTACGGAGAGTTTAAAGTGACCAGTTCACCTAAATTGCACGATTTTACTCGTGGAAAGAACCTGGAATGAACCCATGCAGACCTAGGGAGAACCATCTGAATTCTGTAAAAAAAAGCCCCACGTGGAATCGGACCCAGGACCTTCTTGCTGTGAGGAAAGGAGGCAACACGACTCAATGCGACACACCGTTGCCCCCAGACTGATTAACAGTGTTAAAGTGTTCCACATTACTTTCTAAAAATAAATTGTGATTCAGTTGTATATGTTTCTTACCAAAAATAAATAAAAATTTTTAAAAATGGATGAATAGTAATCATCCACAATATAAAACACCAACAACGTCATTGTCAGTTAAGTCTTTGTCAACTTGTTTTTGGGTACCTTTAAATGCTTGTCATGACAAAGTCTTTTCATGAGTTTTAATAACATTCATACCTTTGGAAGGAAATCTATTTCTAGTTGTTGGAAAAAAAACAATAAACCAAAGTGAATATGTGAAAACGAAATGTTCTATACTCCAAGCAAAATCAATTAATCAAATTAATTTTCTGGTGTTTCTTTCTTTCTTTTGATGATACACAATTTCATTTCAGTCAGTTTTTATGTCTAATTTTACTTTCACGTTAGCTCACAACATTGCATACAGTACTTTAAATACATTTATTAACCTTATCAAATACACACTATAATTGTGTTAACAGTGCTACTAGGCTCACATACTGACTGACATATTTTAGCATCCTAGCACTGTAAACTACTAAATAATAATATACCATATTAAATAGTTAACATTCAGACTTGGACAGCTCATAATGTTCATCCACGTTGTGCAATAGGATTTAGTCCTAGATCAATCCATTTCCAGAGGATTACCTTCTATATTTGGAACAAATGTACTGAGTGATAGAAAAGACATAATACAATACAATAAAAAATGAAAGCTAGTGATTACAACTAAAAATACTAAAACATTTACATATAAATATAAGTTATTTTCCACTATTAAAAATATAAAAGCAATTTAAGACTTACGATGAAAACTCTGCAGTGTTGCCAACAAAGTCCACACCCCTGTTCAGGAGTCATAATGTAGCTTCTAACCACTTTCTGAATTTCCAGTTTGGTTAGCAGAGATTTTACTTCAAGTAAAACTTGCTTTTCCACTTTATTAAAACACAGGTCTTTTAAAGTGATATTTAATGTTCCATCTAGTGTCACAACAAAAATCGTAATGACTCCTTCACCAAAATATTCATTGACTTTATATTTTGTATATTAAAAATTGACTCCACCTGTTAATGGAGTGGCATTCAATGATTCATCTTTAAGAATAGGAAGAGATGGCCACACAAACTTCAAATCTAACATTATTTAAGAGCCCTTAGTGTGACATTAATGGTTAATGACGATCACACCTTTGTGGAAGTGTCCTTCAAGGGATGGCGCTATACCATAAAAAAGAAAATATAAACTGTTCAACAGATGCATTTGTCTGTTTTAGTTAGTAAAGTCTGAAGTTGTGAAGAACAAGTTAAACTACCAGGAATTCACCCGAGGGTAAATACACACACACACACACACACACACACACACACACACACACACACACATACAACACACACCTACACGCACGCACATACACAGACACAATGTCTGTGGAAGAAAATTGTGTAGAAAAGAGAAAACCACACCTGCATATCGTGCCTCGATATCTGCGGTGATTGATGTCAACCGCAACTCAGAAACATAAACCATTTCAAGGATATTAAAGCAGATAAAGATTTGAATATCTTTACTATTCCCTCTCTCTCTCTCTCCCCCTCTCTCTCTCTCTGTGTGTGTCTCTGACATCCTCTGTCTGTCTTTCTCTTGTTCTCTGTCTCTTGCTCTGTGTGTGTGTGTGGGGTACAATTTGAACGCAGTACACATCAAGTCGTTTCTGTTTATTTTCCTTTTCTTTTCTTTTCTTTTATTATTATTTTTAAGCGAAATCATATGATATGGTACCCTGTCATTACAAGTTGTTTGCAATTGTGAATTTTATTTTATTTTGTTTTATTTTATTTTATTGTTTTAACTGATCATGATTAAAATAAATTAGAAATGTCCTGAGAGCAATAAAATACTTAAGACTCCCTTTCTTCATGAATAAATACACAATAAAAAAGTACAAACATACCAATCAGTCTCTTACCAGGCAAACTAAAATCTTTTAATTGATCAGAATTAATTTTGTGCACCTGATCATGCACCTGGGCAGCATGCACCTGGAACAAGTCTGACTTACTGCCTTCAATGCGAACCAAGCTCTGGCTTCGGTCATACAGGGACCGGACAGTCCTCAGCAAGGACCCCGAACCCCATACTCCAGAAGCACTCCCCACAACATACCACGAAGGACACAATTGAATGCCTTCTCCGGATCCACAAAACACATGTGGACTGGTTCAACAAACTCCCACAAACCCTCGAGCACTCAATGACGAGTGTAGAGTTGGTCCAGTGTTCCGCGACTGGGACGAAAATCACATTGTTCCTCCTGAATCTCCTTTCCAATACCCTGGAATAGACTTTCCCCAGGAGTCTGAGGAGTGTGATCCCCCTATAGTTGGAACACACCTTCCGGTCCCCTTTTTGAAAAGAGGAACCACCTCCCCGCTCTGCCAATCCAGCAGCACTGTCCCCAACTGCCATGTGATGTTACAGAGATGTGCCAACATGACATTCCCTGCACATCCAGAGAACTGAGTTACTTAGGGCAAATCTCATCCACCCCTGGTGCTTTGCCACCAAGGAGTTTGGCAGCCACCTCGGTGACTTCAGCTTGGGTCTACGAGTCTACCTCTGAGATCTAAGCCTCTGCTTCCTCTGGTAGCAGGATTGAGGATATCCTCAAAGAATTGTTTTCACCGCCCGACAATATCCTCAGTCGAGGTCAGCAGCTCTCTGCCTCTACTGTAAACAGTGTTGGCTGTGCACCACTTTCCCCTCCTGAGATGGTGAATGGTTTGCCAGAATTTCTTCGAGGATGACCGATAGTTTTCTTCCATTGCCTCCCTGAATTGCTCCCAGACCTAAATTTTTGCCTCCCCGACTACTCGGGCTGCAGTATGCCTGGCCTGCCTGTACCTGTCAGCTGTTTCCATAGTCCCACAATTCAACAAGATTTGATAGGACTCCTTCTTCAGTTTGACAGCATCCCTTACTTCTGGTGTCCACCATTGGGTCTGGGGATTACTGCCACAACAGGCACCAGAGACCTTGTGACCACAGCTCCGAGCAGCCGCTTCAACAATGGAGGTGGAGAACATGGTCCCCACTGGTTCAACGTCCCCAGCCTCCTGCGGGATCTGAGAGAAGGTCTCCCGGTGGTGGGAGTTGAAGACCTCACTGAAAGAAAGGTTCTGCCAGATGTTCTCAACAGACTCTCAACACACATTTGGGCCTGCCGAGTCTGTCCAAGTCCTGCCGAGTCTGTCTGCCAGCGGATCCAGCTCACCACCAGATGGTGATCAGTTGACAGCTCTGCCCTTCTCTTCAACCAAGTGTCCAACACAAGCGGTCGGAGGTCTGATGATATGAAAACGAAGTCAATCATCAAACTCCTGCTGTGCGTGGAGGTGCCGACTATATCTAGTTGGCACCTCTCAACCTCCCTCACATACTCCAGCTCCTTTCCCCCAAACGAGGTTACATTTCATGTCCCTAGAGCTAGACTCTTTGTCTGTGGATTGGGTTGTTGAGCCCCATGCTGACAACTGCCACCCAATCCACACTGCACCCGTCCCCTACGGTTTCCTCGATGGGTGCAGGTTAGGCCCACGTCATCCTTTTGGGCTCAGCTCGGCCGGGTCCCGTCAGTTCACACCTTCTCTTCATCTTGCTGGTGACCTGCAAGTCACACTCCGATTCAGTCAGCTGTATCCTGGCAACAAGGGCAGCGGAAGCTGTTGAGCGTGGGGGTTTAAAGCCATGTTCCAACTGCTGGGGTCTCCAGCATGTGCTTCAAGCTCTTCCACAAACAACCTTCGTTGGTAGGATTTAGAGGAATCACAACCAGGACGGATTTGTCACATCATCAAGCGATAGGTTTAATTTGTACAATGTTGCAAATTTTATTAATTAATCCGCATTTACACATTAGGGACAAACATGTTCATTTAATTCAGACAGAGACACTGTTCCAGGTGTGGAAGTGTAATGTATTAATAGTAAAATCGCCATACACCAAACACCATTCATATGGAAAGGGGGAAAGAAGCCTTATCAATGCTGGAGGCCTACAGGTGGGCCAAGTGGGAGGGGGGTTGGTTCTAACAAAAATTACCCAATAGTGAAACAATCCATATCCCCAACACAGCAAAGAAGGGACACAACCACCTGGAACCCCAGTACCACCATCAACCTCCAGAACACAGCTCAAAAGGGAACACACAATTTGATGGGAGATACACACCACAAGCAGAATATTATAACAAAAAATGGGCAAAGTACAAAAGAACAAATAGAAATTAAATATATTGAATATACATGAAAGAACTAAACCTAAATAAAACAAAAGGAACAAATGACCAAAAAAACTACATGAATGATACAAAAGAAAAACAAATGTTTTTCACAGATGACATTGTGATCTGCAATGAAAGCAGGGAGCAGGTGGAGGAACACCAAATCATGAGTGTTATCTATCATACTGAATGATATGATAGAAGAGTTTCAGCTAAAATGAAAAGAAAGGTGTACAAAACTGTGGCGAGACCAGCCATGTTGTTTGGTCTAGAGACTGTGTCACTGAGGAAAAGACAGGAGACAGAGCTGGAGGTAGCAGAGATGAAGATGCTGAGGTTTTCTTGGAGATAAAGTCAGAGAGGCCAGACTGAGATGGTTTGGACATGTCCAGAGGAGAGATAGTGAATATATTGGGAGAAGGATGCTGAGTTTTTAACTGCCAGGCAGGAGACCTAGAGGAAGACCAAAGAGGAAGTTTATTGATGTAGTGAAAGAGGACATGAAGGTAGCTTGTGTGAGAGAAGAGGATGCAGAAGACAGGGTTAGATGGAGGTAACTGATTCTCTGTGGCGACCCCTGAAGGGAAAAGCCCAAAGGAAAAGAAGAAGAAGATCTATGATACTGAAAGATCCATTCAATAAACGACTCACACTAATCATAGCACAAAAACATCAAAACAGTAGCAAATGTAGGCATTTCAGACAAAAGATGGGTTGTAATAATACAAATGTACATATATCTGTAACTCATTGAAAAATCAATGATTGAGAAAAGAAGTAGACAAAAATGGACGAAAGATTGAAACATCAGAGAGATTTTTATATTTGGTACTAAACCAGCAGAAAATTATTGTTTGGTAGTTTGGGACAGAACAATAATGAACCATGTTGTTTGGTAAAGGACAAAGAATTTAAAGCACTGCCTTTAAAATCAAGCCAAACACTGTACACCCCTTCAGGATCTTATTCGTCCCAGAACCACTTGTGAAGGTTGATTGTCTTGTACTCCTTGTGCCGACGCACATGATCACAAATTCGGCATGCACGCAATTCCCAGGAAGTGTACTTCTTAACTTTAAAGTGCCGTTGCCACTCAAAGTATTTGAGGTACATTTCTTCATTCTTGTCTAGCAGCAGCAGGTAATCAGCCAGCTCCTTAGGTGACTTGAAGTCATCTACGTGGATGAAGGCGTCTCCCTGGATAATTCTCTCATAATTCTCTCTGGGTGGGCCAAGAACCACTGGAACTGTCTTCAAAGAGAGTGCATTGAAGAATTTTTCTGTAATGTAGTCCATGTGGATGGAGTTTTCCAAAGCAAGATAGAACTTACATTTAGATAAAGTGCGGTAGTATTCACTGGCAGTAAGGGGTTTTCCAAAATATTTTCCATAACCAGAAATTGGAACATACTTTCGCAGTTCATAGTAGTATGCCGACCGTATATATTGTTCTTTCCAGTCACTCACAACCCAGCAGACCAGCCTCTTTTTGACACGTAGGACAAGATCCTGCTCAACATCTAAAATTTCAATTGACCCATAAGGCATTTTAATGTCAGAATCACGACGGTAACTGACAGTCAGATTAAACACATTCTCAATCTCAGGACTCTTGGGGGAGTGTGAGGGTGCTTCAAAGTTCATCCATATCCACCTCTGGAAAGGTGGTCGCTGAATTGGTGGGAGGCAGATTTGGTTTCGGCAAATAGTTTGATGGTGAATAAGGACCGCATCAGACATATTGTAGAAGTTCCTATCTATTGTGAGGAAACAGCCCTTGATGTTGTAGACAGAATCGCACACAGTCAGATTGAATGGTTTCCCAAAAGGCCAGGACCAGATCAGCATTGTGGTCACATTCTTGTTGCTCTTGTCAGAGAAGAGACCCTGACTGACATCCGGAGATGCGGGTAAATTCACTTGCCCCTCAGAACTGGTGGATGGTTTAAAACACATCAAAAGCAGAGTTACAGACCCAGCCAGTATTAAAGTAACCATCATGAGGTGTCGTAGAATTCTGTGAGTAGGCACCAATAGCATGTGTTTTTCCTAGAAAGAAATAACAGAAATAATGAGTCACAGTAAAGATGTAGTCAACATGATGCAAAATCCAGACTTATTATTAATTTATCTTCTTGAATAAGACCAGATAGTAATTGTCTTGTCTTCAGTAACTCATCTGAAGTACAGATCACAGGGGGTGCGATTAACCTCTGATTGTTGACAAAAGGCTGAGTACACCCCGAAGAAGATGCCAGCTAATGTCATGTCCAAACACAAAAAACAAGACTGACACATGCTCACACTCATACCTATGGACAGTTTAAAGTGACCAGTTCAAGTTTTGAAATAATTGCCACAAAAAAAAATTTTTTTTTGAAAATAAAGTCTTACAAAGCCTTCTGACAAATTTGTCAAAAGCCAAATTTGTAATAGATGTGTATACATGAGCTTCTACTTGTATATTTATTTTCTAAATCCTGAATTTTTACACATTCAAAATTCAAAGGAATGTCTGATTGTATACACCAGGTTATTCCCCCCCAAAATATAAAAATTTATCGAAGTGTCAAAATCCTGAAGCCATTGTATTGCATCTGATACACCTGACTTCAAATGGATAAAGGAAGCTATTTCATAAATTAACACGGTACAATGAAATACAATTAAAAATGAAAGCTGGTGAGTACAATTAAAAATATTAAAACAATTACATTAAAAATCCAAGGTATTTTCCATTATTGAAACATGAAAGCAATTTGAGACTTACGATGAGAAGCAGTGTCGCTAACTTTACAGTCCACACCCCTGTTCAGGAGTCATAATATACCAATGGCTTCTAACTACTTTTTGAATTTCCAGTTTGGTCAGCAGAGATTGTACTTCAAGTACAACCTGCTTTTCCACTTCATAACTACACAGAAGTCTCTCAGTGCTATTATTGCCTCAGCTGATGTCACAGAGGTGGAACAAAAAGAATCCTAATGACGCCTTCACCAAAATATTTATTGAATTTATATTTTGTATATTACAAATTTACTCTACCTGTTAATGGAGTGGCATTCCATGATACAACTTTAAGAACAGGAAGAGGTGGCCACACAAACACCAAATTTAACATTATTTAAAAGCCTTAAGTGTGGCCTTAATGGTCAATGATGACCACACTTTTGTGGAGATGGCACTATTGAATTTAAGCACAGCTATCATCAAACCATGAAAAAGAAAAAATAAACAATTCAATTTGTCTGTTCTAATTAGTAAAGTCTGAAGCTGTGAAGAACAAGTTAAACTTCCAGGAATTCACCCAAGGGTATATATACACACACACATACACGCACAAACGATGTCACACTCTCTTGTGCTTTAGCAGCTTGGCCCACTGATCTGAGTTCCTTATGTTACATACAACAACAGTAACTGTGTTATAGAAGGGGAAGAGAGAGAGATGTGTCACATGCTTTTACTCTTTTACCCAGAAAGAAGAAGAAGAAGAAGTATACTTTATTTATCCCGCAAGGGAAATTAGTGTCATCCACACAGGGATTGACAGAAAAAAAAAATCAATAAATAAAAATTGGCACACCCAAAACAAATATACACCTTTTACATTGATCTGGCAACACTTAATGACTGTGAACGAATAAGACTCTAAGATATCAATGGTAGTGTCATTTCAAGCAGCCAGTGTAGAACTGTCTGGAGAACAAAGAGCGTCTGGCTCCAAAGTAACCCCATTGATAAAGCTGGAGCACAGTTTAAATCAGTGCTTCTCAATTATTTTCTGTTACGCCCCCTAGCAAGAAGAAAACAACTTGTGCCCCCCCACCCCCACCCCCCACTCTCTGCCGCGACTATAAATGATATCAATTGTCTATAAAATTGTTATAAGTACACCTCTGCACAATATTGTAATCATAACATTAAAACAAAAAAAAGAACGAAAGAAAGTTAAATTTATAACAAAGAATAATTATATCAACATTATTTTTAAGTCTTCTTCTTTTCCTTTCGGCTTTTCCCTTCAGGGGTCGCCACAGCGAATCAATTGCCTCCATCTAACCCTGTCCTTTGCATCCATCTAATAATTTCTCCATTATTTTTAAGTCTCTTACAGAAAAAAATTCAGTGCATTAATATGCCTGAAATAAAAAAAAAACCTTGTTTAAACTGTAAACATTTTTGAACAACTTATTGCATCATTTGATACTAAAAAATAATATTAAATAAAATCAATAAATAATACAAAATTCAAATTCAGTTCAGCAACATTAACTAAAGAGCACAATGTATAAAACACTTTAACCTACAAAACAAAAATGAATGAGCAATTTGTGTTGATTCTTTTTCTTTTTTATCAAAATTACGAATTCAGGATTAATGCTTACAATAAGCTCATTTAGACAGTGCATAGCTTTATGCACTTTATGCACGGGGACACTATTTGAGAAGCGCTGCTTTAAATGAACAATTTATTCAGTCCACTAACATTATGGTCAAACAACTGGGACAAAATCTTGGCCGAATAATGAATGAAACGTTGTCTGAGATTGAAACGACAAGTGTGAATTCACTTGCAACTTTCAGTGAAATAGTGCTCTTATTTCAATTTATTTTTTAAATTCAGGTTAAGGCTCTGCTACACACTCTGAAGGCAATATAAGGATAATGGCTCGCGGTGTTTTTTGTTTGGTACATTGGTGGCGACCGAAAAAAATCAATCAAGTACAACCTGCCTTTCCACTTCAAAATTACACATGTAGCCCTGTATTTAGTAGGGCTAAGATCACAGATCGTTAATAAATAAATAGTTAATAGTTAATTAATTAATTGTTAATCAATAGTTAAATAGTTAATTAATTTAACTATTAATTTAATTATATTAAGTTAATTTAACTACTAATTAATAGTTAAATATAGTTAATAAATAGTTAATAAACAAATAAAAAATATAAATATCAATTCACAGATAAAATAAGCTCGTTAAAGTATTTTTAAAATGTTTAATTCAGGTTGGAGGAAATTCGTTGTTTATTATGTTGAATTATTGTTTGATGAAATGTGTGGTGTATTTTCTGTATTGCTGGGGATACTGTGAGGGAATTTGTTTTTACCACGGGACATATGAAAAAAAGGACACACACAGAGAGAATAACCTGCAAAGGTACGGTGGGTTTCCTGAACCAATGGGGCGCGGGGAAAGGGTCAGGTGCCCGGAAGATCGGGGAGCACATGCGAGAGGTAGTGATGTCTGAATGGCGCCCCATGGAGGTTCAAACCGTTTGCGACAATTCTGCTGAAAACTGTTTCGTTCCTCGGAGCCCCATTCATTGAGAATGTGGGCGCCTTCTTTGGCGGGGTGTCTGCACTGCAACAACACAACGGTCGATGAGCCCAGAAAACAGCGCTTTGACGTCTCCCGTATTGCATATATTTTCTGAATAAAACCGAATATAATCGAATTCAATGTGTTAATCCTTGCTTGTTATACTGTAGCCATATATTATAGGAAATTGTTTTATGATCGTTGGTCCTTGCAGGGTTCAATAAAGCAATAAGAGATATAGATTACATGTTCATGCATGTATATTTAATGTATATACATATGTGTTCGTGTGCGTGAGTTACATAGCATGATTAGTGTCACTGGAAAAAAACAAGGTCTATGTTGTGAGATAAAAGTCGTGATTCCGAGACGTCATCACAGCAGCACCACTGGCTTCATTCTCGCGTCTGGATCGGTAACGCCCCATCATTGATGACGTGTTGTTACTGTACGTCAGGTGGAGGGAACGAAGCAATAGTCACGTGGTTTCTCCATGTTTGACGCAGGCTCCGGAGCAGCGCTTCACATGGGAACGCCCACCGAGTCTGGGGCGTGTATCGGAGCGCCGGAACAAATCGGACATCACCAGCGAGGGGAGAAGAGGAGAGAAACGTGGCTCAGAAATGACAATTTGGCCTAAACAAAGCCCCTTACTGTGGCCGCAAGGTGGCGCAATGTTTAGCACTTTTGTCGCACAGCAAGGCGGTTTCGGGTTCGCTCAGAATGTAGAGTTGGGTATGCAGATCGTTCATCCTGCAGCTGTTATATGTTGGTACGTGTGTCGTGTTTGAAAGTAACTGCTGTTGATGCACTCTGTGTTGCTTATGAAAATGGATTTCATAAGCAACACACTGTAGTTGTTAACACAAAGTGTATAAGTAAAAGAAAAAAGACATATATACAGTGCAATTTTTAATTTAGATGTCATCAAAGTATTTACAGCTCCTAATGTTTTCTTTTCTCTAGAAACCAGGTCCAAACGGCTGTTTGAGTGTTACCGGTTGCCGGCCCCTGGCTTGGACCATCTACGCCAACAAAGCTTATTAAATGGATAAATAAACACACCTTTATATGAACATGCATTTTTACAGAATTTGTTAGTACAGGCCCCTGAAACAAACACACAACAAACACCAGAGGCCTGTAAGCATGCAGTTAATACACACACAGTGGGAGGCAGAGTGACAGGTTGCGATTTCGGGTGTGCCCCAATTGAGGACCTTGTAGGGGGTGTGGCACCTTGCTCAAGGGCGCCTCAGCAGTGACCCTGAGGTGAGCCTCCTGCTGTCAGCTGACGCTCCGAGGATGGCTGGCGGGAGCGGGAATCGAACCGCCGATGTCTGTTCATAAGGCTTCTGCTCTACCACTGATCCACTGCCGCCCCAAAAATGCAAATGCAGATTAATTTTTGTCATATGACATGATAAAACAGGCAAGTGGGCAAGACAGGTAGCATGTCTATAATGTTCACAAAAAAAGGCTAAACTAAGCTGGTTTTCAAAGAAAAAATCAAGAATGTGTTACTGTGCCACTGAACCAATAGAAAAACTTGATACGGTAGTTTAGGATGTAACAATGCCCAACCTTATTCTTAAGCAAAGACAACACAAAAACAATAAGCAGAAAGATAGGCGAAAACCAAACGTACCATCTGCAAATTAAACAGGAAAAATACTGTATAATCCTTCAGAAAACCGTCAATCCCAGTACCACTGAATGAGGTTGATTGTCTCTTTCTCCTTGTGACTGCGCAGGTGATCACAAACTCGGCATGCTGTGTTTAGGATGGAAGGACCGTTCTCGACTTTAAAGTGCCGTCGCCACTCAAAGTACTTGAGGTACTTTGTCTCATTCTTGTCCAGCAGCAGCAGATAATCAGCCAGCTCCTTAGACGAATTGAAGTCATTCACATGGATGAAGGCGTCTCCCTGGATAATTCTCTCATAATTCTCTCTGGGTGGCCCGAGAACTACTGGCACTGTCCCCAAAGATAGTGCCTTGTAGAATTTTTCAGAAATATAATCCTTGAAAATTGAGTTTTCAAATGACAGGTAGAACTTACAACTGGCCATGATGCGGTGGTACTCTTCCTGTGAAATATGTCCCCCAAACTTTTTTCCATATATGTCAATATTAATATGTTTCCTGAACTCATTGTAGTATATAAACCGTTCATGGTATTTGTGCCAGTTGCTCACAATCCAGCAGACCAGTTTGTCTTTAACGGGTAGAACAAGATCCTCCTGGCTCTCTTCTGCCACAATGGATCCATAAGGCTGTGGAATGTCAGAATCAAAACGGTAAGTGCTTGTTAGATTGAACAGTGTCTCCACTCCAGGGATCAGGCGAGTGTGTTTGGGTGATTCCTTATTCATCCATACCCATTTCTGGAAGGATGGTCGTGGGAGCTGCGGCAGTCCAGAAATGTTATGGTGGAGCCTCCTATTTTGGACAATCACCCCATCTGACCTATTGTAGAGTCTCTTGTCTGATGTGATGAGACAGCCCTCAATGTTGATAGCATACTTGCAAAGACTCAAATTTGTTTTGTAATTCCATGACCACATCAGCACTATGGTCATATATGTGTTGCTATTTTTGTTGGAGAAGAGGCTCTGGTCTTCTAAACCCAACGACCAAAAGGTATGTGGCGTAGAATACATCAAAAACAGAATTGCATAGCATCCCATGAAGACCATGCCCCTCAGGATGTGTTGCAGGACGTTTTTCTGCGGAATAAATGGCATCCTCCACCTTGGAAAAGGCAGATGAATTTGAAAAATACAACAGATTACAATCAAGATGATCCAAAATCCAAACAAGTCATCAAATTATCAAGGCTTTTGTCTGTGGGACACATGTTAAGACATGAGAACCCCCTATCACCCTGTATTGTTTCTATAATTTTTGATTATTTAAGTTTATTATTTTGTGGGTTCATATTCTGTTCATATGCAATTTTGAATGTAGTATTTCAGTAATCAATGCCTTGTTACAATGACCAGAGCTCACATGGGCACTTTGGGCAGCCAGGTGGCTTTAGGGGTCCTTAAGAAGGCACGGGCAGCTGTGCTATACTGAGTAGATGGACAGCCTGCGGCACACAGAGAAGTGACTGATGTGCGTGTCTGTGTTTTGCAGTATTTTGGAAGTAAAGGAACCCTAAAAACTCATGCATGACTCAAGTCTGTCTATTACATCCAAGTGTGCAACATCTCCATTAAATTTTTAAGACACTTCCTGCACAAGGGGTCACTTAATCTGATATTATAGTGTAACCCAGTGACAATAAAGGATTGAAAGTAGAAAGAGACGATAAGCCACTCGAAACCATTCCAAATGTATCTTATTTATGTACTTTCATGTACGCTTGTTACAGTTCACTCCCTCAGCTCCTTACGAACCTAGATTAGAAATATATTCACTAGAAGTGGGCTATAACACCAAAGATCAGTACAACAGAATCACTTTAAT
Source organism: Antennarius maculatus (assembly GCA_013358685.1). Lineage (NCBI taxonomy): Eukaryota > Metazoa > Chordata > Actinopteri > Lophiiformes > Antennariidae > Antennarius > Antennarius maculatus. Next base: position 14,778,583 of record CM023621.1, on the reverse strand, counting down.
AGTAGGAGACTCTACACTAATTTTTGGACATATTAAGGATTACAGAGAACATTTGACAAATCATTCAACATCATCACAGTGTCAGAAACATGGATTCATGAAAACAAAGACAAGGATTTGTGATTGGAGGGATAACATTAAGTTTGAGACTTAGAGCATGTTGATATCTGTTGACAATATAATGGAATGTGTAACTGTCGATATTATCTGTGACAAACTGGTTAATATTGGATAAACACCGTCTGTCTGCTGAGCAAGGTTAATATGTCCTTATATTCTTGTTGACAACAACTATGTTGACAGATTGGGTCTTTAAATGGTAATATCCTTCTAATACAGTACAGTAAAATTCTTCTAAAAACATTTTCATTATTTATTATTCAATATTATTCTCAATTGTAAAAAAAAATTACAATTAACAAAATTGCTAAAGGGCAGGAGGAGTAACATAAAAAAAACTAATTAAAATAAACACATTCCCTAAAACAGAAGTAAAAAAAAACCAGACAATTAGCTTTTAAATATTACATCACTGTCTTCTAAATGCTTTTCTGTCAATCTGATAGCCGGTCATAACACTGATGCCCTCTGTCTGACTGACCAAGATTTAAAGACAGCTATTTTATAAAATTGAAAACATGAAAGCCATGAGACTTACCATGAGATATTCATGGTGTGTTCAGCTTGACTGTCCTTTCTTCTCTAAAGTAAGGATGACGTACCTATTGCTTCTAGTGTCTTCTTGAAATTCTGGGTAAGAAAAAAAAATCAAGTACAACCTGCCTTTCCACTTCAAAATTACATTCTTTCTTTTCAGAAGGAGTCTAAGTACTACACTCACCAATACGTTGATGAAAAAGGGTTTTAAGCAGCTGAAGCATCTACAGTACTTTCCTAGCAGTGCCAAGATACACAAAAACGTTTTTGTTTAAACAATTTACTGTCAGCAAGCACCGAGCATGAATGATGGGTTGAAGTGTTGGTTTGACAAGTAAAAGCTTAATCATTCAACAACTGGGAGCTTTTTCTTTTCAAAAGCATGACTGACATCTCCCCTCATGAAACCAAGGCCACAAGTCCATGAAAAACAGGAAACTGTGCCTAGAAATAACAATTTGACCTAAACAAAGCCCCTTACTGGGGCGGCATGGTGGGGCATTGGGTAGGGCTGTTGCCGCACAGCAAGGCGGTTTCGGGTTTGCTCAGAATGTCGAGTTGGATATGCAGGTCGTTCTTTCCTGCAACTGTTATATGGTGGTATGTGTGGTGTGTTTGAAAGTAACTGATGTTGATGCACGACAACAATAAAAGTGTACCTGTCATGAACTCACCGATTGAGTAATGGAAATCTTTTCCAAATGGTAGAAGTTTCTACAGTCCAGTCAGAGCTAAGTTACACAGGAAAATGCTCAGGTATAGGTTAAACAAGAGTCCGAATACACAGTATGTTCAATACTTTTAGAATTTATTCATTCATTCATCTTTTTGAAGATGAGACACTGTAATTATGTCTCCAGTTATTTAGCGAAGATACGGGCCACAGTTCTTGCTGGATCCTATCCCTGCGGGCTGCTGTCAAGAGGCAGGGTATCCCCCGGATGAGAAGTAGCTCATTGCATGTGTTATGAGCTAACTTTAACAAATTAAATCCCATTTTGTTTAAGAATGACTGTTGTTTACTGTCAGGAAAAGAATTACAAACATAAAAAAGGCCAGAAGACCAAGGTTAACAACTCAAAGTTATAATTATCTCAGCTGTCAAAGGACCAGCAACACAAACCCCCAATGCCTTCGTTGCATTTATGCAGAGTGTGAGACAGAATAAAGTACACCGGCACAGCACTGAGTGGCCACCATTTACAGGACAAAAAACTTTGGGTGTGGGTAAAATGTATGTGGGGTGTGCAGACTGAGGTGTTGTAAACCGGTTTAAATATGTATTTTTATTAAGCGTAATGGTCAGCAAGTTTAAAGAAGATGGTCTGTACGGTAAAATCTCACGGAAAATCAGCTCCTATCACCTAGCAATATTACCGACTGGAGATTAATACTCATACACAGGTATTGTCACTAAAAGGAATTAGTGTAAATAAGGAAGCATGACCTAAATGAGATCACTCCTTCCACTTTTGTCGTTCAACATTGAATATCACAGCCCATTTGCGAGTTATCTCCAAATAGATCACAGGTTTATTTGGAAGGTAGTCCAAATACACCCTCGTACCTGTTTTAGGAATTGCCATTTCAATCTGTGTTCCCTCGTGCCATTCATTAAATGATGTTATAGAAATAAAATCGGGCTTTGTTTGTAATGCTGCACTCAGTGAGTTTTCATAGTATTTGCCATTGATGCGGTTTCGAGTGTTCTGGAAATTCCAGGGTCGAACGCTTGTGTCAATATACCCTGGGCCCACGCTTGGTATGAATAACAAATTGTTATTTTCACAAAAAGCTTTAATAGAATCCCAGTTCTGCTGAGTGGACCCATATGAAAATCTATTTGTAGCAAAATAGGTGTAGACACCATCAAAACCAGAAGTCAGGATGTCCCTCTTATGTCTCTCCTCAACCAGCAAAGCGATGAAGATGGCATCATATGGCGTATGCCTGATGCTGTTACTCTCTGTGTGCTTTAGCAGCTTGGACCACTGATCTGAGTTGAGTAGATATGAGTCATAAACATAAAAAAGTGGAAGCAGCCTGTTATTGTTTGTCCGGTACTTGAAGAAAGCAGGGTGCTCTCCATATCTGAGGTAGCATGACAAAAGAGAAATAAGCAAAATAAGGAAAGTGGAGCAGGAACAGCATGACAAATAAATGCAAACTTGATAATTATATGGAATTATAAGAGTAATCTTTAGAGGGTGAGCAAAGTCATGTTGCCAAAGAAAAACAGCACTACTCACTTATCAATGATGTATTTTACATTAGAGAACATGTTGACTTCATTTCTTCCTTTGTACGGTTCAATGTGAAATGCTACCTGTATGACACAAATGACAATAAAAAACAATAATAAAAGAAAATAATCCCTTTCAATGGTAAATAATCAACACTAAATCTTCTGAATATTAAACATTTTATAACAACTCTGTCCATTCACAGTATGTAACCAAACAAGAAAGGTTACAAAACTCATTTTTATGTTTCCACTGACCATAATATTGTATTTATGAGCCATGTCTAGAAGCAAAGGCATAAGGGCATCCACTGATTCACCGTTGTCATCACTCATATTGGGAGGATACCAGGAAACAGCTATGACACCTGGGAGAAAACATTTACAAGTATGAACCTTGAAACAGAATGAACACTAATTTATACATGATATATAGAACAGGATGATGTAAGACCATTCTTAATTTTTCTAACAGTCAATAAATTGGTTAGACATACACAATATAGGAAAAAAAAATCTGCAGTGATATTTTCTATAATTTGAGAATATAAATAAGAACATAAATGGGAGTAACTGTTGAAGGCTTCTTTTGTTGGGTTTCAATGCTGAAAGGCACACAAACCTGCACACCTACATACACACAATCAACGTGACTCTTCTATTGTGTGGTTTATCACACAGTCCAGGTCTCCTACAATGGGAATTACTAATTTTTTGTTCATTTGTGTTTTGTATTCAGCTTAACACAACACAGCTTAACTAGTTCTAATACAGGTACTTAAGTTTGACAGTTTTCTGCTAGACAGGAAGTTACTATAGCTTAAAGTAACTAAGTCTTGCATCGTTCAATATCATTTTTGAATCCAATTAATACTATTTAGATCTTTATATGCTTGTGTTTATTCCAAGTCTTTGAACCAGAATTTTTTGCCAATTGTTTTGTTTTGAACAGAAACAGTATTATGTTTCCGGTTTTACGCTCCACCGATGAACGGAAGTTCCTGAACTGGTTAGAACAAAAAAATTTAGTTTCCAAGCCGGTTAATAATGTTCCTTGTAAATATAAATAAGTAGGTAGCTTTAGTACTAATTTGGCAATTAAAGCAATTAGTTTACATACTGTAGATATGTCCCGACAGTAAACAGCACAACAGCACTGATCCAGTTATGGAACAGAGGATGGAGAGTCAGAGGAAGATGGAGAAGCTGCTGCATCATACGATGCAACGAAGTTTGCTTATGTCAGAGCTCACAGGGAAGCGAACATGTGTCGGATATCCTCAATCCTGCTACCATGTCTTACACAGAGGAAGCAGAGGTTGAGGTCTCAGAGGTAGACTCGTCCATCACCCAAGCTGAAGTCACTGTGGTGGTTGCCAAACACCTTGGTGGCAAAGCACCAGGGGTGGATGAGATTCGCCTCAAGTACCTCAAGTCTTTGGATGTGCAGGGACTGTCATGGTTGACACGTCTCTGTAACATTGCATAGCAGTTGGGGACAGTATTGCTGGATTGGCAGACCTGGGCGGTGGTCCCTCTTTCCAAAAGTGGGACCGGAAGGTGTGTTCCAACTATAGGGGGATCACCCTCCTCAGCCTCCAGGGGAAAGTCTATTCCAGGGTACTGTAAACGAGGATTAGACCTATAGTCAAACCACGGATTTAGGAGAAACAATGCGGTTTTCGTCCCGGCCGCGGTACACTGGACCAGCTCTACACTCTCCACTGAGCGCTTGAGGGATTGTGGGAGTTTGCCGAAGCAGTCGACATATGTTTTGTGGGTTAAGAGAAGGCACTCAATCGTGTCCCTCATGGCATCTTGTGGGGAGTGCTTTGGGAGTATGGGGGTTGGGGCCCTTTTGCTGAGTGGTGTCCGGTCCCTGTCCATAAAGTTTATAAACTTCATGAATTTCTAGGCTCAGCAAGGATCCGGAGGGAGTCCGGTTTGGGAACCAAAGGATTTCATCTCTGCTTTTTGCAGACAACGTTGTCCTGTAGGCCTCATCAAACCTGGACCTTCAGCGCGCACTGGGACGGTTTGCAGCTGAGTGTGATGCGAGTGGGATGAGGATCAGCACCTCTAAATCTGAAGCCATGGTTCTCGACCTGAAAAGGGTGGTGTGCCCTCTTCAGATCCTGGAGAGTCTTTGCCCCAAGAGGAGTTTAAGTATCTTGGGGTCTTGTTCACAAGTGAGGGAAGGATGGAACGCGAGATTGACAGACAGATGCTGTAACTGAGTCGCAAGATGAAGCTCCGATTTATTGGTCAATTTACGTTCCTACCCTCACCTATGGTCATGAGCTACGCATCATGACTGAAAGGACAAGCTGGAGGGACTATGTCTCTTGGCTGGCCTGGGAATGCCTCAGGATCCCCCTGGAGGAGCTGGAAGAGGTGTCTGGGGAGAAGGAAGTATGGGCATTCCTCCTGAGACTGTTGCCCCTTCGACCCAGCCCCGGATAAGCGATTGAAGATGGATGGATTGATAAAGGCCCAAATCTTTTTATATAATGATTTTTACATGTCATTTGCATTAGCCCAAATAAACACTCCATCTGCTCCTCAGCCAGCACAATTTTAGAACTCTGTGCAGCCCATCAATGTTTAGCATTCACACACTTCTCTAGTGAAGTTCCAGTAATACACAAGCCTGATTTTTGGTACTATTTTCTAGTGACAAATCTGACCTGACTTGGAAAACACAACAAAAGAATAGAAGAAAAAAATAACCAACTGCATGGATAAAGTATGTTTATTACCCAAAACTATGCGGGAGGGCCATATGAAGGGCTGGATGATCACTACCCCTCCATTCCCTAAATAATCACACTACCCTACATGCGAGCATGCAAAACAAAGAGGTAGAGCCAAGCTGGATATGGAATTGAGTCATGAGGACAGTGGTGAACAGCCACAATTTAATTAATAACTTAAAGTGGAAACATTAAATTATGTTGTACATGACTTACATTATTTCTATTTATTATATGCTTGTGAACAACCTTTCATTTTGGAAAATTACCAGATTTTCTCCACCACATCTGTCTATGATTCAATCTTAATGCATGTCAGGATGCTTGCTTCGGTGACATGGCTACCTTATTAAAGGGACACCCTGGCTGATAACAATGAATACATTCCTGCTGAATTGAAACTCCCAAGCTAGCAAAATGAATAAAAAAAAACATCTTTGTCAAGTTTCTTTGCATAAGGTAAGAGCGTCAGTGAGGAAACAGAAGAAGAGCCAACTGCAAAAGATCGGTTGACTTGGATCATATGATCCAGGACTAGTATGATATCAAAGAGTCATGACATACTTGCAAAATGGTCACAGAGGAAAAAGATGAGCTACAACTGAATAAATATTTCCACAGCCTAAATAAATATTTCCACAGTTAATCCTACCAATTGCTGCTGTACGCAGCTGCTGCATATGATCAGCAATAACCACAGGATCCTTGGAACTATAGGCCCCTAAAAAAGGATAGAAATTGGACCCAATGTCCTCAGGTGGGTTGTGCTTCCCCTGTGGATACTCCTGGGCTACCTTAACGTCCCAGTGTGGTAGTTGCTCGTGGTTCCAGTGAATGTATTTTCCATCAAACTTGGGGTTTCCATACCATTGGTAGTAGAAGGCATGGAAATGATAATTTGGAGGAGGGAGCGTTCTCAGTATAGCTGCCAGTTCTGTATCTTTGTGGGACTCAGAAGAGGCATTAAATTTGATCTGGTCTACTTCATATTTGTATTCTCTTTGCATCTTATTTTTTCTGTCCACGATCATCTCCACATCAAAAGGGGCACCAAAAGGAGAGTCCTCCGGTGTAAGCATCTTCAAAACCACGGTGATTATGAGCACAAGCAACACCAATGCAATTAATGGGATGCAAGTCTTGCGCCTAAACCGTGCCATTCTTCAAGTACTGCTTAAGACACACTCAGCTCATTTTTGAGACAGCAGTGGAGGCCTGTTGTTTGATGAGTCTCGACCTGGAGAGACGAAGAAACAAAGGATACAAGAGTGTATTACAAGCACCTTAAGGGGTTGACGTTGCCTGTTATTGTATTCACTTGGCAGCTTATCATATATTTGGTTGGTCTCTGTCATTTATTCAATCATTCATTTACATATTTTGTGCTCAATAATGCTCAATAACAATAATACAAATTCCCAGTATCTCATTTTGTCCGACCAACAATCAATATTTGCGCATACAAAATTTTTTTTTGGCTAATTTTTAAAAATTTGATAGTAGTCTTCTGAACATGTATCTAATTTGATCCAGTTGTTCTATGTCGGTATGCAATACTTTAGAATTTAAAATGCACCTGCGATTCTACAGCTATATTTGGTGTACCTTTTGTGATAAAATGATAAAGATGAGGTTTAGTTGCCACTTCACTGATATTTCTTAGAGTAGCCTCAACCATGAAAACACAATGTGTTCACTAAATTTTGACTGTATCCACCGTATCCAAATTTACCTCTCCCTTGAAAAACAAACAAACAAAAAAACAGCCCATCTGTATGAAAACGCACAAATATTTGGAATAACGTGGCATCCGCTGGAATGCCATGGCGACGTAATATGATCTAACTGTGCAATTCAGATCCTGGAAGCATCCGGGTGCATCATTCCACAATACTAAGTGTGCACTTGCACACCTAGTGGTACCTACAACAGAACGGAACTCAAGTAAAAGTGTTTTCAGTTTTCGACTTTCAGATGTAAAATCAGATATATTCAAATAGTGTTTTAATAACAGAAAACTATCGTGGAAAACAACACAGGTAGCAACAAAAAAGCTCACTTTACTATATTCACTCATTCACCCTATTTAAGCTAGTCCTGGAGACATAACACAAGCAAGCTAACAAGACCAGCCAGATTCAACTCTGCATTGATGGACAACCTGAGCCGCAAAAAACTGGGCTCTATGTTCCGAAAAACATTTAATTTCGAGCCACTAAACCGTACACAGCAACGTTAAGTATTAAACAATATGTAACGTCTATATAGATATACAATGCACATTATTTCTTTTCATTTCATGAAACGCAAAACAATGATCACGCACCTGTATCACTGATTTAGCAGTCCGTTCTGGGATGTGTCGCAAATAAGTAAACATCCGTTACAGCGAACTTACAGGGCTCGTGACCCTCCATGCTCCGTAGAGCGCTTACGTCAGCTCCGCTCAGCGGTCCAGGAAGTGTTTTCAAAGGAAGTACAGGTGATATATGTCGCCGCCATGCAGTTAGGAAGATGTACTACAAGATCTACTACTAATAAAATCTACTACGATCCTCATTCGGAGAACCACTCAATTTATGCCACAATGTCCAATGTACAGTATGTAGAGCATATATGAAGAGTCAAAGGAAGTACAGGTAGTTGCTCTGTTCTTGAAGCAAAAGTGGCAAAAACCACATTGAATAAATACAAGTAGCACAAATAAATATATTGGCGCATAAATGTGTTCATGGTTCAGTTAAGTACTTCAGTAAAGGAAGGACTGATTTTTTTTTAATTTGTTGTAGGTATGTGTGTGTGTGTGTGTGGTAGCAGATGTTGAGGCTCTCTCTAGGAGTGATCAGGATCGACAGGATCAAAAATGAGTTCATCAGCCGAACAGCCAAAGTGAGATATTTTGGAGACGAAGTTATAGAGCAGACTTGGATGTTTTGGACGTGTCCAGAGTAAAGATATATATAGTTAAAAGGATGCTGAGGATGGAGCTACCAGGTAAGACAGCAGAGAAAGGTAAGAGAAGAGAAAGACCAAAGAGAAGGTGTATGGATGCAGTGTGGGTGTCCTGAGGGCCGGTGGTGTGACAGAGGAGGATGCAAAAGATAAGCTGAAATGGCAAAGGATGACTCTTTGTGGCGACCCCTAACGGGACATGCTGAAAGGTACAGAAGAAGAAGAGCTCGGTCTTCTTCTAACATGTGAAGGAGTGCAAAGTGTAGAGGTGATGTTAACTTTACAATGAATCCAGTTCATTGGAGAGAAAGAGACACACATTCAAGCAATGATTACTTTGGTTTCCATCCATTTTTCTTTAATTCATAGACTTTCAAACAAAAATGTACAAATTGCAAAACAGCTTTTGGTAATGCTTCATTGGTTCTTACTATATTATCAAGAAATAAATTAAGAGAAAAAGTAATCAAAATGAACAGAGAAGCTAAAATACAACAGAAAACATAATACCATCAACAGCAAAAGGAAAATGTTTCCACCATGGATCAGCATCATCTCATCCACAGCAGACTTAATTTTATTGCAAACCAGGCTAATGACTGATTAGCAAATTCTTGTGATAAATGGCATGTTTTATATTGACAATGGAATGAAAGGCTGTTTGAAATTCACAACATTCTGTATTATTCTGACTACTTTCTACTATAGAATTTATACACCAGGTGGTGCCATTACCACAGAGCAGGAAAAGCTTGGTCCTCCCACCTCCTGACATCAGTTTACTGACTGTCTCCCAACAAGACAAGAAAGCGGGATAGCTGGCATTTTATTATAAATCCTCAAAGACCACAGAATGTTGCTAGTTTGTTGTGTGCTATATAGACACAACAATGATTCCAATCTTTTCATTTGTTTTTCTGAATAGCATTTTGACGTTTTCTGATTATTTAACATTGTACAAGTTTATATAGATTAGTTAGCAGTACTTCACCCAATGCTATTTGTTCATTTCCATCATTATCTGCTTTCTTCCTATAACACACAGGATAGGTCAACTTTGTCAACACTTTTCGTTTGCCTATTTTCTGGTATCTTTACATTCAAAATATTGGCCTTACAAAAATTCAAATCGAATTTCTGTACAAGGACCACACCTCGGTTGCTCTCAAAATGAAGAGGACAATGTAATAAAATTATCTCAATGAGAACAAAGGATGAATAAACTCAGGAAAATATGAATTACGGTACCTCTCTATGAGAAGCAGGATTTTATTGTGTGAATGTTGGAGTAAGAATATTGGAGGGGAGGAATTGATAGCTGGAGGATCACATGCCTTGCTACTCCTGAGGAGAAGCATTTGTCCAGCACATAAATACTCACATGTGCAGTGCAACTATAAGTTTGCTGCACATGCAGCAATGCTAAAATGGTTAAACTGGAACGTGAAAGTGCTACTTCTGTTTGTGTCCAAGGATTTTTGCTTCGCACAGAAGCCTGTGCCTTACAAAACATAGGAAGGATTCCTTTTTTGTGTGTGAAACTGAACAACATTTTGTCTTTCAAACTCACTTTGCCCCTCTACACAACACAAGAACCTCAGAACTCAACTCAAACGGCGTAGAAGTAAAAGCACAAAAAAGGCTATCTTGTATTGATATCAAAAGTACCATCAAACAAGCGAAATAATAAAATAAAACAGATCGGTCACAGCAAGTTTATGTACACATACACATTAAGAAAAGAGTAGTCAGTGGAGTTGGGGAGGGATTGGTTGAGTGGGTAAGGAAGAGGAAAAATGATAAAGCAATTAGGTAAGCCCTGTATCTTCACTATAAAGAGGGGGTTACAAGGTTGGTGGCAGACTAGGGATGAACAAGATGAGAAGGAGAGAGTAGAGATAAGGCTGCATGTTCACCTCTTCTTCGGGGCTTGGGCAGTGCGGGGTGGGGTGACAGGGCGACCAGAATTTACACCGCCATACTGGTACTTGGCCTTCTTCTCTGAGGGTTTTAAGATCTTCAAAAAGACAAGAATCACATTTAGAAAAGGTACATGTGTGAGGGAAATTGTAAAAATGTATTTAGGCAAATATCATTAGCACTCAGCATTAATATTCTTATGAAGCATTTACATTACCTGGAAGGAACACATGAGAGATTCGTCAACACTCATCATGCCTCCTGCATTGTCAAACTCCCCGCAGTAGTTTGGGGCAGAGAAAAGGGTGACCAGTTGGCGTTTGGCAAAGAACTCATATCCATCCTCTACAACCTGTTAGAAGGCACATGACATTATTCTGCAGCCTACAGCAATCAATACCAAGAAATAGATCTTCAGCGAGTTTCAAAATCCAACACTGCTATCAAGGTTAAGAGCACAAAACCACCTACGGCTGAATCAATATACAACGCCCAAGGATGAGCCAAAATAGATCAACAGTTAATGCAGTAATAATTCTTACAAAATATCAACAGGAAAATGTATTACTTCAGTCTCAGTCAGGTAAAGATCAATGTCTGAAATGCAAAGAGTGGTTTTCTGTTCTATACATAAGTTCCTAAATCTTTTTTTTAAGCAAAAAGAAATATGATGGCCAAGTGCTGAATGAAATAACAACGAATTAAGTATGGACTAAAGAAGATCATAGCAGCAGGATAGTGTGGGCTTAACTCAGCAAAAAAAAAAAAAAAGGTTTGGTGTTAATTCCTTCTTATTTACCTGGTGGGCTCTGCATATGAGGTCCAGGTCATGGCGATTTAGGAATTTGCTGACCACATCTGCCCCAAAGGTGAAGGACACCCCACGGTCATTCTCTCCCCAGCCTTGTACATCCTTATCTGGGTCTGACCACAACAGGTCACAAAGAAGGCCTGAGACAAATTCAGACGAGTGACATGGAGACACACTATTAGAATGGGGAGAAAACCACGCTGAGATATATCAGAAGGTCTACAGAATTTACTTAGTTGTTTTTTTTTTAATCTTATATACTGAATTAATCCCTGAAGGGAAATTAGTGGCACGCTCTAGTTGGTCACATATATTTATACTGTATATATATTTACTTGTGTGTACAGGCCCTGAACACACACACAAGGGGACTGTACGCATGCAGGGGGAGGTATAGTGGCGGGCAGCTCCTGCTTTGGTGCGTCCAAATGAGCAGCTTGTGAGTGTGCCGGAGGTGAGCTGACACCTCCCACTGTCAGCTCACACTCGGGGTGTTTTTGGGCGTGAGCGGGAATCAAACTACCGATCTTGGAACATTGGACGACCCGCTTTACCGCTGAGCCACTGCCACCCCATTTTTATTGAATGTGTTCAGCACTAATTATGCACATGGAGATTAGAACAAATTGACATCCAGTACCTGTATCAGGGACATCTGTTGGCCTCATGATCCTGCGGATCTGCTCCATTGACTGCAAATCAGGTGACAGCCCTAAAATAGATTTTGATTGAAGTTGCAACACATTTATTTAAAGCAATGGGTTTTTTTTTTAAGTTCCAGGATAAACATGCCAACAATTCTGATACCTCCATGGCAGCAGAAGATCTTCTCGTCAATGATAGCAGCAATGGGGAGGCAGTTAAAGCAGTCAGTGAAGGTTTTCCACAGCTTAATGTTGAATCTGCGCTTGCCTGATGGAACATATTAATATATATACTTAGTGCTTCACACCTGTTTATGCATAAACGTGATAACAGTGACTTTTTTCCACTAACACTCGTCATAGAACCCGTAGATACGGTTGATGGAAGCGCACTCGTGGTTGCCCCTGAGCAGGAAAAAGTTCTCTGGGTATTTGATCTTGTAGGCCAACAGGAGGCAGATGGTTTCAAGGGACTGTTTTCCTCTATCCACGTAGTCACCCAGGAACAGGTAGTTGGCCTCCGGAGGAAAGCCGCCATACTCAAATAGCCTCAGTAGATCTGTGTACTGCCCATGAATATCACCTAAAAAAGTATCAATAAAAACAAAAAGGTACACATCAAATTAGTTGAATTACTGCATCACAAGAACAGGCTGGTCCAAATAAAGTATTTATAAATCCTAACTTGTAGAGGCAAATCGCTCTTTACACATACGAGGACAGAATAGTGGCAATCCAGGTTAATAAAATTTTTTTTTTAAAAAACGCAAAAAAACAAACACATGTACACATATCTACGGCTTTAATTATAACAGTTCTCTCAGGATCCAAGGTCAATCCTCCTCTGGTACTCTCTCACTATTCTTTCACCTAACCAAGACCTGCTTCCGTTTATATCCTGGTGCACCAATTTAGGAGCTGTTCTAATTTGGAGTAAATGCTGCAGGCATAGATGAGTGCAGACCACCGTAAAAGCTACGACAATAATATATTCATACACCTGCTCTTCACTCTTTCCCCACGAAAACATATAACTCCAACCTGATCCATAACTCTCGTATAGCGTCAGAAGATGTTGCACAAGCATCTCCATTTTCTCTTCTGCTGGGTGGACACACAGTTGTATTTTGGGAGCATAAAAACACAAACTTTTAAAACTAGGTTTTAAAAATTAAATACCATTGGTTGTTCATCGTTCGTTCATAGTCAAGGATAAATTAAAAAATACACTAAGCTGCCTTTCCCTGAGGTTAGGAATGTGGTGTTATTCTGTGGGTTTGAGTCACACAGCTAACAGCTGGCCGAGTATGTTTACGACCACATTTTCAACTGTTTTTTTTCTGATCCATGTGCACGAGGAATGATTTCACAATGCTGTCCTATTAAAACATCACTATATTTAATAGCAAAAGTAAAATAAATAAATCTGTTTTTTTTAAGCTCTGTAACTGTCAGGGTATGAGATGAAAATAACTATCGAAAAGTAAAAATTCAGATCAAAACCAACGTTGGGATGATTTTCCTCATTTCTCAATGCCCACTAAACCACAAGTGGCATCATACATTTTGGCTACAGACCTATAGTTGTCTTTTTGTGCACTCTTTCCTGTGCAAATGAATGATTTGAGGAACAGTTCTGAATGTTTGAATCCATCTTACATTCTGTGCTCATGTTGTGCTGGGATACTTATGTTTCACCATCAATCCTCTCCTTTGACCTGATTCTGTGGAGTTGGACTCTGTTAAGAATGTTCTAGAGAGGAGGACCATGTCCAAGTTTAGATCGATCCTGGGGAACACCAGCCACCCCCTGCACACCACCTTTGCCCAGCAGAGAATCTCCTTCAGTGGCAGACTGCTCCTCCACAGACTGAGGACCTCCTTTTTGCTCCGTGCCATCAGGAGGTACAACCACTCTTTCGGGAGGGGTTGAAACTGCAGTGTCATCGAGGTCAGCTAAGAGTGGATAGACAGGGATTGAAGGCAGCGATAAACTGTGGGGATACTTTGTGGGGTTCCTTGGTGTTCTTTTCTGTCACCTCACGTCAGTTGTAATTCTTTGCCTTGCTTCTTCACCTTGCTCACCATGTGGGCCCTCAGTCCATAGTTCTGTTCATCCGCTTTTTCTTATGTTTCTTTTATGTTCTATGCTTTTTTATGTTATGTGTATTTATGTAATTATGTAACGTCTTTTTGTCTGTGTCATGCTACTGTTGTGTGTATTTGTAAGTGAGAGTAGGAACATGGATTGACCGGTAAATAGAGAGCTTCATCTGGCGACTCAGCTCCTTCTTCATCATGACAGATCTATACAGCGACTGCATCACTGCGGAAGCTGCACTGATCCGTCTGTCAATCTCACGTTCCATCCTTCCCTCACTCGAGAACAAGACCCCAAGATACTTAAACTCCTCCACTTGGGGTAAAGACTCTCCACCAACCTGAAGAGGGCACACCACCCTTTCCCGGTCGAGAACCATGGCCTCGGATTTAGAGGTGCTGATCCTCATCCCACTCACGTCATACTCAGCTGCAGACCGTCCCAGTGCATGCTGAAGGCCCAAGTTTGACGAGGCCAACAAGACAACATCGTCCTGTTGGCCTTATTTTATATATGGATATAAGATTTAGTTATTATATAATTAAATTTAGAATAAGAGACTCAAAAAATTCTAAAGAAATTGACTGAAGACGTTCCATGTGTCTGGGATAAAACACTGAGCTGTGTCCATAGTTTCAAAAAACACGTCATGAAGTAGCCACCGCAGAATAGATCACATGCTCAGGAAGCGTAGTGCTCATGCTGGTAAAAATCGACAGGTAAACAAATCAGTTAAATGTCGATTTCAGTTATTTAGACTTACTATGGTTAACATGCAACCACACTGTAATCTGTCTAAAACATTTTAATGAGACAATTATTATATAACATGTCATCACACCGAGGGTTTGAGCATCATGACTGCCATCAACACTGCAATAAAAAAAATCTAATTACCGGTACTCAGTTCATAGAAGGGTAAAGTCAAACTAAAGCTGCTGGCTGGGCAAAACTTGTATCAATGACATTTATGGTAACTTCCATGAGACAGAAAGCATGCAAATCTGATCCATGTGGCTTTAGTAAATAATTAAAAATATTAACTGGTGTTTTGACAGCATTCTCAGGCTCATGTCTAATCCATCTCAAACAACCTGTCTGAAAAGTAATAACATTAATAGAAGTAAATTAAATTCCTGTCAGTCGTCTTGATGTTCATTTAAAATATAAACGTTGCCATCTTCCTCCAGTATCGAGTCGACATGACAACAATCTCAAAGTAAATGCATGTGGGAGGTAACTGGTATGAAAATGAACTGCACGCAGGCCTGAGGCTATGTACCGAGTTGTGTACTGTATTTTAAAATACTGGCGCATGCATATGTTAAGATAGCTGAAAGTTGTTCACATTTGAAGCACTACACTGAAAGCAAGTGGGAGTGTGCAGAGATGTGCAGAAGCCAGCCTGTGGTAGCATTTCAACTTTTGAGAAACGGTTCCTTTTTCAATACTCACTCCTTTTGTTCTACTTTCATCTGATCTACAATACTGTATGTTGTTTTGTTTGATGCGACCAAATGTGTATCCCTCTATTACACTGCCTGGCCAAAAAAAAAGTCACACCCTCTCATATTTTGTTGGACTGCATTTAGCTTTGATTACAGCATGCATTAACTGGGATATTGTTTTGATGATTTATTGCAATATCACAAGAGTTATTTCCATCCAGTAATGCGATATTTTTTCATATTTTTCAAGATCTTGCACTTATGATGATGGGGTCTGACCACTATGTAAAGACATCTCCAGCACTCATTGAGATTCTTCTTTCAAAGAATCCAAATGAGTTTAAGGTCTGACCCATTCAGCTCAGGTCTAGGTTCAGCAACAGTGTGTGTTCAAAGAATGAGATCAGCTGATTACCTGAATATACTGAATGACCAGGTTATTCCATCAATGGATTATTTCTTCTCCAAAGGCACAGGCATATTCCAAGATGACAATGTCAGGATTCATTGGGCTAAAATTGTGAGGGAGAGGTTCAGGGAGCATGAGACATCATTTTCATACATGGATTGGCCACCACAGAGTCCAGACCTTAAACTCGTTGAGATTCTTTGAAAGAAGAATCTCAATGAGTGCTGGAGATGGTTATACATAGTGGTCAGACCCCATCATCATAAATGCAAGATCTTGATGAAAAATAAGAAAAAATATCGCATCACTGGATAGAAATAACTCTTGTGATATTGCATTAACTCATCAAAACAATATCCCAGTTAATGCATGCTGTAATCAAAGCAAAATGCAGTCCAACAAAATTTGAGAGGGTGCGACTTTTTTGATAGCGACTTTTTTTTTTGGCCAGGCAGTGTATATCCACATAATCTAGAGAGCAACAGGGAATTAATATATAACCCAGGCTAGGGCGCGGTTATCTGCTCGGGTTACAAAGGGGAAAGTCTTTGTGCTTTAAAAGAAATGTCTATTTTATGGTTATAGTTACTGAATAGCAAAAACAAACAAGATATGGGCCAAGACAGCTTAAACAATGGCAGACTTGAACCACACTGACCACAGATCTTCAGGGGTGCTTCGAGCTCAAGAAGGATGGGCTGGCTGAGGAAAATCTCCCTGGATTTGATGCAGAGGCCCCGAACCTCTGCCTCTGTCATCTGGACTATCTTCCCTGGGCGGCATCCCCGTACTGGTGTAGAGAGAAAAGTTTTATCAGCACTGTTACTGACAATCATCAGTTCATCAGCATGAGAAATATTACGTTTTACTTCTAGGAGGGAGGAAACACACATTAGAATCACAAGGCAATCTCACTATCTGATGAGATGTGGAAGTAATGCAGCTTATACAATAGATACTTAATGTTAGCCCTGCTAAAGAAACTCACTGCAGAGACAACAGTAGCTCAAATCTTCAGCATTTGGTGTGGGTTTGTTGGCTTCAGTAGTTGCATCGTTAACTAAAGGAACTTTCTGGCAGTCTGCCACAGTTCATACTGAAGATTCATCTTACAACGATGAAAAGTGGAGTCAGATTTGCATGTTACACAAAAAAAGAGACACAAGCTGAAGATAAACAAGGGTGGAAGATTTGGGCTGAAGAAATAAATCTGCTGATGTAATGGCCGATCATGCTTTCATTATTAAATGTATAATGTATGGCAATTGTGTAGCACTTTGTCAGTTTGGCAAAAGATTCTAGATGAACCACTAATAAGAGTGAAACATAAGTGAGGCAGAAACATGGGACTGAGAAATGATGTAACAATCAACCATTTGGGTGATACCTTCGTGATAAATGCATGCCAAACATTCATATGAAGGATAACTGAGCCTACTGAAGCAAATACGTGTCAAATTGAGAGAACAATTCCTTTTATTTTACCAAGGATTGACAGTAGAGACTGGCCAAAAAAATGAGCTGTTCAAAATGGGTTAACCAATGGAAAGGTGAGCAATTCCTAAATTGGACACATGAATGCACATGTGTGCATATCCATGCTACTTACACGCTGTATTCAGACTCCTGAATGCATTTTCATTTGATCCTACCAAATCTGGAAGAAGCATGTTAACCAGAGGACTGGTTAACATCTATCAGCTTTATCTGCACTGATTCATATCTACAGATTTTCACTTGATGTTTAGGCCTCATCAGACCTCAGCGAGTTGAGCTTAAATGCTTGGCTTTAAACTCTGAACCTCTCACTGTTCTGTGTTGCGCAGTTGGTACTTTAAAATGAGATTACGTTGAGAACACTGAGGGGCAAAGGCTGAAATGAAGTAATGACAGGAATTTACAACAATCACAGACTAAAAGCACGGTGTGTGATCGTGTAACTCGAGTCTGGGTGACACAGCATTCTTAATGTCTTAAATCCATGAATTATTGAAACTTTACTATTCCGGCCCAAGACAACACATTTTTCTCAGAGCATGTTACAAAAAGGTGTAACACTCAAAAAAACTTTATATATTTCACTATCTCCCTGGTTAATTATTCTTTTTGTGTGCTTGCTCTTCACTATGCCCCACTATGCCTTCATTGCATTCAGACAGACAAGAGGATGACATAAAGGCACAACAAGTCTAGAAACCGTATGCTGTCAGTTACAGTCACAAAATTGTCAAGCATAGCTATAAATAAGAAATCTGTGCATTTCAGTACTGAGTCAATATCTTATCCCTCCCTGACAGATAACTGTTGAAATGTATGCCAAGGACAGCTGAATCTGCCCTCGCGGGCCGGTCTGACTCAAAGGATATTTCACAGGGGAACAGAAAACTCCCTGCCTTCTCTTGAGCAGGCGGACAACCAACACAAAATGCTTTTAGCACGCTAGTCACAAATAGAAACCTTAGGTCTAACGCATGAAAATGCAGGACATAGTTTTCCTTCCATTCATTTTCTATTACTGAGTACAGTAAATCTCAAGATTATTGAACTCCCTGACTGCAAATGTTCACAGACTTACTTGAGCAAGTCTAATTTCACAAAGCAGTGTAAATGTTGACTGAACTCCAAGACATATTCTAGAGAGCAAAAAACAAAACAAAACAAAAAATTCCACAATGAACTCGTCTTCTATAGATAAGCCACCGAACTTTCCAGATGTTGATCTCTGGAGCATTGAAACAATATCTTGGGGTGGGATATTGAAGCACTGGTGCCGCTGGTATTGCAAAAAGACAGGATTCCAAGTAAAGCTGAGAAAAAAAATATTTGGGGGCAAATACAACACTCTTATTATCTGTTGTGCTGAGGTTTTTCCACTTTTCTTGTTTGATTTAAAAGCTTAGCCACACTTAAAACTTAAGATTCCCTGTCCCAAGATCAGAATGATTTAACCAGGACGCCGACAGGAATTCAACCATAAAAATACCAGCATGAAAAAGATAAAACAGCAGCGATCTGTTTTGCAAAACAGAAAAGTAAAGGCCAGGGAGCAGGTGAAAATCGTTGCTCATAATATGAAATTAATAGCATTGGAGTTATAAGGCGTAAAAATACGGTTTTCATTTGTATGCCATAGAGCACAAGAAGCGTCCCAACACCTCCCGTTCGACACACAGCTAGACATCAATTTGGGAAAATACAAAAGCCTGAATAAAGCAGACAGAAAGTTATTTACAGACTAAATTCAGTGTCACAATTCAATAAATCGTCTCTGCTAAAGTCACAGAAGTGTTGCTGCGATAACTGACAAATGTAGGCGTTCACCGTTGACGCTGTTTATAAACACGGAGAGCTAACGGTAACGTTAGCAAAGCTAGCCGGGAATACGCCGTTATAAGTGGCCCTAAATGCTAACACAGCCCCTGAAGCCAACGCGTTAGTTAACGAAACATTAGTAAGGCGGGATCGGTAAACATAAACAGTTAACTCTGTTTAAAATCACAGACTGTGTAGAAATCAATTACCTTCCAGAAGCCGAGAGATGAGACTATCCACGTTCAATTCACCCTCCGCCATCTTCAAACTGATAAGGTATTGGGTTGGCCGGTTCGATTCCTCCTAGAAACGCTGGGAGGCGCTGTTGCTAATAGTTGTAATCGAAGTCATGACGTGACGAAAGTCTGCTTATACTGTATTTATTAGAGTTTATACGTGACTTTAGGGGAACAAACTTTATGTGTTTCTCAAAATGAATTACATTCGAAATGCACTCTATTACATTCACATTAGAAAAGTCAACATCAAACTTATCAATCTAAAAAAAAATCTGAAACAATAAGTACCACCACAAAATCTGCTTATTTATGGAGAGTTCTCACCATAATATTGTAAATAACTTTGGTGCCGGTTCAGGTGAACTATATTCATATATGTGTGTGTGTGTGTGTGTGTGTGTGTGTGTGTGTGTGTGTGTGTGTGTGTGTGTGCGTGTGCGTGCATGTGTGTGTGCGTGTGTGTACCATATGTACCAT
Organism: Antennarius maculatus; assembly: GCA_013358685.1. Taxonomy (NCBI): domain Eukaryota; kingdom Metazoa; phylum Chordata; class Actinopteri; order Lophiiformes; family Antennariidae; genus Antennarius; species Antennarius maculatus. The sequence continues at coordinate 14,758,618 of CM023621.1, read as the reverse complement.
ATTTAAAAAGCAATCAACTGTCACTGTTAAACTTGGTGGTTTGTTATTTATGATATGGAGCTACTCATGCATGTGCTTTAATGCAAAAAGATTTATTACCATATACGTATATATATATTGATAATTGTAACCACGTGATTCTTGAGCAGTCACACTTCTCTATATATGAATCATGATATATTATGTATTCCAAATGACCAAAAACATTTTTGATACAATCAATTTTTATAACAGACATAAAATGAAAAGAATGACTCAATACATTTTATTTTAAATTATTTGCCAGCATACAAATTGGACACAAGCTCATACTATATATACTTGTGACAAACAGAGTGCTGTTGACACATCCAGACAACTGAACTACAACAACTGAATTCAAGTACTGAAAAAGTAGATTTTGAGGTAAGTATGGTGTGCTTTCCTACAACACATTAATTTGAAAAGCTACTGAAAAATGATTAAATCCAAGAAGTTATTTTCAATTTCATAAAACTGAATATTTGAAAGCTGTAAATTGAATTTACTAAGATTTAATTGCACACATAACCAAATAGTTGTGAATTCTAATAAGTGGCGTTAAATTGCACAAATTTAAACACATTTTTCAGTTTGAGGAAGCTTTCAATTTATTGTGTTTAGAATGCAGTGCTTATGATGGAGTGTCATTCCGTTTTCTTATTTAATGTTTCCTTAACTAAACACCCAGACATCCAGTAGTATGTACTGTGGTAGAAGCACAATAATCAACAGGGATTCCTTGTTTGTCCTTATTTTAAAAAGACTTCCTGATCATCGCCACAAACAAGATGCTTTCTACCATCATTTCTTAAATCGTCCCTTGAGTAACCCACTATAAAAAATACTATAAGCAGAATTAAAAAAACACTGTCCCCTTCATCTCCACGGTAGACATCATCTGTTTCTTGGTTCTCTTGCGTATGCAGAAAAGGAGGAGCCAGGTGATGCCGCAACCTACCAGAAGACCTACTGCTGCCAGCACAGCAGCAAGCCATGCCGGCACATGATCTGTGCAATCAGGCTGAAGAGGCAGGGCTGTGCTTTGTGTTGTGCTGCTGGTGGTCATGGAGCTATGAGCTGAAGCCGTTCCGTCTGTTATGGGTGCTGTGGTGGTGGGTAAACTGGGCAAGCTGTTCACTTTTGTGAAAATGTAAGGATGCTCCTGCAATACGAGAAGTGAAAAAGAGTGAAGGACTTTTCCTCAGTCACATTTACTTTCATAAGCTCTTCATGCAATTTTGCACAAATTGTTGAGATAGGTCACAACTGGAGCACTCTTAGGATTTGAGAATATTCGCTTGTGTGGGAGCTTTCTTACCTCGGTGGGACACCGGATGTTATTTCTGTCATTTGTAAAATTGTTGTATGTCTGTTTTTTACCCACTGGTTCCAACTACAAGTGAAAAACAAGAGACATTAGACAGGACATCTTTGGCATTTTTATGAATAAATTTCATGAATATGAAAAATGGCTTCCCTTGTTGAGTATTTACCCTTCCACTGTTTTTCTAAACACTCACCATGTTATTCCAAAGAGCTGCAGCCATGTAGGCATGTGCCCGTTCGCTGAAGTGGAAACAGTCCTCAGAGAAAAAGGTGGAGTCAGGTCTGCTGTCCTGGAGGAAAAATGGAAGGGCTTGTTACTGTTTCAAAGGGAATATCTGCATGTATCTAAAGAGAGCAGCAGAGGTTTGGGATACAACAACATCTTACAGCATCCAAAGGAACATTTGTGTTCTTAAAAAAGGGCTGCGCCACCACGGCAAAGTCCTCTCGGTTGTCATAGCGTCCTCCATACACCAATCTCTCTGTCTCAATCTGAAAAAGATGCCACAAATGCTGTCTGCAAAATCCAGAATCTTAAGGGCTTTAACTACTGTCCATCCTTAGCATATGTGCAGTGGAGTTTTGTAGTTTCCATGTTGCACTTGAGTAAATTGCATATAAGACCACGATTTAGTGCAACCATCATGTCACAAAGCGATGTTTGCATTATCACATATTAAATTGATATTTAAGGTGACTACAAATAAATATTTGCCTGTTTAGAGGCTGAATGCAAAGTCATAGCCATGGACACATTCATACAATTGTAATTTTTACAAAGATATCACAACTGAACATGATTTAGCATCACCATTTACATTACTGTAATTAATAGAGGTAGTACAGTATTGAACAACATCCTGTTCTCATGACTTGCTAACACTGGCAGTGATAATAATGGCATCATTAACAGTATTTTATATTAATGAATTTTCATGTTTGAACACAGAGTTATAAAACTTGAAATATAAATTATGCATTACAGTACTTCCCAGCTGAGGGATTCCTGTCTGCTAACCTGTAGTTCCCGATTGATCCGTTTCACTTCTGCCAGCTCTGGAGAGTCATCTCTTGGTAACAAGAAGCACGGGCAGACAAACCTGAGAATCAAATGAGAAAATGAGCTGAGAACAAACAAATCATTACTTACTGATACATAAAGATACTTCTTGCATCAAACAAAATCAAATTTGTTATTCATTGAAGGATGGAGTATAATTTTTAAATAACAGCTGTGGATTTATTGGACCTAGATGTTTTCGAACATACTTCTGTAACAGACTGCACCCCAGGCTGTCTCTCTTAATCCTCCGAAGACCTTCAAGTTCCAGGATGTCCATGACATTGACAATCACCCTGGGAACCTATGGCCAGAAATCAATTTCAAAACAGTTTTAAAAAGTGGCAAAAATATTTTTCACTTGTAAAATTTAGTGAAGAGAAGGAAATAAATGGAAAACATTAAATCACGCAAAGAAAACAATACATTATTTTAATTTATTTTCTTCAAAGTACGATTTTTCAGAATGATGAAGTGTTTGACATGACATAATTTTACCTCTTTGTAAAGTATATCCAAGCTTGTCATCATATGATGGCTATAGTTCTGTGGTGACAGAGAAGCCTGTAGTTTTGAGACCACAGGAATGATGAGATTACACACATGCATGTAACATGTATCCTTGAGCCATTTTTTTCATCAGCTCTCTGTTATAGCAAAGCTAACAACAGGGTACATATCAAAGAATCAGGCCAAGAATGGTGAAACACCTTTCAACTCTGCAACATGCTTGAGTGTACAAGCGACAACTGACCCTATATAAGCTGTTAGCAAGACTGTCTCACAGTTCATCTTAAATGGATGCTGTACTTTGACATTTTGCTTTAAAACACATACATTAAAAAAAAGACTGCATTGTCAGAGGAAAGAGTGAGGAAAAGCAAAATGAATGCAAAATGAGAGTGGAAAGAGACAAGCAAGAGAGGATGAGGTTGAACTGTGTTGTTTATGCATCTTTGAGAACAAGGCCTGTGGCTGTGCCTTGTGAGCTTGTCTAATGCAGTCAAATGGACAGAGGAGAGAGAGAGAAAGGGGTAGAATGTGCCCATTGAAAAGGAAGCATGTCTGCTCTGATCTTACTCTGACACAATAAAACAATCAGAGGACGGTTGTTCACAAAGCTTGATTATTCTACTCCAGTGAGCAGCCTGTGTGGAGAGTGATATCATAAGGCTGCTCTATACACAGAGCGTCACACAATACCGCAGTGTTTTGCCTCTATGTTACAGGAGGAAGGTAGTGGAGTTATTTGAAAATGTATTACATCAAATGGGTCATCATGGACCTACTCACTCGGTCATTACAGTACTGACACAAGTCATTGCCTCCGATGAAGAGGGTCACTAGCTTCCAGTCATTTTCAAAATCCACATTCTAAGAGAGAACTCAGAAGAAATGGGTCAGAGATTACATTTCTGTTCATTCAGATGCTAAAATTTATGCACGTATTATTATGCAGTACTACCAGGCATTAAACTCACAGAGTCATTTTTCATGGTGTCAATGAGGCGTCGGACCTGGCCTGGGATTCCACTATATGAAATGAGATTTTCCTAAGTTTAAAAAATGCTTAAAAGAAAGCTGAAGTTACATGAAAGTGCAACATCCAAAAATGAAAAAAAAATTCTATAGCTCACGATATTTTAGCTCCTGATACACCCATGTTGAAGCCAATCCGTCCCAATTTCCCCTGTCCTGTTGACATTCCTTTGACTTTAGGGTTAAATTTCCTGAGAATATCTAATGCAAAAAAAAAAAAAGGGGGGGGGGGGGGCTTACTGCACAAGAGTCAAAATACCAGATTTATAAAGGTCCAACTCTGCCATCTAGTGATCTTAATGTGATCTTGATGTGTCAAAAAAAACAACTGCAGGCTGGACAAAGCTTTGAACTTACTTGGTAAGGTTGTGACACTCTCTAGATTTTTGTCCCCTCCAATGCTGATTAATGAAAAAGAAATAATAACAATGAGAAGAAAAATGCAATATACACAAATCTAGCATGTTTATAGCTTGTCCAAAATGTCTCACCTCCATGACACCCCCCTGTACTCGGTTCTAAGCTGCAGCAGATTCTTTGCTTTTGCCCCAAAGCCGGTCTAAATGAAAAAGAAAATGGTTACACAAAAGACACATGTTTCCAGACTTTCTCTTTGTCTAAATTCATAATGTTATCTCAAGCTTACATGTTTTGTTATCCAAGTAAAAAGTGACCTATGTACATAATTATTTGTCATTCACAGACCTCATTCCCACTACTACAATGAATGAATATAAGAAAAATTAAATTGGATTTTACATGTCCATAAAAAAGTTGCTATATCTTTCACACATACACATCCGTGAAAATTATTATTATATAATTCCTTGACATGTTTATTAAGTACTCATCACATAACATAAAAAAGGAATTTTATTATTTATTATTTTATTATTTTATTTATCACATGCAGTGAAAGTATTCAACAGAAAACACAAAATACAAACGGGTATCCTAAATAATGAACAGTAAATAAAGACAGCTATTTTAAAGAATACTAAACATTACTTTGCAAACTTACCGTTAAAGAGTCCCCAAGAGCAGCCACGACTTTTATGTCAGCTGGTCGCACCCTATGAGCTTAGAAAAGATCAACACGAGCAGATTTTACATACAACTTTCCTATTAAAAAGCAAACTAAACACAATGCAAACTTAAATTCTTACCTGAAGTGGGCACAGTGTCGGACGGAGCGGTGTTAACACAAGAAAAGTCACTGCCCCAATTCTAAAGAATGACAGGGATAAATTTGTTTTGGGTTTTCCCAATCTATAATTCTATGTTGTGCATGAATAACATGATTTGTCATTCTGAAGTTGTGTTGTGTATGAAAGAACTAGAAACCTACAGTGACAGGTACAGAGGTTGGCGGAGGACCTGGAAAGGTGTAGTCGCTGTTGAGAGCAGTCCTAAAAAATCGATTTGTCTAATAAATAAGACAAAAAAAAGTAATAATAAAGAAAACAAAAAACATGTTACTGCACTGAAACTCCCAAAACAAATTTAAATTGAAACCTGTGGAGAATGTTACCTCAGTGGGGCACTTCAAATCAATTCCAGCCTCAAAGTCTTGAGTTACAGTCTTGTTACCCACTGGCTCTAACTGAGAAATTGTGAATTTGATTTATTTTAGATTATTGCACATGAAACAAATGAATAAACAAACAAACATGAAAAAATATGTAGAAAACAAATCCCGACCATGTTGTTCCAAAGAGCGCGAGCCAGGAGAGTGTGAGCTTTCTGGCTCAGATGAAAACAATCAGGTGAAAAGAACGAACGATCAGGTCGGCCATCCTAGAGGGGGATGGAAATCAAAACTTATGAAAAGAAAAGTAAAATAAATGAGAATACCATTTAATGCAGATGCGTCAGGCCTTACATCGAGTCTGGGAAGGTAAATTTCCCTCAGAAAGGGCTGCAGTACCACAGTGAAGTTGTCATGTGTGTCATAGCGTCCAGAGTCAACCAGCGCTCTCATTGAATCCTGGACATATGGGCAGTGGAATTTTAAAGACCCAAGAAATTAACTGTTTGACTTGACTTCCGAATGCTTCATTTCGGGTCCTTCTGCTGTACCTGATAGGCCTTATTGTAATCTTTGACCTTCTGGAGTTCAGCAGATCCCTCTTTAGGTTTCAGTATGCAGGGGCAGATCAAACTGAACCATAAACATAAAAAACTGTTCAATAATGACGTTATCAGTCCATTTTTTTATTTTACTGATCTTTAAAACAACCAAGCATTTCTCACCTTACGAGCCAGGTAGGGCAGCCCAGGCTTTTTTCATTGTGCAATTCACGCAGTGGCACAATGTGGATCATCTCCACCAGATTGACAATGGCACGAGGAACCTGAATTATACAGAAGAATTAATTTTCAGGCTGCCTGTCATCATGACTTGTTGACATGCGGTGAGGTTCTATGGGGGTTAATGGAAACATACCTCACTGTGGAGGATGTCCAGAGCTTGTTGAACACGCTTAACCACATTTCTGGGTGAGAAAAAGATCTATGGGGAGAAATAGATGGTTTTAGATGATTTTTATTTGTCTAAGAAGGTTTTGGAAATTTTTGCAATTTATATTTAGAATACCGAGAGACATACTGTTATTAATAATAATAATAATAATAATAATAATAATAATAATAATAATAATAATAATAATAATAATATGTCCCACAGCGGAGAAATTTGTGCGATCGTGGCAGCGGGGGGGGGGGCATACATAAATACTTAAATAATATACATACATATTAACATATGCAACATATTCACATATTGTAAACATATTAACATATTCCATATTATCAAAAATTTAGTTATTTACAGTTCAATTCCAATTCAAGAAACAAGTGAGAAATCAATAAAAGTTGATTTGGGTGTTAAGTGCAGATATGTAACAAATTGTTACGGCTTTCAATACGATAATTATAGAGAAAACCTTTACCAACATTTTTTGATAATTCAACAGACTTTGCATCTAGTTTTCCATTCTGCACTAGAAAGTCTCAGTACTATGAAACTAAAGTACTGCATAGCATCATATTAAGAAAATGATGAGAGTAACACTTACACTGTCTGTGCAGAAGTCACATATGTCATTGCCCCCAATAAACATGGTGATCACTTTCCAGTCATCATGAAAATTAATGCGCTGCAAAGAGAATAAAGGCAAATCCTTTCTTCATTTGGTAAGCACAAAAACAAAACTGACATTATGGTTACACTGCATAACATTTACATTTGCACAACACACATCTATGCATATGATTCTACCATGGTTCACCAGTCTCACCAAATCATTCTTCATTTTGTCCACCAGGACGCGCACCTGTTGTACCAAATCACTGGAAATAAACAAACAAACAAAAAAATTGTTGAAAACTTGTGTTTATATTCATGCCAAGGTTCTGCCAAAATTCACTGTGTGAAGTTCAGAAGGTACATATTATGACTAACCCACTCTTTGCTCCTGGTACAGCCTGATTGAGGAACGCTTGAGGAGAGTCCTTATTACCGATTCCTAAAGAGAAGCCGGTCAGGGAGGGGTTAAACTCCCTGAGGATGTCTGCAGATCAGAAAAATAAGACCCACTATCAGGATTTTATTCACCGACACGCAGACACATGTCAATGGTATGGGCTTCATTTGGAACATAATAAAATAAAACTAAAATCTAGAATAAATTTACATTCTGGGAAAAAAAAAACCTGAATTCAATATCTGTTTTTTGATTTAATTCACAAAAAGATTATCTCAAATTAAGAATAAAATTCCTATACTGTTTTTTTTTCTTCATTTTCCTCATTCTTTGTTACTGTATGATTTATAAATTTAGATATCTGGACAGTGATGCTGATGAACCATGATGAGTGATCACCAGTGATCAGTGTGCCTTCGTTAGCCTTTAATTTTAGGCAAAGCTATTATTTATGTTTTGGAAAACAAGCAAACATACTTGGCAGTGTTGTCACGGTGGTAATATTTTCATCACCACCAATGCTATGAACAGAAGGGAGAGATTTTTAGTTTAAAATACATCTGTCAAAACACAAATATCATTACAACAAAGGTGTACTGTAACTTATCTTACCTCCATGACAGTCCTCTGTACTCATTAATCACTAATAGAAGGTTGTCCGTCTCTGCACCCACCCCACTGCCTGCCTGCAGGAAACAGATATTTATAACTTCTTAACATTAAAGATGCATCTGAAAATTCTCTGTGGCCCTTCTTATTCAATCCATGCCCTTTTTGTCCTTCTTCCTCAAGACAGGTTACACAGCATAAGAGCAGAACTACTGAGCTCAGTAGGTTTGATTTGATAAGTTGTGTGAAAGAGAAGACACGCCAATTCAGGTGAATAAAATTCACAAAATTCATCTGCAGCTTTTTTCTATAACATCGTCTAATATCTGCAATCGTTGTTCATAAAGATTGTCTACAATTGCATTACCATGTATATACAGTTGATGCAATGGCATCATATTATTTCCAATACTTTTTATTTCAAGTACAATTCATCCTCTTCTACAACCATGCCCATTTTGGATATGTATATTTTAAGATATAAATGTAGACTACCAGAGAAAATACAAAGGTGTTAGAAGGGAATAACTCACAGTCAGAGAGTCACCTACTGCTGCCACAACCTTGATATCACCAGGTCTGAGTTCATGAACTACAAATAAAGGAGTTGTTGATCTTATTTTCATCATATTACCAGAATATGTTCTCAGAATAAATGGTAAAAATAGAGATTTTACCTGAAGTGGGTGTAGAGGGAGAGGGACTTCTTTCTTTGCAATGTATGTCAGTACCCATAAACTTTAAATACAAAACACATCCAAATAAGTTGAACTGTATGTCCTGAAATTATCCTGGAGTTCTGAGGATGAGTGTTAAGGCTCACTGGATCGACTCGCATGGAGAAATTCTCTTCAGTTTCAGTGGGAGAATTTCTTTGTGTCCGCAGGAATGGTCGGTCCTGGGAAGTAAGAAGAAAACCTTGTTATCAGGTTAAAAGTGATGTTCCTGACATGACTACGTCATGTCTTGAATCATTCTTCTACATTTTGTGGTGATCCATGAAGGGATCAGCAATCCTCACCTGGCTAGGGCAGGGAATAGTTATGACAGTGCTGTCCATGACCTCTGGCTGACCTATCGATGGCTGGAGCTGGTGTGGGAAGTTTATGATAACATTTTAGAGTCAAGTGGGCCCCACCGACCAGCCAATCAGCACAGAGCATCAGCACAAATTACATAATTCTGCTATCAACATAATGATCTGGAACGATAAAGCCTGGAGAAAGTCATCTCAGAGAATAAATTCATCATGTTTATCTTTAAGTGCATCTTTTGTCTAATCTTATCGGAGAAGTAAATGTGCGGCAATTGACAGAATTTCAGCAACAAATACATTGATATCTGGAGACATCATGCATTTGTACGCTGTACACTTAAATATTACTCAGGGATTCTTTTAGTAAGAACTTACCAAGTTTGTCCATAGCTGAATTGCTAATTGGTTTGGTTCGTTCCATGTGTTCTCCTGTAAAGAAACACACAATGCATTCTAGTTATATATTAGCCATGCCAAGGGTTTTTCATGCATAACTAGCGGGAAGCGGGCAATATAATTTACAGCAACAGGATTGTTGATTATGGCTGACATCTGAAAATAGCTTTTCCTTACTTACAGTGTTTGAGATCTGATGAAGGATAATTGGGACAGACTGCAACACTGCAGTGAAATCTTCATGTTTGCTGTGCCACATTGGATTTTCTAAGACATGCCTTAAAGCGTCCTGAAAACAAATAGAATTTGTATTTAGATATAATCATATGAGATGATCACAAAACACAAGCTGTGACCTGTTACCTGTAGTGTTGTCAGAAGTGTCGCTTTATGCAGTTTCTGGTTGATCCTTTCATCTCTCATACACTCACACCTACTTAACAAAGCAAATATGTGTGTGCCACATGCATTACAAGAAGATGGATGATAGATCACAACCAAAAGGCTATAATATAGACTATATATGTATGCTATAATTATTATGGTTATTCCTACATTCTAATACCTTAATTCAAAACACTCACATTTCCTGATGATGAGTTGTGCTCCAAACTGCAACATGAATTAAAGTGCGATGCAACTATAAAGATATAATCAGCATTTCAGATTAATATCTTGAAAATATTCTCTCATTTAACTGTAGAAGCATATTCAGCAAAACCACAATACCCTTTTTTGCAACAACCGCAGAGCTGCTTCCACCTCCAGCACAGTAGCTTCAACATCTGCAGCGACCTGAAGTGAATAAAATGGTCAGAATGTCTTTTACAATCTCTAATGGATGCTTCAACAAAACAAAATTATTTTGTTAGAGCAGGAAATTTTACATCAGATGAACAGGCACACATGGAATCTGCCGGGACAAAGAGTAGCACAAGATTCCAGTCTGTCATCTGTAAAAAGAGATGAAAAAGTGAAGTCAACAAACATGTCTGCATCAAGTTTCTGTTGACATAAAGGTTCTTACACCCTATATGGGCAAAATCCAAATCAACAATTATGGTAAAACGTGAGCTTCAGATTCAACCTGACTGTAAAAAGTTTGGATGGTGGAAGAAGGCAGAGGATTGAGAAAAATTCATGTGTGACGAAAATGTTAGACGACAGCAATACAGTCTTAGAAATGTGGAGAAGAAAACATAAAGAGATTAACACTTAGAAAAGCTACTGTCAAGACACAAGTTGTTTGGCTTAGCAGCATCGTCATCATCATCATCATCATCATCATCATCATCATCATCATCATCATCATCATCATCATCATCATCATCATCATCATCATCATCATCATCATCATCATCATCACCTATCTCTAAAAACCCTCTTATTAAGAATATTTTTTATTGAATCCATACATGAATTGTTATGTAAAATGTTGTCCATTAATATAATTAATGACTATTTGCAGCAAAGATATGAACAGATATCTTCTTGACCATCCTCAGTGCAGAAGTCCCTTTGTGAAATGCAACATTTAAAATGCATTACATTCCACAACACTGGTGAGAGAGGATTAACGCATACCTGATGCGAAAGGGACAGAGAAGCAGCTTCCTCTAATAAGTTTCTGCAACACACACACACACACACACACACACACACACACACACACACACACACACACACACACACACACACACACACACACACACACACACGTATTTCAATGAACTGTGCATGCAATATCCTTTAACAACATTTAAGACTGACTGTCTGTGCGTGTTACCTGGGCTGCGGTGTGGTCTGTTCAATATAGTGAGTGATAACCTCAGGGTTAAACATGGACAGCAACTCTAGTCACCACACAGAAACAGTTAGATATACTTAATATGTTGTATGTGTAATTCTGATACAACCAGACAGTTGATTACTGCATTACTGTAATTCCCCTTGTGAAAAAGAATAAAAGCTTTTTGTTGTCTCTTTTGATTACTTTTATGTGAAATGGGGTTCAACAACCTTAGTTTATGGCACACTTTCTTATCCTCAGAGATAAAGAAGAATGCCCAAACTATGACATGGTCTTGACTACGGCCTTCAACTGAACTTTCATCAAACTGTAAATACTTTTGACGACATATCTCAGCTAATTCACAAATAGTGTGAGAAGTGTCTGTTTTTATCCACACCAAGTTAATAAATGATAGGTTGTGATTAGAGACTTGGACACAATAAAATCAAAAGACCAGAATTGATGCATTTAAAGTACAAATACAAATTAATTATACTCAAAGAAATTATACCAATAAATCAAGAATTCAGCATTATGGTCCAAACCAACAATAACATGCAAGAATTTTTATATTCCTTCAGAAAGGATGTTAGTAATACTTACCAGCTACTCTACTGACCACTTTGGATACTTCAAGCCTAATGATGAAGACAATTGTTCAGACTGACTGATGGTTGAAATGAGTACGTTCTGCATTTTTTGGCGTTTGGGTGGTGAATTCAGTATTCCAAAAATGATACATTTCTTTTCATACCTATTGGAGGGAAGGGATCCCAAGTAAGACACAGCTGAGATATCATCGGGTTTGAGAGTGTGAACTGATGAAGAGGAGAATGAAGAAGTCAATCATTTGAACTGGCAATTAGATGAATTTGTTTGTTGATGACATTTATACCATGCAGTATACCTGAAGAGGTCAACGGTAAGGTGGTGTGGATTGGTGAGCAGAGTACTGGCATGTAATTTTCTGCCTGTACCAAAGACATTCATATAACATCAGTATATATAACAGTACATAAAGAGTATTATAAACTTACATTTTAATGGATTTAGTCAAAATTGGCCTGCAGTACCACTTCTGATGTGTCTGTTGACTGGTCTTTTTTTCGTACATCAGCGTCGATGGTGTCTAATTTTTAAAAAATTAAAACAACAAAAACAAGAGAAAAATACACATGTCAGGAAAAAAATCTTCAACATTATTCTCACTATTTTCGCTTAAAATATTCTTCATATAAGTTTTCCTTTTGCTGCGTCAGAACATTTTCTCCAAAGATGTTGCTTTAATTTTTTTCATAATGATCCTACAATGTTCATGCATGAAGACAGTGATCAATATTACTGAATATAACTGATCACTCTGGGTGACAAATCTGCGCAGTCTACTCCTGTTATAATTGCATTCCAAACCCATGTGTGTGGAGTGAACATGTGCTGCATATACAGTATAACTAACAGGGATGTTGTTAACAACTTCTTTATGAATTAAAAATAACGAGTTATTCTTAAACACACTTGGTAACACAGAAAATTAGAACGTTTAGTCATATTTTGCCAAATAAAAACACAATACATCTATGGCGTGCATTAATTCCAAACAAAAACACACTGGCAGTTATTGATTCATTATAATCTCTTTATACAACTTGGCGATTGCACCTAAAGGTATAAGACAGTAAGAAATAAGTCCATATAAAAAATTTATCCTGTAGTTTACCTGTACAATGAGTGCAGGATGCAACAAAGAATGCCAGAAACAGGAGTGCAGCTCTAGCCATGATGTGGTGAGATACTGAGTGCCGTCCACACTGAGGGGTTTGTGTAATACACTCCTCTATTCCCTTCAACCTCAGACAAAGAATGACTGTAAGCTTTCACTGATTGTAAAAGTACCCTGTACTGACAAACAGAGGCGGAGAAAAAAAGAGTTCCCAGGAACTCTCCTGCAAAGAAAGAGGATTACCACTTCTGTTGGACAAAAAAAATGCTATTCCTCTTATATTGCCAGTCAAATCATATCTCTAATCAGTTTAACTAGATGTCAGGCAACAAAACTAGAAATCATCCTCTCTGTCGCAGCGTTCTCGTTGTTGAAGCGTATCTGTGTAACATACACTTAAAGTAATCTACAGGATATCCTCTGTTTTTATTACAGTATGTTATGACAAATTACCAGATGATCTTTATAGTGGCCATCACAGTGCATGATCACCATGTCAAAAAAGTTCATAGCTTACATTTAAGGTTTAGAAATCAGTAATTGTTTATTAAAAAAAATTCATTTTGACAGAAGAGAAATATCTCAAAATTGTATAGAAAAGCTATAAAAAATATAAATATATATCAGTAAAAAGCTGTAAAATCTCTCAATTTTCAGTTTTTAAATTTTATTCTTAAATTCATTTAAGTTATTATGGAGAGTTTTTGTATGTTTATGTTTTGGTCTCAATGACTTCTTCTAAAGCGCGTCCATCATTTCCAAGGATCAGGACAGAGTTTTATGTACTCAGTGATAGTAACCACAGTGATTTTCCAGTAAAATGAACACATTTATGTTTTGTAATAAAAATCGTTTGGGTGTAAAACCTCAAACAACCATGGAGCTACAGCTGTCCTATTGAGATAGTCATAATTTCATGTTAAAATACATCATAAATACAACTTCCCTCAATCACCGTGACTGATTTAATGAGAATTAAGATTTTAATAAGTAGAAATCGGTGAAAAATATGTCTGTCACAAGATGAATTAATTTTCATTTATTTAAACAAATTGCAGGTGTTTTGGTACATCAGTGCAAAGGAATGAGTTGAATGGTCTACAATTAACCACTGCAACATGGCACAATAACAACTAACATGAATTATGAAAGTATTTTTTCATCATCTTTTTTTGTTAATTTAATGATGTGTACTTGTCTTGTCAGTGATATGCTGACTTTCAGCCAGACATAAATAACACTCTTGTTCAGTAGAGTCAGCAGGCAGCATCAATAAAAAGAACCATTTGCTTCCTTGTTTTGGAGACATGTAATTTTTCGAATGTTTGTCTTATCTTATAATCCTTATTACTGAGTATCCATTAATAAAACACACTGTCAGCAGTGATGGTTCTAAAGATTTCCAGGGGTTGCATGTTTTTCATCAAGATTATATTCACAGTAATTTGATGTTCACAACCAGTACTGAAGGTTCAGTTTTGGGGATGTGTTAAGATATGATAAGATACATACTTTTACGAGTTTGTCCTGAGATTGACTTGGCAGATAACATGACCTTTGGAGTCAAAGAGAGTTATCTTGATATGGTAGAGTTATCAGATTTTCACCAAGTAGCAAAAAAAGTTTGCAGTTCATGACGTGATATGTGGAATTAAAATAAATAATCGTATCACTTTTTCTGAATGCTCAATACCTCCCTGAGAGACTGCACAGTGTATTGGTTTTGACATTTGACATTTTGATGTCTTTATGACATTCATCTCCATATTATTTGAATATTAAAAATGTAGATGATGATAGATAGATAGATAGGTAGATAGATAGGTAGATAGATAGGTAGATAGATAGATAGATAGATAGATAGATAGATAGATAGATAGATAGATAGATAGATAGATAGATAGATAGATAGATAGATAGATAGATAGATAGATAGATAGATAGATAGATAGATAGATAGATAGATGATTGATGGGAAAACACTAAATACTGCTTGTATGAAGCGTTTTTGTATAAAAACGTTTTTTAAACTGAGTCTTGTCTGGTTAAATGAGTCTGGTTAAATTATAATAATTGGTAAATATTGGCGGTAAATAGTGGGTTGTTTCTTTATAAGTCATAAGTACTGAAGCAAGTCTGCAGGTAACAAAGTGGTGTGTTTCTCTCTGTGAGATTGATTTTTTTCGGTCATCCACTCGTGTAAGCGTATCTTTTCGCTGCGTCTTGTCTTGTCTTTCTTTCTATCTTGCCATATAAAATAAAAAAAATGTCTTTCGCTTTGTCTTGAGCACGTTCGTGCTTTGCTGACACCTTGTGGAGCATCCTTGCGCCAGATCCTAAATTACCAAATTACTATACAGCGCTGAAAAGACATGGCCCGCCCTACTCTATTTCTGATTGGTTGATATTTGTAACACTTGCTTGCTAGATTGGTTGTATTTTAACATGTGGGAGGTGATTGGCCATGAACGTTAGCAAATCAGGGGGAAAATAGGGCGGGATATTACAGCAATAGTGGGAAACAGAACAGCGACTGCTTCAGGCTGTGTGATGACGTCATGACCGGATGTTGATACTAGTTCAGAGCACAGCGCAGACAGGAACAGAACAGCTGAAAAAGAACAACAAAGCCAGGACGACGACGGAGCAAACAACAGATGTACGTATAATCTATAGCTAATATCGTTGACATCGCTGGTGAAACACTTTTTTACCACCGAAAACAACCGTTAAGGTATCAAATCATTCGGATCTCATAGGAAATATGAGTTTTGTTATTTAACTTGTTCCCATCTTGTGTTCGTTTTTGCTGTTAGCTGAACGGCTAACTTAGGGTTAGCAGCAATTCGCCAGTTAATGGTTACGAGAACAATCAACCATATTGTTCAACATCACGTTTGACATCAGTAAATGTGTTTTATTTTCACACGTTAGGTGTGTACTCGCTTATTATGACTTGCAATCTGTATTTTATTATTGTTACTGGATATACAATTAGTTTCTGTTGTACATGTCTTGAGCAAGTTCGTCCAACATGGTAGACGGATCCCTGCTTTGTTTCTAATCAAGATCTTGAACAACCCACCCTCTTTGCAACAAACACGCACGCACACACACACACACACACACACACACACACACACACACACACACACACACACACACACCATATTAAAACGTTTTTGGAGAAACGAAAGTTCAATTACTTTTTATGTATGAAAAGTATAACAGTGTCATTTTAATTTATTTCCCCTTTGTCCAATAAAGTTGTTGAGGTAGCTGCCATTTTCATGTATGTTATGTTAAGACTTCAGTTGTCTTAAGTTTTTATTTAACTTTCTAAAGTGTAATAGTCTTTTGTCTTTTTCCTTTGTTTTAGCCTTAGTTCAATCACACATACAAATTTAACAATGGGGCGCATTTTCTTGGACCATATTGGTGGAACGCGCCTCTTTTCCTGTGCCAACTGTGACACTATCCTGACCAATAGATCAGAGCTTATCTCAACGCGCTTCACAGGGGCCACAGGCAGAGCTTTCCTCTTCAATAAGGTACAGAGATGATGAGTAATGTGATTACCTATCACACACATTGATAAGCAAGGCACACATATTAAGTGCCTATTGTCCTTCATCAAAATGTGTGTGCATGCCTGTGTCTCAACCCCCAGGTGGTGAATCTCCAGTATAGTGAGGTGCAGGACAGAGTGATGCTCACCGGAAGACACATGGTAAGAGACGTCAGCTGCAAGAACTGCAACAGCAAGCTTGGCTGGATCTATGAGTTTGCCACCGAGGACAGTCAGCGATACAAGGAGGGACGTGTCATCCTGGAGAGGGCATTGGTTAGGGAGAGTGAGGGTTTTGAGGAGCATGTCCCCTCAGATAACTCTTGAGCCCCTAAAATTTGATTGACTCCTCTCCCTTATCCACTTGTCTCTGCACTGCACACTACCACCACCTACAGACAACAGTCAGTGAAGTTTAAGCTTTGCCCCTTCACACTTCTTCCTTGTCTCGGACCAACGACCGCTGCTGATTACAAGATTGGTTTGTTGGTTTTATTCTTGCTGAATAGGCTTTCTTGAAATACTTCCTGATTAACGGCACCAGCCCACAAACAGCTGGGGAGACAGACAGACAGGAAGTTGTAATTTCGCTTACATCAGTGCTCATGTATGGCCACAAAGTTCACCAGCTGTGCGCAAAGCATGCTCCACACTTTTAATATGGTACATGTACTTTTAGTAGTGTACATGTACACAGTCGTGACAAAAACCACCTGGTTGTTGTTTTTTATCTAGATAAATGGTTGAGGTAGAGCTGACTGAGTTCATCCAGACATGAGCAAAGTAACAAATCCCCGTTACACTGCAAGAGCGTCACTCTACATGTTGGTCTAAAACGGCTTGTGCTATTGTGTTGTCAACTTTGTCCTAATGTGTTTTTTTTCCCCCACTCATGAGCAGTAAATGCCATTAAGAACAGGAGGGTTGTTATGTCTATATCTTTTTAATTAGTTTGGAGTGTATTGAATGTAATAGTGTTTCAAATTTATGTTCTCGTCCAAATTTTGCTGTAAGTACTGCACAGATTGATGATCATATTTAAATATCCATTGTGTTTTGACCATGATGCAGGTTTTATTGAGATCTGGCTCAAATTTTGTGTATTTATTTGGATTTACACAGTTTAGGAATGTAAGCCAAGCGGCTTTTTTGTCCAGTCATTGTAGTTGATAGTGTGGAAGTGATCTGAACAATAGTCAATGATACAATTGATATTACTGTTCAATTTGTTTCCACCACTTTCCATCTAATGTGCCGTGTGAGACGCAACACACCTTTGTTGACTTATGAAGAGCATTATCTTCCACTCGTGAGGGGGCAGGGCGTGTCTAGGGTGGAGGAATATTCACTGGCTGTCTGCCGGCTTTAGGACAGGATTATGAAAGGACGGGTCATGAAAACAAGTTGAAGAAAAGCTTTGGGCAAATGCATAACAATGCTGGAAACTTCCTTCAAAGTATGTTAAAATTAATTATGAGTAACTTTATTTAAAGACGATTTACTGCAAATTCCATCTCCTACTTAGTGACCCATCCTTTATTCATAATCCTAGGGCACTTAAGGCACATTTGTTACTAAGATGACTTGTTTCTTACAACACAAGGCCAAACAAGCTCTAATGAAGTATTAGACTTCAAAGCTGAGCCTTTGTCTTCTCAGACAGAGCCTCCATTTTTTCCATTGTCAGTATCGTATGAAGATTTTGACCAATATGTCAAAATTTCAAATTATTTAATCACATTTGAGGTTCTTTTTGGAGTGTGTTATAGCTCAGCATCATGGCCCTGGTGTGGCATTGTGCCATCTCATACTACACTTTTCCAGGCCCCACTGGAGACACCTTTAAACGGTCATGCAGGATCACGCAACCCATTCCTGCAAAATCGCAGTCAAGTGTAAAAGCTTCAATGGGGAACTGGCAAAATTCAAACCTACAGTACAAGTCGGTGCAGAGGACAGCCAGTGGCAATGAGAGTATTTTGCAGAATAATATTTTGATGTTTGCTTTGACCATTTTATTGACGCGTCATTTATTTTATTTGTTTCATTTTATATGATTCTGATTTTATTTACTGATACTTTCATGTCATTGTATACTGATATTGATTGGTTTGGAAAAATTCTTTCTTGTATGACAATAGCAAGGTTTTTCGCTGATGTGATTTCTAAATAAATATGGTCTTGCTTGGTTAACTTTTTATGTTTCCTTTTATAGCTTGTGAAAGTTGATCATTTTCCTTTATTGTGTTAAAATATTTTGGCTTGAAACTGACTCCCAGGAGAAATTTGCAAATGATCAACATACATGGATTTAAAATCCAGCATTTTTATTTTGTCCATAAAGGGAATTCAGAGGAGTTCATTATAGGTGAAACAAAACTTGTAGTCCCCAAGGTGGCAGCAGTATTCTGATGAACAGGCAGCTCTCTGAAGATGCTTTTCCTTCGATGCATGACACTGATTCCCTTGCCTTCCTCTGACATTAGCCAGCCTAAAGGTTCTGTGGCACTTCACTGCAGTCTGGAATTTGATTTCAGCAAGATTATTTTGCAAGAAAGACATCAGTTAAATCTGATGGATTATGTGCAGTTTAATGAAGATTTTTTTTTTACACAGGCACATATTAAATGATTTGTGGAAAAAGCAAATATCATATATGCTACACATGTTGGTATTCAAACAAATTCTAATCCCATTTATGTAATAAACAACCTACTATGTAGTTGACTGCATTGGTTTATAAATAGGCAGTGACGATTCACTCCATATCCACCCACTAATATTGCAGTGCTGGGTTATTTATAGTTCTGATCCTGTTCTTTGTTAGTGTGTCTACAGTATGGCACAGTGGTGGATCAAGCAGCAGATCAGCTTTCCTTCAGTCACTCCTGGAGACAACCTGGATTGAGCAAGCAGCACTAATCGTAACACACAAATTTTAATGAGCAGAAAAAAAGGGTCTAGTCATGTTTATTTTCGTATCCATTGCAGTTGCATTTTTTTTTTTATAGATCTAAAGTATTAGTGGATTGAGCAGACTGATGTTTTCATGACCATATCTAGAGTCATTTAAATGCTAAACATAACTAGTGGCAAAAGGATGCTTCAGCCCTACAAAGCTCACTGGCCTACTTAATAATTTGTAGGAGCCCGACTTTGTCTCCGCTGGATTATCTGCTGTCTTTATTGAAACAGTCAATGGGCCAGATAAGGATAAATACAATGCCTTGTTGATCTTATTCGTCTGCATGCAGCAGGATCAATCAAATGTGCATGTGACACAATCATGATAATTGAAGAAAGCAATCATCTACTTCAAGTGTGCTCTTGGACAGGATTTGGGACATTTAGTCTCCTATGACGTGACCCTCAAACAGTCACGACTGAGAAATCCTGTGCATCCATTCAATGAGTCGTTTAGGGCCAAATTTAATCGGAAAACCAATACCGCTGAAGCACTGTTCTCCCATATCGCATTTAAGATATCTTTACGTGTCATCCTCTTCCCTTCCACCCTCTCAAATTTATCAGAGAAAGTCTGAAGTTATATTCAGATGATGACAAGACGGGCAGACAAAATAAAAGAACCAGTAGCATATTTGCACCCTTGATTGGCCCATGATTCATCACCTCAGACGCTTATTTTAGTTAATCCTTGCCCTACTGTTTGTCTATGGGACGCCCCCCCCCACCCCCCAAGCAGAAGAGATATATAGAAATAAATTTGTCCTCTCAAACACAAAGGGGTGACATCATTCTGTCAGCAGTAGAAAACGGCATGTTTTCCATTGACATCACTCTAAATCCTGTTGCTAAGAGACAGGAAAGTCAACATTAGTTACTATGGTGACAGCTCTTCACCTTCAAGCTCCTGACCTTTTTGGTTGATTATCATATAATGTGTGTGTGTGTGTTTGCGTGTGCATATACTCAAAATGCTGAAAATGCAATGCTACATGACCACTCAATGTCTTGTTGAGTCTTTCAAAACATGGTTAATTATAGCAAATATGGTAATAAAGTAGATTAAATTTGTAGAATAGTTTAAATTGACGTCAATCAAATGATCTGCCCTATTATGCCAAACCATCAAGTTGAAAAGCAGTATCAGAAGACAAAATTTATCGAAGGTTGTCATTAAACTCAAAAGAACAACACTGGAAACATGATTTGAGTGGATATAGTACATTTATTTAGATATACTGTACATTTCTTCCTTTAAGCGTCTGACTCCAGCGGTGTCCACTGTATTTACCTGAGGACTGCAACTTAGAGGTCCAGCATCAACAAGTGATTGTAAAATGAGTAGTAGAAAGGAGCGCAAATGAAAGCGTAATAAGGGGAGAGTGTATCTGGTTTGGTCTCACAAAAAAGGGGATGAAGTTTCAATTTCTGTCCTTTTTTGGCACAACTCAGTTTCCTCAACTATCATTTGCTAATTGAGTTAAGCAGGCGCATCAATGCCATTTCTCCGGAGAGGACATAGACAGAGGTGGGCATTACGGGGCATTTTTGGATTAAGTTGTGTTCAGGGCCAGTTTTCCACTCCATGTCTGGTCCTCTGTGCCACCCTGCACCAGTGAGGGGTAATGTTGTCCCAACAGGACATTCTTCCACCACACCACCACCCACATCCAGCCTCGACAAGACATCCCTTCATTCCCAGAATGGGCATAAAACTCATCTGACACATAAGATGATTGACTTGATAATCAAGTGTTGATAATCAAGTGCTACCTTGCCAGTATTTGATGGTGCAAGACATATTATAGTCTGTTTAGTTACTTTTTTAAATTGTGCCTCCAGTCACAAATTTGGCTCAAATGTGCAAAAGCTATTTCAGGAAACAAGACGTCATCTGCAAGGACGAACTAGGAGAGGCTCAAACCCCATTTTGTATAAAAGTGTAATAACCTAATAATAGTAAACAATGATTCACATAAAATTCTATGAATTATATCACACCTTATGGCTCCTTACAATTGCTTAGAGTGCTGATTTGAACATTGGAGTCAAATCATCTTACGTACAGATGGACTGTACTATGGCTCTGCTCCGTGTTATGATAAAAAAAAAAAAACAAGGGCAGCACATACAGGAACACACCAGCAGTATTGTTTTATGACACGCCTACAACATAGTTCTCACCAAACAACCCTAACAAAAATGAACCAACACCAACAGCGATTACATATGGAGACATACATTTAGCAAGTGACACAATGTGTGATGAATTTCCCGAAACATTCATCTTTTACCTCTTCAACATAAAGAAAAGCTCTCTACACTGAGGCCATGCAAACCATTAGGAGGTCAGCTCCTTCCTCCTCTGAGTGGTGAAGCATCAGGTCCCTCAAAGGAATCCTCTAGCCCTCTAAACTGACGCCATCTCTCCGTTGAGTTCTCGATGTAGTCGGTGGGGACGAGTTCAAAAAAGACACTGGCGATTCAACATTGACTACATTCTCACTGCATTTTTCCATCTGGGATCTTATTCTTCTCGCTCATGTCAGCAGCCACGGATTTCCAGTATCGATGGCAAGACAATTCCAGCAGCTCCAAACCACCAATCAACTTCTGCTGGGCCATATAAACTCCAACCATGATAAGGAAGTAGAGTCTCAAAGGAGTCCACAGCCACAGGCCAGTGAAGCACAGAGCAATGAAACTGCTCCAGTACAGCAGTGAGGCGCCTTTAATCAGCGACACTCGCAGCTCTGTCTTACAAGGCGGCACACGCTCAACGCCATCTCTGTCAAACGCCCGGGGCTCGCTGGAGTAGAAGTCCCGCAGACGGACCTCCTTCTCTGCCCAGCGCTCTCGACACCAAGACTCCAGTTCGGAGGTTGAGGACGGTAGAGAAGCCACTGGATAGCGGCGGACATGGAAGTGAATTTCACGAGGGAATAGTCCCAGGATGAGGTGGCGTTCGGTCTGAGGGATGTTCTTTGGGTACGCCACGGTAATATCATGGATTGCATCCAAGTTGTCTCCTAGGAAAAGGGAGGAAACATTAACGTAATTAAAAGAACAACAATACTGTTGAAGTTGATTACACTGATCACTGAAATCCTTACAACCACTGTGAATAACATTGAAAAATCACTTCACAACGAAGCTCCTGGCATTCATCACCACTTTCCAAAAATGTTCAGGTACCAGCTACAACATTAAAATGTTATTTTTATGCTTTGGATGATTGGTGAAGAACCAAGTGACAATGTTGGACTTGACTTTTTCGTTACTGTAAAATAAAGCAGTTTTATGGCGCTAAAAGGAGATTTAGTGTGAACCCATTTCCAGATCCACACTGGTTATTTGAACTTTTGTTATGCACCCTTCACAATCCCAGCTCCTAACTCCATTACACATGTGCCTCTAATTATTCAACAGCTTAGAGCTTCATCCCCTCTCTGCCTTCAAAACTGCCACGAGCTGCGCGCCATCATTACCTATCTGCAGTGTTATTACAACACACACATATAAAGTTGAATTAATTATCAAGTGGACAAGACGACACCTGCCAGCATCTGCTCCTGTAGGGCTCAGCTCCACCACTGTAAAAATAGATCCAAGAGGGGCACGGTGGATTTGGATAAAGAACAAGCACGCCAATCAGCGGTGCACCGGGAGGGAAAGGAGAATTAGCTCAGTCTGATGACATCACGCTGATTCATAAAGCCTGCTTATAGTCAGTGCCATGCTCGGCACCCGAAGCGGGTGGGGGGGGGGGGGGACTCGACGGCAGGCCCAGAGGTGGTATTTAAGAACTCTGGAGCACTGCCAGAATTAGCTTACAGGGAAACATGAGATTCTCGGTGGTGTTGTAATGGTTGGCTGTCGAGTGAAGAATAGGTTTTGCAAAAATAACAGGTATGATCCCTCGTACAGAAATGTCAGTGAGTAAACTATAATTATCATGACAGCATGCCATTTTCCATGGTTTTGGTGATAAAATATTTCCATCATGATACCAGACTTTGTGTAACACGTATTTTCTCTGTGGCCAAATAAGCACACACACAGCACATCTGCTGTTGCCCGCCATCTACCAACAACATTACGCGAGGATCACCCTCATGTTTGATGTCGATGTTTCATGAGTTCAGAAACAGCTGATGCGGATCATGCCTGACCTTTTCTCAGTCTGTCCACGATGAAGGTGAATCCGGTGGTGCGGGGATGAAGGACATACTCAAATTTCGGCAGCTTGTTCTGTGCAGCAAAATCATCACTCTTTGCTCTTGTATTTTCTGAACAAAACACACAAACACAGCAATCATGTCATAACTGTGTCTATTAGCTATGTGTACATATGTATGTATAATAACTATGCAAGACTGTTAGATGCAAAACAGGCTCAAGAATGCAACTGTTTGGGCCACATATGCATCTAAAACCAAATCACAAGTACAGACATGTATCTTTGAACACATATCACGATATACGTACATGGATTATTACACGTGTAATGCATATCTATGAGAGTGTACATGTGAGACTGCAACACGCGAACAAATCCCTTCATTGTAAGAGCGCACAGGCAAGAGGGGTTAAAAACATAGTTCTTCTCTTCATAACGCTGCTGATTATTTTTTTCATCCAAATCCCACACAATCTATTCCATCTCTCTCGAGTCTGATTATCATAAAGTAACCATCCCATCGTGTCTTAGTGGAATACCGTAAGAAGCGATCCATTATCAGATAAAAGTGAAGCAAAGATTTTTAAAAAATGAGAAGGGAAATTGATGAAGTTAAGACATATTTGGTGTTCCATTTAAGGACACCTTAAATGAAAATGTTACTCTTAACTAGTACAACCAGAGTTAAACATTAGTCTGGAGTTGTGCATATGGTGTCCTATTTAAAAGGTATTTGAGAACTTAATTGATAAGAGATACAATTGCAAAACTACATTAGGTATGCTATTCTAAAAATACAGGTTAAACAATAACAAGATTAGTCGTGGGATGTAAACAAAATACATTACGGATTTGGACATAAACACAGAAAAGATGAGTTGGTATTAAGCAAACATTCCTCAGGAACTTTTTACAGGAACATGTAAACTATAAGATGACTCATTAGTCATATTATGTAAGGAGCAGCTGAGGCTCCCTTGTAGGACAAAAGGACTCTGGACAGACCTTGTTTCGTCAGGCCTCTGGTGTGACCTGTCATTCTTACACAATCGTTCATTTAATTCACACACGCTTCAAAGGGGGTCATGAAAAGTTTAGATGGGTTTAAACACCCCGGTGCTGATCCTCTGGATGGAAGTCTGTGTGTCTCCGGAATAAGTATGACGAGAGTAGAGAACGGGACAACTTCAGAGGACATTGTTTACATCCCCTTGTTTCTCGTGTCAAATAAAGCCATGATGTTTTAGAGGCTTACACGCAGACATACGTGCACATGCAAAGGCTCAAAGCCAACGGCAAGAATGAAACAATCTTTTAAGGCCACAAATCTGGTTGCCAATTAGGATGCAAGATCACTGGACCCCCCTCATGACATCATGGTATGTAAAGAGACGTTAAGCTTCCCCCAGTAAAGCTACTCGGACTTTGAAAAGCTTAATGGTGATCTGAGAGGGCTTTAGAAACGAGTGTCGCCGTTGGTTGGATTGAAGCATCAGAGCATTCCCACAGACATGACTACATGGGGTGTGAACCGACATATTCGGCTATGCTTTACCGCATGGAATTTCTGCTTGCGTAACAGTATTAATGTTAAGATGTAAGACAGGTGGAAGACGGACTCTGGAAAAACGGTCGGTGGGCAACGTGCTCTGTGACCCGCATCTGAGATGTGGGCAACTGGTTTGCGTGAATAGATAGATGGATGTGGCCTTGTTTGCTTCTTACCAGTGAGATCTGTGCCTTCGGGGAACAGCAGCAGCTGCAGGGGTTCTCTGATGTCGCAAAAGTAGTCCAGCATGTTCTCCATGTGCTTCTTGTCCTCTGTCCAACGGCGCTGAATAAAGACGAAGCAGGCCACCTGCATTGCCCAGCCTGCGCAACATATGCAGTGTCTTTACACGTGTAACAGATTACTTTACAGGGCATGCAGATTCAACATTACACTTATTTCGAAGGCTTTTAACTTGAGGTGCTGGACTGTGTTGCATAATACTTTGAGTGGGGTTTGTAAATATTTTGTTGATCCCATTTCTATCAATTTACATCACAGTTGATAAAGCTTTATTTATACATTATTAGAGGGCAAATTTGTGCATTTGCGTGTACAGAAAAAGGCTGGGAGCCCATTCTATACCCACCAAAGCCGGGTACAGCCTTCAAAGCAGCCTTCAGACAGATCTTCTCCAGACGAAGATAGCTGTACCTGAGTAGGCAACACCAAAGAAACATCCAGTCCAGACGGGTACGGTGGTTCATAATGATGACACTTCGCTCTCCCGGAATAAAGCCATCACCCGTTATCACAACCTTCACGCCAAATACCAGCTCCAACAAGGACTACAGAGGAAGGCCAAGGAAGAGGGAGGGGGGTGAATAAATAATAAGGTATCAGAGGATGGAAAAGGGCAGGGAGAAAGATGTGAACAGAGAGAGGGAAATGTTTAAGGGGAAAAACAGAACAAGAATTATTTAAAAAGGACACAAGATGAAGGAGGAGGGGCTAGGAACAAAGAGTGGTAAGATCAATTCAAAGGAAGGACAGGACAGGATAATTAATAAATAATACAGTCATTTCAATTGATCACCAGATGTAAGATTTGTTTAATCTGACAGTAAAAACCTTATAAGGCTGAGGTGATCTGAGTTATCATGACTGAGTGAAACTCAGGTAACCTGAGACCATCTGCCATGCACAGAAGTAAAGGCTAAACTGGTTACACACCACAGGCAAGGTGAGCCAAGTGGCAACGATCCGATCGGTGATCCAGCGATACCAAGCAGGAGACAGCAGCATGAGAGGCAGAACTGGACCCAGCATGAAGACACTTCCAAAAAAACTACCCAAAAATAGGGTCACCACAAAGTACAGGCCCCGCACGGATACAGACATCTGTGGAGAGATGGAAGAAACAGATTAGATTAGGCGGGATATAAGTCATAGATAAACAAATTAAAAATGTCTTTGGCATTGTAAGCATGAGCTGAAGCTGTACGAAGAAAGGAGATAAACAATTATGACATAAAAGGGATTTATTTCAGACAGCTGAAGTGGAGAAACTCTGAAACATGGAGCTGATGGGATTATGGACAGTCTAATCTATTGCAGAGAGCTGTTCCGTTCTTCCTGGCATATTTTCCCACAAACAGTGGAAAATCAAGGGGAGACATTCCTAAGTTGGAATGTAAATAGGGGAACCTTTCCGACTGTGACTAACAAATTGTGGGTGCATAGTCACTAAATCAAATCTAGCTGTGGTTTCAAAGCTATGTAATGAATGTAAAGTCAGCACAAATGTATTATGTTCTTAAAATAATGTCAACTGCAGGTGAAGATCACCTCTGACAGTGTTTTCCTTTGAACAGATGCTGGGAATTTCATTTTGACATCATTCAACTTTGATATTACAGAGGTGGTCAAAAAAAAAAAAAGTTTTCAATACCGTGTATTTGTATTGAGGATGTGCACTTGATAGTATAAAACCAAGGAAATCCAAACCAGCCCAGATATTTGTGTTGGAATGTGTTTCATAGCTTTTATTCCTCCAGAAAATCGATAACAAGAAAAATAATGCATTTTTTAGAAACACCAACAGCAGTGCTGAAAAATACAATATATGTTTTGAAACTCTTCAGAAGGCAAGAATTATTTTTTTAATTTACTCTCAAATTATAAGAATCACTAATCTTAAACCCAGCACTTGAAAAAAGTTAATTACTAGGAAGTCTCATGAGGTAGAGGTTAAAAGGGGAAACACAAGGAGTCCTAATTTGATGAGGTCCTGATTTTGGTTGAGCAAGGAGTCTGAAGTGATGCTACACACACGACTTCATCCTCCAGCAAGTGTTTTCTTCCCCTATATCTGCAGTGGTTATCACCTATCCACCTCAATTACTGTTATGAGTTCACAAACGTTTGACTTGCTGAATATGCCACACACACACACACACACACACACACACACACAGTCCTGCCCTCATCGACACCCTCTGCTGCAATATGACGCAGCAAGTCTCAATCGAGCAATCAAAGAGGCTGAAGGTGCGTTTAATAAATGGAAGGGTGTTCGCACGCGTGATTACGCAGGCAATTTGGGTTTTGGTGTTAATGGTTATAACAATGGAAAATGTGAGGCATGAGAGAGTTGAGAAAAACAGTCTTGCTCAGCACAAATACCACAATGACGACAACACTGACTTCACAAAAAAAAAAAAAAGGTTAAAAAAACACCAGTGGTAGGTTACTGGACCCATCTGGAAAATACCAGCTTTTTCAGATATACTTAAAAAAGCAAATGCCGTCAAGAAATGAAATAAGTAAATGGGAATGTGGGCATTAAACTCTTAAATAAGCATGTTGTTCCTCAGCTGTGGCTGCACATTTGGGACATAACACATTTTATATCAAATGTTCATTGAGGAACATCGGTTTAACATTTATCAATATCCTCAAAAGCAGACAACGCACAACATCCTCCACACAGGTAACTCTGAATTCTTCGGCAGTGGTTTCAATTACCTACATTTCATCCAAACTTAGCACTATGTTGATGTTTATATCTCCCCACCTATATATTTGAATAACCTCATTTACAAAAATGTCTCACGCTGTCACCAATTCCACAACCAATCACGGCACCCAACCAATTACGGCACATCTGCCAGAAGGAATCACGTGAACATTATGGCGTAAGGCATCTGCTATGTTAGGAGAAGAAATAACTATACATGGACTTCCCAGTTAACATAATTTTAGAGTGTCATAACAATTTTCATGTTCTTGAGCAGAGAGTCCGAACAGCAGGAACGAGACAGAAAACGAATTCTGAGTGAAACTCCGACTGAAAGACAGGAAAGGATTGTGTCACAAAAAAGAGAAGCACTACTTAGCCAGAGCCAATGAATGCCAAGCACAAAAGGAAAATCGCCAAGATTAATAAAGGTGGGGTATACAAAAAGTATGCTATACATTCAGTGGGTTAAAGCCTATCAACCAATAAGCATTTTAACATTTTTATTTACTATCTATCTTGCTCCATAGAACAAGGCAGCTATTTATTCTTTTCATATGTTTGGTATGAAGTCTGATATTGTTTTATCATGGAATTTCCACAGGTTCCCATTAGTACACACACACACACACACACACACACACACACACACACACACACACACACACACACACACACCAAGATTAACATGAATTCTGGATTTAAGTTCACGTATCAAATATGGTTGAATAACTGTATAATCATGTTGCGTTATTGTGTTTTCATTTTGTTCACTATTGTTTCCTTTTCATCCATTGCACTGAAAGAGTCTGGTTATCAAAGGCATAACTGATGGTTGCATATAGGTCATTGTGAATAAAATGCTGTGTGTGTGTGTGTGTGTATATATATATATATATATATATATGCATGAGTTTGATCAACAAAGATACTAGAGTGTGCTGTCTTAATTTCCCTTTGGGGATCATAATAAGCATATAAATAAAAAAAAGTAAAATAACTTTCAATCACCTCTGGAGACAAGTTATTCAGGTTGTGTACAGAATGTAGACTAACTGGGAGGTTTGCATTGCTTTGCAAAATGTATGTTGCATTTCCGTCTACACCCTCAGACCAGTGGGGAAGGAAATGGACCCGAACTAGTAAAGAGGGCTTTCACGTTCAGCGCGCCTTGGTGCTGCCTAGAGGATTATGTCCCATCAGTATTTAACTTGTATTTTCCATCACGCCAGAGTAGGGCAAAGACGAAAGGACTTTAGCCGGGGAGGCAACACAGATTCACCTGCGTTTATGTTTATGCGGGTTAATGTTACACAAGCAGGTTCTGTCGGAAATAAAACTGTCATAGTCTGTATGCAAATAACGTAACTCATCCCTTCAGTTAGCATATGGCTAAATGCATCAATAGTTGCACTGAGTCGTAAAACTAGTGTTATTATACATAATGACAATTTTTGCTCTTTAGTGACCGTGAAATAGACTATAACCAGGTGAAAGTGAATGATCTTATACCTGCAGGGACGCGTTACTTTCGGGTTAATGTTACACTCACCACCAGTCAGAACGTGAATGTTAGCTTAACAAGCTAAGTGTAGCACACCACTAAAGCTAGATCAATATTATCATTATGATGCAAGTGCAGAAAACGTTACTCACTTTTCGTGATTTTCTGATTTCCTCCAAATTTAAAGGTTGGCTTCGGTAAGCTTGTTGGGATAGCTCCAGTATGTCTGAACACTGTGTTGGTACATTAGCACGACAGCTAGCAGCCGGCTAACGTTAGCCAGCTAGCCAAACTTATGATCATTTCCGTTATTGGTCCTCTGATCTGACTGAAACTGTTTAACGCGTACTATCAGTCAAGCAAACCACGAAGAATGGAGATCTTTCTTTTTTGGGAGCATTTACTTACTCTGACTGCAGCAAAAGTTAATTCTAGCCGCCTTACCGTTGTGCTAACGCGACCTCTCAACTTATCACCTCTCACCTGCCCGTAGGGCCACCTGACGACAGGGGGCGCTGTTTAGGCGAGTACTGTAACCGGAATAAACAGCTCGAGTACAAATACGTACTGGGGTTGTCTGAGAATTCTTGGCGCAACATGAGGAGCAAAATTTGCCACAGTTAAGAACGTAACACTGAACAACCGTAAAGTCTACAATCCCTTCTTTGCAGAAGAGGATAACTCAAGATAATCACATTCTCTCAGTAAACAGTGGAGCATAACCATCTTTAAACGTGTTTGTTTTTGAAGACAATGCAGATTATTTGGTCTTCAATTTGTTGATGCGCTGATCTCCACATATAATAATGGGTCATATTCTTGACCTTGTATTCCTTTTGACCGTATTTAATCTTGAGATGAAGGTGTGAATGTGTCTGACCTGAAGGCTGTTGCATTTGATGATCATTTTCTTCTACCTCAAGGCCAGTCCTTCCATTCAGTACCCATATCTTTGACATGACATTGCATGTTGACAGATTACTGTCAACTTGCAATGACAGTATATCTGTTATGACTTCCCATGAGGACACAGATATAGATAGATAGATAGATAGATAGATAGATAGATAGATAGATAGATAGATAGATAGATAGATAGATAGATAGATAGATAGATAGATAGATAGATAGATAGATAGATAGATAGATAGATAGATAGATAGATAGATATAGATAGATAGATAGATAGATAGATAGATAGATAGATAGATAGATAGATAGATAGATAGATAGATAGATAGATAGATAGATAGATAGACGGATGGATGGATCTGCACTGACTCCTCGAAAGATTTCAATCTCAGATTTTGATTCTTCATGAAATGGAACATATAGTTTTAGATCCTAAGGCAAAGCCCTCTTCTCCTTTCATCAGTCCATGCTCAAAATTAAGGGTGATTCATTATTTTTTATTCAGCTAACTTACATTTGGAATGACATGCTTGAGGAAATTAGGTCAGCAAAATAAAGAAACCTTTAAAGCCTCCTGCTACAAAGACGTTTTTGTAAACATATTTTTATGTGAATCACGCCCTGTGCACAGTCTTTCATTAATTTGGGATTATGTACTTGGTTTTTGCATTTCTTGCTTGTATCAGTTTTTTTTTTAGAAAGGGAGGTTTTGATCATCTTTTACTGGTTTCTGTTAAATTTATTTTTTGCTGTAATTGATTATATCAAATATTACATTACTTGTTGCTGCTTTAGGGTAACAACATAGTATTAAAATATTAGCATTATTATGAATATGGCTCCCATTAATACACGTTAATAAAGAACAGGTCAATGGCATAAAAAACTTTTGATCATATGAAGCCACTATATGATCACCACAGGACAAATATGTCTATTATAGGGATGTTTGCTTCTATATCTGGGTGCTTTCCTTTAGAGCTCTGTTCACAACCTGGGAGGTTGTGAACAGGTCACGTTGGAGTATTCTTCCACTAAATCCCCATGTCAGAACTCATTCAAATCTCAAGCATTGTATTGATGATATATACCTTTTGCCCAAGTCCCCCAGCATAGCCTTTTAAAGTAGTGTAAATCCTTGCATGTGTCATTTGTTTCTTTTATCCACAGTTTTGAGCTGCTCCACTGTTACAAAATTACCTCAGCATTTAGTGATGCATGTGTGTGTGTGTGTGTGTGTGTGTGTGTGTATCGGTCAAGTGTCTCTGAGCATGTACTCTTGTGTGTATGTCTGCTGCCGTGTGTGTGGTGAGTGAGGTACAGGCAGACTGACAGACAGGGTAAAAGAGAGTGTGCACTTAGTCAAACTCAAGACTTTTCCATGACCTGCTCTCTATGGCATGCACTCTATCTGAGAGACGGAGTGAACTGTATAGCTCTGTCGGTATAAACTTCTCAAGGGTCAAAGCATAACTTCAGAAGAGAATGGAAAAAAAAATTCTTAACAAGCTTTCATTTCTTTGGTTTCACGCCAACTCACCTTCTAAATAGAAGCACATTTGCATGGTTAATGATTCTTGTCTGACACAATTTAGCTTAAGAAATTTTGTCAGGTCCCTGTAATCATGCTCCCTTTGAGATTTCATATATTTAAGCCCTCTAGTTGGCATTACTGCCATTTTTAATCCGTGAAAATGTTATGTGAACTTTAGCTCTATATGTTGACAGAAACAACATGGGAAAGAATCCAAGTGAAATTCAACTTTTCTTGTACTGAAGCCAGGAAGAAATTAACAAATGAATGTAGGGAAAGAGAGCATAAATTCATGTAAGACATACCATTTTTCTTTCAGTAATCCATGTGGGAGAGAGGGTGACTTATTTCTGTTGAATAATATACTACGTTTGGGTTTATTTTAGATGGTGGTCTATTTATAGGACTTTAAAGAGGTTTTATTGGAAAATTGAAACTCCTCTTGTCTGTTTTCTTAAATGCATTCCTGCCTTCACTGACCTCCTGTGCTTTTCTGACAGTTCAAAGAGTGGTCATGGATGAAAAAGTCAAAGAACTTGAATCTTCCTTTCTTTCACTTCACTTCCTATTGAAATTGTCTCAACTCCTGACCTGTAACGACACATGCTCATAACTGCTTCTAAATCTTTGCATCTAAATCTTTGTTTGCTGTCATCGTCTATGTCCTGATCTCATCCCTTCTCTGTTTTTCCATCCTGGTCTATGCACAATAAGGATTGGAATGGCAGGGCCATAAGCAGGCTATTTAGTGTATACCAATGACAGGCTGGGAATGAACAACAGGGTGAGCCTTAGCACATTAACCCACAAACTGCAGAGCAAGGGCAATTCTGGCAGATGCATATTGATCGGAGCGTTCAAAGCTTGTGGAAGAGACAGACATGTATGTTACATCACCACGTTAAACAGTCCCGTGGTGCATAGACTCATCCGTCCAAATATGTGCTGCAGTTGTGAGTCCAGCAGTTCCATTATGTCTTCAAAGGCTCATCTATTGATATGCAGGTACAGAATGCAGTCTGGCACAGCACGGAGAAAGCTTGACTCTGATTAACTGTGATGTTGTGAAGGCTTTGTTTTGAATAGCAATCGCTAATTTATGGCTCTGTGGTCTTGACTGGCGTTCACATGGCTCTGTGGGGTTTTTGAATAACAAATGCATCTAGGGAAAGAAGCAGCTACAACAATACAAGTAATCTCATTGACGTCTAGAGGCTCAGAACATTTTTTTTTTGTCTATTCATGTCATTTGGAAAGTACATGAGTCACATTTTACAAGGTCATCATGACACTCTGCAAGTTCCCAAGAGTCATTTCTGCAGTCTCATCAAGTCTTGTTTAAATTGGCCACCAAGAGAGACAATAACCAATGATTACCTAGGCCATAATGCTGGTGTTGTTTATGCTCTACCTCCTGAAAATCATCTGTTTTTCCTTCTTATTAACACTTTGTTGTTGTTTGCTTCTCAGCATATCATACTTTGGTTCTTCCCCCGTTGACAGGGCCAGATATGTGTCCACCCTTGGTGGGCTGTCTCCAGACAGGTTATAAATAACTATCAGTTTTTAACTTCATGACCTGAGACCTCTTCTTTCTTCTCACACTTGATGAACCATGGGAAAAAATTCTTTCCCCCTGTGCACACGGCAAACATAATAACAGACACGATTGTACATAGTCTCCAAGCACATGTGCCTGTTTGCAAAGTCTGCGCACGCACACACACACACACACACACACGCAGAGAATAAACCTTGGTGGTTTATACAGAATGCAACTAAGAAAGCAAGGTTATAAGAACAGGGACATTGTTTCTAAAGACGAAAATTGTTATTACATAACCTGTACTGTGGGAATGCAGTCAATTCTATTGTCATCCAAGTATGGGAAAGTTGCAGAAACAACAAAATGGTATAAATGTCTGGGAGAGTAAAAAATAGAAGGAACAAGAAAACAACCACAAGAGGAGTGAAGTGAGGAGAGGGAGTGGAAAGACTTCATCAGATGAGCACTATTTTTCTCCTCATGACATAACCGATTCGGGAGGAAGGGGTTGTGTTATGGGTACACGAAAGGGGTTGGTGTGGTTTATGTGTGCAGGAGTTAAAGTGAAATGGTGTTACTGTGGACTACAGTTGGGAGTCAGGGAGAATTGGGGGGTTGGAAGGTCAGACTCTGCTGACACACTGAGATCAACGATTGGATTGTTTCCATTGGAAAGAATTCCGAGAATGAGCTAGAAGAGCTATCAGTGACTTCACCCAGAGAGCTCTGACAACAGTTTTAATACATATCCAGGCACACACGCTCTCATACACTTTTAAAGATACTGAGTCGCAGACCAACAATGTTGTGCGAGACAAACTCTGTTCCCGTGTCAGTACACAACTCCGAACACTCATCCCACCGTTTGCAAAATGAATGCCATCACTTCCGACCACCAACAGAGTGGTTAGGAGAAAGAATCTCATAAGAGAAACACGAGGTATAAAGAAAGATTAATGAATTTCAAGTGACTTAAAATCCCAAATCACAGAAAAAGGTAACTTTCTCTACTGTAAGTTTTAAATAGCTTGATATCGTGTGAAATACACTTGTTCACTTTCTTGTAGTTCTGAAAGAGGAAAAGAATATATAACTGTCAAGCTATCCATGTTATGTATCCGCATATGGTATACCATCATCCATAGGATTAGTTTGAAGATTTTTCAGGGTATTGTAACCGAGTTAAATCTTAAACTATGCAGTTTGTCCTCCAACTTTTGGACTCCTTCCCATGATCTCATGACATTTTCCTTTGAGATCAAGGAAGAGTAAAAGTGAAAGACATTCCATTTCTAGCTTATTCAGAACTAGTCACTGGCTCTTTGAGCCATACACCTACTCTGCTGCTGACCAACATGATCAGCCTGGGGGGTATTTATAAATCTTTACGTTTCATTTTTTCCAGGAAGAACACTGGACAGAATGTCAGTTCATTGTTCCCCTTCTAGGAAGTGACCATAAGGACCTGAGAGGACCTCCTTAGACAATCTATCAGGCCCTTGTCCTTAAAAGCCTTAGCACAGCAACTGATACACTATTTCTAGTACTAAGCAATCAAACTTGACCTACTGGGTCACACATACAACACTCAGTAACAAAATCACCTGAGAAGTTTCCATTTCAAATCCCAGTTCCTCATAAGGATTTTAGAACTTACCCACGTTTTAGTCTTGAAGTTTTGCTTCAAGTCTTTTAGACTTGGTGTATCCTCAATGTGTCTACAATAACAAGATTTTAAAATATTAGGTTAAACTTGCATACTTTATAATGCTGGTTATAATAACTTTATTTTTTGGAACTGAAGTGAAAGTTGTTCATAGCTCAGAATGACATTGTAGTCAAGCTGATTGCAAGCTGTTGACAGGAAGTAGCATGTGGCCTCATCTTGAGCTTACACTTTAGTCTTAGATACATGCATGTGCATTTGTAGAGAGATTGTGTGTGAGCGATGCCGAGCAGGAAGTACCACTGCTTTCCTCTAACCACTGCCGGTACAGTGAAAGGGGAAGAGAAGGGTGGTGGAGAGGGGTTCACATTAAGGAACATGAAAGTAAACATACAAGTCTCTTGGAAACAATTCTTAAAATGTGCTGGTAGAGAATGCCCGTAAAAGATTCATTTGCTTCCTCTTGTACCATAAAAAGGCAGTAAATCTTCATAGCCAATTGTCACAGCGAAGTCAGAGTTGGATAGCGAATTCCGATGTTTATTTACAGCCTCTGTAATTGCAACAGAGAAAAGTGGTCTAAATACACAGACATTCACACACACACACACATTCTCACACACACACACACCCACACACACACACACACAGAGACACAAAAGATGGCGGCTAATCTCCCTGAGCTTTACAAAAACAATGTGGGACCAGTAGGTGACAGGAGAAAAAGATGTTCTATACACAGCCCTAATGCCACTCGAATGAGAAATTACAAAACAGTTCAGTCACACTTCCACAATGATGTTTCATACCGTGCACATAGAAATAAATTTTCCCACAAAACATGTGATTTTTAAAAGACAAACAAAAGAATTTTTGCAACTGCAGCACAAATAAGACAAACATTACTATAAGAGAGCAAATCAGAGCTCTCCTACAGCTTTTGGGAAAGATTTGGAGTCACTGGATTGTGAATCAAGAGTAATAGTTTTAGATATTGTGTTACTTATCGTGAACTTTTTCGCTCACCTGAACGTCACGGTGTCAAAAGTATGGCTGTTTACAAAAAGAACAGGAAGACCAACAAAGACTTTCAGTTCAGGTGTGTACTGCTCAGAGTTATTCTCAGACTCTATCAAGATAACCAAACCCTAAATACAAAGAGGATAAGTGTACTAACAATACTTTAAGGGTTGTCTCAATGGGAGTAAGTATTTACATTTCCTTCATTTTGTCCATACAATGTTTAACTTTCCTATTACTTGGTATTTCTATTTCCTGTGTCCTGTTTGTAAAAAGGCTTACAGGAAGAGAGGATCATAGCATGATGGTGCCTGCACTGCACAACAGGTGTATCACAAAAGCATATGCAGGACACTGGTCAGTTTCCTTCTACCTTTTGCTCACTTCTCAAAATATTCCAGGTCACCTTTTTTTGTTTGTTTAGTTTTTTCTTAACTGTGAAAGTCTTGATGTTAAGGTGTTAGGAGAGAATCCCAGATAACATTTTACACAAAACACCCACTTATTAAAAACAGACAAAAATTACAAAACATTTACTTCCTGGAAAATGGACGAATCTATGGACAGCGGTGGCAAACACAATAGCTAATATATCAATCCAGAAACTGAACACAGATATGGACAGTGTGTACTATAGTTCGGACTCCCCCACAAATACAATAGTTCTATATGCGAGTGTCCCTGGGGTCGTGACGCCTGACGTTTTGCAGGTACAGAGCCCCTTAGAGAGCCCATGGAGCATTGAGCTGCCGCAGTCCAACGGGACCTCCATTCTGGGCTGAGACACACATGGTGGTAGGCATGACAAGAAGAAAGTGTATAGAGGAGCGTGTCCATTCTTTTCCAACCACAAAGTCTGTTTAGTTGGGTTTTCAGTCCTGGAGGACTTTTGCCTGTGTGTATTGCTTGTGGGAAGGATGCTTTGGTGTCAAGGGCAACGAGATGGCATTATGAGACACTGTGTGCGTCTGCCGGTCGAGTCTGTTGGGAGTGCAGAGGTGCAATGGAATCAGAGGGGGGGGGAGGAAGGGGGGGAGGGGGGCAAGAGTATGATTGCTGCAACACAGCCTCTAATGCTGAGAATTCTGTGTTGGCTGTCCATTTGGGATATTGCCATTATCTTGCTCCTGTTCTTCTTCGTCCTCCTCTTCCTCCTCACTAACCAGAAACTCCTCTGGAGGCCAGCGAAGCTCCCCACTTTCAACCTCTCCCTCTGTCGGCTCAACCACAATGGATGGAAGACGATCTTTGAGCTTGCAGCAACGGTCGAAGTCTGAGGGATCGGGGAATATCTGAAACAAACGAAAGACAAGGTTATTGCACTGATCATGTCTCATTAACTTCAGGACATCAATCCTTTTTTTCCTCAGCTGTTGCACAGGCCATTTCAAGTTGAACATATTTCTGATTAGTGCAGTAGGCTTTTAGACACCAGGACACAGGCTTGAGCCTTGTAGAAGCCTTGCAGTCGCCACTACAAGGCTAAACAACTCCAAAGGAGGTGATATGAAGACTAAACATCAGTGACGGGAAAAGGTTTCCTCAAATGCCAGTAGCATACCTGCTGTTACCCAACCCCAATTCCTTTCACAGACAATCGATCTTTGCCATGACCGAAAAAAAAAAAAGCTGCACACTAGCGGCTTTGTACGGATAACGGAGGTTTGTTCCGAGAGACTTTTAGCAAAAGAGACGCGTTTAATCCAAATGCTTTGGGGACTTTATGCCAAGCAGCTCAGTTACTAATAAAAAGTGAAGATCAAACAAGAGCACAATCCTTTTAAAACATACCACTAACATGTAACGTTTTACTGGGACGTAAAATATTCATCCCAATGACCATTTGGTATGAAATACCTGGTTTTGCAGACGGCATTTGAAACTATAGAAAAGCTTCAGGAAAGAACATGACATCGGCAGGTTCATCTGCAAATCTAGACTGATACGTTTGTTTGTGAACGCGACGTTCCACACTCAATGTTTGGATCTAAACTGACAGGCATGAGAGACACTCTGACAAGAGAGATTACATGCATTCTCTTTCCTGGCAAGATTGGACATCAACCTCAGAGTCTCTGTGTTCTCAGGAATCAGAGTAAAGGCCCTGGGGGAAAAGGCCTGCCACTCCTGGCGCAAGAACAGGATTTTTTATTTTTTTTATTTTTTGCCGTTTGGATAAAGTGGATGAATATTTTTAGACCTGCATATTTCACTCCAAGACATTGGAAGGAGGGAGGGGGGTGGTGGAGGGAGGTGTCACTGTCTGGGCAAAGAGCCGAGTGGAAAGAAAGCATTAGATGAGGCAGGAGAGAGACCGAGACAAGCAGCAATAGAGGGGATCCAGCTGTGTCTGACTCTCTGAATTCCATAGAAGACAGATGAGAAGGAAGGGAAAAGAACAGAAAGCTATAAATATGCCTTTTGAATGGGAAAATTTGTCAAGTTATGAAAGCATATACAAATTGGCCTACTCATGGCCTTTATGTTCTGTAAAAATGGCTGTGTATTAGGCTTGATTAAATGCGTGCACTTGTTAGTTTGTGTGTTAGCGTCTGATGCCTTTGTGTACACGCATCTGTATTTTCTTGCCTGCATCACCGATTCTCACTGTGCGTCAGCAAGGGGAGTGGCAGTGGATGACCTTGCCTTTGGAACCTTCACTAACACATGTCATAACTCATTCTCTTCTAATACCAAGAAGCAATGACACATCAGCCATGCACAGGGCTAGCCATTTTAATTTTGGGTTTTTTTTGGGGGGGGGGGGTGATTGAGTTGGAAAGGATTGCACCCTAGACACGCGAGTCATCGCTTTTTGAGGTGATACAGTAAATCAGGAATCATTTGCTCCATCCTTCCTCACTAGTAGGTCATGCTGCCTTGTATAAATGCAGCTGGAATTTAATGGCCAACAATTTGTGTCAAAGGTCCTGGAATCCACAATGGGGGAAGTGACTGGTGGCATCACCGCATTTCTAATTCTCTAGAGGAGTGGCTGGGACCTTGGACAAATGGCAGCCGACCCAGAGGAAGTACAGAGTGGGGATTGGAAAGAGTGGAGAAGTGGCTCCCTCCTTTTCTCCCACATCCAGTCTCATCCGCTCCAGTCATCCTCCCAGACAGACTCACAGCTGGGGTGTGAACTGAGTGGGGGGAGGAAGCACATTTTCCTCTGGATCAGTCTGCATCCTCTCCGAGTGAACGTCTACATACAGCAGAGCATTGCCTTCAAAAAAGGTTGTTGCTTGTTTGTGAATGTTGACCTACTCAACTGAAAAAAAACAAAACAAATTACGTTACTTTCCACCTTGGGTGAAAATGTGACAAGGTAAGCACGAAGCGGTGAGTTCCAAGTCATGTTTTCAGGACAGCTCTGTTGAACTGACAGTAAAACAAAGCTGCTGGCGATGCCTTGTCAACACCACCTGATGACCGCTTCCTTCATCTACAGGGTTTATTTTTGGGCAGTGAGATTTACACGTTTCCTTTGTGCGCTTTAAGTTATAACAAATTGTGACCTAGGACATCCTCTCTCCCACACAGAATATGAAAGACATCAGATTTTGTTGCAGTGCTTTCATAGGATTGTAATTATTTAGTTTTTAAATTCTCATTTGCCTTCCAACTTGTCATTTGTCATCAGGAAGATCTGATCATATGTTAGCCAGCACATTTCACCGTTTAAAAAACTGCACCAGTAAACCAGTAAAATCTTCAATATTGTGTACATGTCCCGCTGCATATAACACACATACCGCTATAGCTGCTGCTGCTCCAAAACTCTAATCTGACGGTTGCTCCCTTGAGTCAAGGCTGACATCAATACAATTCATCATAGTGAATGGAAGACAACCGTTATAAATGTCCAATTAGAATGTATGGGCAGGAGGATGTAGGGGTGGTGTTTAACTGTGTGTGTGTGTGTGTGTGTGTGTGTGTGTGTGTGTGTGTATTATCCTACCTGGAAGGAGAGTCTGTCCTTGCTGGGGCTGAGCCTCATGTCTTCCATGGGGGTGCTGTTGATCATCACCTCTGTCATAACTTGAATGGGCACAAATACTGGACTGCAGGGTAGAAAGAAAGAAATCATGTGATTAGATATTGTTGTGCAGAGGTGATCATCATGGTCTGTGTGTGGAGGAGGAAATCTTGACCAGTCTGTGGCACAGCACAGTGTAGACTATGCTGCGCTGTGCTGATGCACTGCAAGCCGCACAGTGCTTGCATAAGGTGGTCGTTTCTAAATGCAGGATGATGCGCTCTTGCACTAGCAGAGGACACAGTCATTGTGAGTGTGCTGGGGGCGTGCTGTGGTATTTCACTGGGGTGGAACTCGATGCACTCAGTTCCATCAAAGCAAAGCCAAACTTTCCATTTTAGATAAAAGTCACAAGTGCTTGTTTATCATTGTTCAGTGCATTCACCATTGTCATAGAAACGCTTTAAACAGATGACTCCAAGCGGATCCTAGCGCTGACCCAGACGCGGTCTTGAGACGAGATGCTGAGTGGCCTTCTCACGCTCTCTATTTAAAGCCCGGTGCCTTATGGTCAGTGACCAGAGGCCTGTGGTTTGTGCGCTCACTGACTATTTAGAACAAAATAAAATGGAACATGACAAGAGGCTCACTCACAACCTCATTATCTGACTTCAATGGACTTTTTTTTTTTTTTTGAAGATGATGAAAATGTGTTGGCCTTACTTGACCTACTTTGAATCTTGGGTAAAAATATTTCAGGATATGGCAGAATGATGAAAAATTCATTTCACAGTCCTCAACAACCTTAGCCCACCTAAGGGAAAAAAACCCTTTCCTTCAGCTGGTAGTAGATTAAACAAACTGAGTCATCTCAGCATTTGTCAACTTCACCCCCATAAAATAAGGGTCATGTCCAACAACAGTTTTTCCACCTGTAATTGCAACATAAAACATTCTCTGGAATTTTTAATCATTGTGGCATTTTGGTCGCTGTATGACTCAAAACTAAAAATACTCCATGCAGATAGCTGCACATCTCCATGTTTGCTGGCAAATGAATCACCAAAGATTGTTTTTACCTCAGTGTCTGTGAAGGTATTTTTGTGCTTCAATTTTTTAAGGTGTTGGCGTGAATCGATTTTTAATGACCCAGGGGGAAAAAAATCCTTTAGATATGGGTGGTAATCAAGAGTTCTTAATTTTTTTAAAAGATTTTTTACCATTGCAGGATGGGGATAGGGAACATTAAAGTATTAAAATATTTCAGATTATTTGCATTACACATTATAGAAATTAATTCCAGATATAATAATCAAGAATATTCAATTTAGGTGTCTAATGCAATGAACCTTCAAATGTTACTGAGCGTCATCCAGACGACAACCACCGCTGGTGAAATGTTTTACTTTAGACAACCATCATGATAAAATCCTGTTGAAGGAGTCATTAAGAGAGTTGAAATAGAAACACGCCACAAATGCTGCAATTTTGTCGTCAACTCAAGAAAAGGTCAGTTAAGGTAAATTCGTCCTGAGGCGGGAGAGAATCTGGTGATGAGTCAGGAGATCATTAACCCCTGAAGCAATGGCATTTATCCGTTTTTCCATCCCTGTATTTACACGTGTTTCCATCAAACACTGCAGGGTTTAGGGTGATGCTAAAAATGAGGGAACTCGAAAACTATGTCACTTGGATGTGACACGACACCATGATATTCAATGATTTAAACAAAAAAAAAAGGATCGAAGGACACAGTAGATTCAATATGGAAAATATTCATTCCTCAAGTGGGGTGTAAAGAGGGTGAGGCAGGCAAAAAAAAAATGTGGACGGAGCGATGAGCAGTGAAACTGAAGACCTGAGCAGGAGGAGAGGGAGGAAAAGGAAAAAAAGATAAACACTCATGCTTTGCCAGTCATATTTCTGTTTGAGGATCGTATAAACATCCTGCTTGGCTAAGAATAACAGAACATCGGCCTAATAAAACATAAAGGGGCACAATGAGAAGGAAGTGTGGGGGTGGGGGAGGTCGCACGAGTAACAAGTGAACCTGGGAGAAAACAAACAGACGTCAATGCTTCCAGTGCCAAGCAGAGCTCAGTGTCTTCCTCGCACAGAATGAAGTGGATCATCCCTGGAGAGAAGACATCAAGTGAATAAAGTGACCGACCTGAACGTTCAGGACGCCATCGGCATCGACCACAGCCGGTTAACTCCGGTCTCCACCCAGGAGGACATACTTGGCAGTGGCCTCTGATTTAATGCTGCAACTGCTCCTCAATGGCCAGGTGACGAGACGCACACTGACAGACAAATGCCCTTTATTCATTAGTGCGTGCGGATGGTATGGCAGTTGGCCCATTTACCTCCTGACCCCAGTCAGGATATGAACACCTGGTCCCGTTTCCTCATGCCGCGTCCATCCAGCACGCAGACTGACATCAGGTACAAGATGTGCAGCCAGTCGCTTGCCAAAAAATGTGTCTCACAACCGACTCATTCCTGAACTTGTTCTAATTTGTCAGCATGACAAAAGATTGATAAGAAACCACAACGTTTTTTTTTCACATTCCTTTGTCTGCGAAGTGTGAATATTTGGTATGGGTGTTTTTCTTTATCTCTTATAATGGGAAACTTAATATATTTATGGTGTATATATATTGAGACAAAGTGATTGGGAAACTGTTCTGTACTATGAATGAGAAACTGTTACCAGCATATACTGAAATTAATCATTCCTTGCAGAGTGACTAACCATCTCGAGGAAGATTTACAAGTTTTTAAAACACTTTAAAGCTTTTCCAATCGATTTTTTTTTACATCCATCCAGCTGCTTACTTCCACTCAGAGCCAAACACAATGTGACATTTGCCGATTTGTGTGAACAACCACTGGAGGTGCATACGAATGTAATGGCCCAGTGGTCAGCGAGGGATTAGACATGCTGCGTCATGCTTAGACATACTGCCTACTCGACCTCCGCTTTGTAAAAAATAACTAAACCCATTATGCAATGTAGCGACCATATTACCCAAGCAGCACACCAGGGTCAGTCACCCATCTCCAGACCAGGCCGAGGTCATGTATGTGTGCCCGTTACCGGGGCCGACAGGGCCCCCAACAAAAGGACCAGTTGCATCTTGCATGGTCAACATTGTTCCCCCCTTGTGCCATCCCATAGTTCTTGCTGCTACTACTACTAACACCATAAATCTCTGTCGGTATTTCATGCCAATGTCGAGTGTTCCAACAGCCGAGTCACACGGGGCAGTGCTGAGACTAAGCACGACCCCCAGGATTGTGCTGGAATGAATGAGCCCTATGCAGATTCCTGAGGGTCGAGTCTGCAATACACACACACACACACACACACACACACACACACACACACATACACACATACACACATACACACACACACACGGGATCGGTTAACCACCTCAGTTCTGAAAGGTAATTTTCGTGATGCGTGTGTGGGAATTAAATCTCATCTATTGAGTTTATAATCAATTTAGTGAATATTCCATCTATCCATTCTTGTTTGGCTACTTGAAAATTTTCTTTCTGCTCACACAAAGTCACAGAGCAGAAAGTATGTTTTCAGCTGATCTGTGCAGAATGCAGAAACACATCCAGCAACCAGAACTAGAAATTTGTGATTATATCTAACAAAAGCAAGAAACACAAAAAACACTTCCCACATTTCTTGTCACAGTAACATGGTGAGAACAGAAACGGGTTTAGAAATAAAACAAGCACAGGCATAGAAGGCGATGTGTGGTCACATTAAATGGGTTGATTCTGAACTTCCTGGTACAGACTGCCAGAAGCCTGCTGACGTTTCAGCTACCTGCACATCCTCTAAAAAGATATGAAAACATCAACATCAGTTGAGTATAGTTGAGTATATAATATACTCAGCATCCTCGCAAAAAGAAGTAACTTGTGAATGGCAGCACTGAATTAAAAAAAGACATTGAGAATAGTGCATTAATCTTTCTCTAAAGGGTTTGAATGTGCAACACAATGGATGAAATCAATGTCTTTTATTTAGATGTTTTAGGGGTGCTGCCTCCTGGATTAAAATGCAAATAATATATTTTTTAATTATTTTGTGACCTTTCTGAACGCACCGTGACATCTTTAATTTTGGATGCATACGCCATGAAAAAAAAGATCTCCTGTGAAAACGAGTGGGGGCAGCAGCAAAAGGGAAGTCATCAATATTAAAGAAACCTTATTCCCACCTGTCAAGTATCAAAACAGCAAGTTTACCTCTTTTGATTTACTCCTCTATAAATTCACAGATGGAAAAAACAACACAAATATTCGAAATCAAGCAAGTGACGCGCGAAATGTGGGATTTGGGAACAAT
Organism: Antennarius maculatus; assembly: GCA_013358685.1. Taxonomy (NCBI): domain Eukaryota; kingdom Metazoa; phylum Chordata; class Actinopteri; order Lophiiformes; family Antennariidae; genus Antennarius; species Antennarius maculatus. The sequence continues at coordinate 14,713,878 of CM023621.1, read as the reverse complement.
GGGAACACTCACCGGTATATCTGTGGGGAAAATACAGACATGAAGTCACACCTGATGCCAATCTTGCCGATGTCGGAATGTAATCTCAGCAGCTGATTTCTCTCTCTGTGGGATTACCGTCTTTGTTCTTCCTCCGAGGATCCAAAAGACGTTCGAACAAAACCAAAAGTAACGGTGCGACGGGTCTGACAGCCCGAAGTCGAAGTTGTAGCTGTTTTAAATTGGTGCATCTGATCATCAGCACAGTTGCGTTGAGTATTTAACCGAGAGGCGTGTGCGCTCGACCGGGGACACACCTCCTCCCTACACGGGGCCGCAAAAACCTCAATGGAAGCGCATTGCGCTCAGGAGCCAATCAGCGCGCAGGTGACTCGTGATGACGGCAGCAGAGACTGAGCCCTCTCATTGGGAAGGGAGTCGGGGATACTGCGTGATGCTATTGATTTTTAGTCTCCAAGGCAACAGAAATGACAGTGTGACAGGCACTTGAATGACAAAAGCGCACCGGCTTGTCCGTTAGGTAATCCGTGACATGTATCCAAATGAGGATGTGTGTGTGTGTGTGTGTGTGTGTGTGTGTGTGTGTGTGTGTGTGTGTGTGTGTGTGTGTGTGTGTGTGTGTGTGTGTGTGTATGTGTGTGTGTGTGTGTGTGTGTGTGTGAGTGGGGGGCTCATCCGCCTGAGCTCATTCACAAATATATTCCAAGGTTAAGTCAATGTCTGTCTGCTATACTTACCTGCAGGGATTGGCCTTTTAATCAGATATATAAAGCATGCCTTGAGCCAAAGCAAAAATATGTCCTTATCTGAAGTCTGTTTTCAGGAGCTTACCATTTATGTGATGACTGAATCTCTGGTATTTCGACTTAAGACGCAGCTGTCTTTCTTTGCACACAGTGTCGTTTCCACATAACCCATGCAGGTGCAGGACGGCTCCTCGGGTTAAGACGTAGACGGTGTGAATCTCTACTGCCACCCTGTGGCCGTACAAGGATGCATTTTTTTCCCCCCCATAATGCGTTGCGTTTAGGAAGAGGGAGAAAAATATTCCTTCTATATCTTTGAGTTTGTCGTTATGATGCAACACGCAGCATCAGCAAATCTGGCAGTTTTAAAATGGCCTTTATTTAAATGTCTTGAGAGCAGATGGCGCTCATGCCCGGCAGAAAAATAACATGTTGTGAATCTCATTTTAAAACTGTTACAAACAAATTTTTCTTTAAATCATTTTAAAACAACTGTTAAGTGTTGGGAAAAAGGAGACAAAAAGGTTATTTAAAGACCATCTATTTTTAGTTATATATTCCATTGGTTAAGAGCCATATACAGAGCTATCTATGTAGCCCTTTGACTATCTATTGACCTATCCATGATGCACACTGTCTCTCATCTCTCATCTCATGTCAGTTGGGACAGACTCAAGCCCCCAGGACCCCCAAAAGGAAAAGTCGTCATAGATGCCAGGAGGCTGCAGGCACAATGCCTTCAGGCCTCAGAGACAAACAAACCAAACTATCATCGGCAAATGATTTACATCAAGTATGCATAGACAGTCTCATAGAATGTCATTGGTGTTCCATGACCAGATCTCTCAGGTCTTCAGGCACTCCACTTTTAATTACTCCAAAAGTTTTAACCAAAACATACGGTGAGGCCTCCTTTTACCATCACGCCCCACATTTGTGGAACAGTTTGCCTGAGGACCACTTGGATTTTAACTAAAAATGTATTTATTTATTTACAGTATTTCATTTTTTATTATTATTACTTTTAACCTTTTAGTCTGGCTCTGAATTAAATCTTATTTATTTTATCAATCACAGATTTATTTATTTTACTTTGTTAGACTGCTTTTTAATGGAATTTTATTTATTTGATTATTTTTACATCTTTAGTCTGGCCTATAACCTTATTTTATTTGTTTTATTACCTTTAATTATTGAATTCTAATATATTCAGTCATCTTTTATCTCCATATCGATTAACTTCTCTCTAGTGTTTCCTAACTTCACAGTGGCGAGTGTTGGATAGTGTTTCTTCTATGTTTCCTGTACGGTCTTGAAATTTGATGTCCATATGAAAAGACAAATATTTTTATTCATCTGTGAATGCAGTGAAATGCAAAAATGATAAATTGCTTTTGACAGGAGATGTTTTACTTGTTGAGAGTTCACAAGCCAGGATAAAATGGAGCCCAATTGAAAAGCACTGGGCATTAATGTGAAAACAGCATATTTTTGTACAAATACTGATGTTCTTGTGTCGCCATGATCACATTTATGTTTGTTTTTGTGTGGCTGCAGCTAACACGCAGCTCTGAAAATTTGTTCTTTCATCATTATGTAATCGAGCTCATCCTGAAAAAACAACCTCACACTTTTATTTAATTTTTTTTCAAGCATAAATTTTATTGTAAACTTCCCCTCATGGATTATTTCTCAAGAGTCATTGACAGAAAATGGCCACAGGAGGCCGCTAGTGTCTGTGAAATATCCAGGAGGCGAATGGTCGGACGTTGGCCTCGGTTCTGAAGGTCAAACAGACATTCATTCTCAGAAATTTACTTATGGCTCTGAAATGTGTTTTCAAAGACATCCTACACATTAAATATCAGAATAGTAAACAATCAAATAATTGATTTTTTTTTTTAGCATCATCTTGTTATCATGAAATACGGAAATAAGTTATCACTAGACAATAACCTCACAGTATTCACAAGAGCAGACCATAACATACTCACACCACTCTGTGTGATTCAGAGGAAAACATATGATGCTTTTAAAATCTTTTTTATATAATAATATTTTCCTGGTGATTTGGTATGAGGGTAAGGAATAAACTCAGCTTGTTTACTGGTCAAATTAATGCATGGCTGTTGTTTCCAATTAGTTTTCATCCAAAATAGTTAATGAGTATTAAGCCTAAAGCGAACTGACTGAGCAACCTTACTGCATTATATTCCATTATTTTTTTATTTGTTACCTTGTGCCTTTTCTTCATATTTATGTTTTCACCAAACACAAGTCAACTAAAGTTCAGGTGGAAAACACAAAGATTATTGATACACAAATTCATTTCTAGATTTGGGGTTTTAATGAATAAACAGAGGAGGTATAGGAAAATAAATGTCACTAAAACTGTTGTGAGTGAATTTACGCGACGTAATTACACCATTCCATCCTATATGGAATTGCGTATTTGGATAATGGCGACCCCCTCTGTTCACATTGTGGATGCAAAGGACCGGCCAGCTGCTTTTATCGTTGCTCCACATAAACAGCTGCACATCTGGGCAGGCAGAGATGCCTCCAGGGAGCAGAGGGGAGGCTGAGGACCAACTTCATGTCATGTAAATGAACGAGGCCCTGAAGGGGACGGCAGTCAACAAGCACCCGTTGTCCTCTTGGCTGCTTTTCCAAGCAGACTTCTTCTGGGACTCTGAAACTTCCAAGTTTTCCTTTTTTTAATTTTCATTTTGTTTTCCCGTTTTTGTTTTTCACTGTTTTTACTGATAATTTCAAGTGAGAAAAAAAAGGAGCATTCTCGATTCCTTGATACGACATAAGTGAGTTTAGCTTTTTCACCTTGTCGTGGCTTTAAATGGAAATCATAGGAGTCAGTTTGAGTGTTTCCATGTTCTCTACTTTTTTTTGTTGTATGTGTTTATGTCCATTATGATAAGCATGTGCAGACCTACAGTTTTATCATGTGCCGGGACATTGGTGAGTACATATTCATGCACGGACCTGCAAGTATATGTCTACATGTGTGTTGCTGAGGGACATCTGATATCCGGGCTCACTGCACGCCACACTTGCTTGCAGGTGGTCTGTCCACACATGGGGGCCAAGCAGATTTAATATTTCATAGGAGCACAGCACACCCCTGGACACCATCATTGAGTCCACATGGCTGGCCGGAAAACTATTCTGGGAACACTCGGCTGAAATATGTGGCCTGCCAGCCCCCTTTCCACCATGCTGCTCGCTCACTTGCTGGGCCTCACAATTAAAGCTAACCACAGCTACAGATGTTGGCAGCTGTCTTTAACCCATGAGATGCCACTTCGGTGGACCCTGGCACTCCTCATCATGTAACTTGGTAAATCTGATGCTGTATACATTTGTCTACGTTTGTGCACTCGCCTGGTGAAAGAAAAAAAAGGTCCTGAAGGAAAGGAAGAGAGAAAAGGAGAGAGAAGGGGCAACAAAAATCCGGACAAAAAGAAATAAGAATGAGCAGTATGAGCTGCCAAAAGCTTTTCCTTCTGAGTGTTTTCAGGCCAAGTATGCATGCTCCTCCAATTTTAATGTCCTCTCCATCTTTATACACCATATAAACAGGAAAACCAAAACCAAAAGTGTTTTTGACCACCTTGAAAAATGCAGGGATTCAAGTTCAGGTCAGAATTTTTCCCACCATTCATCGAATTCCACTGAAGCCAGATCTTGTTCTCTGGTGAGGAGCTGAAATCTAGCCAGAATGAATAGAAGCGAGGGAACTTCACCAGAATCATTATTCAACACGGTCAAAGCTGAGTTAGAATTGAATCCAATGCTCAAACAGGGCATCTTGAAACTGTTAGAAAAGTATTTCAGATCTTAAACAGACCAGGGGGAGTGTGTACATCTCTTTAATTACACATGTCAATTTATGAAAAAGCATTCAATTTGGTTGACCCCCCCCAACAAGGCCTTAAATGCAAGGCCTTATATATTGCAACCAGTGTGCTTACACAGGGGCACAGAAACACAGCCTCATTCAGACAGACAGACAGACAGACAGACAGAAAGACACACACACACACACACACACACACACACACACACACACACACATATAGCAAATCAACAACAAGTCGGCTCACAGCTTGACAGCGTGTTAATGTTGTGTGACTTGAGGATGCATTGCAGAAACTCAGGCCTGCATGCAATTAATCTGATCCTGGCAACAATTCTCCAGAATATTTACTGTATTTCTGTATCGGCTGTGATGGGAGAAAAATGAAAAGCTCGACAGAGACCTCACACAACCAGGATCGGCTGCTGATCCCCAAGGCCGTGCTGAACAGAGCAGGTGAAAAGACGTCTTTCTCCCCTTCGCGACCACCAGGACTATATAATGTTTTAACACACTGACCAAAAGCCTTTAGGGACCTAACTACAATAACGCTGTCATCACCTGGTTGTAGAGTCGAGGCACGATGGTGTGATACAACCGTCCAGCGTCCATGGGAGACTGACCAAAGCAAACATGAAGTTGTGAAGTTTTTTTCTTACATATTCTGGTTTTGCCTGTTATTCCTCCCAAAAATTCTTACAGTGAATGCAACAAGAAAATTTTATGAAATTTACATGTGTGCATCAAAAAAAAACCCTATCTTTTTATATTTCCAGAAGATGAAAGTGAACTGTGAACATACGTAAAACAGAAATGTATATTGTACTTTTACAGAGGATTGGAAGATATTTATTGATCAGCGGAAAAGCTCCTTAAACTCAGCACCAGTCTGTGATTATGTATATTACAGTTTACAGCTCTCCACTTGAAGTAAATGTGTTGCTTAATGTGACTTTTTTATTTTGTTCAAATACTGTCTTGAATTTTATTTTGTGCGGACGACGATATCCCATTCTATGTATCGCCTTTCTCTTTTTTATTTCATTGCTTCATTTCTGTTTCTATTCTCACCAGTATTTCTTTCTTTTCCCTCGGCAGTTCATGTCGGTGCCCAAGGGAGTGATGATGGGCTTAACTTACTGTAATAGAGTGTATGATGTATGCACATGTGACATTAATGTTCTTTCTGACCTCTATTTCCAAGTACTTAACTAGATCATACAGACCCGACTGTGCTGACACTGCGGCAGAAAAGAAAGATTTTCTCTTAAAAAAAGGAAAACAAAAACTCATATTTGTTTTTTTTTTGTATTTTATAGAAGTAAGTAGTCATTTTTTGTTGTTGTTGGGTTTTTTTTTTTGGAACGTAGCACTTTTACCCCTATGGAGAATAAAAGTAAGGCAAAGCTGAGGCAAAAGCTTTTTTGTGAGCTGTGAAACTTGCCTCATCTTTCTCTCTGTAAATATGTGGGGAGTTAATAGCTATCAGATTATTGTTCCCACAGGGCAGAATAACCACCAAGAAGCTTGAATATTTTGATGCTTTAAATCATTTACAGTTTCCTTCAGCAAGCAGGGGGATGTAATGATCTGAGAATCATTTTCAAGGCAAAGCTTTGGTTTTATAAATGACACTACGTGAACTGTAATGAACCGAAGCAGACTGCAAAGCCTTGTTGTGGGCCATAATGGCTTTAAACACTAGATGGTAGCCTTTTCAAACAGGATTCCTCGTTCTTCTCACCATCAATTACCTTGCCCCTCAAAATATTTCAATAGCGGTTCAATAGCGGGCAGAAAGGACCATTAAAATACTTTTCAAAGGTCGTAGAAAGCAAACTTTAAAGACGTTCAGATTCGTGTGGTGTTCAGGATGTTCCTTGCAAAGAGGGAGGTTCTGCCATTCTACAGGTTCACAGGAAAGATGGCTGAGCATGCTTGCTCATGCCATGGAACAAGATGTTTTCAGAGCAACAGCAGGAGCAGCAGAAAGGGGGTGGAAGAGGGTGGGGGAGTGGAAGAAAAGAGGAGGGAGGGAGGAGAAAAAAAGCTCTGAAGAAGTCTGGTGACCACATGTCGCCGTTGCTGCTGAGTGCTTGGATATTGTAGGCTTTCGTGCTAAACATTGACACAGAGGCCGAAAGAAACTTGTCCAAATACAGCAGCTGGGTGGTGGACTGGTGAGGACAGGCTCCAGATGAGGCTTTGACCGTCCACCTTTGTTTTCCTCCAGGACCAGACATCAACCCTGACCTACAGCATGCACTCCCAAGTCCAACTCCTAGGGGCTGTACACAAAAATGACCAGGGTGGGGTTTGAACACTATATTTTACTTTATGATCAGATAATGTGATGGTCTACTTTGCAGAGTGGATTCCCTTCAAATCAGTTAAATGTCCCTGAGCCCCACAGCAATATATATAGTAGGGGGTGTCAAAAGTTTATATATATATATATATATATATATATATATATATATATATATATATATATATATATATATATATATATATATAAATTTTTCCCCACAGCTTATATATCAGCACTGGCACTATTTATGGCCTACCTATAGATATGGTTGATCTGACATAAATGTTACAAGACTGAAATAAATCTCAGAATGACAAAAACTTAAGAGGCAACCTACCAAAATTTCTACTACCTTCCCTTGAGCAAAAAGAAGAAAATGTCCCTCCTCTTCCTTTGACTTAAAATTTCTCCTCTTGTGAACATGTTTTGCATGGCTCCTATGACTTACTGTCTCCTTGATTAGTTTCTATTTCAAATCTCAAAAATTTGAAATTTCATTTTCAAAGATTCCCAAAGCAGTTTGAAGCATTACAATTGTCTTTATTGAATAATTTTCATTTTAGAAAAGTTCCTTTTTTTTTTGCCATACTGGGAGCAGACATGTCTATATTAGTGTCAGAGACACCTAGAGGTCTGTCACATTATCACACAGTAAAACAGGTTAAAGAGGACCTTAATTGCTTGGTTGATGTCCTTTGAAATGCTGTTTGCCTTAGAAGAAAACTTACCAAAAGCATACGAGCCAAGGCTGAAGCAGGAGAGGGCCACATCAAACGAGGAGTGTGCATGAATCTGTCAGCGATGAAGGGCTATTACTACAGTAGCAGCACCCTGCCTTAGGGAATAGGTTGTCAGCTTCCTCGTTAAAAGGTTGACGTGGTCAGGAGAGAGCCCCAGGTTAGCTCCCATTTTCAGCTTGACTCTTTAGCAGTTTTTCTGTCATTCTGATGAATGTTGACGGTAAAAGACAGAGTGGATTTAATCTAATTCTAAAAAAAAAAAAAAGAATTTACATCACCCGGACTGCGAGTGTGGTGCAACTGTGTGAGGCGAAATAATAAACGGCATCATCAAACAGCGTGTGTGTGTTAGCATCCTGTCTGAGAAATTAGAAACACAAACACATCAGAGCTTAAACAAGCTTACCACATCCAACTTCTGCAACCAATTACAATAGCATTGACACCATTACGCGCTGACTCTCACACGCTATGCCTAAAACCCTCACCTTTCACAGACAGTAAACACACACATTGGTGAAGGAGCTAATGATGACTCCCCCTGGCAAATGAGCCACATAAGGGGAAAGCAGGAGAGTGATCCATCTAAATCGTGGGTAACCATCACCGATGTCTGGCTGGGGGACACAGGAACCTCCACAGAGGTTGTGCAGTAGTTGGTGAACCTGTCTGTCTCCTGTCAAGCTGGTGTCACACACACATTGAGCCAAGTATCAATCCAGACTTGCCTTTCCCCCTGCTTTGCAGACCTGTATCCACTGACTGCACATGTTTTGATTGCTGACGGCCGTGTCAGGAGTCAAGTAGAGCCTCTTAAAATGTGGCCTGGGGGCAAGGGTCATCCACTAATGAGTAAAAGCTTTTTTTCCCCCCTTTGTTGGCAAAGGGTGAGTAAGGAAATGTGCTCACTAGGTGGTAAGGAGGTAAGGAGGGGAAGGGAGGGGAGGAGAGAATGTGTGAAGGGATGGGTAGTGGCAGGGGAAAGGAGGGTGAAAGGGTCTGATCGGGTGGAAGTAGGGGGTGTCAGGAAGTAGAGAGCAGGGGGGAGGCGAGAGGTGAGGTCTCAGGTGAGAGGGGGTGAGAATGATCTTCTTCTCCTTTCGGCTTTTCCCTTCAGGGGTCTCCACAGCGAATCAGTTGCCTCCATCTAACCCTGTCTTCTGCATCCTCTTCTCTTACACCAACTACCTCCATGTCCACTTTCACTACATCCGTAAACCTCCTCTTTGGTCTTCCTCTAGGCCTCCTGCGTGGCAGTTCAAAACTCAGCATCCTTCTATCAATATATTCACTAGCTCTCCTCTGGACATGTCCAAACCATCTCAGTCTGGCCAGTCTGACTTTATCTCCAAAACCTCTAACATGTGCTGTCCCTCTGATGTACTCATTCCTGATCGTATCCATCCTGGTCACTCCCAAAGAGAACCTCAGCATCTTCATCTCTGCTACCTCCAGCTCTGTCTACTGTCTTTTCCTTGGTGACACTGTTGGGTCCCTCTCATTCACACACACGTACTCTGTCTTACCGCGACTATCCTTCATTCCTCTCCTTTCTCTAGCTTCTCCTCCACCTGTTCCCTGCTGTCACTACAGGTCACAATGTCATCTGCAGACATCATAGAGCATGGAGATTCCTGTCTAACCTCGTCTGTCAGCCTGTCCATCACCATAACGAACAAGAAGGGACTCAGAGCTGATCCCTGATGCAGTCCCACCTCCACCTTGAACTCCTCTGTCACACCTACAGCACACCTCACCACTGTCTTACAGTCCTCATACATGTCCTGCACCGCTCTAACATACTTCTCTGCCACTCCAGACTTCCTCATACAATACCACAGTTCCTCTCTGGGCTCCCTGTCATAAGCTTTCTCCAGATCTACAAAAACACAATGCAGCTCCCTCTGGCCTTCTCTGTACTTCTCTATCAACATCCCCAAAGCAAATTCTGCATCTGTAGTACTCTTTTTTGGAATGAAACCATACTGCTGCTCACAAATGGTCACTTCTGCCCTTAGTCTAGCTTCAACTACTTTTTCCCATAACTTCATTGTATGGCTCATCAGCTTTATTCCTCTGTAGTTGCCACAACTCTGCGCATCTCCCTGCACCAGCACACTTGTCCTCCATCCTCAGGCATCTTCTCACTATCTAAGATCCTGTTGAACAGCCCAGTCAGAAACTCTACTGCCACCTCTCCTAGACACTTCCTTACCTCCACAAGTATGTCATCAGGACCGAGTGCCTTTCCACTCTTCATCCTCTTCAATGCCCTCCTCACTTCATCTTGACTAATCTTTGCTACTTCCTGGCTCACAACAGCCACCTCTTCTAGTCTTTGTTCGCTCTCATTTTCCTCATTCATCAACTCTTCAAAGTACTCTTTCCATCTTCCCATCACACTACTGGCACCTGTCAATACACTTCCATCCCTATGCTTAATCGCCCTAATATGCTGCAAGTCCTTCCCATCTCTGTCTCTCTGTCTTGCCAACTTGTATAGATCAGTCTCACCCTCCTTACTGTCCAACCTAGCATACAAGTCATCTATAAGCTTCTTGTTTGGCCTTTGCTACCTCTACTTTCACCTTATGCTGCATCTCCCTGTACTCCTGTCTACTCTCTTCAGTCCTCTCAGTGTCCCACTTCTAACTAACCTCTTTCTCTGCATACACTCCTGTACCTCCTCATTCCACCACCAAGTCTCCTTAACTACTTTCCTTCAAGATGACACACCGAGTACTCTCCTACCTGTCTCCCTGATCACATTAGCTGTAGTTTTCCTGTCATCTGGAACCACCTCCTGGCCTCCCAGAGCCTGTCTTAACACCTTCCTAAAAGTCTTGCAACACTCTTCCTTTTTCAGCTTCCACCATTTCGTCCTCTGCTCTGCCTTTGCCCTCTTCATCTTCCTCACCACCAGAGTCATTCTACACACCACCTATGCTGTTTGGCTACACTCGCCTACCACTACTTTGCAGTCACTGATCTCCTTCAGATTACACCGTCTACACAAGATGTAGTGTACCTTTGTGTTCCTACCTCCATTCTTATAGGTCACCCTATGTTCTTGCCTCTTCTGGAAGAAAGTATTCACTATAGCCGTTTCCATCCTTTTTGCAAAGTCAACTACCATCTGTCCTTCTGCATTCCTCTCCTGGATACCAAACCTGCCCATCAGCTCCTCATCACCTCAGTTTCCTGCACCAACATGTCCATTGAGGTCTGCACCAATGACAACTCTCTCACTTCTAGGTATGCTCTGCATCACTTCATCAAAGTCCAACCAGAATTTCTCCTTCTCCTCCAGCTCACATAGGATCGAAGCTCAAATTCAATCTGGGATTCTGGGGACTTAAAAAATAAATCAAACTGTTCACTGCTTGAACTTTAAGGCAAAGTCCTCTGTCACAGTTAATACTTTTCGTTTTAAATTTTAAAAATGCAGAAAGGTGAACATAGTATTTTACAACACTTGCATTGTGAGAAGGGATACCGTGAAAAAGATGAAAAAAAGCCATGTGGACAAGTTTTACTGAACATTTAATCTGAACGTCACTGTTCTGTGTCAAATCTTTCTGAGATGCCTTCTGGTGGTTTTCAAATTTCATACTCTCTATAAAGGTGCTTGTTAATCATAAGCATGCAGCATATTGATCCTCCTGCTCTCCCACATGTAGGGTCCTGGTGGGGGTGGCATATATATGAGAATGTGTAGATGAGACACCGCCAAAGACGAAAGCCTGCCCTTGTGCTCAGAGAGTTAACCTTAAGTGGTGCAATACCTTCAAGTGCAAAGAGACGCTCTTTGTTCCCTCTGCTCATCTGATCTGCCCTTTACCTCTGCAGTCAGGATATGTGTGTGCTCATGTGCGTGCACCAATGTGTGTATGTATGTGAGTGTGTGTGTGTGTTTGTGTTAGCAGTGGCAGGCCGTTTGAAGCCTATCTGATGGTTCTTTTGGTACTCTACAGGAAACATTTGTCTGTGTATTGGATGAGCTCCTCCAGATGTTCCCATGATTCCATTGGATGCGTATGTGCACGCCCGACAGTGTGGGTACATCTGAATGTATGTGCGCGTGTGCACGTCGGTGTGTTTAGATAGAGAGAGAGGGGAGGGGGGTCGTGTTCCAATTAGAGATGGGTAAACTGTTGATGTAAAAGAAACTAAAGCTAACATTTACAGGCCGTGACTCTGTGATGTCTCCCATTGTGACTTCAGTCTGCACTGTGGCATCGGGCCAAAGGGGCGTTCAGACAAGAGACGGGCCTGAAGGATTGTTTTCAGATTCCACAGTATAGTTTCCAAAGTGCACTCCAGTGCTCTAAACACATTTTAATGTACAACCACTGTAGAAAACACTTAAGAGTCATCTTTTCCCCGTCTGAACTTTACATGCCCTGCTGAAGCATTGGAGTTGCAAGAGCTCAACGTGTAACTTCTGCCACAGCATCACAACACAAGGCTTTGTTTTATATTTTATAACATTGACAAATAACGTTAATAAAAAATCTACCAACATCTGCAACACTAATACATTTCCATGACTGTTTAAACCAAAATGACATGATAGCTTTCACTGGAATTCATCTCCACTAATGAGTTTTGGTATAATTCTTTCAGAGCTGTCAAATAACAATCTTATTTAAATTGTAACTATATCGATTTTTGGGAGTAAAAAAGATGATGATAATGATGATGAAGAACAATCAAAGCTCTGACAATGAGGGTCTATTGATGTGTTATCAACTACTTTGCTAAGCAGGATTTTGTCGTCATGGTTTGTGTTCATAAATTAAGAACAAAATGATTGCCAAAAACCAAAAGTTCCACAGATATGTTTGGAAATACAGAACAAGTGGTGCTAAACCCAGCATGCAGTAGAAATAACACCCTTTTTTGTGTTGTTGTTCAGTTCTTAGTGTGCAAATTGAGATGAAACTACAATAGCATGTGCAAAGTATGGCTGCATCAAAATGGCTTTCAGAGGAGTTGTATTTTGACAGTTTACAAAGCAACAGAACGGTTCTGCTTTCAAAAGATTTCGGTCTGGATTCTGTTTTAAAGTTTGTGTTTTCAGGTGCTCAGAATCTTGTCATAACGACCAAATCGCTGCAGAGGTTTAGTGTTTTATGCTTGGATCACAGTCTTGTAAATGACCCCTGAGTTCACCCTTGCATGTCTGCGCTCATGCGTGTGCCTTGTCCACGTGTGTTGCCATTACCAATACATGGTTCTACATCTAAAGGAGCAGGTCGCACCAAGTGCTGAAGGGAAGAACTGCTTACATCTTTTCCTTAACACCCTAACGTCATTCCTATTTAATTACTATTGTGTTGTGTGCAAATTAATGACTTAAAATAAAAACAAAATATTGAAAGAAAATACATTTAAAATCATCACATTATTTTAAGACAAATGTGTGTACCAAAGTCTTATACTGTGATCCGAGGTTCCCTACCCAACCTGGTAAGTCCCATTGGTGCTACATTAGTGCTTATTTGTTCCTCTGTGAAAACATCAACACTGAATATATAACTGCTCCTCTCATTCTCACAAGTCTAAGTCAACGTGTTTTAGAATCAGACCGTGTATGTATTTGTTTCCTATACTTCACGTCACGACCAAAAAATGCTAACCTTTCTCTACTTCTGGAGAACCACACTTGAGCTGTGACCTCATTTGGACTGTGAGCACCTGTGGAGGGTAAACAATTATCCCATTAGTGCTAAGAGAGGCAGCTCCAGCTCCGGCTCAAATAAAGGAGCCGTCATCCCCACCCACCCTTTGACAAGGCCCCTGTCCTCCAGACACCTTCGGTTTCTCCCAGCCCTCACATCTAAAGCCAGGGAGTATCTTGGAGGTGTGGCAGCACTCTCAAAGGGGAAGGGTGGGGGGAGTCATGGGGATCACTGATGTTCTATCGGTTGACAAAGCTCAGACAAAAAGTGCCTTCTCCAGCCGACACAGACAGACCAGCCCACACACACCTGGATGACCAGAGGAATCATAAGAAGGCTTGCTGCGCTTCAAAGTCAGTCTGCCACCTGGGCTCATAGCTGGGAAAAAGGAGTGTTGTGTGTGTGTGTGTGCTTGTGTAGACACACACTAAAAGGCTTTAAATGCTCTGCAGCTAAAGTCCTACTTATCTCAAATTGAAAGAGACACACAGATACTATACTTCCATATGCACACACACACACACACACACACACACACACACACACACACACACACACACACACACACACACACACACACACACACACACACACATCTACTCATGTATGCACAGATACAAACACACACACAGCTCCATGCTGAGGCTGGGAACCTGGGTACAGGGCTGCTGTAGGAGCTGTTTGAAGCCAGCTGTCACAACCTGACAGCCTGTTGTTTTAGAGGCCTTTGGTATGGCCAAGGGGCCGAGGGGAGAAAAACAACACCAGGAATGTGTACAAGTCAGGACCCAACAGTAAATCCTTCGTCCGTTTCCTTTCTCCCAATGCAGACAGAGGGGAGCAGAGTTGAACAAGGGGGAGAGAAGAGGGACTTGGGACCGCCTTGAGTCTCAGACAAGACGCTGAAGTGATATGCAGCTCTCTGACATTCTCCACTTTTTTCTCACACCTTTTACTCTGTTTCACCCGTTTGCATCCCCTCTTATCCTTTTCCGTTCTCTCTCCATCGCTTGCTCTCTGACCCTGCATGCCACATATGTGTTTAATTGCAATAGTTTTATCATGCGGCTGTTTATCCTGTGGCTGCATTCGTTAAGAGTCAACGCACAAAAACATCCGTTTAACAGCAAAGAAGGAATGAGAAGGGTGGAAAATTCACGAATACGTCCGTGAACACACACATGTTCTCGTGAATGACGGACGCGAACACACCCGCAATGCTACACAAATCCAGCTAACATTAGACAAACACTGACAACAGAAAGAGAGCGATGTCCAAGTGCCTCCATGATGAGGACATATCGTACGCCCACAGATGAGGACACAGGACCGGCCTCATTCTCTCATGGGAAAGTAGGTCCTGATTGTCATGCATGGTCACAAAACACAGCAACACATTACACTGCAGAGAAAACAACAAAATAAACGAAACATTCTCAGTTTTATACCCTGGTTTTAGCAGACAGACCTCACATCCTGAATCGAATCTTTGCTCGTTTACGGTTGTTGTTCCGCTCTTGAATTTTGTTCACTGTGGTTTGCGCTGCATGACTGCCACCTCTTTGAAGTTCTTGTGTAAAAGAGTAAAAAATTGAATGAAAAAAAGCAACGATTTGTATACGCAAAGTATCACATGACAGCGAAACTGACTCTCAATTTCATGAATGAGATGCACTTTGCTAGTCAAAGGTGTAAAATATGTTATTGGGCCAGTCATGGGCCTTTCTGAAGTCTGAAACATTAACCACAGTATTTCTGCTGGGGCTTGAGGTTGCATTTATTAACAGATAAAACTGGATTAAACGATGTAGATATGAAGTCTTAGAAAAGAATTAAAAGCATGGTTCTGAGAGGAATTAACTAGTTTGTACAACATATTATCTGACTTGGAAAGACTTCAGTTTTTTTCCGTGTTTAAAATAGAAGATCCTAGGATGAAAAGTAGATAATATAAGCCATGAAAATGTCAGGACTTATGTTTATCATGTCCTCTCTGCAATTGTAGATCCCAGATAGGTATAGAAATTGTCAGACGGCTCCTAACTGTGACATCAGGATGGTTGTCGTGTGCCTGTGGACCAGTGGGACTTAAATTATGATAACTGTGTTTAAAATAAGGACAACACTGCAAGAGTCAATTCGCTCACTTTGAAATACTATTAATTATTATACATACTGATTATATGTGAGAGGTCATCTTTGTCTATTCACACACACATAGAGAAAGGGTACACTAAAGCCGTGACCCTGGTGGTCCAGTCAGCTGTACATCATCATCCTGAACACTCCTCCATCTTCTTTGTGCTTTGAACTGAACACGGTTCACTGACCAGGCTGCCGCCTCCCTATTGGGATACATAGAGAAACCCAGAAAATCACCACAAAACTCTGTGGTGAAACTTTATGGGGCTCTCAAAGGAACATCCAACAGATGTTTGAAATTGTTTTTATGCCATTTTCCAGGCACATCTCCATCCATTCTTTGGTGCGTATCCCAATGTGTGACCTCACAGTCAAATATTATGCTACTTGGACAAAGCTTCCTAAAATAATTTTGGTTGTGATTGGAATTCATGAAATCAGAGTGAACGAAATTCTGGTTTAGCCTCGTGAAGCGTGACTGCATTTGTTCCAGGTCTCTAAATGACTTATTAAGTGCTTTGGTAATTACATCATGGACATGAGAGAAAGGGGAGTGAAGGAGGGGTGAAAGGTCTGAGAGTAATGTTGCTGCTTACACAATTAATGTGATACATCGTGGTTTTGTGTGTCTAATGTGTGTGTGTGTGTGTGTGTGTGTGTGTGTGTGTGTGTGTGTGTGTGTGTGTGTGTGTGTGTGGTTGGTGAACATTCGTTTCCTCCCTACCTTATGCATAAATACAGTGTCAGTGTTACAGTGTTCTGATCATCAAGCACCTGAGCCAACATTACTTGCCGTTCTCCTCCTGCACCACCCAACTGACAAAATAAGACATTTATATGAAGATGAGAGAGAGAGAAAGATATTTCCCATTTCGGTGAATGTACATCTATTTTACATCAACAGATAGAGACGGCTTATCTTGAACAGATACATGATAGTAAATCTGGTCTGGTAGCACTACTATTGATCTAATATATTTTTTAATCATATTTGCAAATTATTCACAAAAAGTCTTACCTTCAATGACAAAGAAAAAAAAATCTACTTCCTTGGCCCAGGATCCCCTATACTAAACATCCTGTAAAACAGACAGACGGATGGATGGACAGACACACAGACAGACAAGCGGACAGACTAATGCGAGAAACATATTCTAAAGAATGAACTTGATTAGATTTATTGTAAACAGGAGGAACAGATGCTTTGACACAAGAAGTAGATCAACATGGGAAACAGTCGGCTGAATTTGGAGCTTAGGTTAATGAGGACAATGCCATCCTTTGGAGTCGGGGCACAGGTAATGTTGACTGGAGATGGCCGGGTGACAGCAGCTGAGGTGGTGAAGTGAAGGTGATGGGTCCAACACACAGAAGACATTTTTAAAGTCTGACATTGATTGATCGTCTAAAGGAGAACATGGCAGGTTGGGATTAGATGGAGAGGAGAATAAACCAGCAAACTACGACAGAGCATCTCTACGTTTAAGTTTCTGTATTTTCTCCAAGTGAGAATCTACTAATTAAGAACATTTTATTATCTATGATGAGCATTTATTCCTTTGCTAAAATATTGCTGGGTAAACTAAGTGATTAGGCAAAGAAGCAAAGAGAACCCCACAGAAACTATCCATAATCAAAACCTTTGATGATGATTAGAAAACAGACAGATTCCCACCCTTTCTATAGAATGCGTTTGACCTGTACTCAAACTGAACTACGTACAGAATGTATTTATTTACAGAGTAAGTATCCAACTATTTAACAGTCGCATTCTTAATCATGATGTCAATCCCTTTAAGGAACATTGATAATAAACACGCACCACTAGGACACTGCATTCTCTCCTGACAGCTGCTCATGGTTGTTTATGTGCGGTCCGTAGATACATGCTGACATGGGGGTCTCCAGGTTTCAAGTCCTATGTCAGAACCTGACCCTAAATCTAAACCCCCTTCTTAGTCTGTTGCACCGGATTCTGCCCTGAGGGATGACTTGGTGGCCTTAGGGGTTGCCCCCTGGCCTAGAGTCCCCCCTCCCCTTAAGCGCCCGTATTGCCTTCTGCTGCCTCGGTCCTTGCCCACCCCCCCTCACCCTGTCTGTGGCTCTCTCACCACCCGGAAACAGGGGCCTTCTCCTGCATCTCTCGCCTGCAACGTTTGACAGCTAATATTTTTCTGCCGAATCCGCATCTGTAATCCGCACTTCCATGTAGGGATCCTGTTACGACCCCTCTTGAGCAGGCCAGCTGTTCAAACACAATGATTAATTAAAGGAATTCTGTTTGTAAAACAATCCACGACCTCGCTCTCTCTCTCTCTCTCTCTCTCTCTCTCTCTCTCTCTCTCTCTCTCTCTCTCTCTCTCTCTCTCTCTCTCTCTCTCTCTCTCCTGCCATTTCATACTCTCTCTTCCTTCATCCTGCAGCCTCTGTCTCTCTTCATCACTCATCCTCACTCTTTCTCTTCCTCTCTTTCGCTTTGGTTCCTTCCCCTTAGACTCCTGGTCTGGCTCCAGCCGAACACGGTGAGCAGTTAATCCTTATAGAGACCACGGAGAGCAGAGTTTCCAGTCTTCTTGCATTAAATTCAATTCTTCCTGAGGTCCTTCACATTAACAAGACAAACATCTCTAATAAAAGGTGCTTCAGCTAGCATGTGCATGTAAGTGTGAGGGATTGGTTTGCATGTGTGTGTACTGTAGCAGCAGTGGTGTTGGTATGTGTGTGTTTTATGTCCAGTGCATTAGCAGGTGAGTCTCTTGTTGTTCAGTTCAGAGCTGGACACTCCTCTTCCTCCCCGCCTCTCCATCTCTCCATCTCACTTCTCATACTTTCCGTGAGTAGTGCAGGTGGTTGCTATTCATCACAGATGAGACAGATGTCTCAACTCCCATCAGGCCGCAGTGCATGGCGACCTCGCTCGTTCACACCGTCCAGCAGCATTGGGGCAGAAAGGTCACATGGGATACAAGGAGCAATGAGAAAGCCTACTGACTCATACACTTCTTTTTTTTTTTTTGCGTGTGCACACAGATACTTCATTGCACAGCTGTCTCATCACAGGTCCCCGGTGCACATAAACCCCTGGCTAATGTGCTTAGAGAAACTAGAGAGGCTGAATGTTCACAAGACACGTACAGTACCAGTCTTGTGAAGACCCAGCTCAGACTCTGTCCAAGATGTAAACAGCTTAAGCTGTGCTGCACACGCAAGACGTGCGTGCACCAAGTGCTCTCAACTGCAGTCTGTCCACAAATGTGCACAGATGTTTCATCACAAGACACACAAAGAGGCCATAAAATCAATTGGACCAAAACCCATTGCACACACGACCATACACTTGCCTCGCAATCGTCTCTCTCTCTCCCTAAAAAGCCAATGGGGAGTTTTTGAAACTATTTCTATTAGAGGTCTGGGTTTTGTCATCTGTTGTGGAAAAGGAGTCGGTGAAAGAATTGGACAAGGGGCTTTGCTACCAGGGTTACTGAATGATCTCGCTTGTGAACGGTGACTGCACCACCTGGTCACCTCAGATCTCGCACACATGAAACACATCCTGTCGCTGGCCTTGAGAGGGCAGAGATCCTGCGTCTAAGCTCCTTTTACACCACCTGTTTCAGGCGGTACCGTCACCTTTATGGTGCCTCACCATTTTGTATAAACGTTACGAAATCAGTAGTGGAAAATCAATGACTGGTCTGATGTTTCAATAACCAGGAGATTTATAAACCAACTAGTCGACAGAAGAAAATTAACCAAATATGTATTCAAGACAGAGAAATATCACAAGGGTTTGACCCTCATTACCCTCAAGGCAGAGACTGAGATCAACCACCCTGTAAAAGGGAGGGTAAAATATTATTTTTGGCATGAAATTTACTTATTGCCTAAAATTTCACACAAGACACAGACACTGCTGTGCTACACGTCACGTCCCTTTTGGCTTTCATGACATCTGAAATCACACAGTGAGGAGCCATTATGCGTAAGTTAGTTTGTTCAGTATAAAAAAAGAAGGGTCTTCATTGTGACGATTAATACATAATATCTGTGTTAAACAGGCTAAAGTCTCGGTAGGGTCAAGTGGCTGCTCTAAATTCTTGTATCTGACCCCGAGTTTACATAAAAAATGGTAAAAGTTGTTACAAATGAGTAATAACCAAGGGAAAAGCATGACTATGAAGGAGAGCCTGGGAAGTCAGATGCTATTTTTCTTCATTAAACTGGATAACGTCTTTTAATCTTTCTACCCTTAACAGTGGAATCCACTGTTGAATCTCTTGTCTGAGCTAATCCAGACGAGCGAGCCCACGCGCTGAGGTGACAGAGTTAAATACAAAGTGGGTGAAACTTTGAAATGGAATTACATTGTTGCTGCGTGGCTCATAGCAGCTCGGTCTCTTCCTCGACTCTGGAATCCAAACTTCAGAGATTCCAGGGAGGTATTAGGTGACTCTAACCGGAAATCCCCTCTCTGTGACCACTGGCATTTGTTTTCCTTAGCTGAGCTCCGAGATGGGTGGCATTTGCGGGCCTGTGCCTCACTCATTCTGACTCTTCCACTTCCAGATGCCCAGGAGGGAATCGTTAGAGCTGCCTTCATGCCCGGCTGGCATCGTGTGGATCGAGTCCAGCTTCTAACATGCTGGGCTGCCTGGTTACAGTTTACATTCCTCCCTCACTCCCTCCCTTCCTCCATCCCTCCCTCTCCCTTTTCCATCTGGCCCTGCGGCCAAGGCTGCACTACTAAGAGGGAGGCTTACCATTCTCTGTGGCTGAGGGGCTGAGAGACCTTTCTGCATAATTACAAACAGAAACACATCCACAATTTTGGCAAATTGATGATCTCACACCTTTGGTCTCCTGGCTGCCTGCTGTTCCTAAAGAGTGAGCCAAGGGCTAGGCACCGTCAAGAGGCATATATGAGTGAGGCTCTGGGCCAGGTTCCAGGGTGGTTGGGTAGTCGGAGGGGACAGAGTCCTCTTCCAACCCAGGCAAAGAACCAAATCTGTACAGTTAACAGTGACTTGTATTTACATACAGTGTACTTTGACAAAAAACACGATGTATAAGAAGGAAAATGTGTGAATTTGAAGGAAACATGAGTGAAAAGTTCACAACAAATATAAGTAAAAGAAAGAATTACAGGACGTGAGAAGAAAAAGGAAAACAAGAAAGGAGAGGGAAGGAGCTGGATGAGGAAAAAAGAAAAGAAGAGGGGGGGGGAGAGAAACATCTTGAGCTGGAAGCGTTCTTTTATCCTGGCCAATCTCGGCTGCACCTGTGATGACAACCCCTTGTGTGCAGTGCAGTGATTGTGTAAGCTGGAATGAAAGACGGGGGAGGCTGTGGATGGTGTAAGGGGCTACAGAGGGGAGGAAAATGTCATAAAGCGTTCCCCCGACTTATAAATCCATGACAAGACCCAGACAGTCACCCTGAAAACACCACCCAGTGGACCCCCCCCCCTCCCATAGGGTAATGTGGGAGAAGGAAGGGTGGGTGCAAATCACAAATCCGATGCTGCTCCTGCAACCCGTATTGGTCCTCTTCTAGCTCCTCTCCTACTCTCCAACGCACACACACACACACACACACACACACACACACACACACACACACACACACACACACACACACACACACACACACACACGCACGCACGCACACACGCACACAAGCACAGGTATATACACTTTGGGGAAGTGTGTTTCTTCCATTCTGCACAAGCAAGCTGTTGTTTTAAATCATAATAGTAACCAGACTGTAATCACATTATTGCACACATGGTGACTTTGACAAGTGGTGGGAGTCATGTGCTGAGGCTTTGGCAGGGTTTGCACACTATTCTCCCAGCTGTGAGCTCAGCCTGACCCCCCACCAACCCCCCCACCCCCGACACACACACACACACACACACACACATACACTCTCTGCTCTGCTCCGTTTCACTGTAACCTGCATGCATTAGTGCAGCCAAATCTACATCAGATTTCAGCAAAACGCAGTTACACATGTGAGTTGAGACTTGCTTCAAAAAAAAATCAACAGCATCCATTCCTTTGTTCAAAAATGATGTTTACGGTTTCCTGTTGAGCGTCCTCTTGTGGACATGTGAATAATAACCACTTTAAACCACAAACAGAAGGACAGAAATATGATTTTAAATTTGTTAGAGTTTAAGCAAAAGATCTTCTCCTTTCAGCTTTTCCCTTCAGGCATCGCCACAGCAAATCAGTTGCCTCCATCTAACCCTGTCTTCTGCAACCTCTTCTCTCACACCAACTACCTGCATGTCCTCCTTCAGTACATCCATAAACTTCTTCAGAGCTGAAGAAGTCTCTTGGATGAGAGACGAAACGTCTTCAAGAACTTTTTTAAAGTCGAGTGGATTGACTTAAACAGCTTTGGATAACCACGACCTGGATAACTGAGAACCTCCACAGACAGTTATTTTCCCCTTGTTGACTTCATGATTTACCAATAAATAAGTAATCTTTTGCCAGTGTAGAAAGTTTATTAGGTGTTATCTGTAACTAATGATCCAGCAACAATCATTTAGCAATAATCATTCCTCACTCTTATCTCACTCTGTTCCTCATGCCTTCCTCATTCACTTCTCTTCTGTTCTCTGAATCCTACTTGTGAAAGCTTTAGTAAGTTGTTTTTGTTTAAGCCTTGGGTTTTACTTTCAAAAAGAATTCTTATTAAACTACCACCTGCAGCCTTGTGAGTCTGTATGATGCACCTTTTGACGTGTTTTAGCAACGCTGCTTTGATGCTTAATGTTCATACAATTAACGGAAGTTATGACAGAAGGAACATCACACCCAGTTTTTAATCGTCCTCGACACCACACTCATCTGCCAAATAACACTCAAGAAGCAGCAGCTGGAATGAGAGAGTCAAATGGAATCGCTTCTTTTCTGGATGGTGTGGTGTGTTGACACTGTGAAACCAGACAGTGGTCCATAATTACACATAAAGTTCCCGCTAGTGCGTAGGCTTACATAAGAGAGATAGTGTTTTGACATGTGTCAAACAGCGTACTGACAAAGTGTTGAAGTCCAAGGATCTCATCCTGTCTCTTAAAGACCCGCTTCCTATTAATCAGCACCACAATACTTTCCTTAAGTCAAAGTCGCTTTTACAACAGTCTATTTTTATTGTAGAAACAGACAACTTTAAAAAGAAAACAAGGCAGTCAGAGACTGCAACATTCAGCGACACCCCTGAATTCAACATTTTACCCTGACGTACACATTTTTAGTCACTTTTTAGTCCCTCGGGGATGAAGGCTTGTTTTGTGCTATCTGTGAGTGTCCACATGACATCAGCTGTTGTTGACTGATGGAGGCGGATTTGAATTGGACGTGATGCCTTCAGCTGATTCATAGGGGTCTCCTCAGAGCGCCACGGCTCAGCATCAGGCAGGTGAAACGTCCACGAAGCCTCAATCCGGATCTCAGGATACCGTGAGAAAGACTAAAGGTTGAATTTGGAGCACTTCTGATCTCTTCTTGTCCAACTTTTAGAAAAAAACGATCTTCTGAGTTGTGGTTGAGTTCTACACCGCAAAGCTAACAAGATCAGGCTGCGGGGTGGGCCTCATTCATCGAGATCAGTGTGTGTGCTTGGAACCGACTTGGTTATTGAAAATAGCTGTAAGAGAAATTATACTGAAACCAAGTGTGTGTGTGTGTGTGTGTGTGTGCGTGTGTGTGTGTGTGTGTGTGTGTTTGTGAGAGACAGAGAGAGAATATATATAGAGAGAAACTACCAAAATAATAGCTTACCCAATCTTTCCAGACTTTTAATACCAGCCAGGCAGTGGGCAAACTGTTCAACGTCAGAGGGGAAGAACAGAGAATGGTAAATTGATGATTTCAACCACATTTCCATGAACCATTTTGTTAACAAGGAGGACAATTTAAATAATTTATTGTAGCTGAAATACGCTGTTCCCCTTCATCCCTTCTCAGTGTGTTCTTCCTGAAACAAGGACGCCAAGAGTTTAGAAAATAAAGACGTTATAAATTGTAGATTGTCAAGACTGACAGGCAGACAACAAGTCAACACAAGCAATTGTATGACAGCTTAAATACAACCTTTGCTTTTGCTGGTGAGATGTACAGCAGAACTTTGCTATCCCTGAATTTTATTCTCTGTGCCATTCTGGGCTCTGATTTATACCGGAAGAAAAAGATGAGAGAGAGAACATTTCTCTGCAAACACAGAAAGCAGATGTACTTTATAAACCCACCACACTAAAAGACATACCATCCTCTTAGTTGCTCGACACGTGAAAAGAATTTTGTGCAGCTTCAAATGCTTGGATGTTCAGACCTCATCTTTAAAAGCTTGCAGGTTGTCTCGTTTTTGCACTCGGTGGTCCAAACAGGAGATAATACTCAGAGCACAGGAATGCCTGGAATGGTTTTGTTTAACTTTTACCTCCAGGGAGAAATATACTGTGACAATCCCTGGAAATATGATGCCCATATTTGCCTCCTATCTGACAAGATCCAAAGTGGAACCATCACTCCATCAAATTTTAAGAGCCGAAACACGATAGTAACAGTTTGCAGCAGAGTGATGGGAATAGAGACTGAAAGCAGGTCGTTGTGAACATTTTGAACCCTCAGCAAGCAGGATCGGCATTTGTGTGTGTCTGGATAACTTTTTATCGTCACATGTGGCTACGGCATTTATCCAGCGTACGATGAATGAGGGTCAAATTTTAGCTCGGATACACAAAATAAAACCTTCCTGAATTTTGAAACGAAGGTAGGGTGTTCTCATTAGTTAAAGAATGTACCATAATAGCACAATAACTCACATGAAAAATTCAACCTTGTGCCTCAAAAGTGAAAGGAATACAATGGCTTTGGACTATGTGGACAACATGTGTTTCTTTGGTTTTATATTTGCCTGTTTTGTATTTGCGGGGGTATTTATTTCAGATGAAGGAAAGCCAATGAGAGTGCGTCAGGCCCCAGTTAGTATGCAGGCTATAATTTCTGCTTCCTTTCAAGTCTATGTGTGTGTGGTTCAGTGTGTATGTGTGCGTGCATGTCTATTGTGGTGTTGGGACAAGAAGCATGGCTGTTCTAAAATATGCCTGTCCTATGTTGGCATATAGAGTAACTGTATACATAATGCTATAGAAAAGCAGAGAATCGCTTGAAAAGTTGGCTTAGAGACAGATTATCAACATCATATGCTTCACAAAGAAGTTATTGTGGAATATTGCATTAGCTTGTGCAGGTGGTCATGGTTTTGAGCTCACCCCTTGCGTTTGTGTGTGCATATTGTCCATTTTATCATGGTAGTAAAGCACATGTTAAGCTAAAGTCAACTGAAATTAAAAGAGAAGTAGGCTGCTGTTAATTTTAGATAACAAAAACAGCACTGAGAAGCATTAAAGTTTACAGTCAGCAACGGTAGAAAACTACATGAGCAGATGGGCCGGTTCTTCCTGTCTACAGCCGTTCAGCCTGTGATGATGGAATAAATGTTTTTGCTCTCAGCACCCCAGAGATTGAGGAGCATAAAAGAAGAAGAGTTAAGTGTGTGTGGGTACAAATGTGGATGACTCAGGACTTGTCCAAGGAGAACATTTGAAAACTCATGTTTTCCTTCACTTGTTGACCTTCTGTCTACATCAGGTGGCCTCTTTTCACATCCGATGTCTTATTTTTTCCATGTTTTGGGCCTGTAATGGAGATTGAATTACCATGCAGCACTTGTTGTTATTTCAGAGTCAGTCCATAAAATGTATTTGGGAATACTGGAATGCATAAAAAAATGGGTGATCTCAGGTAAGTTCCAAAGCGCTGACATCAAGCAGCACAGCAGGGCAGGGACACCCTAGCACCCTCCAGATAAAGGCACTTTTAGTCAGTGAGTGGTTGCTGATTGAAAGTAAACAGGATGACAGTGGCTGTTGATGATGGTTGAGATTTTTTTTTGGCTTAACACTATGATTCATTGTGATGATGAAGACAGAAATAGGAAAGTTATCACAGCTGATTTTACTAACTTATTTTGTAAACTCGGGTGCATTGTACAAAAGTTAACCCCAAAACTACAGTCGCAAAGTTTAAGCATAACGTCAAGTCGGCACTGATGAATAATATTTCAAGTGAGCTATAAGCCTGTATGAATCACATCATAACCATTCCTTACACTTTGGGCTACAACTTTATTTTATATGTGAGTGAATGAAAGTAGGTAAATGGAAGCAATGTGTTGGTGGAAATGGACCCTCTTGCCACCCATTCAAACATACATAACATTAGTGTCATCAGACCAAAGATGAAACAGTGACAACTTTTTGTATGAATGTACCCAAACAGCTGCAATACCAACTGAAAAAAAAGAAGAGAATTAGCTGTTTAACTGTGGTTGTGGCTGCTTTGGCCAGAGGACTTTTTTTAACGTCACTTTTAAGTGAGTTTTGCAGGTGTATCCGCCTCAGTGCGGATGTGGCTTCCGTTGCTGTTTACTCACTGGCTTACAACCCCTGGATTACTCATCCAATTAATGCCATTTTTGTGGCTGTGGCTTCAGGATTTTAAAAAAAACTGCACTTGTATTGGCGCAAACACTTCATCAGAGACCATACCGTAACCCCCCACTGTTCTGAAGTGACAGTGAGAGAGACGGCCATTAGCTCATGTTTCCTGCTGACTGACGCTCCACAGACAGAACCTTTAACTGGGAACATCAAAGCAAGGTCAAGTCAGGGAGCTGCTCTGTCCAAACAGTGAGTACCTAAAAGAAACAAGAAAGTCTCCTTGTGTTGCGGGAAACATAATGGCTTGTCTAGGTGACTCACGGAGAAAATGGGCCTGCAAAATGAGTCACAAAAACAAATTGACTCACTCACATTTGTAATTGACTCACATTTTGAGAACTCTGCATGACCCTGAGAGGGAAGCCACTGCTACATGCTCTCTGGGACAGCCTGTTCAAGACAGGACCATTTCATATTTATTGCGCCTTACTTTTTTGCATGTTTTACAAAGGATTCCATTGTTGTTGCATCGGAACCGTAGGTGAATGTAGCAACAGCAGCATCCGCTAAATAAAAGGAGTGAGCAGCGGAGGTGGGGGGCCAGGACATGACTTTTTGACATGAGTTGATGTATTATGTGTTTGACCCACAACCGCCAGTTTTACAACGCAGCTGGCAGCAGCTAACTCAGAGAGGAACAAATACACGGAAAATGTCTTCAAATTAGGGAGACAGCACACAGTCTGGAGGACAAAGTCACCTGCCATGTTATGGAGGTGATGAGTTATTGCTTGCGGTATAAACGGACTACTTACAGACGCAGCTAAACACATATATGAAAGGTCACTATGGACGCCGTATGACACATCATACGTCTTTAGCTAAGCTGTGCACTGATTGTGCATCCAAAGGAACACAATTGAAAGGTGGGATACTGTCGTTGCACACAAATAAGGGTGGCATCGAGAAGGTTGTGATGTTGTGCAATATGTTGATATGTTTTGTGGAAAAGGCTCACTCAGTAACTTGTCTCACATTTGTGCTTCAAAAGACAAAGACACATTTGTGTATTTTTTTTTTTGTTGAGGAAGGCCGCAACATCTGGCTGGAAGCTTAGAAAAAACAAGTAAATACGTTGCGTGATAGAATAAGTTCAAGTGTTATTCCTAAGATCAAGAATTAACCCTCAAGCGCAGCACCATTCTTATTTTATTTGACAGTTTTAAAAGCTTAAACGCTCATCCCTTAACCTTATAAACTTGTGTCTGTAGTAACAGGTCTTAAGCTGACTGATCAACATGTTCTCAGGGTGAAATGATTATATCTGTTCATGTTTGGTCTTTGTCAAATTTATTTATTTATTCTTTTTTTTTTTTTTTTTTTATCCAGGTTTTGAGTTTTAAACAGGGTATTCAGGTAAAACATATTTTCCCATTCACTCTGAAAACACAAAATAATGTCCTGATTCAAAGCAGAGGCCTGAGGGTGACAGAAACCTGCCTCATTGCATGTTTGATATCTTGAATCTGTAATCTCCTGAGATTCGCAACATCAACTTAGAAGCAGGCACATCATGGCAGGCCGGTGCTGTGCCCGATCTTGTGAGCTGTGGACATGTCCGCCCTCTGGCCCACATATGAAGATAGCTGTTCAGTAGGAGTCCAGATAGTGGCCCCTGAGCTGTGAAACCCCACACTTGGCAGGATGCAGAGCTGCAGTGCTAATTCACCTGTGTACTGATAGAAGAGGAGACAATATCCCAAACAGATTAAAGCAGAGCTGATTGCAAAACAAGATGCATACTTTTACCCCAGGGATAAACATTACATGGAAAAATCCTAAACAAGCCAGATGAAAGAAGCGATTGGATGTTTTTTTATCTCACCGTCTTTGATTCTCTGATTTGTGAGCGAACACAAATGCACGCCAAAAAAGCACGAGACATTAAAATCTGCTCTCCACAGCTCAGCCTCACCACCACAACGTCACTGGCACATTTTCTAAACCACATTTTGACATGTTATAAAGCACTCTGAAATGTCAACATTGATAAAAGATGGGAGCAGAGCAGTGAGGGATCTGATCTCAATCTTGTCTTTTCTCTCCTCCGGCCTTTATGAGATGCTCTGTTGTCACGTAATGGTCTTTACAGTCTGCTGGCAAAAATGTCATTTCCAAAGGCCTATCTGTCTTACCCTGTCAGAGCAGGCAGAAGATAGTCCACCTAATCTCTGACAACTAGGAGTGTATGTGTTTGGGAGGTTTGTGCAGAATGATGTGTGAATATTTTTGTTTATCTCACCAGCAGATAAACTCCAAAGCTTGTGATACTGATGTTGACACGTCTCTGAAAATCCTGTCATGATCAAGTCCAAGTTGGTGTCTACAGGTGTCAAGATGGACTGAGTTTGTCTACATTAGATTTGCTTTTATTTTCTAAAGGATACACTGACAGTATTTTCTCTTTTTTTTTGTAATATATGAATAATCTTCAGTTTTTAAAATAATGGGAGTTAATCTATGCCCGTATGCAGCTACATTGACATCATGTTAATAACTCAAGGATGGAAGCCATGGATTAAGTTTAATAGGACCATTGGTTTATGACTTCTGATGCAATTTGGAAATGACAATGACAAAAATCTAGAAAATCTAGAAGGATAATTCAAGTTATTTAAAATTTGATTCACATTTTTATCGCTTCATAATCTTTTATAATAATGCCAAGTCTGTACAATCATAATGTACACATGTAAATTGATAACTAATAATTGTTAACACAGATAAAAATGGTATTTTTCATAAATAAAACTTACACAGCATGCACGCAAACACACACACACACACACATACATGAAAAGCAACGGATTGCATTTGCACCCTACTATTTGCCTTGCTCAAGGCGACGACGCCTCAACAGAGAAGGACCTCGCTCCAGTCACCAGTCCACATTCTGTATTTATTGTCTCGACCGTAATTTCAACCGATGACTCTCTGGTTCATAACCCTAGCACCAACCTTTTCTCAATAGTAAATATTTTATGTTATAGCCTATAACATTATTTTAAACATCTAAATATTTCTTTCATTGTTGCGGCTCTAAAACTGATGTTTTCCAAAAGACATCCTGAGCAATAATTGTGTAAGTGCTTACAAATGCTTGTTTCTTTGCCCCATCTGGCTTCTTTTATGCAATATTATTTCATTCTAAGATCTTGGCAATTAACATGGTAAGTACGATCAAAGTAGTGAATTACTCTTTAGTGCTTATCACATAAAGGCTTAACTGTCATGAACATTGTTTTACAGTTCCTTCAGTTTAATGTTTGCATAGATTAAAACTGACACCAGTGAGAACACAAACAAACACACAAAACATATTGAAACCAATGCCAATCATAGTCTTGCGTCAGCTCTGTTGGCACACAATAGTTTTAGGGAATTAAATTTTCAACAAAACAGGATTATAAAACATGATATGACATCATAGTCCATGGGAGAAGGAGGAGAGGGACGTGCATCTTTTAGGGATGGCGCAAAATCATTAAATCGTTTTGACGGGTAAATCTTCGTGGAGGTAACCTCACCGCAATTCTAACCACTGCCGGAAAACTCAATGAATTACTGTAAAAAGCTTCAAGTTTAATATGTGAACACTGCCACACATATGAGGTTAGAACAGCTTCTAGGGTGGCTTGAAGCTCTTTGCTAAATGTCATAAAACACACAGCCAAATAAACAACACTAAACCAAAGCACAAACAAACAAACAGATTCCTAATAAGAAAGGAATTAAGGAAACCAGTTAAGTGACTGCAGCCTCCGTGGAGAAAAAACACACACACAACAAAACATGCAGCCAGCCTGCCTGAGCCATGAGTGTGTCTCTGTGCATCTGAGAGTGTTTATGGACTGGCTCTAAGTGGAAGTGATTATGGGACGTTTGAGTACACTTGCGCTGATAGCAAGGGTTCTGGGTCCACCCAAGGCTCCAAACGTAGGTGGTCCGGGCCATGCAGGAAGATGAGCGACAGAAATAAAGAGGGAGACAGAGAGAGAAATGGAGAGAGAACTTGAGAGAGTTTGGCCTCCACCCTTCCTCTATTATTTGCCTTTGCTGCAGATGTGGTCGTAAGGAAGGGACAGGGGAAAAAAAATCTCCATAAAGTTATAATTATCTACATGAATGCAGACCAAATTCTGGAAAACTGTAAACATGCGCTTAAATTCCATCACATACAGGTTACACACTCACCACCGCTGCTTTGTAAGGAACCGTGAAAAGCGAATCAAAGCTATAAAGATCTCTATGAAACTTGTGTTTGTCCAAAAAGTGCAACAGGGCTGAGGCAATAATAAAACCAGAGGTGGCAAGGATACATAGATACATAGAAGTTGAAGTTCCTACTGTCTAGTAAAGGTAAGTATTGAATTAACAGCATTAGTCAAGTAAAAGACTGAAAAAAGTCCAAAGTTGCAATTTGAAGAAAATTTGTACTATTTGTTTCATACAAAAAATTAAACATCATGTCATACTGTATTAATATAATATGAATTCTGTAGTATAAAGGACTATTTCCACTTTTGGAGAGCTTTGCACTAAAATGATTTCAATGTCATTTCCTACTTTCAGGGGGATTTGTATCAAGAGACAAATGTTTTCTAGTTCTACCCCAAAGTGTGAAAATGTTAAGACAAATGCACAGGACAGTGTTCCATGGGTGTCTAATAATGTTTTAAAAGCAAACATGAAAAGATACATGACAGGACAGGGCTCTGGAAATTGAAAGTAAAAAAAGAAAAAAAAATCCTATGCAATTTTTCACCATCTAATCTGATTAAAACATTTTATGTCTGATTTAAGGTGCTCTTAAGATCAAAAATGGATGACGAACAGCACACAAACAGATAAAAACGGGTCAAGTTAATAGTTATTTTAAAAATGGCTACAGTAATTCATATTCAAAATAATATTTTTCAGAATTTTTATGTCTCCTACAATGGGAATAGATTGAATTCTATTTATTGCTGATCATCCACCCACTACCTGCCTGGACATATTCTCTGATTTAATTTTATACTATAAACTATTCATCATTCACCGGCTGTTTGAAACTGGATATGTCCTTTTAAGTATGTGCTTTCAAATTATGGTATGTCAAGCAGCTTTCCAGGTAAGTATTTTGATGTGTGATGATTAGAGGCCGCTTTTATTGTTAAGCAATTCCGTGCATGCAGTAGGTCTAATGGAACTAATCACAGAAAATACTGTGAGAAAATTAACCAGCACTTCTAAAAGCTGTGTCTATAAACTGTATCTGTCAACAGGGCAGTCTCCAGAGGAAACAGTTCCTGAAATAAATCATTTTCTTTTATTTACTTTTTTTTTTTTTCAGAAAGCTCTGATGGAGCTCAGGGTTTACTGTTTCTCATCCGGATCATTTTCTTACAATTAAATTTATTTCACTATTTTTTTTGTATTTCAATGCACTGTTTATATATTTTGGTCGTAAAAGTCTGAATGTTTACAGTGTGTAAACTCTTTCTGAATCTATACATGTATCCTGTATACAATAATTACTGGCTGTTACTGTAATACAACTACAGTAAGTGGGGTATATTTAAAAAGCTGACTGACTAATGCTTTACAGCACATGCAAACATTCTCCCATTCACACACCAATGAACGCACATGTTCGTTCAGAGTGATAATAATCCACACATCAGTTACACGCTTTGGATCTGATGACTCAACTACCGGTTCTCCAATAAATGGATTACTGCTGCATCCTGAAACACATTTCCCACTTCGGAACTTCTAAATAATGTGAAAAAAAGTGCACACAGGCCATTTAACATTCATTTTACTCCAAAATTCTAAACTTTTGCTACCATCTGAGTGTTTGCTTGCAGGAGAATGGCATTTTGCCATTAATGCTAACTTTTGAAAACAAGTTCCAGAGTGTAGAATACTGCTTGGATTACATTGTAAAGTTTCAGCATGCAAAGAAAATGATCGCTTACGTAGATTGACCAAGTAACATCTCCTGATTCTGACTGTAAAATAATAATAGATTAGTTTCATAAATCCATAGTCATTTTAAAAAAAAGGCCCGTACCTTTGTTGCTTTTACTTGAAAAATGGAGTTTCTCACTTGTTTCGTTGCCCACGCACCCACATGCAGAACACATCTGAGGATCGGTGCCTGCATTCTTCACAATGCACCGACCCTCTCAATGTGTTTACTATTGCTTGCCTACAAATGGTTTGTATCAGCTCAGTTTACTTAGCAGTTTATTTCACCTCAGGACATTTGAAGAAATAACCAAATAAACCTTTCAAGGCAGGAATGTTCCCTGAAGCTGCCAGGTTCAAAGTGAAGACCTCGGTGGCCTCAGCGATGCACAGTAGGTGAATGCACTCGGGGTGGACATGTTTAACTGAGGTCTCACTGGTCACGTATATGTGGTGGTCTAATGGGGAACAGGAAGTACATTCAACATGGAAAGAAGTGCATAGAAGTGGTGTGATAGAGGGCAGGATGACTTGTGGTGGTGGTGGTGGTGGTAGGGGGAAACATAAGCAACCACCCCGGCTTTGACACTACGCCCAGTGAGCACACTGAGAATTCAAACGTCGTCTCTCAGATGTTCCACTTCCTCTTGTAAATTGCAGGAATTCTTTCATGTTACAAGTGCTTTTGTTTTATGGCCACGGCCCTGGAGAGTGGCTCTGCAGAAAACCCACAGCTCGCAAATTTCTCCACCCGTATGGCTGCCAGAGGATTTGAGACCAGTGTATGCATGTGCAAATTGATTGAGGGTGTAAATGGAGAAGAAGTGGGAGGAGGGGAATGTGTAGGCATGTCCCTTCCTCACTAGCCACTCCATTCATCACTTTGTTGTCCCAGCTGCAAACTAAACCGCCATGTGGTGCATCTTTTTTGAAAAGTCAACATGATAAGAATTCCTGGATTGAAGTGGCACAGCCCACACTTCCTTGGCACTCGGCTACTTCCTCCAAAGAGTTGTCTGGGTGGTGGACTGGAAATGTGACAGGACTCTGAGGTTGGCTCAGTCACTCCCCAAACACATCATGTCCTGCCCAATTGTACCAATGATAGGGTATCCTTGGACCCAGACTGTGATGTCATGCTGTGACACACGGGACAGGGAAGAACCCCGTCTGGCCTTGGTGAGCAGTCGTCTGCATCCCCCAACCGTCTAATTACAGTATATACGCCACAGTGACGAACAACTAGAAACCGCTAGAACGGGTGGAGCTGTTACCAACTGGTCACTCGGAAGAATTGAATGATTTCAGGTTTTGGACTCTCATATATAACGTATAACATATATTAGGTGAGACTACTTGCAATATAAGGACACTGAGCTGCATAGTGTCTCGATTCACACCACCATCTCAAAGAACAACTACGAATCTGCAGTCCTCTCCCACTCTTAGTTTCCCAAAACTTACTGACCTCAGCTCTTTTGTGTTCTTGGGTGTTTTCCTGATAAAATCCTTCATATGTCCCAAAGACAACGAGAGCCAGACAACTACCAGATGGAGTATCTATTTTCTTGTTTGTGAAGAAGGAACTGAAAAGGCTTTGGAGGGAATTTGCTTCTTTATTTTAACGCACCTAGACTCAGAGAAAGGGGGGCTTGAATCAGGTCCACACTGACAGGTGGAACCACGTCGAAAAGGTGTAAAAGTTTGATGTATGATCAGGTTATTTCTCTTAGTTGGACTGTTTTATTCTCTCCTGTCCACCTTCCATTCCTGTTTCTTCTCTTTGTGTGCCAATATGCTCTCAGCAGGAGGAGACTCAGAAACAAAAACCAGCAACAGGCTTCCAGAAAGTCTTTTTTTTTTTTCACGACTGATCTTTCAACAATAATTCATAAGAGGAGTATGGTGTCAAAAAGCTTGTGCATTTGTGTGTGCAGAAAGTGTATGAGACAGAGTTATGTAGTGGACATGTGTATCTTCTTGGTAGTACATGTGCGAGAAGCTGGGCGCTGGAATCCATCCACTGCCAACAACCCAAACACAATAAATCAAAACAGGTGTTTCACCATGTTGAACGCTGTGACATGGAAGCCTGTTTCTTGCCAGGTAATTCCTTTCCTCCGCTTGCATTAAATCATGAAACAGAATTAAAGCTGTGAGCCGTGTTGAAGGGTCTCTCTCGACTCCACATGGATCGGCTCATGTGGCAACCACAGTACTGGATGACAGCCGATCAATACAACTCTGAATTAATTTGAAACTGAGTCATCATCTGATGAACATTTGTGTCTCCACTACCCCTCAGACGACCTAAGAATATATGTTCTCGCACCAGATCTCTTCACATAATACCTCGTTGAGTACTGTTTGTGATAATCAAAAATATTTGCATTTATTTGCCTTTGCATTTATTGTATATCCACTTTTATTTCTTTTTCTTCATCCATCCATCTTATGCCAGTATGTTATATTATGTTGTGCAATGTCCCTTACTTTTCCATTCAGATCTCTTCTTTCGGAGCAAGTCACGTCCATGTAGTGTCACTGAAACAGAACCAGTATAAGCAGTAATTTGACATGAAGCACCAAAACCTGTCAAAAAGTTTATGTCACAGACAAAATTTACTGTGAATAAAATAACTGTCCTGCAAATTACTACTTCTGAGTCAGACATTTGTCTATCCATCCATCTATTGCTTCCTCCATGCTTTACTTTAGCTAAAACAAGTTAACAATATCCCTGACAATATCTTCTGAATTCAACCAGACCTGAGCCAAACAACACATAAAGAGCTTTTTTAACCTTCTATGCCTGTTTTCAATTACTTTTGTAAATATGTAAGTAAAAGGAAACCAGTTATTTGCATTTATTATCTGTCACAGGTATGAAGATATTTTTTCTTTGTCTTTTTCATCCCTGACTTGATAGGAGCCTGTGCTTGTAGGACTTACAGTACCCATATTCATACCCCCTAATGCACTCCAGAGGGCCTGACTTCCTAATGACTGGTTGTGCTCCAAGCCTTTCCGGGCACGTCTGTGGCCGTAAGCCTCTTGCAGAAACACACACACACACACACACACACACACACACACACACACACACACACACACACACACACACACACACACACACACACACCACATGCTAGTCAGTGCCTCAGTCCCGGGTCTGTCCCACCAGATCTATCACTCTGTGTTCTACCTGGCCATTGTAAAGTAAATTCATCATATTGCAGCTAGAACCTCAATTTCTCATCTGCTCATTCTTTCATATTAAATAATGACAGCCAGCCCCAGAGAAGGTAAACATATGCTGGTAAAGGACCAATAACTGCAAATACTTTGGAAACCCTTCTCTGTATCAAATAGTCCATCTTCTGGAAAAGCCTGGTCTTCATTAGGACCTCTATGTTACCTCCGATCCTTACAGGACATTACAGCTAAAACAAAGTCAATGTTTCTCTTCTTCAGCTCAGGTCCGTCAACTATTACAACTTATGCCTCCAAAAAAATTCTCGATATTTCAATACTTCCTTCAGAAAGGCAGGAGGAGTACAAGTACACCCCCTCAGCAGGGCCTTCATCCATTACCAAGGCAACAAGGCTGTTTGTTTGGATTCACTCCTTTTTTATTAACAGCTGAAATGTTTAATTGCACGCCTTAAAGTTTTTTTTCCTTTCAAAGTCTTTGGGTCAGGGTTCTGGAGCAAAATGCTACAGAGGAGAAGTCATTCTGAGAAGACCAGTGGGGAAGTTTGTAATATTGAATTGATAAAAGTCAGTCTGATAAAAGGATTTCAGCAGTAATATAATCCAAAAAAATAAAGTGAGCAACAATCAAAATTTCAGATTTCTAGGATAACAACTTAGGATAAGACTTTTTATTGTCTCAGAAAAAGTAAGAATACAAAGTAAAACCATGGCCCTTGTTTTCTACGGATGTCTACTACCTGTTCAGTTTCTGCTTTGGGCATTTGGTAAACCAGCTTCTTCCACAAAGGGAGAGATAATAATATCTAAACTATAAGATCAATGCCGTCTTACACAGCTTGTCCCCCAGGACTCGTGGTTGCAGGCCTTAACTGCTCGGCCCATATGTTAGTGATCTCACTCTTAAATGCCCCGAAGCCCACAGCTAAATGTATGCAGTTGTGTATGCTCCAGCCAAGAGCAACAAATAGCCTCTTGACAATCACTAGTAAGGAGGGTGTGTCAGAGTTTATTCAAGTTTAGACCTAAATCTGGGGAAAACTGATGGCTTATTTTCACTCTACACCAGCTTGGATGTGCAAACACACACAGATACACCACTGGCTGAAAACAGCGCTGCCCCATTACTTGAAAAATCCACTCAGAGTTTCAAAGCGTCCGGCTGCGTACAAGACGATAATAACAGCCTTAGGGTTACATGATGAATCTGTTCTGATGGCGACATTTTCTTTCTGACAGTTATGCTGTTATTCTTTTCTCTTCTTTCCACTTACTTTCGCACTCCTTCATCTCCAGGTGGCTCAGGATCCAGCAAGGGCCCCGCTCTTGCACCAAAAAGAACAATGTTGCTTTTGGCTGGAGTGAAAACCTCTAATTGTAAGCCAGGTCTCCGATCTTTGTCAGGATATGATGCTGGGTGGCCTCTCCATGCAAACATACTGCATTGTGCTCTCACCTGAGGAAGCATGGTCTTTGACTGACTCCAGATGAACACATAGAAAAACACTGTTGTGCTGACACAGATACACACAAAGGGACAGGTTGTGCTGTTACATCCTGCCACCAGAGGGTGCAGACAATGTGCCCCCATCACCCCTCGCTCCAGCCTGAGATTCCTTTAGGGACCAAAGAATGAGGCTCCGGATGTTGGGACGGCAAAATGAACCCAACAGAGAACAATGAGCTGTGATGATGGACACACGAACATTTTTCAGTCATTCGCCCAAATGAGATACGGCAAGATATGGCTACTTGAAGATATGTTGGAAGATACAAGCCTTTTGAAACAAGGTCTCCTTGTCCCTGTTTCTCACATTTTTACATTTCTGAAGCAGACATTCTCCATTTACCACAAATGAAACCCAAAAATTCTGGTGGCAGTCCCTCAGTCTAGTTTGTCCATTTCATTCCACTCCCCTTATATCTACAGTTAATCCTGATCCACTATTATACTCAGCAATCAAATCTTAAGAGAGTTTAATTTGGCACACGTTCTCTAGACATATTTGTACATACCATTCTTCACAATCCATAGCTAGCTGTGCAATGCTATTTGTAATAAACTTATCTGATCGCCCTCTGATGACCTCAATGAAATTTTCTCACTACCTTTCTTTCTTTTTGTTATTTTTAGCCCTCTCATATATTGTGCATATATAATATAACAATAGATCTATGATAAATGTGCTGCACTGTGCATTTGAAGAACAAATGTATATATTTGCTAGTGTATGATAAAAATATGAATGAAAACTTTATTCAAAAACTGTAAACTTGCACTAATATCCATAAATAATCATAGAAGGTTAACTGGAGTAGTAAATACTGAATTAAATGAAGGTAGAATTACAACTATGTTACGTTAGACTGAAGCTCACTCCTGCTTTTGTAGTGTTGGATCTGATCATGAATATGAACACTTTTCATTCTTTCTACACATTTTTTTGATATTCTCAACGTTTGTTTCATGTTTGGTTGTCTGTGACCAATGCAAACATCTGCTTTTATTGCCTTGGAGACAGTCTGTGGAGCTGATGTGTCATCATTTTAAGATTTTACCATGTGTCGAGTTGGACCAATGCATAAACACACACAGAAGAAGTGATTATTCTTCCTCTCCAGCAACCAAACAGAAACATACGTGTGTACTGTATGCGCACTTTGCAGAGCCACACAAGACGAGAAGCATTGACGCTTTCCAGCGGTCTCCAGCGCCATTGAATCTTGATAACCTCTGGGCCTCTTGTTAGCTCAGAGCAGAACCAGACTGCCATTTTTGAAACACACACACACACACACACACACACACACACACACACACACACACACACACACACACACACACACACACACACACACACACACACACGCATGCACACACCACAACTATCCCACCCCCAGCATCCCTAACCATAGTTGACACATCAAAGGGCCACGTCCGAGGACTGAAGTCAGGGAGGGTCTGGGGAATCATGGGAGACAAAGGAAGCGATTAAGAGATAAGGATCAGTCTAAGATATGACATTTCATCCTGGGCAGATCCGGTAGACACACTCCATTCAGAGAAGGGTCTATAGCAACGGAAGGGTGGAGGTGGAGAAGGAGGGAATGAGCTGTAGGGTCTTTCTTTCCCTTGTAAGTCTTCTTGCACCTTTCCCTGCTATATGTGTACTTTTTATTTTGTCTGTTTATGAACATGGCAAACAGTGTGTGGTACTCCCCCAAAATGCAGCAAATTAGTCTGGCATCCCCCTTATCCTGGCCACCCCGCCCAAATCCCGGTCCGTATTTAAACACACACTTCAAAAAAAAAAAAAAAAAAAAGGAAAAAAAATCCAGGACAACAGCTTCAAAGGAGAGACGAACATACATTGGAGGGACTCCCTCAAATTATGAACAGGGATTGCTCAGGGGCAAAAACTCCTGCTGCTAATTTGCTACCTGTTTGTACACTTTCCTCAACCTGTCTGCCCAAGCACCCGAGATTCCTCATTTTATTTGTTCTTAAATAGTATTTAGCAACACAAAAGGAGTGAATGTGAAAAAAACGTCTTCATTGTGGGCCTAATTGCCTCAGGGTCGTGTTACAGCTCCGGTTTCACGTTGTTGCATTCAAACTGTAGCTCGCAAGCCAAAGGCACAATCCACCTGCCTCTCAGAGAGTGACACAAAGGGTCAGCGTATGAACACAGAGCGAGTCTGTTAGCAAATAAACACTGAGATATAACTTCAGCCTCACTCCAGTCAGATCTATTCCCAGATTTTTATGCACCTGAAAAGAGAACCGCTGCCAGTAACTAACATTTCCTATGTAACTATACAGAACAAAATAATGAGCTGTAACCAGATGACCCTGAACTGTATATCAATTATTATCATGCTGAAAGGCAAATTAGTGTTTCATAAGAAAGCCAATGGGGGAACGATTTGAAGCAGTTCTGCATAAACAACTTTGTCTAATTACAGGAGGCTTTTTACAACATCTCAGTTAGCCAGAGGGTTCAGAATGATGGAGATGGTTAAATGAGGGATGATCACTTTAGTCATTGTCTTTAATTTCCTGCCATATGCGTGAATAAAGGATTTGAAAAAGATATGTGACTCTTAACTTGTCACTTGTTTTTACTAGAAGTAAGAAAAAAATCCTTCTTCAGGACTATAAATATGTACAGTATATGAAGGAGAAACTTGTGGAAATATGACATTCATAGATGTTAGATTTACTCTTATACCGGAGCAGATGTCAACCCTGCCCCGTGGAATAGTGCATAAAGCGTAATGAAAAAAGTAGTGCCTGTTCGCTGGTGTCAAAGAAAGTTATGGTATAAATAACTAAAGAAGTTTAAAAGATGAAAAGATAAAAATATGTTGTAAAATACGCTTATGGAGCAGCCTGTGGCTGTGGATCTGATTTTAGTGCATTGGTGCAGTACTGGAAGGGCAGGCAAGCACACCTGTTCAGTGGGAGATACGAGGCGGGGGGGGGGGCTCTAAATACAGGCCTGAAGATCGTCAGGGGGCTGGGTTGTCCAGCAGCCATCTTTTCATTAGCCGTACCTAATGAAACTGCACAGGGCCTGAGGAAGAAAGGCCTACTGCGGGGACACCCTGCCCTGCCTGAAATTACACCAGAGACTCGCCCACAAAAGAAGCATTCCATCCACACAGCGACACTGGCACTTGACACCAAATTTTAAACCCACAAGTTGTGCTTTGGACAAGTGGAAATTTCCACTGTGATGCTTTCCCAGCGAGGGAGGCTTGGTGAGTGAAACGGGTGTTGAAGGGGTTTAATCTCACTGTCAGTGTGTAACACGCCCCCCGACCCCCCCCCACCCCACTACAGACACACACACATACACACACACTTACGCACACATTCACTCTGTCCGGCCTATACCCTCCGTTCCTGTAAGCTTTGTTTGGGAACAGTTGTCAAGATGGAAATATCTGATACTCTTTCTAATTACTCAGGCGGCAATTACTGTTATTAAGCTTTCTTTGAGAGGCCTTCACTGTTTTTCTTCTAACACACTGACAGACACCGTGGGCCGCAACGGCAACTGAAGATTTATAAGAGCGCGCATATTTCAGGGTGCACGTGAAGGCAGCCGTGCACTCACACATACACAGAATGTAAGTTAAAGGAAGCTCAGAGAGAACGAGAACAACCAAAAGCCCTGCAACCATCGATCACAATTCAACTGTGTTTTGGCTGTAGAAACAGTGGTGTTTTCTTAGTCTTTTACGTAACTAAAGTCACCTGAAAACAAATCGTAGGACTCCAATTATTATTTTAAGTATTATTTTTTCAATTAATCAAGATTGTTTTGGCTGTAGTGTTTTGGCTATTGCAAAAATGGAGCAAAAAAAAATAAAATCTCAGCTTTCACTAGACATGTCAGAAGTATAAAGTTGTGTTCAATTTATAGTACAAAATGGAATAAATGTGAACAATCAGTTACAGAAGCTGACTGTTAAGAATTTCTAAAACTTTTAATCACTCTTTGCGATTGATGAAGTACATATGTTTTATTTTTTATTGATTG
This sequence comes from Antennarius maculatus, assembly GCA_013358685.1. NCBI lineage: Eukaryota > Metazoa > Chordata > Actinopteri > Lophiiformes > Antennariidae > Antennarius > Antennarius maculatus. The sequence continues at coordinate 14,673,088 of CM023621.1, read as the reverse complement.
ATTCCTCACTAAAGACTTGGTCTTGAACTGTGTTTCAACCCCAAACAGTCAAATTCTCCTCTATTATTACCTATTATTACCTGCACTGTACACACAATGGGTCTATGTACATGTGATTTTACACCCGTGACCCTGAGGTCAAAGTATTCCGTCGATGATAGCCTCCTCTTAAATGCAGAGTCCCAGTTGCCATATGCCAGCAGCGAGGTGTGTGTGATGAGTGGAGATGAGCCACAGACAGGGGTAAGAGGAGGTGTCACACAGATAACCCCTACAGATGGACAGCGGGATGGTCTAAAGTTTCAGACCTTTATGTCAACGTGTCTGCCTATCTTTGTGTAAAAATGATATACCCATAAAAAGGATGTGGGTGTATATGCATGTGTGCTGAAGCATGACTAGGGGGACTGAAACAAGAGGCCATGACCTCAAGAGGCACTGACACGAGCTATCATCACAATAGGCCCTCCTGGTTCTCGACCGAATAGACAGAGCAGAGCAGGAGAGCATCAACTAATTCTTTCTAGTAGTTTGAACTAATATATGTCCGTTCACACTAACTACACAGTAACTGGCCCTGCAGATGTCACATGATAGACTTTTTGCTTCATTTGCAGAGGTTTTGTAAGCTGCAATGGTCTGCAAACAATCTAAGATCACTGAGATTTTCTTATAAGAGCATGTGAAACAGCTCCTCTGAGTTTTCTTGGAAACCTCTGCTTTGTTCTAAAAACTTTGGCAGCCAACAAATTTGATAATTTCCATCATTACATGCTAAAAGAGAGTTAAAAGACAGGACAATAAATATCAAATGACTCAGCTAAACCTACGTTCTTTGATCACTTGTTTGTTTTCACCGGTTTTAATTTAGCTGAATGGACAACAGGTGTTTTTCCATGTAATTTCTTGTTCTTGAAACGCATCTCTGAAGGTATTACATAAAGATTTAATGACAAGTTGTGAATGTTGTTAACTGAATTCTGGTGCTACATCTGGAACGCTGTACAGGCCTGGCATGTTGTATCAAATCAGGTTCAGGAACGGGCAATGTGGACTCCTTCCCAGTAATGGAACAGGAGACCTGCTGTTATGACTTGGGCCCCTGGTACCAAAACATGAGAGCTTTAAAAAACTGAGCTTTTCCTATGCATTTTGGCTCATTGTCCTCATGTAAATGCTGTTTTCTCTTTTGAATATTGATATTGAGAGCTGAAAGCTGTGTCACATGTTCTCACCAACAGGGTTGCTGGTGGAGTCAGATTTTAGTCCACTAACTGTTTTGTTTACATCTGTTCATGAGATGAAATTGGGTGACAGCAGCTTAGTTCACAGGTCTTGGGAAACGGAGGGTGGCCATCTTAAGTCCTGCATGGACCGCGACAGGGAATGTGAACTTGTTCAGTTCACCTCTAGCACTGTGGAGGTGCTCTTAAGAAGCAAACCTTGAAAAACTTCACCCAGGGAATTTCCCCGTTTGGTATTAATAAAGTATTTTAAATATTCTGCGCAATGGCAGAAATAGTTAAAATAGTATTGATATTTACTTACCTGATTCTTCACGTTTACACCAAAGCATACAGTCATTATTTCACCATATAGAGGAACAGACAAGTTGAGCATGCATTTTGGAGTGCAGTGTGTCACATATTTCATGTCAGAGTAAAAACTAGCTGGCAGTAAGAAATGGCTGGCAAGCAATTTTAATTCAAATAAAGTTTAATCCACAACACTGGCAGCTAACACCGTTTCCGCAAGGTTTCCTTGTGGTCGGAGATTGTTTTCATACCTGTTCTTGTGTGGACGCAAAGATGGGCAGTTTGCCTGTCCTCTCTGCATGCTTTTTGTGGACTTTGTCTCCAACCATGTCCCCAGTGAAGTCCAGCGTGACAAGCATCAGATCCTCCTACAAATAATCTACCCCTCTTGGTGATATTCATGGCCAAGATCTGAAGGATTCTTGGGTCAGGAGTGTCTGCTTTGGAACCTAAGAACTGGGTCTCTTCTTTTTGCAGATGACATTGTTCTGTTGGGTCCCTGACCTATAGATATAAATATATAAATAAATACATAAATACATTTATATATATATATATATATAGATAGATAGATAGATAGATAGATAGATAGATAGATAGATAGATAGATAGATAGATAGATAGATAGATAGATAGATAGATAAATAGATAGACTGTATATACTGTATATATATATATATATATATATATATATATATATATATATATATAAATATATAGATATACAGTGCGCCCTCGTTCCTCGCGGTTAATGCATTCCAGGAACCTCACACAATTAGAAAATTCCGCGATAAAACGATGAACTATTTATCTTATTTACGGTACTTTAAACGTTAATGAATCCTCCCCATACTGATATTAAACCACCTTCTATCTGTATTACTTTTTCCCACAGTCTCATCGACTGTTTAAAGCATTTTTGTGTCTCACGGAAGTCCGAGACTCACCGAACATGGCGCATGTCTGGATGCTGTCAGCCAATAGAATGCGCATATGGGATCACATGACTGCCTACCAAAAATCTGCGATAAGGTGAAGTCGCGATGTTGATGTGCCAATGCGGAATGATGCACTGTACTGTATATAGATGTGGTCTGCTGTGTGACAAGATAAAATTTGATTACTGGTTCTTCTTCTTCTTTTCCTTTCGGCTTTTCCCTTCAGGGGTCGCCACAGCGAATCAATTGCCTCCGTCTAACCCTGTCCTTTGCATCCTCTTCTCTCACACCAACTACCTTCATGTCCTTTATTGACGTCAAAAATCACATAGACAATCCAAGTCTGAATCATGTCTGTGTGCCTTTTTATACGTGTTCAATAATTGCTTTTAAGGGTCTTTTGTGATTTTTTTTTTAAAGGTTTACTTGTCTACTTAAATTTTAAGTTATTATGTATAATATGTTAGACCTTGTGATCTTTTAATTTCATACATGACTAACTGAAATTCGAAAAAAAAAAAAAAAAATTGCAAACAATACAGGACAGGGTCCGCTTTCTTGTAGCAGTTGTTAAAACATTTAAGTACTACAGATCTAAACGGAGCTTTAAGGATGAGAAATAGAGAGGGGTGAAGACATGAAGTGATGATACTCTATTTTGAAAGATTTTCTATGAGACACAACTCAAGAAAATATGGAACATAAAGGATTTAAAGCCTTCATTTCTTTTCTCTTTTGCTCTACTACCAGGTGTCTCACAACATTGGAACTACATAGTGGTGTTATTGTCACAAAAAAATGCTACCAATTAGCAATTTAAAACACAATGCGCATGTGACTGAATGCACGGTCTTGTTATGTTAATAACACAAGTACCCTCTTAACAAGTGAGGCACTCATGAATCAAATTGTCATACTGGTTGTTTTGTGTCCCACGACTTACCTGATATCCTCATTTACATAGTTCTCTAACATCTGGTTGGTCTGATGTAAAAGAAAGGAGGACTTAGTAGTACTACAGATCTAAACGGAGTGACAAGCCTATGTAAGAAAGGATTATCTTCCTCTGTTCCTGTGAAAAGGTTTACTGTCAGTAAACAAGGGGCTTTACGGTGGGACGTATAAATAAAAAGCTTTTTTAAGACTTCATCCAGTCAATTAGCCTGACAGTGTCAACAGACTTGCTGCATAATGACTCACCTGCAATTGAGTGGGAACGTGCATCAGACCTTACATCAGACTGAATGGCACTTTACATTGGAATGACAAAACCCCAACAATATGTACCCATTCTGTAATTGTCCCTGAGTCCACCGCTGCCTTTTCACGCACTCACTGAAATTTATTTATTTCCTCAAATTGTTAAGAATCCAATGGTTGATGACCCACCGCTAAGGCTAGCTTGATCTTTGCCTCTAAACACACATTTTTAGGTTGATACAAGCATAGTTGGAATGAATGGGAGGCTCAGAGTCTGCCAAACTTATATAAACATCCCTCTCTGTGCCTTTTAACAAACAGACGTCCACTCTTTGTGTAGAGTACTGTAGTGGGATAATTAACAGGCAGGACAAACACCATAACTGGCTGATATTATCTCAACTTCAGGGGGGGAGATCAGTTGAAATGCTGTAATTGCACTGTCAAGCTGCTGAAAAGACCCCCCTCCTCTCCTCTTTCCAAACATATACCTCCCAGCACCTTCTCTGCCTTCAGCCACTTCAAAATGAAATTCTTCTCCACCTTCTCCCTCAGCAATTTACTTTGTTTTTGAATGCTGATATGCAGGCATCAAAGGGACGTCCAACAGCTTGAGGCCCTGAAGGCCTGCATGTGCTCCGACGTGAAGCCTATGGTACTGAGCAAAACTGCCTAATGCTGTAACTCTTTAATTTGTTGCAACACACTAATTAAAAGTATCTATCCTGCAACTGACAACAATTCTGCATTAACTATACCACAAACTTTATGATCGTCTAAGTTTGTACTATATCCGTCAGACATGATTTACACTGTGATCTCTGAAACAAAGCACAGCCACCGTCCCAAAGCAGTTCAAAGGAGTTGCTCTCTCTAAACATTATCATATAATTTGGGCCAGCCGTCAGCTTGTAAATAAGTGATGTAGAAGCCCATTGTGTGATGGGGCACAGGTTGGAGACAGGCGTCCGAGCTCTGCCGGCATGAGCCGCTAAAGACAAAGGCAGGAGACAGAGCGTCTAACCTTTGATTCTTCTGAGGAATCAGCCGCCTTGCATCAGGGAAGAACGCATCAACCACAATCATGCCCCCAATGTGGGAACGTCAAGAACAAAAGAATCACTCACACCCACAGGCAGACTCGACAATTGGCCTCAACTACAATTGGATTAGCGAGTGTCCAACCACCACATGGTAGCCTAATTGACATAAAAGTGAAACTTGAGAACAATGAGGCTCAAACCAAAGGCATACAAGCTTTGAAATGGCATACCATTTCTGAAACAGCTATTGTCACTGAAAATTGAGAAAGTATAGAATAGGACGTTGATAATTCCTACTATGCATCTATCTAAGTAGGTTTATTAAAGTCAGTGTACATTCCTGTATATTTGAAATGATTCCTTAAAATTAGGCAGTTTTAATTTATGTTAATACACAAAGGATGCATTTGTGATGTGCTTGGAAGTGTTATAAGAAGCAATTCATTTTTTTATTTTTTCTCCAAAACGTATATCATATGAAAGCAATAAATAGTACCAGTAAATAAACTTTACTTTTTAAATTGTTTTTACTATTTTCTCAATAAAAAACTTATACAATCTAATGTACATTATGAAAAGTTGTACAGCTTTTTATGTTTAAAATAACGACTCAATTTATTTTTTAATATGTAGATATAAATATATATATTTTGTCAAAATATATGATCATATTGTCAAAGAAACAAAAAAGTGAGACAAACATACACCTCAACATAAAAGTTATAAATAAGGGTCCAAGAGAAACATTTTTTTGGAGTAAAGACCTTTTGAATTGTTTAGTATCCATGTTGAATTTTTCAAGTCGCCAGTCCGAGTCCAAGTTCTGGTTAGTCTGTGTTTTAGCGGCAGCCACAGCCCTCCACTACCATTTCTTGGTAGTTTTTTAGGACAACCTTGTCATGTTCGTCTAGGTAGAGCATGGAGATGGCGCTGAGCTCTGTTGGCACACAACAGGCCTTGGGAATGTTGCTGTTTACAGAGTTCACCAGTGTCTGAACAATGGCATGGTTGGTTGAGTTCAGATGATCCGCTAGAGGAAAGGGACATTCCCCATGGCAGTAATATGCCTGATAACCAGGGGGTGCCACTATCCAGTCGTTCCAGCCAACATCACTGAAGTCCACATACAGTGCGTGGCGCCGGCAGTTCCGGTTACGTTTACGGCCACGCTGTTTCGGACTCCGCTTGTTCCGACGGGTTAGCGGATGACCCTTACCATCATGGCCAAAGGTAACCAGCAGGGGGCGTAGCTGCTCCCAGTCCTCACCGGGCTCTTGGTGTAGTGAACGGCTGATGCGGACATGTCGGCCCTGGTGTCGTGGCGTTTGGTTGAGGTGCACAACCTCCACAGCCAGCCCATAATTTGGAAGACCCTCAAGGGTCCAGCGCAGCACGGCAGGACTCACATCAAAACTCTCCCAGCGTGACGCATTGTGGCGCACAAGCCGTGTATCCAAGAGCTGTGTAATTAGCTGCCCTTGCCGTGGCGGCTTGAGCACCTCATACACATTTATCCGATGAAGACCCTGGTCAGCTGAGAGAGCGTCAGCGATGGCCTCATCAATCTGATGACGGTAGAGCCTCAGTTCGGCTGAAGAGAGTAGCTCATCCTCTGGAATGCTGGTGAGGTTGAACAGGAAGCGAAGAGGCATGGTTTTGTCATCATCAGACTCATGCACCTTCTCCATGTGCTCTGAAAATGATGACACGTGTGGAACATTTGATTAGCCTGATAAAGAGTTCACATGTTGTTCATAGCTTCTAATAAAAACAAAGGCAAAGTGAAGAATATAAACTCACAATTGAGTTAGGTGCTAACTGCTACTTGATAGCAAGTAATAGCTAACGCAGAAAAGAAGGAAATCAAGCAAAAAATTATCTTCATATTTGGGAGATTGCATGAGGTTTGGGAGGTTTTTAGCACTGATCAGATGAAGAGATTAACAGTCATGTAACAAAGAGCATGAATATTTGTCATATCATGTTAATTTGAGGTTTACAAAGAGCTGCTCCACAGATATGTAAAAGACACTATCATTGTGGATCTTTCAGAACAATGGCTTCCTATAAAAAATGGTGAACTGCAGAGGCGCTATGTTTTGTTCATTTTAACAAACAGAGAAGAGTCTTTGAGTCTTTATTGTAGTGATAATGAATCCTGTTTGGGGCCAGTCGATTCAATAGCAAAACACTGAAATCACATTTCTACATTGATGACTTCACTGACACAAAATATTGTGTATGCACACTCAAGGTGTTGGTGAATAGAAATAAACATCTTTGTGCTGCTGCTATTATTCACTGGCGGTCGCCACTGGTTCGACTCTAACTTTACCCCCCGTCTTCCTTGTATCTTCCTTGTCAACTCTTTGCTTGTCTCTACCAACTCGAGGCAAAAATACCAAAAAATTAAACTTGAAAATAAAGAAATATGCATTTTCATTGCGTTCTTATCTGTTCATAAGGATCATGCAGCGCTTCTTTCAATGCCTTTCTCTAAGCATTTGCTGAAACATGCATTAGAAGAAGGATGGTGATTAACGTACCACAGCTACAGTATAAACATAGTGGAGGCTCCCTGTTCCGAGCTCAGTCTGCAGATTTCTGGCAAGATCACCATTGTTGGGGAAAGGAATGTTGTGTCTACTATTTTCCTGCTCGATCCACCCCTGTTATTTCACACCCAGGCCCTAATCTCACCCAGGTGGTTCTCATTATTAAAACCTGCTGTGTTTCTGATTAGCTCGCGGTTTGTTCACTTAAGACATTTATCAATTTCATTGTGAATTATCATTAAGAAGTCAGTTAAATCTCATTCATCTGAAGCTCATTGAAAAGCAGGGTTTAGAAATGAAATGAATTCAAATTCTCAATCAAATATTTTTGATATATTTTAACGTGCTCACTGATGTCTGTATTGCAATTTAATTGACAAAGTTGTTTCAGATGAATGGAATCAGCACGACGTCACCAGCAAGTAAAAGAACACATCTTTCCTGCTAAATTGTCAATTGTTTCAACATTTGCCTTGCCTGAAAACATATTTTCACTCAAGTGTCCATCTGCTACAGTCTGTAATAACTCACGATGTTTTGGATAGGTCAGTCAGTTGAATTCCACTATTGCACAATGGTATTTCACTGAAAGTGAGTACTCCCACTCAAGAGGCCTAAAAATCTGTTAACATATTTTATCAAAGGAGAAGGAGAGCAGTAGGAGCCCTTGCATGAACATTTTATTGAAGACAGAAGTTTCTTCTTGAACAGTGATGCTCTTTCTTCCTTACTAGCCTTGGTACATGGCCATGTAAGTGCATGTTCTAGTGTGCTACCGTGACCAGTGTGTTTGATGGCCCCCATTAAGGCTGACTCATCCCTCCTTCCTCACTCCTCCCCCAAAGGGCAGGCATGTTCTCCAATGCTAAAACTCACCCACATTTATCAGTTCACCACACTACAGGATTGCTTCCTTACTCACCAAGTCTAGTATATCACCTCAGTCTCTTCGCCAAACATCGGTTTCAAGCATTAAACCAACATGTTTCAGTCTGGCTTTCCAACCTCAGTTTACATTGAACAGATCCGTCACCCTGGAGTTTGTCCTGGCCTAATTGAAACCTCTGCATTTGTTGCTAGAACGAAGCAGACCCAAGTCACAATAAACAGAAATCCTTCTAACATTCCAGTCTTTCTTTCACACCACTTCTGAGACTGTTTTTCCATCTCTTCAGAGAACTGCAGTTCCTTCTCTCAGCACCCGCACTGTTGGCAGTAGGAACTTTATTTAGAAGCCTGCAGAGTAGCATTAAAGATAATTGCATGTTGAGGAAGGTCCTCCTAAAAGAGCCCTCCATATAAACTGGAGACATGACTAAGAAACACGCTCCATTTACAGGCCAAGACGCTTTTTAAGCCATGTTCTGTTGGGTGGGGTGAGAACTGTATGTCAGGAGTATGAAGGTATGCTTTTCATTCAGCTGCTAACCAGATATGCAGAGTTCTGTCAAATGAAGCCGTTAGGAGCTTGTCCAGCGGATTTTTTTTTTTTTTGTTTCTCCATAGAGGATGTTTGCTGACCACATCCTTAGAGTTCATGGTTATGGTGAAATGGGTGGAACGACCTCACAATCATATTTAAAGTGTTGCAGGAAATGCTTTTTTTCCTCGATACCAAGTTGTCCCCACCCCTGCTAACAAAATATATATCTACTAAGATTAATGAAATGCTTGGCCCCACATGGTGTAATGTATCTGGGCTGGAACCATATATCTTTTCTTTTAATATAGATTACCATATTTTTGCAAATATTTTTTGTTCCATACCTTCATGATGGAAGCCCCTCACGGTGTTGGCCCGGCTGGCCGACCTCTCTGGGTACTCAAAAGCAATGTCATGTGCTCCGGCTTCCTCAGCCTCCCCAGACTGTAGTCGGTAGAGGTCCAGCAGGTAACGAGGCACGGTGGTGGAGTGGCTGGGCCGTGGCCGCCTCTTGAGGCCGAACATGTGAAGCAGCGTGGCCTCGAAGTCCCGCAGCAATTCATGGCTCTGAGCGGCCGAACGACCCTGCAGGCCCGGTACTTTCTTTTTCCCTTCTTCAGGTATTAGACTAGCATGGTTGCTCTCTCCCAGCAGGACTTGGCATATTAAAATGACCATCAGCAATCGATTACCAGGAATCATGATGTCTCTGAGGGGAACAAAGGATAACACAAGGCGCTAAAAGATTAAGGAAAGACTGAGCAGAGGTGACCACATTCACAAGAACGCACACACGCTAAACAAATTAAGACAATTAATGGAAGCGTTTGCACCGTGGCATAAAAAATTTGTTCCTGTGCCTCTTCTACAGGCAAACAACTGGTTTAAGAAAACAACTTTTTGAATAGAAACTGAGGACTATTCCTCTTCATCCTCACCCTTTCCCCTGATCTCCTCCCTCATTCACTATGATTAGACAAATAAAAGAAGAAGCCCGGCCCTGAGGTCAAAGCAAATTCTTAACTTGATAAGGACACAAGGTCCCTTACAGTCTCCTCTGACATGCCATGGGGCAAATCAAGGACTATGCACCACACATTCTACTGTAAAGTTCTGCCTCACAAAAGTGCCTTGCCCAGCACCCAATAGGGAATATAAAGTCTGGTGAATGCCACATAAATCAGTCATTCAGTGGACAGAGAGAAAGAAGGAGTCAAAGGGAGATGGAAAAATGTGACATGTGGCAATGTTTCATGTGCCACAAATTGAAATGCATGGTCCACTTACTTACCGACAGAAAATAAAGCATGGGAAAACAGTCCATGTTTGTTGGGAGCAGTCAATGGACACGTTCTTCCAGGAAATGTTAGGTGGTGTTGGGTGGCTGCAGCAGAACGATGGAATGACCCTGTTCCTGACAGAAACATAAAAACACGGGGGAAATCATAAAATTAATGCAGTTGGAAACAATTTGAGGTTGTTATTTAACTTGGAGATGTCTATATCTATGTCAGTCTGTGTGTACTCTAAGCCAAAGCATCTCTTTAGAGCTTATCATTTTGACTCCTGGGCTAAGCTAGCTATTTACTGTAGCTGGAATGTAAGGAGGTATGTACGACAGTACAGACCGTGGATCACTTAACAAAAAACATCCCATTGCATCATCACATCTTTTCTACAACATGATGAAAAACCTTCTTCAAAAGCTACTTTGCTGCGGTTTTTCCTCAGGAGCAAAATACCTCAGATAGGAGGTCAAACTTCAATTGAAAAAATGCTGAAATTCTCATTTCATGTTCACACACTGACCACAAAGTTGATAACACCACTTTGATCAACAGTGGTAAATTCTGCATAGAAAGTGAGGGAGGGGGGGGGGGTGCTTGCTTACATAAACTGTCTCCCAGCCAAGCTTTAAACCTTCTCACCCAAGAAACCAAAAATATCCCTCTCAAATCGGGCTTGTTCTGGTAATGCTTCCCTACTTGAAGGATCACACAGGTTGTGGTGACACACAGATTGTTGTGACACTGATGACATCATCATCTTTGACATTATTGCTCAGAGAGTTGCATTAGCGTGTTTGTTTTTAGCATTTATTCGACTCTTAACTTTGATTTAACATTGATATTGATTATATTTCCTCAAGCACGTTCCCAAAAACGACTTGACATAATGACTCCATGACTCTTATGACCATTCTTTCGCAATTTCTAATGTACTGGATGTTGTTGAAACACATTCACAAAATGACTAAATTTACTACCACATGAACAGAATCAAGGAGCAGACATTTCCACTTGGTGCTCCTGAGTGAAGTAGGCCTTCAGTCATCATTTGGAGCTTGTTCCACTGTAGTACACCAAAGCATTTCTACACTTGAGTGTCTACGTGTGTGTGTGTGTGTGTGTGTGTGTGTGTGTGTGTGTGTGTGTGTGTATTTGTGTACATGTCTTAGTATCTAAATGACTATCACAGCTCCTGCATGGCTCACTGTACATGCAATCAAGGGTCTTTTTCCTAACATCATTAGACTTTGACCTCAGACTGACCCCATTTTCTCGGTCATGACACTAGATCCAGTGTGTGTGTGTGTGTGTGTTTGTGTGTGAATAAATGGTGATGTGCCATGCCTGTGTGCATGAGCTAAATGGTGTGTGCTCGTCAGTGTGCATGTCTGTGCGCGTGCATTACTGTGTGCCAACACTGATGTGTTCGTGAGAACCGTGGCAAAGGGAGAGGAGGTTCAGAACATGATCAGCACTATTACCCATGGGGTGGGGGTATAACGTGTGTAACTGTGTGTGTGTGTGTGTGTGTGTGTGTGTGTGTGTGTGTGCGCATCTCTTACAACAAACGCTCATTGTACAGCGAGGGCCTCTCCCATGATTACAGGGATTCATAGCACTCAAAAACACTGACCATACAGAACATCTTGTAACTGTAACCAGCCACTGACAAAGCTTCAGGCTAAAACAGTGCAATGATGATGAAAAAAGATGTAAGGCGGATAGGGAGTAACTTTCAACTCTGTAAAAACATTTAAATTTGCTGGCTTGTTTTCACAAGTGGAGATTTTAACAGGCAAAGAATTTCCAGTTACGCTAAGTTGTGTTCATTTTTTGAGTGATTTTTCTCCCACATTTATCAGCATTATATACTCGTATTTACTCATCAAAGTCAAACAGCACTGGCAAAACAGAATTCCAAGATTATAAATGGTGCTAGCTCATCCCCCCTGGCCTTACTCTCTGTCCAGAGATAATGTGATCAGACGTTGCACATAGCTCTTCAGATGTGTTTCCTGAGGAATTTTACATTGTGTGATTGTGTGTGTGTGTGTGTGTCTGTTTGCATGAGGGTGCAGCAGGTTACCACGTGCACACCCATCCTCATTTTAGGTGCCAGTAATCACATTATCCTGATTTAACAGTTAAATTTCATGTTAAATGTCTTCCTCTTGTTAGTGCTGTCAGTCCAGGAAATTTCCAGCTTCTAAAGTTGAAGAATAGTTATCATTCAAAATAATAGCAGCAAACAAAAATATTGGAAAAAAAAAAGTTTAATGGTTTTTATTTTATCAATCATTTCATTTTAATGATGAGAGGCGGCCTGAACAAAAACATTTCATGATTTTAACTCTATTTAGCTGGACTGGTTAATAAAATGTCTCCCCGTTGTTCTTGACAAACCTGTAACATTTCTCATAAATAGAGGGAGGTTTGGGACTTTATTCCTGCCCAGTGAAAAAAATCACAGTGACATCAATGAAACCTAGTCAATTGTTCGTTGGCAACGAGCGGCACACTCTGGAATACGTGAATTCCGACATGGATGAAAAATTTTATCTGCTTATTCGTCTGTCTATCTCGCTTAATTTAATCTAGAAATAATCGAAACCAATAACTGAATTGGGTCAAGAAATAGAAATAGGAAGAGCCCCAAAACAGCAGCAGCAATTAAAAGTCAATATCTTTGCCAATATTTTCCTGAAATGACGAAAAGAAACTGAACCGGTCTTTGCCACTTTTTACAATTATAATTACGTAAGTATAAAAGAATTGCACATTAACGTTTTGTTTTTTTTTCCCACCAGGGAAAGTTGAGATTAAAAGTACAAGAATGTACGTGAACGCCATGCGCCTGCAGGCCGGAGGTTTTCCCTGCTGCAGTTTTACTGTATTAAATGTCACGATTCTACTTTATAATCGGTTGTTACCAAACAGGTTTTGTTACAAACAAGTGAAAACGCGCAAGATCTTATTTTACAATGTCGTTAAACAATCGCACAACAGAATATATTTTATAATTGCGCTTTGGAGACAAATGTGCCGTTTTGACACCTGTTTTAAACACGCATGAATTCCTATGGGAATCATTACGCGTAAATCTAAATTAGCTCAATTTTCCTCTTCTGGCATTATTTTGGAGCTGTGTCATCGACATCATTCTCATTACGCACGATGACGCGACGCAATAAAGGTGTGAAATCGGGCAAACTGTCTTATTCCGGGGGGAAACATGAACATATTAAAAAAAAAAGTTTGTCCTATTAGAGCTTTTTAGGAATAGTCACAGTTTGTCACTTTTTAGTGCTCCGGCACAACGCGCTTTAACCTGCTGAGAGTACCGCAAGGATCGCTGCGCAATTCCACAAATATACTTTCATTTTACTCTACCTTTTCCTCCGTTCTTCTGTCACTGAAAAAGACTGAGTATTTATGGTCATGTACAGCCTTGACTTCTCCCCGTAATCTCAATGCACTCAGTTATAAAAGTAAAAATCAAATAACCGAAAGGAAATTTTAAAAAAATAAATAAAAAATAGTACGCGAATGGGTTGAGTCTCTGAATGCCGCGCCAGTGAAGTTGTGGTGTGAAATGTGTGCAGCATGAATGAGCGCTTACCATCAGTAGAGGTACAGGTATCCTCGAGTGTAGTGAATATGAAAGGGAAGGTGTAAGGCAGTCCAGAATCAAAGCCGAAAAAACACCGAGATGCGCTTTAACGGAGAGGTTGTGCGCTTTTTTGGCTCATTAATCCTGAAGCGACACCTCTATATGGACGGAAGAACAGCGGATCGGAGCGAAGGCCGGCGGTAAGCAGGGCTTCCTAACCCTCTTTCATTGGGGTTAGGGCGGACGGTGCGCTGGACTATCAGACTTTCCAAATGATCCAGCGTCTCTGGCCCGACGCAGTTTTTATGTGTCCGCCCAATTTACTCTCCCTGCCTCCTCCCCCCTCCCGGACCCCCACCTCCCTCATCTGTCTCAAACACCTCGGATAACCCCCTTCTCTCCTCCTCCACTTTAAATAAAGACATCTCATTGCGCGCTGTTTCTCTTTTTCATTATGTGAAACTTGGTCATTTGACTGTGAATAATGACGGGTCACATGCGCAACACTTCAAATTTGCATTTCAGTGTTATCATGCAGACTGAAAACTGCCCCAATTGTAGCGTGGGCAACGACGTGTAGGGTATTTTGAATTAAATATATTCACAAATGTAAACATTGGCGTTCAGACATTTCAGTGGGGCTTATTAGTATCGATGACACAGAGTACTCCACCTTTAAGATTTTAGCAGCAAATGAACAAATCAGATGAATCAACACATTCAAAAAACGAATTAAATCACGTGGCTTATCTTTAACTTGTTGTTGACCTCTCGATAATTTATCACACTCACGTGCCGAAAGCCATTGATCTGTGTTTAACACCAGTCCTAAAACAAAACGCATGGTGTCCTTGAAGAGATGTGGCAACTCATTCAGACACTGTGGCCTCTCATACATCATTTAGCAATGTTTGTGAGTCTGTTGATATCATGTCATCCATTATGATTGGTAACAAGAGGAATTTCAATACTGTAGTTCTTGTTAATAAGATGATGTGGATGTGTTATTTCCTCCAGACCCTCAACTAGATGTACATCGCGTGACATTTCATATGGAACCCCTTTTGAAAATCAATGTTCAAGTTTAGATTCAATTTCAGTTGTTTTTTTTACTTCGAAAAAACCTTATTAGCTGGGAGACAGTCGGTGTGGCTGAAGGAGCTGCCAACTGGATGAAAATTTTGTTGAAGTCCATGTATGTAGCCTATAGAACTGATTACTTGTTTTTTGAGAGCTGAACAAAAAAAGTAAACTATCAGCACACATTACTGACATTATGCCAAAGAATTAAGCTGCAAAATATGGATTTTTATTAACCTTTATCAAAGATATGATTCTTTTATGTTCTATATGAGTGCACAAGAACAGTAAAAATAAGAATGGAGTTACTGACACAGGAGACAAATTGCCCTTGTGATTCTGACTAGCTTTAAAAAATTTTTGGATTACTAGAGCCAAAGATAAACTTGACGTTAAATGGAATAGAACAGCTGTCTGGTAAGATTGGGACTTGGATGCTAATGCTTGCTGTTCATTATTTTACTGTCACCTTTGCAGTCCAGCTACTGTACATTGTATGCACTGCAGACCTCTTGAAATCATTTATCTTTATTGTTATCTTCTCAATCTCACTGACAGACTTCAAAGTCTGCCAGGTCTTGCACCACATATTGCTCTTGACTCCTGGACCTGTAGGTGCACAGAGTTCACGTAATGATTTCTGGCATCTTGTTCGTGCATCCACGGTTTTTATCTGCACAGAACATCAGGCCACTTAATATACATCATCTTCTGGTACATACCGTCTGCATGACTCGCTGCTGGATCTCAGGCTGTGATTGTTTCATTTCAACAATTTTAATAAAACCATTTGTATCTTTTCTCTTTGATGACGACCTTGTCATGCACAATTTACTTTTGGTCAAGCCCGCAGGCCGTCTTAGGGGATGCATATTTCAAGTTTTTCAATTTCATGTTTGAATTACTGGAAATAATCATGCCGGTGACCTGATTTTGCTCCATTGTATGAAGAATGGATGAAACATTCCTTCCTTTTTTTCAGCCTCATTGCATGGTTTCATGTCATAAGATAAAATGAGCTACAATTTCATATGAAACACAGCTGAAGGTCCTGGAACAACAACAGGTGTCCCTGCTCATTGGCACTTGGTGACTGGAGACTACAATGCCTGATGCTGATGTAATAGTAATACAATGTCACAGTTATGACATCACTGCTAACATTTGTAAGCTTGCATTTTTCAGTGTAGGTCATTTTATCAATCCTACTGATTACAACATCATTACTATGGTGCCTCACATACATCCAGCTGAACATTTCTGCAGCTCAACATCACGGAGATGTAATTGAACCATTTTAGTAGATCAGCACCTTATGCTAAAACTATTTTAATAATTCATTAATCTTCCCGTGTTTTGTTTTTTACAAAGAGTTGTTAGGGCCTGTAAAATTGTTATGAATTGTTAAAAAATCACCACAATTCCCCAGAAACCTATGAAATGTCTTCACATTACTTCTTTTGTCATACCAAGTATTGAGAACCTGCCAACTCTTTACAGGTGTCATCAACATAAGAACATATTTAATTCCAAGAGGTTGTTCACAAGTTGAATTATTCGTAAATCATAATTTCTTAAATTTCAATCTAAAATTGCCGTTTGAAGTTGTTTAAATGTCATTACTACACTAAATACAAAAATACTATTCCCAAAAACTTACCAGAAACAATTACAGGACATAAAAACAACACATAAATAAAATAGTATATTGTGGTACCGTAACTTTTACATATCTACTTCTGCTGAATGAATTTTATCCTAGGGATATAGAGGCTAAGCTAAGCTTTAAGCCACTGAGGTATTCCACCGCACTTACATGAAAGTCACACACGCCCCTTTATGTTTGATTACTCGGTTTTATTTCCAGTTATCTTAACCAATAATTAATATCAATAAGCAAAACATTCATAGTTCAGGGTTAGTCTCACAGTTAATGCTTCCTGACAGAAATGTAACGTAAAAACATTGGTTCCTTCATCATTTTCCTCCCTCCAACAGGAGGACAACCTGACAACAACAAACAAAAACAAAACGGGGGGGGGGGACAAATGTTGGGAATACGTGGATGCAGCAGTGCTGTCCCCGTGGGATTTGTGGCAGAATGGGGAACTGCAGTACATTAGTCGGATATGGCGGCATGTTTGTTTGCATCTCCGAATGTCCATAGGTCGAATGTTCCTAAGTTGAGGACTACCTGTATTTACTCTCATAAAGACACAAAGTAAAACACCATAAAGGGACATTTAAGATGCTGGAACCACAAACAATTCAACAGTTTTTCTTAAAATTACTGAAAAGATTCAGTCACATACTACATATGTGTGTGTCCATGTGTCTGTGTGTATAATATTGTATGTCTTTTATTGGGATGTACGAAACAGTTTTACTTAACATAAACTGTTGATGCAACAAAAGCAACTTGGAAGAATACAATTCCTCACTGTATAAAGAAACATCACATAGTTTGTCACATCATTTTAATTCATACGTATAATTTATCTCAGTGTGCAGAAAATTATGAATTTGACACTGAAATTCACATCTCAGGAGGAAGCCTCCGTTGGCTTACCAACCGTATTGCTGGGAACACTGGGAGATATGCTGTGGATGTCCTCTCCTAGGTGCTGCCCGGGCTTAGCCCCTTTGATCCCCTCCAGTTCCGAAGGAGATTACCAACTGCGGGTGGCTTAGACCCACAGGCAATGAATGACTGACTTCTTTTCATGACTTAAGATATGAACTACTGATCTCACAGTTTACAAAACAATACAGGAAGTACCTAATTAAAAAGAGTCGAGCATTTAATTCCCGTACGCATGTATTTAGTTCTTTTCGTAAGTACTTTGTTTCAAAAATGGAAAGTTCACCTGCCGTTACTTTTCATTCAGTGAGTTGAGCACAATCACAGATCTCACTTATCTTCTGACATTTGCCTTTGGCCATTTGGGAGAGAGGTCACCGGTGCTTTGCTGCTTTGACGTTTGCTGCTGAGAGTAGGGTGACTTCACCTCTGTGACTGTGTTACTAAATCCTGCTTGGAGCCGCTCACCTGTGAATGCTAGCCCTTAATCAGCGACATCTCAAAGGTGACCCGACCGCCTACACCCCGAGCCTGATGTCAAAACATGCCTTCATTTTCTCTTTCTTCTCTGTCAGACGCTCCACGAAGTGTTCACTAGTGCAGACACGCGCCACAGCCATTGATCAAGCCTCACCTTTCACTAATGCGGGGACATCTTATTGGAACATTCTTCAACACTGGAGACTTGTGGGGTTTTTTTTTTTTGGGTGCTCTGGCTGCGGCGTGCTTGTCCTGTAATCCCCTAACCCAGCCCCGGGACCTGAAAGCCTCTAAGTGGTGTTAGGGGTTAAGGGAGGGAGAATGACAAGGGAAGCAGAGTTTGAGGATAGATTGGACAAACTATTTTAATCCCTGTAATGGAATAGGCATGTAAACTCAAGAACATAGAAGTAAACAGAGAGAAAATGGAGAGGAATGGATGTTGAATTGGTCTGAGCCTCGCTCTGGGTAGCTGTGTTGAAACTCAGATTTAGTTTTCCCTAAACTGCGTGCACCCCCCCCCCCAACAGAACAGATAGAAGTCTTTTCCGGTCCATCTACTTAAACAGACATCACTGTTTAGATAAACACTATAAGGTTACTTCTACAAAGAATGATTATCTTTCATGACGCATATTTTCTCCAGGTTTTGCACTTGTTCTGTAGTCAAAAATAACGTTTGTCCTCAAAATATTTAGCCTGAATAACTAAGAGGGCATCAGCAGACAAAGTTATTTTAATGATAAGATAAAGGAATTCGAGAGCATAATAAAAAGCAGCCATGCCAAGCCATCATTTCATATAACACTTTGTCCTGAGAATATCATCAGACCCATTAGAGGGATAGATCATCAGTGACACTCCAGCGTAAGCGATTGAGGCTCAGTCTGCCGAATGATGTGGAATTACCGACTGCCTTCCTGCCAAGTGAGTGACAGGACTTTAATGTCCCTCCATCTCCTGCTGCCGCTACTGCAAACCTGCCCCTGCCAGATGTTATCAAAGGGAACCGGTCAAGTGAGTGGTGGAGGGGGCCTTTTTTAGGCCTTTCTCTCCTTCTGTCAGGACGCAGCGAGACACACTCAGGTTTCAACACTGTCCAGACACAGCATGAGTGGAGCAACGCCTGATGCTGGTACTTTGGGGGTGGAGGGCAAGTGGGTGATGGTGGTTGTACCAGAAAGCTCTCTCAATGGCTTAAAAAGCTTTTTTTTTTATATACTATTTGGATTGGCACTTGAAGACACTCCTTTAATATGAGAGGGGGAATTGACTTTGCCCATACCACAGTCCCTAGGAGGCCAAGCTAAGAGGTAGCCAAATAGTCATCCTGCAGTGGCATTGCTTTGTGATAGATAACCTCAAATGTCTAATATTCTGGTATTGGTAAAATAAGATTAGACTGGAGTAAATGATGAGAATATAACATAATTAAATAAAATAGAACATGATAATATTAAATGCAGCTGTGTTCTGTGTTCTCATACCGATGCCCTATGACCAAAGCTTTCTGCAACTCCTCTGGGGTCATTAGATCTATATTTGCAAGGGTTATGAAGCTACTGTAGAAAGCTACTCTTTTCCAAGACGCCTCATGCATATTTTACTTTCCCCTAACCATAATAATATATAAAGACAGACATTTTCCAGAATGCTCCTTTTGTAATTATAAGTCATGCACCACTTTGACTGAAAAAGACTGAGAGCCAAAAGAGTGAAAACTATTGAAAGATGTCAAACTGTACTTTACCTTAAGGTTTTAATTCAGTCAGTGGCAAAAGGGTTCACACTAACCTCGTAAATCATAAATGAAACAGCAACAGCCATCTCAACAGAACACTTTGAAGTAAAGCAGTGTTTGGGCATAATACCTTGTAACCTTGACTTTACCTGTAAATGCAGGTAACCTACAGATCTGTACAGACAGAGACTCCTAAGTATCAGCTCAGCTTGCCTGGAAATTTAAACAGGACGGAATAATGATCAACCAGTAAGACAGTGTCCATATCAAAATAGTGTATTTTTCCTCTATCCTGTCATTCACACCTCTCAAGCATTTTCTAAACATCCAGTTGTTATTATCATACACATTGTTCTCTGAAGAATAAAGAGTACAGTCTTGACTCTGCTTGATGAATATAAAATTGGTTGTTATTTGATTGTACCAAGTTGTAAAAGATTCACCAAATCATTTTATCAGTCCTGTCAGCTTCCTCACTCTCAGCAGGATCATCAGCCACCACCTCCACCAGTGGTGGTGGTGTGATAATATACTGGTATATCTTTCTGTTGTTCAGGGCAGATGCACTTTGGTTACAAACTCCCTGAACAGTCTAAGTGCGAAAGACATCCTGAGAGACTAACCATTAGTTATTCCTCACTGCAATAAACACATATCGATAACTCATTGACTTTTGTCCTGTTTTAACAGAAACATTTTGCCAGTGAAAATAGTCACAGTATCTTACAATGAAACAAACTACACAGAAAGTACCAGGATTACATGGTTTACATGCAGTTGAATACATTTACAAGAGTCCTGAGCCAGAGTTACAGCCTCTGACTTCGTTTGCAAACCCACCACCCTATATTCTGTATTTCTGAAATTTCTACTACACCAAAGCAGTCCTATCATTTAAGGTTATCGAGCAGCATCTTTTCAAAACCATGACATTTAACACAGCATGTAAATCACTGCAGGGATCCGTTATTCTTTCAAGAATGTAATTGCATACTTTCAAATAAAACTTGAAAGGGCCCAACAAGTTTTAAAATACAGCCTGTGCTCCAAAAGACGGCAGGGTGGAATTCCAAGCAGTTGGAATATGCTAACATCCCTGTGTGGGCGAACCATGGGCAACAGCAAAGGCAAGAGTGTTGAAACAACAAAAGGCAAAACACTTGCAGGCAGTGCATTCTATTTTACTGACGTTAAACATTATAGTAATTTGAAATGAAGTTAGCTGGCTAGCAATTATACCACTAAGTTGTTACCATTGTAAAGACATGTTAAATAGGAGATAGCACTAGTATAGCTCAAAAAAGAACCACAAATATGTGTTAATGTGGGTGAATAAAATCTACACAATAAAATGTGGGGAACAGAAACCAATAAACTAACAAAACCATTTTCTCATTGGGTGGTAATGATACGACAGATGCTCCACCGACTTCTCCTTGACATCTCTTATGGCCACCAGTTTGTGTGTCACAAGTCTTTTATGGTAATCAATTCTCTGCATTCAGTCACTCTGTGGCACCAACATTCCCCTTCCAATCTGTAACCCAAAGACTCAAAGCATCCTCGTCTTCAGACACAGAAACACTTACTGTGATTAACAGTCCTACGGAGCACACTCGTCAATCTCACTCATTTATTTCCATTTGTATACATATTTATGAAAACCCTTCAAATTTTTTATTGCCGGTTAGATGAACAAGTAGGACACTGGGGTGATGGCCTGTGCATGGGAAATCGGGGTACACTGGTGTAATCTATCTGACCAATGCTTATGACTGCAGAGTTGTTAGACAACGTAGAAATGTTTATTTTGTGCTTCAAAATGTTTGATCGTTGGTCATGCTCGGGGTTGTGGGAGGGTAAAGCTGCACCTGCAGGAGAAAGTTTTAGTTTAGTCTGAGATCATGTCTGGATTTTGTTGGGTTGACATAGGGACTAATGAGTATCCCAAAACAAAAGTCTCTCAGGTAATGTTGGTTTAGGGTTTTAATTTCTCCAGATCCAGAAGAGGTTATGCACACAACATGATGTGCCATGACTCATGACAGAAAGGTCTTACCAGGTGACAGTTTCTCCCTTCAGCTTCAATAGAGTGGAACAAAAAAATGACATCTTTCCAAAAAGGAAAGAATTGCCTTATGACTAACTGTAGAGATAGATTCGAAAGGAAATTGGGTTTCACAGAAAATCTGTACGTCTTTCACTGAAATGTGATTATCTGCGATCAGCAAAACCTCAAACAAAATATTAAATTTGTCAAGAACTTCAATGTAGGTGAAGCCACAATTGACAGCATACCTGGCAAATGTATCCTAGTCAGATAAGATATAGAAATAAGGAACACAGTATGTCATGCTATATTCTCATCATTTACAAACTTTAAAAAAATGCTGTTGCAAGCATACAGGTCTCTCTATGCTGTAGTGAAATGACATTTGCACAAACCCGTCCACATACAACCAGAATATCCATTGATGCCTTCGTCATCTTTATTTTGCCATCAAGTTCCCTCCTGTAGTACAAGCAAGCATGAAGAATTCTTTAATGACCTCAAGCGTCCTTTATAGATGTTCCTTGCACTGAAATTAGACAGATAAAAGTGATATTGCAATCGATTCATGGCCACATGGTAATGTTATTTGTTCTAAGGATCTAAGAGTCTTTCTGCCTTCAATTTAACAAGCAAATTGTTTTGGTTAATTTTTCGCTGTTTCCCTGTTTGCTACTTGGTCCATCTGACAATTGTGGGAAAGTGACAACATTGCAGGACAACAATTAGTTATGACTACTACATCAATAAAGCACGATTCTGATTATGTGTTTCATGCATATCTTTAGCAGTTAAGGTTACCGGTCAATAGCCATGATCTTGATTCATTTATGATTAATCTACACTTTCTGTGCAATGAAGCCGCTGACTGATTATGTGCTTGACTTCTACGTCAAAACAGTAATAAAAAGAACATGAATTGATTTATTAGGAGATGTAGATTTGTTTATCAAACTTGTGGTTTCCAGCTTGGATGTTCGTCAAAGTGAATTTGTTTGTTAAGTCAACACTGCAACAGCTGGATCCAGAACGGAGGGGAGACTTTTGTCGCTGTGCAGCTTTTGATTGATCGAGGATGTCAGTGAAGCAACTGAAACTGATCTGAATTAGTTTTACAGCATTACAGACAAACCTAAATGTAGACTACTTATTTAACTGTTCTGGACCATATTTCTTTGTTATGCAAGAAAAAAAGATTACTTTTTTGGCCCTTAAGTGATCCAATAGATGTACTGTAACATTAAATAATGAATAATATGCCTGCCAGAAATGACAAATTTCCATTCGGGGATACGGTTTATTCACCGGCTTAATCCGGTCTGAGTAAAGCTCCTGTGTTTGTGAGTATTTAGAGCTGTTTTAACCAAGGTTCAGTATCCAATGACTCACTCCTGACGTAATATTTTATGGTGTAGTCGGATGTTACTCTCAGGGGTGTCTGGCCTGCTGCTTTGGATTTGGCAGGGAGCAGTAGGTGGTCAGGCGATTAGGTCACCACACAGCGTACAGATCCAGGAATGCCGTAACCCAGGTTTTGGGATCTGTCTTGCTTCCAGTCTCTCTGAGAACTATTTCTTGCATTCTAAAATGCACTTATGCTGAGGCAGAGTGGAGAGAGGCCTCAGGGTTCCACCCAACACCTCTTAGCTAAATTGGAAGGAAACTACACACATATAAAAGAGAGGATATCTATATTTCCCTTTAGATTTCATGCTACGGGGCACTGAGTTCCTATTGCTGGAATGGTCATCATTGTAGAAGTGGTCAGAATATTTTGGTGAAATCATTTGTAAAAAAAAAAAAATTCATGCTCTGAGGTATCATCGCATTGTGGTTAATTCGGTTGGAAATTGTATTTCTATTTGTACCTCCAAACATACGGCAACTTTCATAAAACGGAGGAATGTGAATAAAGTCACTTCGGCAGTCATGGCAGTGTGGCGTTACATTGAAACAAGAAGCACCAGGAGGAGGAGAGGCTGACTGGAATCGCAATTTTGAACTGGGCTTGTAATTTTGGGTCATTTTGCTCGAGGAGTAAAGTAGCAGATTTTATAAACAAGGTCTTCTGGCAGTGGACTGTTTACCATCAGGGCCTTGATGTGAGAGCTGAAAGCTCAGCGGTGGGATACAGTTCACCCCACACACACACTCACAAAGGTACGCCAACACAACGTTTTGCCTCACCATAACCATGTCCTCTTAAAACCCAAGTCCACGTTCTCTAACTAAATACGTACCTCTTCAGGAACGAGTCCCAAATATATTTTTGTTCAGGAAAAAAGCCAAATAATTTCTCTAAACATCTGGGCATGGTTGGTTTGAGCAAACACTGCTGAAGCAGGAGTAAATAGTGTTTTAGGGACTATTTTGAGCTGTGGAACTTTTGCACTACTGACTGCATGACATGCACTTAATGTGGAATTGACTCAAAATAAACCACAGTGCCCTTGTCCAACGTTTTTAGACCAAAATGAGTTGATTCATTGTTTTTTTTAATCTTTTCAAGTGACTTTGACAGATTTAGGGAAACATAGGATATCAAAAAACCAATGCTTTAATGTCATATCAGGGTTGAGTTGAATCACCTGCTCTTTGCATTCATCTGCAGACTCATTGGAATTCCGGACAGTTAAAGTTATGTCCCACCCCACTGTTGGACTAGCTGAGATCCTAAATCAGATTGTTACAAGGCCAGATGTAACTTGAGTTGTTGACTGCTGGGAAGTACTTAAAAGCAAGTTTAGTCATATTACCTGTAATTCTACGTCAAATCAAATTTCTTGTTGAAAGGCTGATTCAGAGAAGGGACTTTGTCATGTGGTGAGGTTGAGTATAAGCATTCTATGGCTGTAAAAGATGCTCCAGACTCTACAAACAAGCACCAAGAAAAAAAAGAGAGAGGAAAAAAATAGAAAGGGGAGGAAACAGATTTATCTGCGGCAGTTTTGGACACATGGTAATGGATTGAGCTAACTGAAGCCACATTTTTTCCTCTCTGTGATTCACAAGTTGTCCTTAGGGCCAGTTGACATGACACAAATTTTCCGCTGACAATGAAATAAATAAATAAATAAATTAACAAACAAAGGGGTCAATGGTTTCAAAATAAGCCAGAGGTATTAAGAACGTGCTTTGTTTTATTTTATGTTGTTTTCACACACATGTGTGCATGCACACAAACAAACACACACACACACACATAGGGATATTCAGTAGCAGGATGTAAAAACAAATGTATAAATATATTATAATTTGGTCTCAACAAGAGCGTATGAAAAACATGTCTACCCGTCCTTCGCTCCATCTGTCCTTTGTTCCTGTAACAAACACCCTCCATCCCAAGCTGCTTTCCCTCCTCCGGACCTGTAAGTGTGAAAAATGGGAAGGGCAATCCCTGCTGCGACAGCCTGCTGGTCACCTTTGCGACTGCTGAAACACACCAGTTTGGTGTTGGGTTAACTGCCAAATTTGTTGCGTTACTCTGCCAATTTCCCCTTACCTCACCCACTGGGAGCTTGGGTTGCAGCTGGGGAAAGGAGGTGAGAACACTAAGAAGGGAGGGAGAGACGAGAGGAAAAAGAGGGCAACCCAATGACTTCCCTATCCCTCCACAAGCTGCTTTGACAAAATCACATCACTATTCTCCGTGGCTTCCTGTTCTCTCCTCCCATCAAAGAAACAGCTAGCTGTAGTTTACTTATCGCACATTATACACAGGAAGTTCATTGTGAAGGTGATGACAGCAACAGGCACTGATTTTTTTTCACCAATTTCAAGAAGTATCATTGACTACTGAGTCAATGATACTCGGTATCATTGACACGTCAAATTTAGACTGAATGCAGCCATCTTCATAAGTTCAATGAGGTTCCACATTACAAGAAAAAAATTCAATGTCAGTTAACTAGGAGTAGAAGCACATGTTCCTGGTAAAAGGACTGTAACTCGGACACCTGAGACATTTGTAAAAAGTCTGCAAAGAAAATAAAATTGGGGGCGGCAGCGGCTCAGTGGTTGAGCGCAAGGTAGAGCGGGTCATCCAATGTTTCGAGATCGGCGGTTCGATTCTAGCTCCCGCTCCCCCCCAAAAAAACACCCGGAGGTGTCAGCTCACTTCCGGAGCACTGCCGAGGCACCCTTGAGCAAGGCGCCGTCCCCCTTACAAGTTGCTCATTTGGGCACACCACAAAGGAGCTGCCAGCTACTCTACCTCCTCTGCATGCGTACAGGCCCCGTGTGTGTGTTCAGGGCCTGTACACACATATACTGTATGTGCATGATCCGAACTAACTAGAGTGCGCCATACCGGGTGACGTCACGGTCCTTGATGTTTCACTTACCATAGGGGTTTTGTTACTGCTCTGGCCCATCACCCAAGACCTGTTCGCCAAGGGAGACCTCAGCAGGAGCATGAAGCCACTGACAACATATTGAAAGCTTTCAGTCTAAACAAGACAGTGAAGGAACTTAGTAAACGTGACCCTTTCCTGTAATTGCTGGCTTACACTCATTCAGCTGGAAGCTTTCAAACCTGAATGTTTCGTTTCATCTGAAGCCTCTTACTTCAAACGACAGAGCAATTATTAGTCAGTGCCATACTCAAAGGCACTTCAGCAGTTTTCGCAACTTCAACTTTTTGCCGGATAAGGGCTTAACACTCTTTCTTTATGCAACTGGTGAGGCACGCAGGTGTCACTGTTCTTTTTTTTTTTTTTCATCTGTCTTTGTGTCATTTTAGTTTATTAATAAACAAGCAAACATATTTGAATGAAGGCTCGTTAACAGGGCTTGCTGCCAAAAGGACAACAAACATTTACAGAAGTGACTGCGCCCTTCTTGGCAAAGCAAGCAGGAGATGACCTCAGAAGAAAACACAGAAATTCACTGTTTACATGTTTTATTTTTGGGCTTGATTATGTGTAACTCCACAGCATTTTAGAGGTTTTAAGAACATTTCCATCCATCGGTACCTCAGACATTGATATTATTGCCTGCATCTGTTGAAACCCAAATAATGGCGGGTGGTCACCTTTCATCATGGGATGATGGGGTTTGGTTCTGTAAAGTGAAACCGTGTAACACGGCATGGCTGTGACATCATGGCTTTAAAATTTGTTTTTTGCTCATTTGCGAGCAGTGACAGAAACCTAACTCTATCCATATCTCAGATGGTTGGAGAAGGCCCGATGATCAGGGGAGGAGGAGTGAGTGCGGTGTGTGTGTGTGAGTGTGTCCACCAGTCTACAGTACTTTAAATACACTATGCACATACACACAACCACAGACACACACACAGACACACACACAGAGTCGCCCACTACCGTCACTCTGCCCACATTCTATTTCAGTCTTAACTTTACCATTCTAGTAACCGCACTCCCCACGGCATAGAGAACACTGTGTTGGGCATTCTAACCCCAGTCAGATCGGGCGATGTGTTAGTGTGGAGCCAGGTGGTGTGGCGGTGGTGGGGTGAAGGTGGTGCTGAAGGGGGTTTGGGGTGGGTGCTATCTTGCAGCTGTTTTGCTAAAGACAGCAAAGTCTCTCAGCATAAATTTCACTGATATCACCTCCATCAGAGGGCCATAAAGTTGATTTATTATAAATACCGCTCTCGTGTGTTTACTGCGCGCATTCTTGGGCCTGCAACATCTTTCAAAGTGAGCACTTGCAGGTGCTCTGGCTCAGTGTCTGTGTGGCAGATTGGAGGACATAAAGGAAAAACAGGAGAAAAGAAACAACGACTGGGAGACGCAAGGAAAATGGGCGATGGACAGCGGGAGGAAGAGGGAAAGGGATAACTGATGCTGGTGAAAGGAAAACATGGGAGTTGTAATGGTGATGAGTCCGAGGTGATAAGGATAATGTGTGAAAGCATCGAGTTTCTTTCTGTCACACCACTCTCAGCTCCCAAAAAAAAAAAAAAAATCTGGCAGGTGAGATTCCTGCTAATCGCCTCTCCCTCAAATACTGCATTCCTCCATCAGCTGAGAAACCAGGATCTAACTGTTTGGAGCAGATAATGGATAATGGTACATGACAGACCACTGTAGCAGACTTTAATTGTGCTATAAAGTTATAGCAATTACTGCACTGCATCCAGTGGAGCGCATACCTCTGTCACATCAGGAAAATCTGCAAAGGTCTGTTCAGCTCCATTAGCTTTCATTGACAGCAGTTCAGGGCATTTCTTTGTCATTATTTTTTCTTTATTTTTCTTATTAGGATAGTATAGTATAGTATAGGATAGGATAGGATAGGATAGGATAGGATAGGATAGGATAGGATAGGATAGGATAGGATAGGATGACTTAGTGGTTCTTCTATCCTGTCTGAGCTCATGCTATTCTAGTTTCTTCTATCCTATTAAAAACCATTACGTCTCCCCTATCCTATCCTACCGTCTACTGTGCGTTAAAATCCCATCTTCTATTATCTATCTTTTATTTTATTAAACCCTTTCCTCACTCATCAATCCTTTCCTATCCTTTCTTGTCTCCTCTTCTCCTATCCAATCTTATCCTATCCCATCGAATGCAGTCTATGCTAACCTATTTTTGGATGGATGGATGGATGGATGGATGGATGGATGGATGGATGGATGGATGGATGGATATTAAACAGACCTTGTCTTTAAATCCTGGGTTAATGACTGCCGTATTAACTCCACACATTAATTTACTAAGTCAACAGTCATGCTATTTCCTCCTAAACTCAGTAATACCTGTACTTTGTTTGATTGTGAAATACTACGACAAACGATAACACCTTAAGGAAACAAAATGAACTCCGAGTGAAGAAAAACGGGAGTACAGTGCGCCCTTGTTCTGTGTGATTAATGGGTTCCAGTAATCACACGCGATTAACGAATTCTGCGATCGAGCAACGAACTATTATTATACTATCTTATTATTTACGGTAATTTAAACGTTTATGAACCTTCCCCATACAGATATTACCACCACCTTGTCCCACACTTCTATCGACTGTTTAAAGCACTTTCCTGTCTCACGTAAGTCTGAGACACAAGGAACAAAGCAGTCAATAGAATACGCGTACGGTATCACGTACGACTGCCTATCAAAAAACCGCGATGAGGTGGTTGCGAGCGTTGATGTGTGAATGCGCATCCTTTAGAACACCTTGGAAGATTTCCTTAATCGACCACAGCTACCAAGTTTTGATGTGAAAAGGCACTGGGAAGATTATGGAGACATCTTTCACTTTGACGGAAGATTTTTAGCAAAACCTGTCAGTAATGACTTAACGACTCATGCATTCATTTAAGGCCAAAGTAGTCTACCCTAAGCCTTCTCCTTCCACAATTCTCCAGTAATTGGATCATTCTGCCTCATCCTTTCTTATTTTGTTCAAAAAACACTTTGCTATAAAAGCAAAGTAGGATTAGCTTTGGTAAACAGTAACATTAAACTACCTCTTTTTTTTTCCAAAGCACCTGTTATGCCATGGAGAGCGGTGAAGCTTGGTATTTATTTGCTGAAGCACACACTCCAGTCACAAAGCAACATGTAAACAAATGCCCACAAGCATCCTACCACTAGTCTACAATCTGGCTTGTGTTTGCTTTCTGGCCTTTTTTTTCTCTGGGTGGAAATATTTAGCCCTGATGAAACATGCATTTATCTAGTTTTTCCCTTCTAACCACAACCTCCAAAATCAAATAAATGAGGGAGCGCTATTCTTTTTCTTACTCCATAAAACCCCATCAAGAGGAATGCTGGTAATCCATGTCTACTCCCCCATCATGCCTTGTTCTTCTCATTACCAGCCATGTTGTTCCTATTACGCCTTAACATCCTCTACTCTTATCGAGATAAACGTGCTGAGATATCATTTTGTGTTCCTCTGTTTTGCTTACTGGCTTCCCAAACACAGAGAACAGGTTCACTGCACTGAACCAATTTGCTGCATGATAGTCCGTGAGTTTTACCCCTCCATTCCACCTCCTTCTATTCCTTTTTCCTGGTTAAAAAGGTTTTCCACTGCTTTCCTGGCTGTTCCAATCTGTTCTTCTTTCTTTAAAATAAGGAATTGTTTACTTGGCTGTCGTTAAAATTGGAACACAAGCCTCAGAGACTTCAGTAAAGTTTGAGTGATGATGCAGAGAGAGAATAGCTAAAGATGTCTGTAACAGAGAAGATACTGAGTGTGCACAAGTGGGATTACAACTAGATATGTCAGGTTCGAGTTCAAAGGAAGTATCTGTTGTTTACATGTTTTCAAATACACAGAGGAAATTTGCACGGCTCCTCTTTTTGCTTTGCAAAAGAAAATCCATGGAGGAACAGCTCAATATCGCAAAGAAGTGCATCAGCCTTGGACACGTCAAAAGTTCAGGATCTTAATTTTAATACCAATATCCACTGTCAATGCAGGAAGTAATGTCTGGATAAAGTTTGGTAATAGATGTAATGCATTTTGCCTATATTATGACCTCTCCAAGTCCAGCTCAATCATTCCCTGAACTTTTCTGAAAGGAATGTCAGTGAATGTTGCGTTATTTTTCCACAATCCTCACCTTTGGTGGTGTCATTTCCAGTTGATTCCATGCTCTGCTCGCGTGTGCAATTATAGTATGTCTTCAACAAGTAAGGGCTTCTTTTCTGATTTAGCATTCAGACCACAGCTCTATTTTTACCCAGTCTTAATCACTCCTTGTGATACCCACCAGGCTTCCTTTTATTGACATTCTTAACAAATATGATGTATGCTAAAATTCAGGTCACTGATGGTGGGAAAAATAGTTGGTAGAAATCAACTGCTATTTTCTCGTCTGAAACATGATGCAATCATCTGTCTCCTACACAAAATCAACATGCAGCAACCTTGCCTGCATCATCTTCCATTTAACGATACTACTGCGTGCTCACCGAAAGAACCAGATGGTGAGTCACTGTTCCCTCAAAAGCAGCATAACTAGTCAGAACATAATAGCGTCATAAATTGTCTGTCATAAATATTAGTTTTGCTCATATTATGTCCCAATGAAATTATCTACGTAACATACAGTTAAGCAATGTGTAATGATGATGAACAGAGGATGGGAGAGAGGGAGAGAGAGAGAGAGAAGGGGTAAGAATGAGTACAATTAGCCAGTGTGTGAACAGGCTCTAGTTTATTGACTTTCAGGGGAAACTTTATTAACCTGCCCGTCCTTGAATGGAAGACACCTGCTGTTGGCACTTAGGCTGTCATTACAGCAGTAAAGAGCCACAGGGAGGGCCCTGGCCATGCCCGGCGCTGCCTGCTGTTCCATTGTCCCTCTCCCCATCATCCAGCAATTGAGCGCTAAAACATTTACGATGAGATTGCCTTTTGTTGGGTATCATCTCTAAGCTGACAGACCTTTTTCCCCTCACTTGTCAGCAATCAAATTATGGTGGACAAACCTATGGACTCCAGGTTTGACCCTTTTGTTGGATGGTAAGAACATGCACTGCACATGATTGACTGTTTTGTTGAGGTTGCCACTGGTGAAGTGGGGGATCGCAAAAGAATTAAAGCCACTAAGAATTATTTTGGATTGATAGTAGTGGGAGATACTGAGTCATTGTTGGTATCAGATGAGTGAATGTGAACACTGCACTGTAGATACGAGCATTCTTTCACTTTCTTCTCGGAACATGCTTGACTAATCTTTTTTCTGAAATACACATGGCCTGATTCTCCAAACTCTTTCATCAAGTCCATGCTTTTTGCATATACGTTTGTTTGTTTTTAACCAATATAGTGTAAATCAGTAAAATTAACAAATTTAGGGTTTGGGTGGTATAAAATCATAATTTTCTCACAATATTTGACAGACAGAAACATAAAAACACTTTTACTCCCCAACTCCAATTGTTAATAACTTGAGATCAAATACTGTGGCAAAATATTTATTTGTAATACCTGTTAATATGGTTCTGTCTGCTTAAATAAATATGACTTGACAATAGTACACCAAAATAGAGATTGAACTGTCACTGAGGGATGAGAGGACAGATTGGTCTTCCTACTGAGTGACACTTCCTCTAAAGTGCATGGTGTCAATGGCTGACTTTCAGCAGAGTAGATAAAACCCAGTTATCATGGCTTTTACCGTCCTTCCCGGGCTCGGGGAGCAATGATACCGCCCATTACGAGGACAGCACTGAGGCGAGCCTGGATGCGTGGGCTTTGGTATGTCTGCAGCTAAAATGAGTATGTCTGTGTGTGTGTGTGTGTGTGTGTGTGTGTGTGTGTGTGTGCGTGCATGTGTGTGTGTGTGTGTGTGTGCGTGTGCGTGCGTGTGTGTGCGTGCATGCACGCTTGTCGTATCACTGAATACAAAATTAAGATGTAGGGAAGTAAAAAAAAAAAAGACGATTAAATCAGAGCATGTTTGGTTGTCGAACATTTTTTTATGCAAGTGTGCATTATTTATTTATAATTTGAAAATTAGGCAACTGAAAACCAAGAACAGTTTATAACCAAACATATACAAATATAACAGCTGTGCACATCCAACATTTAACTTAACTGTGTGGACCCTGTACTGTGTAGGCAAATATTATATTGATAATAAAGGCCGAACAAAAATAATGTTGCAAAGTCAGATATTGACTTGTTACTGGCCATCCCTCCAGTGACCAGCAGCAAAATATTTATTTATTTACACACTGTTGAAAAAGAATTGATAGCTGTCATTGGATTTCCTGCTTTTGACTCTTTGTGAACAAGTTTTGCTTTCATTGTTGTTGAACTGGTCCATTACTCTGAGCATGTTATGAGAGCCGAGGCTTAGCTGCAGCAAATTCCGTAGGATTACCAGTCAACTAACAGTTACAGGACAGCTCTGGCTGCCTTCAGAAATACCAAACTGTAAACAAGTCAAAGCATGACATAAGCACATGTTTTTGTCCATCTTGGCTGCAAACCTGTACTCTACTGTAGACTTAAACAGGCTGCTATATGATTTTATTTAAAGAAAATACAGAAATGAGGTGTCAGAGTATGTGTGTGTGTTTGTGTATGCATGTGTGAGGGGTGTTAATTAGGTGTCGAGTGATGACCTTTGCCTGGCCCAAAGTGATCTTTATGCATAGCAGTCATAGAGAGATTAATAGGAATTGCTAGGCAACATGAATGAGTAGTCTGCAAATTCTGTTTAAATTAAGTCATTAGAAACACTTCAATTGCACAACCGAGACCAAAAATTATATGTAATGTTAAAGTCTGAACTGTAAATGCTTGATTGAACCCCCCCCCCAAAACATTTAAAACTGCAGTGAGATACGGCTTGAATCCTTCCATGCTTGGAGCTTTTCAGAGAGCAGATTATTCAGATGATACATAAAAAGCAGTGTAAAAATACCACAGGCCAGTTCAAACAAGAAATGCTCACTATTGTTGTACTTTTCATTCATTGTTCTTTCAGGTTACATCATGCTGACGGTACTTTGTATCTCTTCAAGTGTGTTACATGGATGGTCTGTATGAGAACGAATGTTTGTCTTCTAAAGGCATCCTTACCTCCCTAAACCTCCAGCCGTCTGCTGCTTGTTGGTGGGACGTTACAAACCAGTCTGTTCAAGACAAGCTGAGAGGCATGTGCGGTGGACTGACCAACTTAAATAGATATTATACCATAAAGGCACTACCACTTTCTCTCTCACCCTTCTTCTCATGCCATCTTTTCTTTTCCATCTCGAGTCCTTCTATCTGCTCCATTATGTGTTTGAGTACTGCTGAAGTCACTTTTGTGGTGCCTTTCAAGAGAAACCCCGTCGAGAGGCAGCTCCTCGGGGACTGGGGACAGGCAGTCGGCCAGCTTCCAGAGTAAACATATAATCATCCCTTGGACACCTATAATTATATCTGAGACGTGAAGGAACAGAAGCGAGCGAGAACCAGGCAGATGCACAGTAGCAGAGGTACAGCAAAAAAGCCATGCAGATAATATTTGTTTTCTTGCCATGAAATGAAGCTCAGGTTGTGTTAAGGTAAACAGGGAGGAGAGAAGTCAAAGGAAAAGCTCAAGGCTTGTTGTGGCGAGTTTCGTTAGGGACAGTTTTGCGTAAATTTGCATTCGCAGACATTTTAATGTTCATACACACACAAATACACACAGGCACATACACCTTGCATGCACATCTCCACCCACACACATCTGAACCACACAAGGGGGTGGTTTTGGGACCAGTTTGGGGAGCTCCCTAAAGCCTGTTATTTAATACAACATCTCTCAACAGAGCTACTATAATGCGGTTGACTAACTTGCAAGCTTTGTGGTCAACTACACAAAGCCACAATGAAGAGAAATGGATTGCAGCATCTTACTGGCAAATGAAATGACATCAGATATGCTTTCTTCTGGAATGAAAAAGTTAATATTTGTTGCTACCAAGCAGCAGAAATGAACCTGAATACCTGTTTTCCTTTACTTCACCTGACTCAGTTTGAAACCAGCCAAGCCTTCCTCTTTTATGTGAAAGTTCCCCTCTAATTTTCCTTGTCTATGGTGCCCTGAGGCGGGTTTGGGTGGGGGTGGGGATGAGTGACATCACACCATTTAGGCAAATTCCATATGAAACAAAAAAGGAGCGGCTTCAGCTATTCTCCATTAAACAATGGAAACATCATAAACTTACATGAAGGGATTAACTGAAAATTAAGCAACTTTAAAAAAAGCCAGCCATTCTCACACATTATGCTGCCTCCCAAACACCACGCATCCACACATTCAAGTCAGTGCACGCAAATCGCACACAGTGAGAAGCGGTTTCGAGGGGTGTAGGTTCAGGGATCAGGAGCAGCAGGGCCTAAGGAGGGAGGGCTGCAACAGGAGGCTGCAGCTGGGGTCAGAAGAAGGCACGTTAATCACCGCTGCACTGTCAACAACAAAGAGAAGGCCTCACCCAAATGCTCTGCTCGGTAGCCATGATAACACCACGTAGGTATCACTATGAGTCAAGCTGAGGTGTCACTAGAGATCCCAGTAGAAGGAAGTAAAGACAAGGTGTACAAAAAAGGGCCGGGTCAAGGTCTAAGATGGAAAACAATATATGTTTCCTTTTCCTATTGAGTTTTAGTTTCGAGAGGTTTACTAGAAAGTTTCTGTGGGAGAGAAATCTCACACCCCAGATGAATCATGATCATTGGCGCCTTACAATGAAACTGGGTTCCCCACTTGTCATCATGAACACAACCTTCATCACCTGACATCATGTGAATTTTTTTGTTTGGAAAAGTTTTTCCCTTAAAAACATTTTTAATGTTTAAATCTTCAAAAAGTCTGCATTCACGAATCGATGTTTTTAAAAACAATCCTAATTCACAACAACAAGAGCAACAAGATCTTCAGGTGCTCCTTTGACAACCAGAGCAGAACTTTTATAGGTAGCTCCGGAAAGGCTGTTGAAGGCATCTTCACCTCTCGGCCGACACACACACACACACACACACACACACACACACCTACACACACACACACACACACACACACACACACACACACACACACACACACACACACACACACACACACACACACACACACACACACACACACACACATGCACGTCAGCCAAAGCAAATGTGTTGTTTCAACACAGGCCTTTCCTGCAGACTGCGACCCCAAATTGGGTCACATTACTGAGCAATGGATATGTTTAGATTTTTCACTCCAAAAGCAAACATCATTAGAATTTGAGAGTGGATTTCACTTTTCCCTCATGTCCACAACTGAGAGATAATGGCAGCTCCGCCCCACTCCAAGTCGAGGAACATGGCCTTAGTCCTGACCTTCAACCTACTGACCCTGTGCAGTAATCGCACATATATAAACAGAGAGAGAGAGAGAGAGAGAGAGAGAGAGAGAGAGAGATCTTCATTTAACATTTCAAACAGTATTACCCCTTATACAAGTGCAAATTTTCTCCAAGTCTTTTTTTCCCCTCTGTCTTCCATCTGGACTGTCTCTGCCCCAGCAGTTGCCTGATCTGACACTCAGTCTGATAATAGGGTCGGGCCCAAGTGAAACCAGAAACAATTTGTTTTGGTCTGAGCTATCATTCCATTTCTCATAAGCCATGCCTCTCCCTTCTCTCCTCTCAGTCCCTCTTTGCATCTCTTGCCAAGAATTAAAAGGAATTACTTTAGACACAGTTACAAAAAGCAGCTGCTGACTAACTTCCCTCTTAGAAATATACTAAAGGCCATTCCAGATTAACCTATCTTATTCCAAATCACAAACTGTGCCTGCCTTTTAGAGAGCCCCAAGGCTGAGACAGGGCCCTAAGTTCCCTGAGATTGAGCAGCGTGTCAGAGCCCTCCTCTGGAAAGCATAAAGGAGGAAGAGGAGAGGCTGCATGCACCCTAAGGCAGGAAGTGACATACGCTGAATGACGCTAGGCAGCAGTTGTTTTGAATCTTGCAAACAGACCAAAAACAGAGTTCTTAAGAGCAACGACAGAATGAAGGGGAGAGGATGAGGAAAGGAAAAAGGTAATTTGATTAAAGTCACTGCCTACAGCAGAATTTACAATTCCAAACATGTCTGTCCTAAACCTGCTGATATAAACACAGCATGCTCTCTGACCTTTGTGGTAAACATCTGTTCTGGGATAGGCTTTCACCCACATTGGAGCGCCCCCTGACATGGCATTGATGAATACAATTTTAATCACCAAAAGCTACACATAAAATGAATCTTCATTATCTACTTAAGCAACTAAGTAAACACTGCTGTGTAGTGAGTACCAGAGCAACAAGTAAAGCTGTAAAAGCAAGATTTAACGACACAAACAAACAGGATGTATAAAGTGTGCCATTACTTTGTTAATCCCCCAAGGTTTGCACAAATTTTTTTTTAACTTTTAGCTCGAAATATCTCATTACACTGACAGGAAGGGGGTCAGACTTTGCCCTAATTTATTTTTATTTAACTTTGCACTAATTTAATAACAGTCTTTCATCACTTTGGACCATCTCTGCAATTTCCTGTGTCTGTTTCCAACCCTCATATCCAACTACAGTTCACGTCACCAAAGTTCTATTGCTGTCATAAGAAAATTCAGACAATTGGAGTCTCGGTGCCTCAGAGACGGATCTAAATCTATTGGGAGAAAAGGAAGACTCTTGAAAGGGTGAGGTGAAGACGATGGATCCCTGGTCATAAAAAGGCCGCAGCCGGCTAGGCCAAGACAGGGAATGGAGGCAATTAAAAGACCCACAAGTGGCCAGAACGTTCGATGCTGGTTGACTTTTATCGTATCATGATATACATGCTGTGTCAGTTGCAGGATAAAGATAAAGAAAAAGAAATGAATGTGTATGGGTGGTGTATGCTGCATGCTGGATAGGGGAAAGGCCTGGCCAGACCACCACCGAGAAAGGGGGCAGGTTATCAAGACAGACGACTTCCTACTAGAGTCTGATTATCCCCTAGAGGCCATGGAACAGTCCTATAAAAGCATCCTCATTAAGATCAGACCCTTTATAGATGACTTAATGAGTCTAGGCCACTAAAAGAAGAGAGGGAACAAGTGACTGATAAAGAGAGTGTCCACATACTCATTTGGGGTTCCTGTCTCTGCACCTCCCCGCCCTCAGAGAGTTTAGTTGGAAAAGTCCCAGCCAACACCTCCATAGGTAAAAATCACGGACGTAGAGACAAATCAAATAGAGGGAATATAGAAATTAATTTTAAGAAAAACAAAAGGCAAATTATTTGTTCAATAATAGCTGACTTATCTTCTATGCGGAATTTACTCATCCACTATATAAGTAGCTTTATTCAAGGAAACACACAGAGTGAAGACCTGTCTGCAGGGTAAACATGCTCATAGACAACTGTGCCTCTGATCACATATGCACATTCAAACCATCTGTATTCTTCTACCACACAACAGGTCCTTCAGTTCTTTACCCCAGAGGCAAAATCAGAGCCCCCACCATGTAACTGCATGGACCCTGAGCATCTGATAAGTGCTACATTAAAAACAGAGTGATGACCTCCTACAGGTCATTTTTCATATCACTCCCCTTAAGCCTGATATGTCGTGGTTACTGCCCCCCATGACTGAGCCTGCATCCCCTGAAAACAACAAATGCTGCATTTTGATGACTGTTTTCAACTTTTTTACCTACATTTCTGTTTTTTTCACTGCCTTCAATTGGCAGTGTAATACTCCTAATGATTAGGAGTATTACACTGCCAATTGAAGGCTCTCAGTCTGCAACTAGCTCATAATAAACAAATAATAAACCATTATTAATATTCATATTCATATTAATCAGAATGGTTTACGGTCATTGTGCCAAATGGTACAGTGAAATTTGCAGTGTATGTGCAACACCTATAACACACACCCACATACACACTCAATACGCATCTGCACTCACACTCAGTGGAAAAAATTAAAAGAGCACACAAAAAAGCATTAAACCAAAATACTCCACAGAGTGACCATGTTGCATATGTTGTTCGCAATAAACATAATTGTATAAATCTGTAAAAGTTCCTTTCGGTTTGTCCTTTTTCCATTTTAGATGAATGCTTGTTTGGCAAAGTTTTTCCTGCCGCTGCAATTTATAACGGGCTTGGGACCGGCCTACAGTTGATACTGGCACATTCCCCCATAGGGCTGCAGACACTGGCAATTAAATACAGGGCAGCAAACATGTGAAGTAAGCGCTCTACCACTGAGCTACATCTCTGGCTTATACAAAAATATGAATTAGAATAAATTAGAATTGCCTATAAGGTCTTTTTGGCGATTGAGAGGCCGAGAAAGGGGGTGTTTGGTTAAGTTTTGTGACAGCTCAGGGGGGAAAAATACAGCTTTACAGCCTGGATTTACAGGGTTTAATGGCTCTTTAGCGCCTCCCAGATGGTGACAAAGTGACAAGGCGATTGGAGGGGTTTGTGTAATACTAATAATAATATTAATATAATAATAACGATATTATTATTGTTGTTGTTGTTGTTGTTGTTGTTGTTGTTGTTATTCTTATTACTATTGCTATTCTTATTATTATTATTATTATTATTATTATTATTGCTTTATGATCTTTTCGTTTTCTCTTTGCACATTAAAGGTGTTATTTGTTCCCAGTGGAAATAATGAGGTGCTTTGCTCCACAAGAAAAGGAATTTGCAGTTTTTATCAGTGTGTCAATTTGTGCCAAGGCAGAAAAAAAAGAAAGTGAGTAAATGATTAACAACATTCCAGCGAAGAGAGAGCAATCAGGAAGGGATGAGTTTACAACAGAGTATTGCGATTAAACTCTCTGGCTCTGGGATACATACCCTCCTGGAGTTCCCTTCACCATTTGAAATCCAGGTCACATCATAATGCTGCAACACCCTGTGAAAGGGATATGATACAGGAAAAAAACATTGAACAATCAAAGAATGGACGAAGTCAAGGGGAATTTTTTTTCCTTTCAGCCAAAGTGGGAAGCACCTTGGAGCATGAAATGTGGCTCCAATTGTTTCTCTTTGTGTGTATCCACCCATAGCACTGGAGAAGGGTTATTGGCAGGCAGGAGGAGGAGAGTTTCGGAAGGGGATGCTGAGCTGAGAATGTCAGGAATGTCAGCCCTGTTTACAGCCTGGGCCGGTTCACACCTGCAGGTCAGGGTGCTATCACCAGCCTCGGCCCCTCCTCTCCTTTCTGCCCTCCTCATTACAAGAGGGTCAAGCTCAGAGGTGACCTAATTAGAAGCTCATTACATCACAGACAATCTCCATTAGCATGCCAAGCTCGCCTGTTAATCCATTAGCACCACAGAGGCCCCCGGGGCTGCCTCTACATTCCTTCCCCTGTGGCCTTCACTCACAGGCCCCGCCACACACAATCACACAGGCACACACACCTGTACCCATTTTAAGGGGAGACACCAACATAATACTAACGTGACAAACGTGAACAATGATACCACTGGTGTTAAATTACCTTTCAAAAAATCATAAGGTTGCTAATCAAACTACTTACAATAAAGATAATATCCTAATACTGATTTTGTCGAGACAAGCTCCACCTTTGATTAAATCCTGTTCTTCTTTTGTTGTATCATATCATCTTTGTCAAGTTTTTTTAAGTACAGTAAGAACTGAGGTCAAGTACTGAATATAGTGCACCCTACTTCTTGGTGGTTAATGCGTTCCAGGAACCACATGCAATTAACGAATTCCGCGATAGAATGAAAACTATTTATCTTATCATTTACGGTAATTTAAACGTTTATGACCCTCCCCATACTGACACTAAACCTCCATCTATCTGTATTACCTTTTCCCACACTCTCATCGACTTTTTAAAGCACTTGTGTCAAATGTAAGTCCGAGACTCACGGAACATAGCGCACTTCCGAATGCCATTAGCCAATAGAATGCACGTACGGTATCACATGACTGCCTACCAAAAATCTGCGATGAGGTGAATGCGTGAGGGAGCACTGTAGTTCTTTTTACATATAAATTGTGCAAGTTTGCCAACAATGGCAAATAGATAACTAGAATAGACTCATGAAGTTTAATTTACTGCATATCATGGGTACTGAGGACAAGTACTGAGTAGGGTTCCATCAGAGTGATCTGGCTGGAAAAGAAGTTGGGGACAAGACGTATGTTATAAAAGCTCCAAGTCTCTCCACATGTGTTGGAGGGCATGTGCTCCTTCAATA
The DNA here is from genome assembly GCA_013358685.1 of Antennarius maculatus. Taxonomy (NCBI): domain Eukaryota; kingdom Metazoa; phylum Chordata; class Actinopteri; order Lophiiformes; family Antennariidae; genus Antennarius; species Antennarius maculatus. Next base: position 14,632,888 of record CM023621.1, on the reverse strand, counting down.
TAAATACCTCCCTCCCTTTAAGGCCTATTTTAGCAAGTTTCTGTGGCATAGAAAATGCAAAGTTACAACCGCTTTTACACTAAGGAGTCCATTTGCTTGCATGATCATTCTCATTCCATTTTCCCTGCTCTCGTTTCCACTGTTTTTCCCCTTCGATGAACTTTGTGCTTTCTGTCTCTGCTGGACGAGTCCTCTAAAATACTTGGTGCAGCAATGGAGTCGTGACTCAGTGCCGGGGACTGAAAGTGCAGGTATCTGTCTCCTCACTGGGGACCCAGGAGACACCGAGCCCCACTACCTTCCCTTTGAAACCTCTTCCCTCTGGTGACTAGCAGACCATACAACACTCAGAGCTTTGTAAGTGACTCCATTGTCAGGGGCAGATTGAGAGGAAAAAAGGGGGCCAGCCCTGGGGACAGAAAAGCAAGGTGAAACAAAAAGGTCTGGCTCTGTGGTCTGAAGAGGGCAAGGATGGATCAAAGGCCTGGGTGCTGACCTGCGGCCTTTGTCCGTCAGACAGCCCTGGCTTCATTTAACCTCTCTCTGGAGGCCAGCAAAGCCCACTGGGATATCGTGCTACACAGAAGCCATGCCCTATGGGGACATCTCAGTGGCTTCTCTGCAACCCCTCCACCTAGTCCTCAGTCTCCTCCTCCTCCCCTCCACCTGGGACAATATCACAGGTGAAAGTGGATGGGAGGGGTTAGTCTGTGCTTTGCCCCAACCTGTCAGGGATCCACCACAAAGGGAGCTGAGCCCTCTTTCCGGATGCCCGGCGGCCAAGTCTTACCTTACTACACGACATTCACGTGGCCTTGCTGCCTCCCTGTCCTGGCTCCATTGGGTGAGCCACAGCATGGAGGGAGTCAGAACGTAGAGGAGTTCTCAGTCACTCACCTGGGGATGGTAAACCTCAGCTATGCGGCAAACAAAGGTGAACTTAGTGGATATCTACTGCATTGTTTAGGTGGGGAAACTTAAATCTTCTAGCCTTAATGAACTGGTGAATAGAAAGGATTTTCTATGGTTCAAGGGGACAAGTGCGACTTTGAAAAATCTGTCCATCATGCTTTCTATAGAGGCAGGCCTAAAAGGCACAATACATCCTGTGATCCGCTCCGGGACAGTTCAATAAAATTTTCGCTGAATATACCATGCCTCATTACTGGACCTGTTATCACATGAAATGCTAATTAGAAAGTCATTTACACTTGAAAATTATAACAAAAACATGTAATCTGTAGGTAAAACCTTAGCTCATGTGACCTGTGCTGATATTGAAATTATTGAATGTTTATTAACCTTTAGAGAACTTATAAGGTCATAAGCCCAAAAAGTGACACAAAAATTGCCAAGGCAAAAGTTTTCTTTAATAATGGGTTTTTATTGACAAGAGAGGAACGTGTGTCCCAGTTTTGAGGCAAATGGAATTGGAGCCAAATGGATGCAAAAGGGGTACCGGCACTAAGATGGGGATGTGGGGTCTGACTATGTTGGGAACGAAAGCAGCCAAATCGTCCTGCTTTCATTAACGTGCTGAGTGAAGCCTCTGCCGAGGCCTCGATTCCCAAGACTCTCAGATAACAAGTGGCTTCCCACAGTGGGGCTTTCTGTTTTCTGTTTCCTCTCCAATAAAACCAGCCAGGGAGCAGAAGCGACAGACGGGGGAGTAATAGTGATAGACGGGTGGGGAAAGGGGAGAGCAGACCCCCTTGGTCTGCTGTTATCTGTCTAACACAGTTATCAGGGGAGGTGGGGGGCTGTTTGGTTTATTTTCCCCAAGCCCAATGAATGGCTGCTGACAAGGCATTTCTGATGGCTGTGATAAGATATCCCACCCCCAATGTCCAGCTCCTCTAGCCCTGACCAGACCTCAGCTCCAGCCTTTCAAGTAACCAGGTTAACTATCCTTCCAAGACCATGTAATGAAAGACAAAGTAAGGTGGTCTCATGCTGAAATGCACAAATGTACCAGATGGAGTGAAATCAAGGCAACAAGTGAAGGTCACTTACATGACCTCCCACAAGCAGTAATGCACAGACCAAGACAAAAGCATTCCATAGGCAATGTCAGCCGTCCTGTTGGTGCTAGGCCCTCGACAGAGCCCATGTTGGATTGTACTCCACGCAGCTGGCTGGTGTATGCAGAGAATGTTGTGTGTACCGAAGCCCAGCTACGGTCCTATGGATGCAAACATTTTGGATGTACAGAGGTCAGTGCTGTTGACTGTTTAACCAGCTGCCAGCTGCTATCATCCTATACGATCAAGAACTAAGAAAAAGTATAAAGAGTCATTGTGCATTTGTGATTGCTCAAAATACAAGAATTGTTGAAGTTCAAGGTTATTGTGCAGAATCTTCTTAGATATTCTCTCATAAAATCTGTATCAATTAATTACAAAGCTATTCTGAAAGATTTACATACATGGTTTAGGTGCCAACAGGTGAGTCCAGGCTGACATCATTAGATGGGTTATTTCTTTCGCTCTGTACAGTCTTTCAGCTGGATTCTACATAAAAGAGACAGGAGGAGACCAAGTGAGGTAGGAACAGATAAAATCTATTGGGGGCAGTCTTATTACTTCCTGTCATTTTTTGTCCTGCACAGACATAATAGGAACACATACAAATTTACACATAAAATTGAGTTAAGATCAACATAAACACACAGAGACCATATGCAAATGGCCAACATCGTGTTTTGAAAGCAAGTAGCTTTTTTGTTACCGCTGAGGAAACAGAGGAAGGAATAAAAACAGATGCAGTGAGATGAGAGGCGACACAGGAGCACAGAAGCCAAACACATGTACACTTAAAATGGATATACACACAGCTACGGCACGCCGCATCAAGCTGTTTCTTATTTAAGGGTTCCCCTACAGAGCTTGCACACTGCCAAATGGTCCTAATCGAACCTCCCTGATTGCTCACTGATAGCGACTGAAGGACGTGGTGGAGGGAGGGCGGAAAGCAGAGGATGGTAAGCGGGTGTTTGCGTTGAAGCATGGTGGCAGGCGTGATAAACTGTGACCTTCTCCTCAAACTGCAACGTGCCTGATGGCTGCCCTGAGTGCTACAACTCAAGGTGTCTGAGCCTCTAAATGGAGGGATATTTTTATCCTACTTACTCACACATGGCGTATGAATGAGTGTATGTAGCCATAGCTGACGTCCGGGAGCACCCGAGGGTGAGGTAGGGCTGGTGAGTTGGCACGCAGTGCTGGCAGTACTCAAGTTTCTGATAGCTTTCAGGGTCCTTTGATGTTCCTTGCATCCCCCGACCTCCTCCAAGCTCCATCCCCCCAAGCCTCCCCCTCGCAGGAAATTGCATTCTGTCCACTGCCATAGCAGATAAATGAGAAAGGAGAGGGGCTGCACACTGTTACCAGCCGACCTGGACTGTCTCACGCTGCAACCTGCAGTGTGTTAGGTGCATGTCGTCTTATCCGGCACTGATGTCTGGAGAAGGAAAACGCACGAGCAGCTAAACATGAGTTCAGGAAGAAATGTACATATAGATATACACAGGATTGTAGACAAGCATGCTGCTATATCGTATCACACATATTCATGGTAGTTTAGATGCTTGGATTGTAAAGGTTTAACACACATATGCACACATACCTGGACGAAGTGAAAAGAGGACAGAAAGGCAATACAACACCCCAATAGTAGCACGAACACAATAAATACATCATCATGAATATATATCATATATACATCAACCACCTGACACTAGCTTTAACATGAGACAAAGATAACAACACCATTCACAGCCAGTGTGTCAAATCTGATTACATCATGATGAAACTCCTGCAATCCCTCCGTAGACATGATCTAGGAATGTTAAGAAATAATATAGCTAAAAAGAGCTGCTCACGCAATGGGGACCCCAGTAGTACTTATGGGCATTAAAGTGACTTGAAATTTACAGGACTGTCTATGAGCTTGTGAGCATGTGCTTGTGTGAGATCATTCTCTGTGGTGTTTGAGATTGTGCACATGTGTGGCTATAGGTTCAGTGTTTGAGATCATCGACATATGTGCAAGAGACTAGCCTAAGCCAACATGTATGTTTCATTAGTGTTGCACTACATGCAACGGGGCCCACTGTAACAAAATGTGTTACAGCTACAAGGTGATGTCAGTCCTTTTGGAACCTGAATAGCACAACCCCACCCTCCTCCATGCTGTAGGCCTGCAAGCCTTGTACCAAGGGACACGGTCTCCATGACAATAACTGACTACATGCATCATCAATTAAAATCATATTTATAAAGCATTTACTTAAGTCAGTTACATTTAATTTTCCCCCATTAAATGCTGACATGCATGCCTCAGTCATTACATTTCTGACATTATCAAGTTGTGTCAGAATTCTTTGGTAAATTTAAAATGCATTGAGTTTGCCTTTGCTACCGCTTGATCTTTTTGTCTCACACCATGTCCACATTAATACAAATAAATATCACTCAATCTAACGCATAGGAGTGGCAGTAGCTCAGTCTGCTAGGTCTTGGGCTGTAGACCGGAGCGTGGATGGCTCAAAACCTGCCCATGGACCAAAAATTTGGATTGTGAACTAGTAGTTGGAGACTTGCCGGTTCACCTCCTGAGCACTGCCAAGGCACCCTTGACCAAGGCACCGTCTCGGGACAAGTTACTCATTGAGCACACTGGAGAGGAACTGCCCGCTGCTCTACCATCATCCTGTCCTTTGCATGCCTGCAGGTCCCGTGTGTGTGTGCGTGCGTGCGTGTGTGCGTGTGTGTGTGTGTGTGTGTGTGTTTGCGCTACGACCTGCGTATCTACCTGTGTAAAAATATATAAAATAAGAGTTGAAAAACTGTTTTCCTACGAGGATTAATAAAGTATAAGTTTTCTTCATTTTCTTATTTTTCTTCTTCTTCTTCTAAACATCTTGATGAATTATGCAAATTAATTTACCTCGACATGAATGACAGAGAACCTACACAGACTCACATCTGAAAGTTAAACAATCACAAAAAGTAAATTAAATTGGTCCACAGTAAATATTTTCTTGTTCACCCTATATGGCAAATGATCAGAATCAGAATCATAGCTCCTTCATTAATCACCCAAAGGGGAAAACTGCTTTTTGTTACAGTCACTCTGCAAATGTGTGCGCACTACAACATTCATTTCACAAAAAATCAGATAGAGAATGGTATTTTTTACAGAATACTACTGTACTCATCAATTTTTTAGATAAATACGTAAATGACAACAGTGACTGACCTTTATTTTCTCATGATTGCAGATCAAACATTTATGTCTAGTAAAGAACTGCCCATTGCACTGAGAGCCTTAACAAGATGACAACACAGCTGTTAATCTAAAGGACAGTCTCAGTTTACATAAAAAGCTGCGTTTCCATTAAAGTTTTCCTTAAATTACTGAAATTTGTGCCCAAAAAAATCGATAAATCTGAGTTTGTGTGTGATTTCACTGATTTCCAGGAAAATGTAACAAAATACAGAAATATTCAAGCATTTGTTTGTGTACTCGTCTAAACTTTAGATGCATTTTTAAATGTAAAAGTGATCCAACTCCCTTTACCCCCTTCATCTTTCCCTCTCCAGAACCAGAACCCCCCCCGCTCTTGTCCAAAACTCTCCTGTTGATGAGAGTGATCCTGCATGTGGTGAGTGAGGAGAGCAAAGACACCATGTGGTCCTCTCCTGTGGAACATACACACCACATGCACAAACACACATTTGTGTGCACACCGACCCCATTACCCACCACCGCCACCTCTGGAAATGCCCCGCATGACCTTTCAGCCTCAACTGAGCTGTAGCAGAGCGCCCCTACACATCAGCGGATTTCTGATTGACAGGCCGTGAAGATACACCAACATACAGTCTACATTTAGCTCAAGTACCTCACTGCCATCACTTCAAACCCCCCCAAAACCCTCCCTTCTCGACGTGTCCCAGGAGAAAACACACTTGAGCCAAAGTGTTTCAGAGCAGGATGTTTCCTGGGGAGAAAAGGTTTCATCCCGGGTCACCGTGCTCTGCTGCAATGGAGGGTATTTTTTCACGAGGGCTTGTGGAGGGGGCAGAAGAGGGGATGAAGGAAAGACCAAAAAAAAAAAAGGGCAGTAAGAAATAAGGCATGAGGATATTTGAAGAAGCGGAACATGGCACAAGTAGTGTGTGTGTGTGTGTGTGTGTGTGTGTGTGTGTGTGTGTGTGTGTGTGTGTGTGTTTTTGTGTGTGTGTGTGTGTGTGTGTGTGTGTGTGTGTGTGTGTGTGTGTGTGTGTTTGGAAGGGGCTGAAAGTGGAAGTTGGGTGAGTAAGTGGTGGGGTAGCAGGGTGTCTAGGGATTACAGAGTTTGGAGAGGTGAGGTGGCTGAGGGGGGTGCAGAGGGTGTTTAGCCCTGAGAGGAAACATTAGCAAAGCGAGGAGGAAAAGCTGCCAAATTAACTTCTCACCCTTTCAATCACACCCCTGAGAGTTCCTGCCCCAGTTTTCTCCAACAAAACTGTCTCAGCTTTTTGGATGACTGAGTTGCTTTTTAATTTAATCCTTTTAATTTTTTGTTGGCAATGATGAGAAACCTTGCACCCTTGCACCGAACCGTTATGACTCTACACCCTTATTCGCGCTTCTTGTCCCCTATTTTGCACCTCCACCACCGGCCAAAAACAAACTACAAAAACAAGCCTAGAGCCTTTAAGAATGTAAAACTTCAATGTGCCTCCATTCCTTGTCCTGCAGAAGGGATGCAAACATGGATGCCCAAAATAACAGACACGTATAAGAAGAAAAAGCTCTTTAAAATGTGTTCACTCTCAAACACTGGTTAACAGTGAAATGAAGCCCTGATAAAAGAGAAAATTGCTCAGTGTATCACATCATTCCAAGATGAAAAACGGCATTAATGTGTTTAAATGATCACCAGAGGAGCGGAGCAGATGGCCTCTCATGACTGGTGCTTTTGTACAGCCAACCATGTGCAGTCAACTCAACCCGCTCCAGCCTGAGCAGCATGGTCTGGAACATGGTAATAGAGTTCAGATCTCTCTCTTTCTGTCTGGATTTCTCTCCCACCCTCTCTATGACGTTCCTCCGCAGTCGTTCCGAGCTGAATAGTTTTTAATTGTGCTTTTTTTTTTGGTCGGCTTTCCTCACTTTCTGCTTTGCCAGCTGTCTTTTCTCACTCCCTCTGCATCAAGCACAAGATTAGGTGGTTGGTTCTTCCTCTCGAGGTCCCTTCAATTTAAAATGGATGATTAGAGTCATTCTGCAAGACAAATGTAACTTTTTCTGGACGCTTTAAATCTGTTTAGGCACATTTAATAGTGTCAATTATTGTGGGGCCAGACGGGGGACTTGGGCCTTTCTGTAGTCAAGGTCCTTAATAACATTGACTACAATGAGAAGCAGATGCTGACCCGCTTGGTCTCTTTGAAAAAAGACATTTGAGTAGCTCTGCTTCTAATTTATGAGCCCTCCTCCACATCTGGAATTCTTTATAATTAAAACATAAACCCCAAAGTTCTACTTCCACCTGTCAAACGCTGAGAAGATGAACATAGTAATGGACTTCTGCATTGGTGGAGAAACTTCTTTTGCTCATTGTGTTTTAAAGGAACGAAAGGAAGCAACAAGTCAGACCTCATGTTTTGTCGTTGCTTTGCATTTTAATCTCTGCAAGTTTAACTGAGGTTAATGCAAATGCCATGACTGTTTTTTTGTTTTTTTTACTTAAGAGTCATGATCAAAAGTGTTGTGAGAAAAAAGCATTACAGGGTCAGAAACAAAGATTTCCAATCTCACATTCAGTGTGAACAGGAAGCATCACGTTAAAGATTTCCTCTCCATTTTTTGGCAAGCAATGGAAGAACAGCATTGGATTTGCCCTGGCTAGTGAATAACATAATCGTCTGTAACAGGGTGTGTTTCAACAGATCAATCGAGCCAACATGAGTGTACACTGAGTGTGTGTCTATGTGTACGTGCCTGTGGAGGTGTGTAAGTGCAAAGGCTCTCAGACTTACAGCGCCCTTCATTAAATCGAATTAAGATCCTGCAGATTAATTTTCTACTTTCTTCTCTTTTTTTCTACTTTTCCTCCCTCCTCCTCACACCTTCCTTCTTTGGAGGGCAAGACATAAGCAGCTGTGAGAGGGACCGTCCAACTTGTGGACACTGGGGAGTGCAGCTCGTGCAGTTAATCCTGCTGTGAGTATGGCCATGAGGACAGCATTCCTTCCATTTTCTCTGCTATTACCAGATCACCATAATTAAGCCTTCAGTGTTAACAGGGCAACCATGCCTGAAAAGAGAGCTGATCTGGACCAGGTTCCTGCTGCTACTGCTAGAAAAGGGGAGGGGGGTTCCCACATACTGAGTATAGGTGGAAGAATCTGCTCCCAGATGAACACCTGTAACACCTGAAATAAGACTCATGGACATTTGAGCCAGATGGAGGAATATATGCTGGGCCAGACACATAGTTTCTATTCCCAAAGTGAAAATCAGCATCCAAATGGAGTCGTTACAAATCTTCCTTAGCACTCTCCTGAAGACAACTGCCCTCTGTTGCTGCTGTCAACTTACTGTCAGTGGTGATGAAGAGCGGTAACATTGTCTGCAGGTGTGAAGCAGTTAAAACCAGACCAAGCAGTTCCCAACAACCACATAAAATGCACAACCTCAAAGGAGATGTCGGTGGGTGTTTTAAGGGGCGACAACGATCATTGCAAAAGCAGTTAACTTTAGTTGCGGTTTGCCTTTTTGTTTATACAACAGTGTTTTGGGGAATGCAAACTTTTGTAAACTTTTCCAGAGTGTGATCTCTTAAAAATAGAATTTCTGTAGGTATCTAAACAGGCAACACTAATCTGAAAAACTGTGAAGACACAGCCCCAGTTTGAGCATTGCTATTACATCTTCAATCTAATAGCCATTCACGGACAGCACCCTACAGATAACACAATAGTGGAATATGTACCATTACTGTGAGTATTCTCCTTGGTGTTGATTCTGAAAAGTTATAAGACTAATGACTTTTCATTTGTTTTTATTGATCTGTGTGCACGAGGATCATTTCAACAATATTGTCATATGAGCAGAGAATTTTTTTGGCACCAAAGGTAAACATTTTTCACTAAACTGTTGTCAAGTAATAATAGCCTAAAAGAGAGACAGTTACACAGAAGGCGGGAAACCAGCTCATTAGCGACAGGTTTGGAAGAAGAGCATGAAAGTTGGGAGGGGGGAAATAACATAAACACAGTAGACCAAGAAAAGGGCATTCTGTCGTACCCAAGAGACAGAGGTTGAGGTGAGAGGTGATAGAGCTAGGAGGGGAGGCAGAGGGAGCAAGAGCGAGGACAACCTCTTTGTGGATCATTGACAATGCCTTTATTAGGCCAGACGTAGCTAGAAAGGGTTCCGGCTCGCTATAGAATGGATGGCGAGGGGTCAAACTTAAGCTCCTGACATGGATAGAGATATAATGAGGACCTCTTTTGTGTCGGGCCAGTGAAAGAGGGGATCCACCAACTCTACGTCCCCAACAATCAAGCAACCGACTTCAAGCCCAGTAGCTTACAGCACCCTAAGAAAAGCCTCTGTTCATTTTAACCTTCTTTCACGTGAAGGTTGTGAAGAATAAGAAGTCCAGTTATTTATTTAGATTTTCTTTTTATTCCTTAAGTAACCAATACTTAAGGAGTAAAAAGAAAATCTATTCAGTTGTACACAGGTTTATGAGATGCTGCTCGCAAGTACCAGGATCCATCCACCCATCCATCCATCGATTCATCCATCCATCCATCCATCCATCCATCCATCCATCCATCCATCCATCCATCGATTCATCCATCCATCCATCCATCCGTCCATCTTCTAGAAGAGACAATTGCAATAATCTTGTCTACAGCTGCCTGTCCACCTTTCAGGTCATGGATCTGCTGGAGCCTATTTCAGCTGGCTACAGGTTAAAGGCAGGATACTCCCCAGACAAGACACCAGCTCATCGCAGGGCCACATGAAAGACAAAGACACACACTCACACCTTTGGACAATTTGGTGTGACCAATTCACCTAAACTGCATGTTTTTGGAGGTGGGAGGAAGCCAGAGAACCAAAAGAGAACACAGACATGAGGAGAACATACTCCATACTCCAACTCCATACAGAAAGGAATTGAACCCGGAACAGCGCTGTCTGCTGGGCCACCGTGACGCCTAGCAGGGTCCTATTTCTAATAAATAAATTACATGGCAAGGCAGTATCACAGGCTATGCTGATATTATGTCTACTATCGCAGCCTCTATCCAATCATAAAGTAGTGGCTTGATACATAACTTACCGCAGTAGCAGCAGACAATGGAAAAATCAGAAATAATGACCTGAAAATAAATTAACTATTTATAAGATAAGCCTTTTCATGTCTGATCTGAAATCTGATTTGTCGATGTTGCTCATCCCTCTCCATACATTCATTTGGCTAACAGCATGACTGAGCATCTGGGACTCAGTCATGCTGTTCGCCAAACGAACAAGTACAAAGAGGAGCTTTTTCCATTTTCCTATTGAGAGACTTTTCCAAAAGCCTGAAAAAGTAGCGTGTGTGCACATTTTTGACACACTTATGCTGTTTTAGGTCATTGCCTGCTCCTTGCAGACATGCTCATGATCTCTAACGTTCACAAATGCAAACACTTTTCAACTATCCTGGCTTCACTTAGTCGCCTGGCCCACACATCAGCCAAGTCTTACTCATTGCAGGCAGTTCTGTTTGTTGACGAGTAGGAAACACTCATTTTGAATCATCAATTAGACTGGATCTCCTTCACAGCAAAACACCTGGAGTTTTTTTTTCTTTTTGTCACCTTATAAAACGCACTCAACATTATATTATACAACCTCTTGCTGTATTATTTGTTAATTAGGATTAGCAACTCACCACTGCACTCATTACCAGCTTCCCCAAAGGGGAAATATTGCAAAGGAAAAACAGCAATAAAATGTTGCTGCAGCTTTAATGTTTGTCGTAATGGGGTGTCTGCCAACTAAGACCTTAGTGGGAAATTTCAATTCCTATTAAGCAATTGGGGGGGTCAGTGGCAATCATTTGTCTTTGCTCAAATGGCGCTAACAGTGAAGAAACATAGCTATGCAGAAATTGCTTTGGAGAAAGGCATATTCCATTCAAGGTCCAAATTGATATTGTATGACAGCACATACGATTGAAGTGCTCCACTGTATTAGGTACCGTGGCTGTAAGCAATAGCAGAGCAGTTGGGCTTGAGCTCCTATGTAATCAACTCAGGGAAACGTTAACACAGGGCACGGCCATCCAACCATTGAAACTGCCACAAGATTTATAGTGAGAAGAAGCAAAGAGCCGCTGTCTGGTTCTCCAGGAAACCAAAATATCTCCCTCTCCTCTCCCATTACAGAATGTTTGCCTTTGTTTGGCTTTATTAATACCAATATATTACTTTGGGAAAAGCAGGGGAGCATTACTTTAGAGGGATAGAATAAAAAATGGAGGTATTGTAAGGCAGGCCAAGGCAGTTTCTGTTCATCTCCAGCTGCTTCCCTGCTCATCATGCTGAGAACTAACATGAAACACACTCACGCTACAGCCTCCTCTCGCACACATCTGACATCCATTAAAGATACTGATGGAGGATGAAGCCTCTGAGGGGACTTGCGGTCCCATCTCTCAGCTCCTCTCCTCGCAAAGAAAGGAAAGGAAGGGGGGAAGGATGAAAGAGATTGAAAGAGGGAATATTTCTGACAGCTAGAGATTGGTCCAAACTTTGGTTCCAATGCATACTCTCTCTAGACGGGCAACCAAACCCTTGAACATGTGCATACAATTTTTAACCAAGATCATAAAATGTGTGCAATTTGGTTGACACTTTCTGCAAAACAAAACCCCTTATTTTCCCAAGAGTGATTGCATTTTTAGTGTGCTTGAGCGCCTGTAAAAATTCTCCAATTCCATTCTCATAATGCCATGGTCCAATCAATCTGGTGACACATAACTTCAGGACACAGAACAAAACACAAACTGGAAAGGTAATGAAAAAGAAGGAAGAACAGATGTGGTACTGGAACTGTAACATAGAACAACTCTGCCGCAGGTTATGGTAGTATTAAGTAATATGATTTATAATTTACCGGCCATCAAACAAACATCACATGGTCATATTACACTTGATGACTGCAGATAAAACAAAAGAATGAACATAATCAATTCAACAGACATGAAATGCTGGTACCTGAAACCAGTTGTATCAAATAGACATAGAAACGTCTTAGATACCTTTCTTTTTAACCTGGTTACTACAATGACAATCTTGCTGTTGTTTTGCCGGCGGTCTAGAGCAAAACTTGTTTTTGAGGGTCCCTGGGGCCATTCTGTAAAAACATTCCAAAGCTGTCTGTGGGATATGTCTACTCCCTGGGAACTTTTTCCCACTCAGATAAGTCAACCTTGACAGTGTGAAACATCATCTAAAAACACCAAGGATTGTCCCGACACATGTAGATCTTCATGTGGGTCCGCAGGGGTCTTTGGGGCAGAATTCTCACCTGGTTAATGACAAGCAGTTTTTCAGAGGAAATGAATGAAATCAATGCATTTCCCAAACATGTCACTTTTGGCAAGAGAAAAAGTCGAGTTCGGAAACAAAGAATATAGATGTTCCTCTCACTGTGTAAACCCAAGTGAGAGGAACATCACCCTGCTGTCTCCTCTACTTGTTTACTTCAACGTGTTGCCCCATCGGGTTACCCCACATGGAGCCCCCACACACACATCCACCCACAACCTGCAGAGAAAAACAGGGATAAAAAGAGGGATAGTATGAAAAAGAGGAAAGGCACACCTCATTAATCTCCCCGGTACTTTCCACTCCACAGCTGTCTGTTTTGCCAGCAAGTTTACTTTTATGTGGAGGTGAAAGTGACTGATACCCAAACGGCCGCCTTAAAATGCAAAATGTTTAACATCCCCCACAAGTAATAATTTAGACAGTTTGTAATTTACATGCCATCCTATTCTCTGAACTCTTTCAAGCCCTCTGCACTGGTCTTGTCTCTTAAAATGGAATTCCCTGTATGTGTGGACGAGTGCTTTCATCTAGCCAGCTGCCACAAAAGGAGTAGACCTGCAAAGCGTTAAGACTTTCATGTAGTTTTCCTGCTTTCTACTTTTATTAGAAATAAAAAAAACATAAAAAACGAAACATGTTAGTTCATTTTATCCAAATGAACAACTTCTGTCTGTTGACACAAACCAGGCAGACACTTGTATGGAAAGGTGCACGAGTATTTTCATTCCACTGGAGCAGACAAACACAAATCTGTTAGCGGTCTCCGTGTTTAATAAAGCACGTTTTCAGAGATTATGGTGGCATCCTCATGTCTTGTTCCTGTGAGGTTTCAACTGCCAGAAAGTCCAGGAAGTTGTTGTTTCCAGGGTTGAATGCGTTTAAATCTGTGACTTTTAATTTTAACACTGTTTTTTCAACTGATTAAACCAACAAGATATGGCATGTTAATGAGTAAGCTTTGAAACTGCAGGCAGGTGGATGTTGTAACCTCAGGTTAAGGTTAGATTACCCGGTTCTGCGTTGTACTAAGACTTTCTCCCTGTCACAGCTTTGGGTTAATGACAGGCTTGAGAGGAAAATTGATCTTCTCATGTAAACTGCATCAAAATTGGCAGCTTAAATTTTTTAACTATTATTAATTCAATTAATTAATAAGTCAACCACATGGACGAAAACAAGTAATAATCCAAATTGTTAAGAAATTCCTTGTTAGACAAACCCATTGTAATTAAAATACCACTACATATAAAGGCTTATCATTCCCAAGTAACATGCAACCATGGGAACAAACCAGGCAGCCCATCTCAGACCAGGCTCCAGTGTGGAGGGACATCAGACTTGTGAATTATACCTGTTAGTCTGAATGACAATGGTCCCGGAAGCCCTGAAGGAATTTGTTATAGACCACAGGGCCAGGTAAAAGCCTCTGGAGTCAACAGCCCCAATCACACGGTTAGAACCTGGAGCTCGGAGAGCTGGGGGGAAGGAGGAGCCACTGGTCTGACCAGGGCTATGTGCTCAAGGGACAGAAGACCCCCAGCCCAGACAGAGATCAACCAGGGTTGTGATGTTTCCTTGCTCCAAGTCCCACCCTGTTGCTGACCTGCATGCACCCCTCCCTTCATTTACATTTGCCCCAAACCAACATTGTTAAACCCCTCCCTTTGATTTGATCTCATCTACCACCAGCTTCTCCTCTTCAGAACCCTTTAGAACAAACCAGTATATCTCTCCCTAACATTGCTTTGCTGCAGTTTAATCACCTCTGGATTTAAGTGGAGATGGATTGGGGTTGGGGGTGAAGGTGGAAACTACACATTACATCATGTATTTACTTATCCAGGGTAGCTAGCATGTGGCACAAGAGTGGAGCTGGGGTTAAAGGTGAAGGACTCAGGATTAAATGAGTCATGACCAAACCCAACCAAAGGGTTGGAATCTGGGGACAAGGTTTTTTTACACACCTGGAAGTACAAAACAGCACCTCAAAGACACTAAGATATCAAAGAAGCCCTAAGATGTTTCACCTGGGAGTTGTGTGATTGCTATGGACAAATTTCTAAACTAATCCTCGGATGATTCCCAGATGTATTCGTCTTGAACATAACACCATAATGTTTCCCAGAATACATAAGCTCTCCGAGATTATTTGCTATTAATGAAAACAATTAGGGGCTCAGACTTTTGGTAGCCTGCCAACTACTGTTTCAACATTTTCCCTTCTGTACAAATGGAATTTGAACTCTCTAAATTGCTTTCCTTTGAGTAACAATGCAGTAAACACCCTCCAATCCCCTCTCAACAGTCTGCCCATGTTCAACATCACCTGAGTAAGTGCTAGTGACATGTGCCGCAGATCGGCCTTGTAGTGTGTCCAACAACCCCACCTTAGTGAGGTGGTGCAGCTCGGAGAGGCCAAACAGACCCGGTGAAGTCAATAGGCAGACTGTTCCATTTAACCAGGGTGTGGGATTTCTTTTTTCAGCTGAGACATCCTCCATCCTGTGATAGGTGGCTAAGACAAGGTGAAACAGTGGTAAAAAGGAAAAAAATAAGGATAGAGGAAGTGAAGAAGAAAAAGAAAACAGACTAAGACCAAAAACAGAGATGGGTGGATGTACTTCCATTCATTACATATCATGTCTTGGCAACCTGTGCCTTTCAGTTGGAGTAGCAATGGTCGCACATAGACATCAAGCACATTCCAAGAGTTGCCCCAATTATGGGAAGATGAGGGGCAGTTGTCTTTGTTTAAGAACAAAGGCAGAAGTGACACAACTGGTCTTTAAAGAGAGCTCTCACAGCCACGGCTGGAGGGGGGGGTGAGAGAGGGGGGCGGGGGGACTAGGTGTGGAAAGGACCAGCTGGTTATAAATATCTATTTGGTCAGTTACTGGAAAGAAAATTTGCAGTTTGTTTGTCATCCACTCATCCAGGTGGTGGGCCTGGCGGTTGCAAAACATCAGTACACACACAGAGAGGGAGGGAGAGAAAGAGAGATACAGAGAGGGAGAGAGAGAGAGAAAATGGATAGAGATAGAGGCCGACCTGTTTGACTGCCAGAAAGGAGGAATTTGACTAATTGTTATATGAAAGCCACATGTCATCCTCGAGTGTAAACTTGTAGAGCGAGAAAGCACTTGGCAAGATCTCATTGCATATTTAACCCAGTAATTATTCTGGCCCTCCATGTTATATTATTGTTCAAATCTATATTAGACAAACATGTACTCATTGTTATGCAACGTTAGAGTCATTTTTAATGACCATCATCTGGCAAATACCAGTATTAAACTATTTGTCTCCAGCTGGGCCTGCAGAATATTCTTAATAGAGCATATGATATCTAACCAAGATTAATGCAAAAAACATCTTGAAAGTTTCTGGATGTTTGCCTCAGACTGTTCTGTTCCACTATCAAAACTGTGAAATGCAATCAAGGGCTGCTATGAATCTTGAATAACTGTTCCAGTGACTGAAATTGCTTTGCTTTCGGTAAAGCATTTTTCAAACACAAGGAAATGTTTTTGTTAATAGCAAATTGCATCTACGTGCAGTTCATTTCAGTCAAAAAGTGAAAACTAAAATCCACAGAGGAATTTCAAATGACATATCCAAAATACTACACTTCTCAACAACCAGTTCCTAAGCCTAGTATATTCCAAATCATTATTTGGACAAAAAAGCTACATAAGCTGCTTCTACATTATTTTATCTAAAACATTTCAAAACTCACCCAAAATGGTGCTTTGTGAAAAACATTTTTTAACTTTGAAGATGACAAGGTTTTGTGAATTTGATACTAAAAATACTGATTTTGAATGGCATAGCACTGGTATGCAAGAAGAGGATGCAGAAGACAGGGTTAGATGGAGGCAACTGATTCGCTGTGGTGACCTGAAGGGAAAACCGAAAGGAGAAGAAGAAGCTCTTTAATAATGCACATTGTGGAAGTAGTCGTTGATGGCCAGAAGCATGGAATATTGGTTTGCAGAAGGGTGGGATGGGTTTAAATTTTAATTCCCACTCTGCAGTAAATTAGAACACAGCAGGGTAATGTCTGTTTATCCCAAATGCAGCTGCCTGGGCCTGTCACCTATCCCTCTCCTTTGCTCCCTACAGGCAACACCACAGTCCTGGGATCACCTGGACCAGCAGTACACACACCAAACATACATTATACAAACATATGGACTCCATATAAATGAATAAACCAGCACATGCATTTATATGCTGAGAGACTCAAGCACAAATTCACACTGTACTGCATGCACTTATACACAAAAATGTAAACACATTGTGCACTTGAAGAAACACAAACAGATTGTGGGGGTCAATGACACTAATGGACCTAAACTCAGAAGCAAACATTTTATGTCTGCATGCTGCATTGGATTTTTGATTAAATCATTGTATTAACCTGTAAATATTGCGAAAGTGTACAAGTCACATAAAAATCATATATTAAGAATACTTCTTATGAAAAATACAAGTAGTTTTGAAGAAAGAAATAATGCTTTGTGTAAAAAAAGATGCTTGCTTAGCTGCAGACACGTTTGCAATGTTGTTGTATTTGGCTATTTAATTACAATTAAATTCATTTCAAATCTTGTTTGAAATAAACATTCATTTTAAAGAAAAATCTTTTAGTTTTCATATAAGTGGATCTTTGCTACCCCCTAGTGTCAAATCAAGTTATTGCCTGTCATAGAATCTAAATCAATTAGCGAGTTTTTGTCTCCACCCAGTGCCCAATAAGAAGAATGCCGTTTAATGCCGAAATATGCTTACTATATTACGTCGTCTTTGCGCACCTCTACGTGCGCGTTCACGAGCAAAGCTTGTGATCTGTACGTCAACTGTCAAAACATACACGCGCACGCTACAGTCCTGTCTCTTGCTAAGATTGATTTAGACAACGGATGACTGAGAACTTCGTCAGATGCTGGGAACCTGGCAACATGGAGTGTGCACTATTACTCTCATTACTCTGGATTTAAGATACTGACAGGAAATACGTTTAAAACAGGTTAATTTTTGTTGGACGACGAGAAAAAAGGGGCTACGGGTTTTCCGGTGACAGTGTTGTAGCTTCCTAAAGAGCTAGCATCTGAGTTCTTCAGCCGGCTTCCTTAGCTTAGCTTTAGCTAGTAAGCTAACAAGCTGCAAAGGCAATGGCTGCGCTTTAAACGACGGAATGCGGCGGAACGTTCGTTTCAAATTTCTTGACATTTAGTTTTTGTTATTGGTCAGCGTGTAAAATGTTTGAATACCTCTTCCGATCTAGCGTATAGCCTGATTCACGTGATGAGGTAGGTGAGGTTGGGTTGTCCACATAGTTATGAGCAGTTTCAACATTACGACCCAAACCTCCACATGCAGGTCGTCTTTGAACAACGACGGTAAAAATCCGGAGGTCAACGTCGACCCGAGCAACAACAACGAGGAGTGGGGAGTTGGAAGTGATGTGTTTTCCTGCTGCCACGAGATGAGTCCCATGGATGAGACGATACAGGCAGAGATGTCTTTAGTCCAGTCGGGACTGGACGGACACCTGCCGATTTTACACGCCCGGCACCACAGCAGTCAGGACGGGTTGCTGCTGGACCTGAGCTCGACGACTGCCTACCTGGACAGCAGCTCGCTGGAGTACCAGGATAACGATGGGAACAACGCTGGTCCGTTGTTCGAGAAGAGAAAGAGGTCGCGGTCCAATAGCTCCAGGCATCGCTTCGGCGACGTAGTGACTGAGCTAGGTCCGGAGGAGGTGCGCTGGTTTTACAAGGAGGATAAGAAAACTTGGAAGCCCTTCGTGGGGAATGACTCGCTTAACATTGAGCTTATGTTTCGGAAATATTTCGAGTTGATTCGCGGTGTAATGCGATCTCGCGTCAGAGACGCGGAGGACGAGCGCGGTAGTACCGGCTTGGATAGCCGGAGCCTGAACGGTGCGGTGCAGGTGGAGACGGGAGCCGGCTGCGTGCACGGAGGCCGGGGATCCCTGGAAACCTCCGCCTCATCCTCGGATGAGAGGGACCTCGACAGCATTGAAATCAACGTGGAGCCTGTTTGTGTCCGGGGAGGGCTCTATGAGGTGGATGTTAAAGGAAGGGAATGCAATCCTGTTTATTGGAAGCGTGAGTACCATCATGTAAAAAGTCATATTCTCAATCAGTAGAGAAATCTACATATTTATGCATACACTTCATGTACTGAATGTTATGCTGTGTGATGGCCGAGTGGATATAAATGAATGACCTCAAAGCCACTCACAAGTCTGGCCTCATGCAAACTAGCAGCTGATTTTCTCACCCTCATAAGTTACTTCCTAAAGCAAAGTCATAATTGAGCTTCCTGTTTGGGAATCCAAACAATCCAGGAACTCTGCTGACCCTATGGACAGTTCCAGGAAAGGACAGTGAACAAATGAAGGCGATCACAATAGAAGCCTCTGAAAAAGTGACCTTGATGAAAGGGTTCATGGGCTGCCAGTTCTTTTGAAGGTTAATGCCAAGTGACATTTAGAGAAGCAGCTGTTTTCCTGAACGTTCACGCTGTGGATGTTAGTCTTTTGTAGCTTCTGACCTTAGCTTGACCTTTGATGAGATGGAAACATGTATACTGGAAGACTGTATTTCAAAAAGAAACAAAAGCATATCAGTTAGAGAGAGAAAGGGGTCAGTATGTGGATTGGACACTGTGGAAGGTGAAGTTGTTGATAGACTGAAATCCAAGAACATAAAAAAAACCATAGAAATACAAAAGAACTATCGTGCGGGTGTTCTGGTGTTCTCTTTACTATATAAACATTGCAAAAAGTGAAAAAATAATTTTACACCCTCTTATCTCCGATCTTATTGCCTCTGACCAGATCTTTACTGTACCGTGATACGCTCATTGTCTTTTGTGCGTCTCAGGATTGTGTGTGGTAGGGTAAGGATATACAGATGAACTATGTCCTTTCAAAAGTATGTATTTAGATTCTTGTTCATTGCCAGACAATGGTGACCAAACTGGTCCAGCTCCATAAGCCTCCAAGATGTGACACTCATGGTTTTGCCAGACTTGTTGTGTGAAATTCCTAACCACTTATGCGTCGTTTTAAAAGGCCAAGTGAAAAGTTTGCTGGGGTCTTTATGTGGTAATATTATGGTATGTTGCTGGAGGAGGATTTCTACTTTTTTTAAGCAAACTAAAGTTATGCTCAGAGAAAAAAGACATTTTATGAATTCTCAAGCGTCAGTAAATAGGACAGAAGATACTTGTTAAATTTTTGTTGTTTGATAGTCATTTCTACAAACCTGCAATTTTGTTCTTTCACGTCTTTGTTAGTCCATTTCTCACCTGCACACTCAGATTCTGCCATGTCTTGTACAAGATGTTATGTCTACAGAGAGCATCTAAAAACTATTCTGCGGTTATTTGACTCTTTTACAGAACAAGACCATATTCCAGTCATGAGAGGTCAGTGGTTCATCGACGGTACCTGGCTCCCGTTGGAGGAAGACGAAAGTGACCTCATCGAGCAGGAGCACCTGAACCATTTTCGTGGGCAGCAGATGCAAGACACGTTTGAGACGGATGTGATGGTCAGGACTGTGGATAGTAAAGATGGTGAGAGAACAAAAAAGGGGAAGCGTAGATGAATAAGGATGATATTGTATGATTTAAGAATTGTGAGACAGAAGGCACCATATCTGGAAAAGACTCCAAGCTGTAGGGTTTAAAAAGGAAAACCATTCACTAAATCCAAAATCTCAGTAAATAAAAACAGTTAAATACTTGATAACTAAATTTGATGGTGAATATAGTCACACAATCAGTGTGGTTTAGAGGTTACACGGATGTCCGTTATTTCTTATAATGTGACGGCAAAGCCTGAGCTCGAGAAAGGATGGATAAAGATGCTTCCATTCACTTGAGAGTAGGTTTCTGTCTTCTCATGCTCCCGACGTAAAGCATAGATCTGCATTCTGGCACATTTTGGTCTCTCGGGGTGGGGGAGGCCTGGCTCAGGAAAAAAACGGAGCAGGTTTGTGTTGGGACAGGCAATAAGAAAGAGCTCCTTTGATTCAGCGGTCTCCGTTTGGCAGCATGTTCTGTGGGACCTTCACTTGTGATGGATGTGTGGGTGTGTGAGTGTAGCAGATAAATAGAGAGGAACAGAGAAGGAAAAGACATAGCAGCTGTTCAAGCAGGGTGAGAAAACGTGAAGTGTGCATCATAGAAACATGCGAATAATAATCTGCAAGATATGCAGGACCAGGTTTATCCGGAACATTTAGGATTAAGCTGACGCATCAGGACGCCGGCTGCTAAGAAAAATGAAGGCAAGCAGTGACATCAGTGGAACAGAGGAAAGGAACCGCAAATGTGTTTTATTAGTTTTGCATTATTATAGTTTGTGACATGCACTCACAGTCACTGGCTGTTTCCTGAACTGAGAGACATTTCAAACAGAACTGGGAGCTCATTCCAATTCCACGCCTGCAGTGTACATAAACAGTTAGACAATGGAGTATCTGTATATGGGTGGAGGTATATAAACAGTCCCAGCGGGTGGACGAGTCACGGTCTGATTCTGAGCAAGTCAGGTGAATGTGTTCCAGCGCTTGTTGGATATTTAGAAGCCAGCTCATTCTACAACATAAAGATCACATGACCTTAGCTTGTCCAATTGGCAATCTTCATTCCTGCAGAAATGAATTCAGCATGTCTTGCTATGACTTACACAATTTATGTGAGGAAAAGCCAGTGCTGGCTGTATTTATACATGTTTTTATGATTTACTTCACTGCATGATATTACTTCACTTGAAAATATTACAGAGCATCTGTTTTAAACACTCCGGCTGCATTCCTGGGTAGGTTTGTTCTGACTCCATGATTTAGCTGAATATCAAAAGGAGCTATAGATCTTGTTAATCCACCTGGTGTTGCTCCTTATAATTGAAAACCTTTACAGGTGAATATTGTGTCATTGAATTTAAAATCTGAAGAACGCGGAGCAGTAAGCGACGTTGAAATCTGTTAGAATGGGTAAATGGACCTTGAGGCCGGTGAGCTGCCATGAATGCAGTGCAGAAATGTTCCCTTCTGTCTCCTCTCTCTTCAGTCTCCGTCGCTGAAGCCAAGGGGCAGTCAAGTAGGAGTCCTATTGTAGACATACCAGCATGGTATGGAGGTATAACACAAAGGTGTGGGCAGGTTGGTACAAAAGGTGCATCAGTCTTCAGGGCTCTCAGAGATACTTATGAATGTTTCTCTGAATCCTAAAGGATAAGACATGAATTGATTTGCTCACCTCTGCATCAGTTGAGAGCCTGTCTGTTGTGTGGAAATAAAAACACTTTTGGTTTGTGGTCCAGACTTGGGCTGGACAGGAATGATTGAAACATAATTTTCCAGTGAGGGTTGCAATCCACAGGGATCCAGTGATTCATGACTTAGTTAAAGGGGGAGTTGGAGGAACAGCACTTCCAGCACCCATGGTTGTTGTCATATTGAAGAGTGCAAGATTTCACAGTAGTTATTTCACCATACCAAAAGAACTCCAGACTGATTTGTTGGCTTTGTTCACAGATGCTTTCTTTTATCAAAAACAGCTTTTTTGATTGACATTCATGGTATTTTTATGGAGGTCTAGCTGTTACTGTTTCTAAACCTTTTAAAGTCATACAAGTGACGACTCACTCAGAATCAAAAGAAAATGATTTGTCAGCTAGTGTTGAAGAATTTGTAGCAATTTCTAAGCAAAAGTGTCAATTTTTTTTCCTGCTATTTAAAAATTTGCTGAATTTCTTTGACCTTTTTTATACACATTAAAGAGTGTTTGCATTTTCAGTCATGAGTAGTTTAATGGCATTACTGTGCATTTTTATGATTATAACTTTTTTTGGACATTTAATGGATTCTTTGTGAAGATAATCATCAGATTAACAAATAATGAAATAGTTAATAGTTGCAACGAGACTGAACCACGGCCGATTGAGCTCATAGCTCTTATTTCTATTGTTGTCAGGACGTTACAGTTGATCTATGCTTTTAATGTTTCTGCTTTCTTCTGTAAAGTGTAATGGATTTCTAATATATCAGCATCACTGCTTATGACTTGTTACCAGCAGAGACCTTTTGTCTATTTGTTCTTGCCTCATCTGAATTCACACTGAAGTCAGTGATGTGACACCTTCCTGTGGGATTGTGTGTCACCGTGGGAGCATCTCCCTCTCCTCATTCACTGTCTTGCTAACCCGACCATCAATGCTCCTGGTTCCATCCATTCATCTGGATCTACACCAAAATTCACACTCCATTTTTTTTTACTGTTTTGTGGAAATCTGTCCTCAGTGTTTTGAGTAATCCCTCTGAAACCTAGCCAATGGAAGAATACGGGTGTGTCTGTATGGGTGGGGAGGAGTAATCCTATGGTGGAAACTGCAGGGTGTGTCCCACCAGTCAGGCATCTCGGATATCAAGGCTGAAGAAAGACAGCAGGCTTCATATTCATTCACACCATACATGAGACAGGAAACATGCTGTGTGCCTAACCGTACTAAAAGAATTCTCTTCTGAATTTAGAAGGCTCTCATTTGTTTTGCTGTCAGAACTAGTTGTGTTTCAGAAATCAAGCATCTCGAATATCATCAGACGGAAAATAGTTTTTTTACCCTCAGCATGAGAGTAGCCAAACCTCCTACAAAGAACTGTTAATATACACAGAAAATGCAACACTCCTTACATTTATATGAGAATTCCTTATGCTTTTCCGGTCATGAGGGAACACAACTTTATGGATGGATCCATCAGCACTGTTAGACCCAGACAGTTTTTGACTAATAGTTTCTACAGCAAACAAATTTCCTCAGTACTCAGGACTGTCTCTGCTTCTGCTGATTGAGGCACTGCTTAAATTTGCGAGTTCCATGTTCACATCACGATTTAGTCAAATCAGAAGTGAGATCTGTGGATTTGTGCATATTTGATTAACAAATGCTGCTTAAGTGTCTTTAAATATTGGATCACAAAATTCACTTCCAGCTGTTTCAGTGATTTAAAGAGCACTGGGAGGGTGTGATGAGTGTCTTTTTCCTAGGCCAGTAATTCTAACATCATGAATTTTACTAATATGGCAATACTTACACCCAGTGTGACATTTATAAAATTATGACGTTGAAAGTAACACAATATTTAGGAGTTTGTGGTACTGATTGTGATATACTTGCTTGGAAAAAGGTTTTGAAATTCTCAAATTTATGTTATATTAATGACTTACCATACAGTTTTGATCTTTGACTGAATTATTTATTCCTTACTGTAATCCTTTATTGTGTAGAAAATAAGTTTTGACTTTTCCTTTTAAGCATTTAACCAACTAAATATTCTGTAATATTTCACATAGACCCAGAGAAAGGCTTTCTGATTTGAAAGAACTTGATGAGTTGAAATGTTTATTTTTCATGTTGAAGAATCAGCATTTCTCTGATGAGTGTTTAACACACGCTACCTCGGTCATCTTGGCCACAATGTTAAGCGGCACTGCATTTGGAGCTGCAGGTGTTTTTTTTTATGACTGAGCCGTTAGAGGTCGTATTTACGATCTCTACCTGCAGTCGTCGGTCGTTAACCACGACCCGACAGCAGCACTGCTTGACAGGTCGGTCCGTTGGATACCGATGACAGCGGTAGCCTGTGTGGCAGACACCGTTACTCACTCTCTCTTGGTTGTTAGTTCTCTCCCACCTGCCCCCTTTCTACCTCCCTTTTCTGTTCAAATGGAGTGGATATCAGACGAGTACTAAAACTTCATGTCACAAGCGCAAACGCCGCCAAGGTACTGTAAATGCTAAGTTCTTTTTAAAAAATTTTTCTGCTGTGGTAGATCTACTAGTTTGTATCCTCAGTCCAAGTAGATCATTAGTCTTTTTGCTGCTAGATTTTCCTTTCTTTTGTTGCTTTGATCTCTTCAGTCTCAACATTTTGAGCTAGACTAGGCTCAGTTAGACATGGGTGTACTAAAATGGATCAATGTTACTCTTCCAATTCTTCATTGCAGCCTTAACTGAGTCTAGTTGCTCTGACTTTTGACACCTCTACTGCTGGTGGTCTCTGCAGAAAGCTTAGCATTATCTTCTCGCTCAGATCGCATCTAGACAAACACGGTTCACTCCCTTAGTGGGGGAACGACCACTTAAATCAGTGGATGGGAAACAAATGAGCTGGTCTTCAGAATTCCAATTCCTTTCTTCTTTTTATCTCTCACTATGTGTCTCGTTGCTTTCTCTCTCTCATCCCTTCTGGCGGTATGAACATGATTAATGAACCACGCTGACCAGCTCTCACTCTGAAGGCAATGAACAAAGTTCTCTGTTGTGAGCTAAGCACAAGTGATGAGCCAAACAGAGGAGCTATTGTGGGTTTTTACTACCTAACATGGTGTGTAGAGTCAACCTCTTAGAAGTCCATCTCTGTCCTGGTTCTGGGCACATTAACCCTCATCAGAACAGCTCAACAGAGACACATGTGTTTCCATCTCATAGTAAATCCATGCAGATGTGATGCATTTTTTATTATCTCATTAATATCACACCAGAATTCTGCCTCATGCTTAAAAACATCAATGAAGGAAATGTATGCCTCTCCAGGCAGTTCTTTCTTTTTCATTTCATCCTTCCCAAACACATTTTCCTTGTACCTTCTTTTCCCAGTTGTTCCCACTCGCCTTTACTTTTCAAACCACCTCCTCGGTAATTCACTGCTGCATTCTTATGTAACTTCCATGGCAAACTCTATAACCTTTCTTGGTTGACTGCCAGCTTGGCCATACTTAGTCACCCCCCCCCCATGTATTGCAAGGGGAAATGTATTTCCCCTTGCAATACATTGTCTTTCATTGTAAAACAGGAAATGTCCTTGTACAACCCATACATATTACTTTTTTGCTGGCTACATTTTCACTTTTAAATCCCACCACAGGAATATATGAAATGGATAAAGTCAGCTAATGGATATGTTCAACATCTATTCTTTGGACTCCTGTTTTACATTGGAGCACAGATAAAGCTCAACAGTCTGAAGTGGCATCAATGTCCATTTCTCCTTTGTCCTCCCTTGTAAGTCCATGAGGTAGCGGAAAAAAGGAGGCCACTTTAGACTGTTTGAGAAGCCATATCCAATAGTTAGAGGACCTTTAGAAGAGTTTGCTCCCCTTTACTGCTGTTGTCATAGACTTTGGTGTGATGTTAGTCTGTCTGCTGTTTGTGGTTAAGAATATTTGTATGATCACATTCAGACAGGTGTTGAATGTGATCATACATTCAGGACCTCTTGCTTCAGAAATAAAAACATCCTTTACTTTGCGATTCCACATTTAATTGGCGCCCTTTTCTCATATAATTCTCTTGCTTTAGAGAAAGTCTTCCTCCAGACTCATGTCCTTGTCTTAACCCGTTGGAGCTGGACATTTATTACCACTGCTTGGCCTTCGTCATGCCCCTCCAGTGATGAGATTAGCCCATCAGGCTACATATGCCCCGTTAATCACACTACGTGACAGGCAAATACAATCTAACTTATTTTATTAATATACATGGAAAGAATTTCAATGTTCTGCTCTTTGAGGATTAGAAGAAACAATGCATTGGTCTGTTGTCTTTCCCCCCCCAGTCCTCTACAATGGGCAGGACAATCCACAAGTCTTCCAGTAATTTTTCAAGAACATTTATGCGCATTGTATGTGGGACTTTTTTCCCAAAGTGAGAAATTAATCTAAGAAGAATAGCAATCTTAAACATTAGCCAACCTTAAAGGTTTTATTCACAAACTGGTTAAGAACAGTTGACAAACCCGTGACTGTTTCTATTATGCCATCCTCCCACAAATTCCATCCAAAGTTTTGACATGCTGCAGATAATTAAAATAACTCCCAAGCTAACCATTTTTAATTCAAGGCTCTTTGCTTCTTCTTGTTCTTCTCTGGCTAAACCTCTGGTCTTACATTTGCCATTTGCCCTAAATTCATCACACTTGAAAGCAAAAGCAGAGAAAAAAAAAGCTTAATTGAAAGAAAAGTGAAATTGGATTTTTGTCTTCAATCAGACAATGACACAAAAGCAGGACAGATGAGCAAGAGTTAAATCTGAAATCCTGGTGTGTGTATGTGTTTGATGTGTTCTTCTGTCCAACCTGCAGATCAATGCTCTAGAGTGCATTTGATTGAGCTGTGAATAGATCCTAGACATCTGCTTTTCTTGTATTGCATTTGAGATGATCAACTTGGTCTAAGTCTTAAGGCTTCTGGTGTTTTGGGGGTTTCTCTCCCTCTGTGCTACCCTTGAAATATGTAAACATGACCCTTCTTATTAATGAAGTATGTTTCCTTCACCATGTCTTTGGTTTCTCTCCTTTTTTTTATAACCAATCTCCCCCTCTGCCTGCCCTGTTCATTTTCCCACTTCCCTTCATTCATTCACTCACTCTCTTCCTATGTCACTGCCCCCACTTACAGCCATCCACAGTCTGAAGCTGAGTCGGACCCATGTGGATTGGCACAGCGTGGATGAGGTTTACCTTTACAGCGATGCCACTACCTCTAAAATTGCTCGCACTGTCACCCAGAAACTGGGCTTCTCCAAAGGTCAGTACAGTAATGTGTACAGTATAGTACTACAGTGTATTATCCTCTAGATATATGGATAGAGAGATAAATGAATTGATTGGTCCCAAGATGGGGTAATTAAAATGCCATGGACGTTTTTCCCATTACAAACACAGCATACAATAAAATAATAAAAATAATAACAATGGACTCTGCTACAGACTCTTGTTGTGAAATAAAATGCTCATTATAAAAACGGGCATCTTCAGAGATAATAGATCTCCTAAAGCACCTCATTATCATTCCTCTATTGCTGAGGTAAAGATGGAAAGTATGAATCTCTGAACTAATTTATGTAGCAATTCATCCACCAGTTGTTGAGATTCAGTAAACGATGTTGCTGCAGGTGCATTTGTAGTGCTCTGGCATTTTCTATCAAACATTTGTTTTAAACGTGGCTGGGAACAGCTCTCTTAAACGGATTAGCCCTGACGGTCACACACACCTATCTCTGTTCTTTAGGGGTTAATTGTAATCAAATGACCCAAGCGTAACAGAAAAGTTAGACTGGTGTTGTCACTCTAAATCTCCCACACCTATCCCCTTGTGATGCACATGACTGGAGAGGACTATAAATTCTAAATTAGGACACACTTACTGTGTCTCACCTCTTAGCCTATTTGGACTCAGAGCAGCTAGATATTTATAACCTGGCTTGGGAAATGAGTGTATTTAGCAATACAATATTGAAATATTTGTACACATCTGTGAAAAAAATCGCAAGCAAACATCCATTTACAATAATTTTCCAACCCTGCCCCTCTCTCCTCTTCCAGTCTCCAGCAGTGGAACGCGACTCCATCGAGGTTATGTGGAAGAGGCCTCGCCTGAGGACAGACCCCCTCAGACCACACACATCGTCTTTGTGGTCCATGGGATCGGACAGAAGATGGACCAGGGGCGCATTATAAAAAACACTGGAATGTAAGTAATTTAAATTTCACCATTCTGTGAAACTTTATGGCATAAAGAGTACTGAATTTTTGACAACTGTAAATGCAACAAATATTATTACTCACACTCCAACCAGCTCTACTTCACTACTTATATCTTCCTTTGAAGACACAAGTAGCATTTCCACATTAAGATGTTGATGTCTGCAAAACACCAGACAGTTAAATATTCATGAGAAATCTGTAATTCTTTATCTTAAAGAAATCATGTTGAGTGTTTCTTTATCATCACTTTTCATCTACTTTACTTCCTGAGTTGGCGGATTTTTTTTTTTTGTCGTCAATGGTTGTTGATTGATGAGGGCAGTAACATACAGTACATAACCCCACGCTACTTTGAATGTTTTTGTTTTGTTTTTATTTCCAGAAGCCATGTGACTGAAATTATATTCTGTGTGAGATGTGAACTGTGCTATAGCGACCTTCTGCTGAATCCCATGCATAAAGGTTCTATTGACTGATGGCCGTTTTTGATATCGACCTGTTTTGCAGGTTCATGTTTTTGTTCATCACCATTGCCAAGTGTGTAATGGGTTCTAATGGAATGTCCTCACAGAACAATACCTCATACAATGCCTACAAGGCCAAGAAAGTGTGATGCAACTGAAAGTCTACACGACAAAAAGGATTTGGGAGACGGCACTTTATGCGTCCTAAAAATATATCTATGAAATTCACCTATCATAATCTAGACATGTGACCTTGCTATTCAGTAAACTAACACCATCAGTTCCTCATTTCAAATCCATGCTTTAATGTGCATAATCTAATTTCAGTCATTACAATAAATATTTCATCCCATTTCATCAGTATGCTGATAAAATTTTCTTGAAAACCAAGAAAATTAAGTGTTAGCATGGCCTGATTCTGCCCACTGATGTATTAGCCAGCTTTTTGACGGCATGTCAAATTGGAGGACCAATAACAGATGTTTCTTCTTTTTCCTCTTCATCCTCTTCTTCCTCTTTTTCTTCTACTTCTCCTTTGTCATCCCCTTTTTCTTCTTCTTTTTCTTCCTCTTCTTCCTCCTCCTTTGCCTCCGGAAAGGCCTGGCGTTTTGAGGAATTTGGTTGCCATAGACACTTGTATAGAGGCTACAGCAGGGAAGTTATGAAAAGATACTTGTTAAAGCATACGGTCCTTGTCACACTGCATTCGCCTTTTTCGGTGCTACATCACTGGCATCTCACTGCATTCTCACAGTCTGGCTTTGTTACTTCGACTCGTTGCTCTGAAAAGACATAC
This sequence comes from Antennarius maculatus, assembly GCA_013358685.1. Lineage (NCBI taxonomy): Eukaryota > Metazoa > Chordata > Actinopteri > Lophiiformes > Antennariidae > Antennarius > Antennarius maculatus. The sequence goes on along the minus strand of CM023621.1, from coordinate 14,603,427 downwards.
CTGATCCTAAATATCCCTGACCCTGGACTGTGATTAATACAGTCAATAGTACAGAATGTACAGCCCGGAGTAATGCTTGTCTCCGCGTGACAAAATTATCGTCTGGCCAATGCCCGGAGCTTAAGCCAGCTAAGCACATAAAGTAGACCAAGTCGAGCTGCGGAGCGCTGTAAGCCTCACTACCAGCTTGAAACTGTGGATTATGAACAGCACACACACTTCAAGGAAAAAAAAAAGATCAAGCTGGCATTTCTAGTCAGGTTCTTTTATTTTGTTTTTTATTATGAGCTGGATTTATTTCAACTATACCATTCCCTGTGTCACCAGCAGTCATGAAGTAGGACATTGTTTGGGTGTTAAGGCAGTATTATGCTTCTGCTATCCCAAAGCTAAGTAATTAATAATAAAGTGGAACGCTCCAGCTCTGACGCAGCTGTGAGCGTCGACTGCAGGCTCCAGTCTGAATCTGCTTTCAGTGCCTGATTCACAAACCAGTCACCTAAAAGCCTCTCCCTCCATTTAGCTGAGCCAACATCCTACTTTACCTTCACCCCTCACTCTCTTTGTGTATTTAGTGTGTCCTGCCAGCTGCTGCTGCCCCATATATGACCAGTGTCATTGTAGTCATTATGTGTGTGCTGCATTGAGTGGAGCTGCTGCATCAGTGAGCAGCAAAATGGTCGTAATGTTAACAGTTAATAAAATCTGTGAGAGGACAGACCACGTAGTCTCTCTTTGATTAGACTGTAGAATGTAATGTGACGCACTCCTGACCACTCAATGTGATATTTTCAAATCAAGCCTTTTTACTTCTTTTTTACATCTGAAAGTTAATACCTAAAAACAACTCTGTATTCAAATAGTGTGTTCTGTAGCAATGAGGTGTGAAGTCTTCTTCTCACGTTTGTGCGGTATGGTGTCTGTTCAGGCTGAGGGAAGGTGTGAGGAAGATGGAGGAGAAGCACTTTTCTGAGCAAAACATCGAGCACGTGGAGTTCCTGCCCGTCGAGTGGCGATCCAAACTGGCGCTGGATGGAGGTCAGTGTTGGCATTTGAGACTGTGGACAGCTGATAACAGTACTTGAAAGAAGGGCGGTGTGATCAGATGATATAAGCTTTAACAGTCAGCTTTGGAATTAATGACATTTTTATTTTATAGGTGTAGATTAAAAGTAGCGTCTGATTGTATGAATTTAGACGCTGACGTTAAATAAGTTCTTTTAATTGTGATATTGCTGGTTTTCTTTTCTGAAGATACGGTGGACTCAATAACACCAGACAAAGTGAGAGGACTGAGAGATCTACTCAACAGTAGCGCCATGGACATCATGTACTACAACAGCCCGCTGTACCGGGATGAGGTGACAGCCAAACACTTCCAGGAACAAGAATTTAGAGTTTTATGTAATACACTACTTCCTCTTAAATCTACTGCACTCCTTATCTTCCCAGATCACCAAGGGCTTAACCCAGGAGATAAACAGACTCTACACGCTCTACTGCTCCCGTAACCCTGAGTTTGAGGAGAGCGGCGGCAAAGTTTCTATCGTGTCCCACTCCCTCGGCTGCGTCATCACCTATGACATCATGACGGGGTGGGATCCCGTGCGCTTCTGTCTGCAGGAGCATCATGCTGTGGAAGAAGAGCTGAACATGCGATGGTTATCCTACGAGGAGAGACATCTTTTGGAGCAATTAAAGCTCACAAGGACGAGGTAGACTTCTAGTTTGTCTTCAGGAACCTACAGTATGTGTATGAATTAGTTTTATGTGATAATTGGATAATACAAAGGATTTTATGTGAGCTGAGTTTCAAGATAATTTCAGAGGTTTGTTTTGTTTTCACATTTATTACCATGTTGTCCCTGTCAGGTTACGACAGCTTGAAAATCAACTCCTCACACTGGAAGCCTCTAAACCATTAGCACCCCCAGCTCTCAAATTTAAAGTAAGATGTATTATGTGAATGCTTGGCGTGTGTGCTATTACAATATGACATTTGACTACATTAATCTTAACTAATTAATCTTTTTTTTAACTCTTGAATGACTTATTATATTGTATGAAACAGAAGCAACATCACTTATTTCCTCCATAGCATTGCTGTTCACCTATTAAGGCGTTTATTCATCTTTCTAATGTTTGTTTCCCAGGTGGAAAACTTCTTCTGCATGGGTTCTCCTCTAGCAGTGTTCTTGGCCCTGAGAGGGATCCGCCCTGGTACCAGCTGCCACCAGGACCACATCCTGCCCACCACCATCTGTGGCAGGCTCTTCAATGTCTTCCATCCCACAGACCCTGTGGTTAGCCCTCTTTGATTATCCCAGCCTAATAAATTCAACTTGAGCAGTTAGAATGCTCCAATTTCCCTCAGGAATTAAGAACTCTTTTTTTTTATTGTGAATTGCTTCATTGTTGTTTTCAGGCCTACAGACTGGAGCCACTCATCCTTAAACATTACAGCAATGTTGCACCCATTCAGATCCACTGGTAAGAACTTCACAATATTTGTTGTGTGGCAGAATGTTGTCGTAAACTTTCTGAATATTTGGTGTGTGTGTGTTTTTATCTTGCTCTAGGTGTAGTGCTACGAACCCAACACCCTACGATGAGATCCGGCCTACATTCCTGAACCCGGTCAAAGACCCAACATCTGACACAGAGAGCATTCCCAGCCCAAGCACATCTCCTGTCCTTGTTCGCAGGCACTATGGAGAGTCAATCACTAGTCTGGGCAAGGCCAGCATCCTGGGTAAAACACTCAGCCTCTCAAACTCCAGTGGTGTTTGTGATTTTTTTTTTTTCATTCATGCATTTTTTAAAAAAACTTCTAATGTTTAGCGAATGAAAATTCGCTCCTTCGATGATTCTTATCCCATAGCTAAAATCTCCAGTGACATTCGGTATTGAAAGCTTTTCTTTATCAGCACTGCCATCTTGTGGACAGATTGAGAGGGATTAGGCCCTCTGTTAGATTTCAAAATAAACTAAAGGGTTTGAGTACAGGTAGTCCTCAACCTACGAACACAGTTGGTTCCCAGAGGCTGCCTATAGTCTGACATTCAAACACCAGTCTCAATGTTCGAATGTCCTCGTAGACATAAGTACATTGTACCAGGTGCAGCTCCTGCGGGTGCACCACCCACAGGAGGAGCCACAGAGATGTGGTGCGGTGTGGATTGGGCAGCAGTAAAAGGAGGGTGCTTTGGCAGTCCAATTCCAGGTTGCGGAAGCTCGCGAGAAACTAAACCAAATAATGTAAAAATTCAGGAAGCAAAGCACTGATGTAACTACTTTTCCATGTTCTTACCCAACACAACTTTTCCCCTTCACTCACATTAGGAGCTGCAAGTATTGGCAAGGGCATTGGAGGCATCCTCTTCTCACGTTTCTCCCGCTCCAACAGCCAGCCCTCGGTGTCTTTAGGACTCGAGGGAATGCCAAACACTGAGGAAGAGGAGCAGAAAAGGACAGAGAGTCAGTCGGCTTACGGCCTGTCCACATTGACTCGCCCCACCTCCCCCACTCCGGACACATCACGTTAGTGAACTTAACCTGATCGACACAAAACAATTGTAGACCGAGCCTCTCACCGGTTGGTTGGACTTACACCTATTTCTGTCTTACAGTGGAACTGGAGCGTCGCATCGACTTCGAGCTCCGAGAGGGGTTGGTGGAGAGTCGCTATTGGTCCGCGGTGACCTCACACACAGGCTATTGGTGCTCTCATGACATAGCACTCTTCCTGTTGACCTTCATATACAAGCAGGAGATTCCAGCAACTGAACCGGTAGAAGACACAGCAGAGCCAGACTGAGGAAGCACATTTGCTACAATACCTAAAACACTTGAATGGTGTCACTCATTCTTTTTTCATAGACACAAGTTGCTCATATACACTAATTGTCTTTTTTTTTTGTCTTTTGGATCAGGCCCTTTCAGAACTCTGAAGGGATAAACTGACTTCATTCCAAGATGTGCATTAATGTCACTTTTTGTGTAGTTTTTACACAAGTGCACACCTTAAAGGTGACATTGTTGTACTTGGGAACCCCTAAGGAGAGCGCCCTATGCCAGTATGACCACAAGCTAAGTAAAAGCATGGAATATGTTGCAAATAAGTTTGACAAGTCAGTGTGTTGTCTGCAAAACACGAGAGGCAGGATTTGTGTTGGTCTTACTTGATCCTTTTAATGAATGCTTAGTCTAAAAAAAACTAACAAACAAAATCAATGCCTTTCAAACTTAGCCAAATAATATTTCTGCAGATTATTTGTGTTTTGTTCTTCTTAAAAACATAGAGCATTATCCTTTCTAATCCTTGTTTGGAAGTGCAGATCCATTATTTGGAATTTGTTGTATTTTTATGTTTGCCTCTGTTAACATTGCTTGACTCTTGAAAGAAATATATACCAAATAAAAACAAGAGCAAATCATCATTTTTATATGCTACACATACCAACACCTGGAAATTGCTTGTTGTTTTTTTTCTAGACACAGGATCTCTCTCATCTTTACATTGAGATCCAAATGAAATTAGTGCAGCTAGCTGTATTTTTATTAACAGAAGAAATATTTTTCCTAGTAATTTTCAGACTCTTGTGGGTAAAAAAGAACAGATCTCATCTTGGAGGCAAAAAAAAAAAAAAAAAGCTTTTTAGCTTTAGTAATGCTAAAGCTAATTCATTCTTGGTGAAACAATAATTGGCTGAAGGTAAAAAGCTTTTTTTTTTAAATTGCAGACTCCTGTGATCCATTGCATGTCAGAATTGTTTATTTGCCTTTGTTCCATGACCAACTCATATTTCCCTCCTTTGTGTGATGCGTATGTCAGCTTGTATGATTTTATGTGGAAAAAAATGTGGTCTTCATATTTGAAAGCCTGTTTTCCAGCCAGTAGAAGTGTTACTGCCTGACTGACACTCCATGCAAATGTATCTTAAAAACAACAACTGGAGGCAGCACATCATGATTTTATTTTCTGAAAAGAACTTTGGTTACCGTCAAAACAGCTTCTAAAAAATACTCCGATACTGATGGATTGTATGTTTGTCAAATCATGTCTTTGCGAATACTCCTAATAATTTTGCAGAACTGCCTGCACGATGTCTTATTAACGTTGAATAGAATCTGCAGCTGTATTCCACACAAGGGCTTCTGCTGACTGGTCCATCATTCACTTCTGTGTTATTTATGCAAAGGCCTACTCACTGAAACCAGACTGCCTGTTAGGTGACTGTATGGGTCATTCAAGAGTTTTATGGAAGTAGGGAAAAATGAGGGAAATTATATGTATGTGTTGCTATGATCCAGTTGTTTCATTTATTGCAGAGGAAAGTAGGTATGTAATGAAGACCAATGTGTGAAATACAAGGTCAGCCCTGTTGTTGTTTATCCACCTTTTAGGTCACACTTTGTGCTTTTAGAGGCAGCAACTATGTCTCGTAAGAACTTGGACGGACCATCGTGTGTACCTGTGTTCGTGACTGTTTTCCAAAATGTATGACAATTTTTTTTAACAACCCTTGATTCAAGCACAGGTGTTTCAATTATACTCACTCTGCTACAAAAAATAAGACCTTTGCAACATAATTTAGACTATGAGCATTTAATGCGCAGAATTATGAATGACAGTATATTTTTCTTGTTAAATGCACCACGAGTATCAGGGAAATGTCTGTTGTTTCGTGTTTTGTGGACTCAACACTGATGTTGACACCAGTTTGAAGCCATTATCAAGTAAGTCCACAGCTGCATCTTTGATATATTCCAAGGTTAACGAGAAAGGATCTGCAGCCATGTGTAATCAGTTACTATGTGTGAAAGAATAATATGCATTGAGGTCTATTGGCATTTTGAAAGAAATGTGTGCAATTTGTGTGTAACAGCGTTGCTTTAACTTTGAACAGAAGTCTGGAAAAGTGTTTTTGTCTGTCCTTAGAGTTGTGCAATAACCCATGCCTGTAATGGATTCTAACTGCCTTCCAAAGCACTGTATTTATTTTCTTTCATTAAAGTTTTTTTTTTTTTTGGATATGACTGTTACTTCTTCGTCTGTCACATCCCACGCATAGATGAAGGAATGAAATACGGAAATTTAATTCTGTTTTCTACATTTCCAGTGAAAGATTATCCCATTGCTCAGTTCCATGTTGATTTTAGAAGACAATAGAACTATTTGTTCATCTGAAGCTCAGATCAGATTCTTTCCAAGGCGACCCCTGGTCTTAATTACATAATTGATTTATAGATCGTGAATGGACGGCATTGTAATACAGAAGAAGTAATGGTTTCCACACGAGTTACAGCTTTAATGACGTTAAGCAACATCTGCAAAGGTTAGGCTCACAGATGGGAGTAGTTAAAACAGAAGGGACTATGAAATATTGAATCTGGCCCTGTTGTTTCGTTTGTGGCCACTAGAGGTCAGGCAGTCACAGGAAATGCACTTATTAAACTAAACTACAGTACTGTAACTTCGTCCCGTTTATTGCCTTTAATTAATTGATTGTGACAGCTCCTCAGTTGCTTTTAATTTCATCTGTATGCCAAATAAAAAATCACACCAGTCACAAAAGCAGAAAAACAACTTTTATTTCTAAAGATGACTCACAGACAAACTAAACCCTCTTGACGGCCTCCCCTCACATCCAGCATCTGTCTCCTCTCTCTCTCCTTCACCTCCTCTTTCCTCATCTACATCCCCAGCACCCATCCAGCCAAAGCCCCCTATCTGATTCTCCTGCTCTGCTTCTGACTGACTCGAGTGTTTACACTGCAATTAAAACACAGCCTATAAAAGGCAAGGATTTAGGTGCCAGACGCCGACGAGGAGGTCAAAGCAGTGGGGAAAGTTTATAAATCGCTTTGATGCTGACTGCAGTTTGAAAGTCTAGATTCCTGAGTTGGAGGTTTGGCGCTGCGCAACTTTGCTGAGGACAGAGCCAGAAACACTCATGATTAATGGATCTTTGCTGTGGACCTCTTGGAGAGTGTGTGTGGTGGGGTGTATTTCGTGGAAAGAAAGGAGGGGGCTGCCATTCTCTTCCCCATCTTAATTTGTCATTTGTCTGATCCATCCATTGAGTTGTATGAAGTATTATTCACCTGAATCAAAACAAATCAAAGATGATATCATTCCCAGTAATAAAGAAAGCAGATTTTGCATCTCGTTGCTTTCTTTCACAAAAATCCCAATGCATGCAGTCAACACATATGCTATAGTGGAGGACGGGGAAAATAAAAGATTGCTAAAAATCATATTGCCATAGATAAGTAGAAAGTAGATTATTTTCTTATCATTACAGGATTGAGTCTATAGGCAGCTGTACACAATTTTAGATGTTTGCAAATAAAAAGAAGCTTCTCTGCATTCTTGTTACTTTCTGAAATAAGATTTCACACAAGATTAAATAATTACATAGAACTTGTCACCTTAGAGAGTATTTAAGTATAGTTAACTATCTGATTGCATGTATGTGATGTGTCAGGAATAAAAGTAGGCCCAGATTTCTGTGGTGATTGGCTTTACATCTCAGGTATTCCACTTGCGCTTTACATTGCAATATAATTAAGTCTACACTGAAAAGAACACACCAGAACTGCAAAAGTGACAACAAATAAAATGCCTTGTTAGTCTTTGCACTCACTCCCAAGGGGAAAGACCCAAAGGTCCCTGTGTGCTGCTGCTGGGTTCAGCAGAACTAGCATTGCCATAAAAGGCAGCTCAAGATCTTAACTGCACGTCCATCATCCCCACCACTAACCCATGAATTGTGTATCGTGGAGACTTGTGGTAAAAAAAAAATACATGTCATATACAGTACACTAATATGTGTTATTTTTGTACAATTTAACATATTGCATATTTTTCCTGTATGCATTAATATTCTTCTGTTGGAGCTACAAAAGTTGAACATTTAGTTTTGTTTTTTTTTTATTTTCCCGGATCTATCTGCACTTCTACCTATAATTTCAGCTTGAGAATATAGATTGCAAATGCCCCTAATAGTCTTTTTCTTTTCGAAGTAAATTCACCTGAAAAAAAATATTGTACAACAATTGAGTGAAGGTGAGTCACTGAAACCATTTGTTGAGAAAGATGGGAAAATCTGATCAGATAATGCAAAAAAAAGTAATATTTATGTATTTGTTTATTTATATGTTTTTATTTATTTATTATTAATTTTTTAGATGAACATGTAAGGTCAAAGAGGGAGAAGTGACCCATATTTCTGTTTTGCCGGGTCCGGCGTGTGTGTGTGTGAAAGCGGTGACGGGGGGGGGAGAAGGGGAGGTGGGGACCAGCGGGCGAACGGAGAAGCTCCCGGTATGAAAGGAAAAGTAGGATTGGACCTGTGACGTGATCCGCTGCTGGAAAGAGGGAGGGAGAAAAGAGGGACGGCTGGACTCCATTAAGCCCGAAGCCTGCGGGAAAACTGTTTGGGATACTTCACTTCTCGAACGACTTCTTCGGGAATTTCTCTTCTCTCTATTGTCTGGGAACGTTTTCTACATGAAGTAAAGAGGGCGAACTTGTTTTTTTTTTTTTTCGTACGGTGTAGTCGACTCTATTAGTGTGTTTTTTTTCCTCTTTGTGAAGGTGAGTGCTCGTCCTTAAAGCTTTGCTCGTTCGCTGATATGAAATATGAAAACGTATTAGTTTTTTTTGTTGATGACGTTTCTCTTCGTGTTCCCTCCAGCCTCGCGCCTCTGCTAACAACTCTGGCTAATTTAAGCTAGTTTGTTCGCTTCTTTTAGGCGGACTTTCCACCAAACTTCGCCCGCTGTGGGGAGAATGTGCTCGGAGCCGGGAGGGCTGTTGTATGGAGTAGCTTACGTAATTAGCTAGCCCCCGTGTCTATTTGTAAGACTTCCTTTACCGTTATTTTTAACAGGTGAGCCGGCTCGTTGGCGGACATGAACGCCGCTAGAGCGTCCTTGGTGAACTTGTAGCCCCCCGGGCCCGCAGCCCTTTGTTCGGCCGTGTTTATCGACAAGTCTCCGTGTCTGATCGCAGCCCGTCTGGGATTGACAGGCTATCATAGAACTATTATTATTATTATTATTATTATTATTATTATTATTTAAATGATCGTACGCGACAATAACCACCGGGATGGGCACGATTTTTCTGCTGTTATTATATTAAAAAAATCATCCCTGATTGACAAATGTTCACCCATGATTTAAATCACGTCATCGTTAACCACGGAGGTAATAAGCTAATGTTGGAAGTATTTATCACTTGTATTAAAATATAATTAAAAAAAAAATGCTCTAATGTGGTTCGGGATTTAAAAATTACACAATTTGATGCATAAAAACTAAAACTAAAATCAGAAATCCCACCGGTATAATGGGAAGTCTTATGAATACTGTCTATGAATACAGAAAACAGAATTCCTTTTTTTTTGGTGTGTGTATCCAATGTAATCAATCTTTGACAACACTTGGGTCCAAAAATATGATTTAATGTGTAAGATTGCCTGCAATTTGTCTTTAGTGGTACATATTGTTCAAACTCCAGGATGGAACAACCTCTTCATGCCTTTGCAGTGATGAAAGCTGCCAAAGCTTGGAGAGGGGCGATAACAGAACTTTGGGTTTGTGAGTTAACTTATTAACAAGAAACCTTCTATTCAGGACAAGGAACATGAGGCAAAGGCAGTGATGGACAAGTCATCCTGTATGTCTTACCATACCATCATGACATCACAAATAGAAAATCATACCTCATGTCAAAACATTATGCTGAATTTGGAAGCATTATCTATCTTCAGGAATTAAAAAAGAAAAGTTAAATCCAGGAGTACTGCAGTGGGGAAGAAACACTGATATAGTTTTTAAGTCCTCCATATGTCAATGGAAAAACAAAAATTGTTTATGGACAAAGTATTGGAGTGTAGATTTCCGTTTGAATGCTTGACAAATAATGAAACTTTTTTCTTCATTGTTCAATGTTGTTCAAATTCCTCATTCCCAGCATGACACACTGGCTGTTTGTTATAAATCTGTGGTCCCATTCCAAGCTGGCATACAGCAACCCCGATGACATCACAGTAACCACCAGAAACACTGGTTTGGACTTTGGGAACTCTTCCTAAAAAGCTGAAGCTGTTACATAGACAAATCAATGATTACTATTTGTACCAACCATGACCATCGATTGATCACGTGTTCAGTGATTGGATTTGGATAGCATAACGTATGGCTATTGCCACATAGTCTGTCGTTCGATTGGTTTCTTTAAAGCGGTATCAAATCTCTACCATTGTAATCAAAGACTCAAGTGAAATGAGTCTGACTTGACTGCAGTCAAGTCAGTTAATTTGCAGCAATTTTCTGTAAACATGGTTAGAAATTAGCTAATGGTTTGAAAATGTGCTGCAGTTATTTCTCTAGACGGGTAATGCATTCACTTGACACCAAATTTCTTCCTTCTATGGAGGTCCAAAGGTTGCTTTTCACTCCAGTGTCCAGACAAATGGACCTTTCCATTTCTGACCGTGGGTGTCTGTTTGACAGGATGGCGCTGGACGGGATCCGGATGCCTGATGGCTGCTACGCCGACGGGACGTGGGAATTGAAAATGCACGTCACTGACCTGCACAGGGACGTGTCGCTGAGGGTCACTGGGGAAATCCACATCGGTGGAGTCATGCTCAAGCTCGTGGAGAAACTAGGTATGCATGAATCTCACTTTCATGGTTGTTTTTTCAAAAATGCACTGAGTCTTCATATTTAATATACATTCCTTGTTAGATAGAGGTGATTTGGTTTGCTGTAATGAAGTCCTTCGCCTTTGACTTCAATGTTGCTTCTGTTCATTGTAGAAAATGTGTGCGTCAATGGCCGAAGGGGAATAAATGCCTTTATAGTTGTCTATCTGAGAGGTGTGAGATTCCATCAAGTAAACATTACCTCCAGTGTTAAAACACACAGATAGTTTCAGAATACAAGATAAAGTTAAGAATAGATTTTCTCCAATTTCATGGTTCAGATCTCCACTAGGCGGAGTTTAAAATGTATTTGTTGCATCACAGTAGCTCAGACTCCTCTTTTAGGTTTTTGAACTATCAGAGATTAACAGTTTTTTTGTTACCCATCAGGGAATGTAGGTCAGTAACCCAAGTTATAAAGAAATGGTACACAGCCTGCCTCCCCAACACTGTATCGTGCACTGTTCTGTAGCTGCAATTACGCACTTTACAGATTCGGGTGCAAGAAAGCTAAAGGACTCCTCTGTTCCGGCCACTTGAGCATGGCTCTGTTTCATAGAGGTTAGAGAAAGTTCAATAGTGGTGGTCGCCTGACTTGGGAGTGACAGTGCGTTGTGTGTCGATGTCGCTCAAATGCTGAGCATTCCTGTTGCGCTCCAAGGTTTTATTCCCTGCCCATGCTCCCATTTTTAGCTCTCCTGTTGGAGCCCGGCATAACTGAGGTCTTTGTTTTCTGTGGTCGGCTTTGCTGTGCTGCATCTCTGCTAGAAGAGCGCAGTGTTGCTGCCGCGTGTGGGATGACATGAATTCATTGGTCCTCCCCACCCAGCTTCGCTCAAGGCTTGGCCTTATCCATTGTTTGAGTTATGTTAGCTCTTTTTGTTAAAGATCTGGTTGAAGGGTATGACTTTCCATGATATGACACCTTCTTTGTGTTGTAGAGTGGGGGAAGTGTTCCACCATTTGCTGTTTGTGTGTTGAATGTTGGAAAAATTGGGTATATCAGAATAGTAATAACTTTTAAGTATTAGCTTGTTCTGCACAGCCATTTTGAACATCAATTTCAGTTTCTATTTTTGCTGATGACTTGTCTTTATTTTTTGTTATCTGCTCAGGATTCCGGTGGCTTAAGGTCATCATGTTGACGACAGTTTGGATTGGTCCAACATGGTTGGATGTTTATTCCTCCAAAGAGAAATAACAGGATGTGGGTGTGCGTGATAGTTTCTACCACTGTCTTATCACAAATATGATTCAGTTCCATCCTTTTTTGCTGGTATTGAACTTAATGAAATCCCCTGTGTTTTCATACTAAAATTGCCATTATTTCAGTGAAAGTAGCTCACCGAAGCACAGTTAATGCTAATAGAGGTAGAATTTAATGTTTGAGGCCCTTAACTTCTGTTAGAGATTATGTTTTGACTTGAATATTTCCTGCTATTCTGAATCAAAGGGTTGTTTTGCATTGTAATCATTAACCCGTTCACAGCATGAGTTTTCCTCGTAATTGGCACACACTGCAGGACGCTGCACATTATCCACAACAGTTTTTTTTTTTGCATTTGTGGAGGTAGTAGAGGTATAAATGTTTGTAATGTCCAAAAAAATACAATTTTTTTTTAATAATCAGATGGAATATTTTTTAATAATCAGTTGGAATATTATTTCTGTTTTGAATTTTGCCTGCATTTTGAAGAACAAGCATAGAATACTAAACAGCGTTTGTGTCACACATCACCCCTCTTCTTATCGAAGAACTCTGATATATGCATTGTGAACTCCCACACTGAGGCAATAGCTTGAAGAATGAGCCCTGAATCACTTACAATATGTTAACTTGAAAAACTTAACTATTTGTTTCGTCCTCTGACTCCGACCTGCTCCTGTTAGTGTGACACCTGCTGGTCACCTCCAGTGATGTCACTCACCCATCGATGGGGCAACAGATGTTGGATCGTGGGAATTCTGCCTGGCTGCTGTATACGTGTAGATTTACACGTACTTCCAAGTGTTACTGTCATAAGAGACAAGTGGACACATCAGAGTTTCTGAAAGCAGTGACTTTCAGTGATTCCACCAGTGTCTTTTGGAAAGACACTGGTGCAATGACACAATGTCTCTCTCTCTCTTACGCAACATGAATGACTGACCTTGTGTTTCAGGAATTGTTTCCCATATTGCAGCTAGTGTTCAGTTTTCTTGTCACCATGCCTTTTTTTGACAGTTTTTTCACTGTGTGAAAGTCTACTGATGTATTTCCTATATTTGTGTTTGTGTGTGTGTTCATTTATTTCCAACTCGTGAACAGGGTTACGTGGGGTTGTGGGTGGGTGTGTCTTGTCCACGTGTCCCACATCTGTCTTTTGCCCCTACCTTGGAGCTGCAGGTCATCTCATTGACATTGCAGGCTCAAATGACCTTTGATAATGGATTAAATAGACAAATGCCAGGAAGGCACTCAGCTATTGATCAGAGTAGTGAATTCTGCATCCATTTCCCAATCAGCCCTTCAGGATTTTAGTATTTAAAGCCACCTGATTGACTACCCTTAGTCTCCTGACCCTGTAATCTTTTCATCCTTGATTTACTTACTTATTAATGTTGTTGTTATACTTAGCTGAGGTTTTCCAAAAGTGCTGCTTTACTCTCTAAAAGCTTATATCGGGCTGTTTACAAAGGAAAATAAATGCTGCACAAGACATTAGCTGGTGGGATTTTTATTGTATCTCAAGGGATTATTACTGAGGTACATGGCTTTTTAGTCTTGCAAATTGTTGTTAACCGTAACTGCTTTGTGTTTCCTCACAAGAGCATGGGACATTTTCTTAGATTGATGATTTTAGAACCATGAAAAGGAAGTTTATGAGCTGTAATCTACCTCACGATTTCTCATTCATGAGCAAGGACTGTGGGAGGTTACGCAGGAAAGACACACACACAGACACACGCATAGCACATGTGCCAGATGTGCATATAAGTCTGCTAAATGGTGAGAAATGCTTCCTCAGAATTGTAGTAAAATGACTATTTGTTCACGGGCATAACTAGTTTGGTATTGTTAAAAATCATTATAAATTTCAGAATTCAATTTAAAGTGTTCCAGATTTGTTTGGGGGCATTTGAACGCAAAATGTTCGCGTCACATATCCCATAGACCTGGGATTTGTGAACTGATGTCTTGGCATTAGTCTGCGGTTATAGACGTTTTGGTTCCAAGTCTATTCCTTTTGTCCTTGGCTGCCTTTATTGGTGATTAATCTTGCTCTCGTGGCTGCCAACAAATATCGCTACACAACTGGAGGTACATTGGTGGTTTTGGCTGTGCTTGACTTCGTGAGTAGAGGGACTGGATAGAGAACGGAGAAAAGAGGGGAGAGTTGAGTATAGTCTTGGACTCTGTGTCTGCCTTCTAGCAGTGTGACGTTAGCCACACTGCTAGAATTCCATAAAAGTCTTCGATGAAGCAGGAAATGACTTCCTAGGTTTGGCATGTCACAGTCATTGCTGGATTCTCTGTTGCTTGCTTCCACTACCTCCCCATTTCCTTCTCAAATCTCCTTCTTTTCCTTTCCCCCTTTTTTCTGTCCTTCTTTATAAAGAAAATTCCACCTATTTTTAAATTTCGGAAGCGTCGTATTTAACACCATGCAATTATCCAGCCACGTTGCAAAGCTTAAATAACCAATAGCATTGTTCAGTTTGTTGCAGATTCTGCTGACTGAAACGTTCCATAAATAGGACTTGCGCAAGCTAATTGGTCCAGTGTGACTTGGAGAGTTCATGTGTATGTTTCCAGTGAGTGGCCTGCAGTTTTTGGCTGCTACATCACCAGTGAGCCACAGCAAATATTCCCTGTAATGTTAGAGAAAACGTGTGTTTTGTATTTGCACTGACCTAGATATTCATATCCCAAATTTCCTCGTTCTTTTCTGGGTCTTTATGGTTCATGTTAGCTACATGATTGCTCCAAAATGTTTATTTTTTTTCTTCCTATTTATAGGAAACTCTTAAAGCAAATACCAGTTATTATTATAATGTTCAGTTAGAAGAGTAAAATTAGACGTGCCTTTAAGTGTCCTCTCAGTATCGTTTGGGATAGTTCTGCTTGTTAGATATTGAATTCAATACCTTTCTTTGGATTCCAAGGTACTTTTTGGCGAGAGGTTGCAACAACCAGGGGGAGATGACTTCAGTATGACAAAGGAATCCAAGTTTCATTAGGAAACAGATGCGATTCAACACAGGATGCTTGACTTCCTTTGTTTTTTCTTCTCCCTTGTGCTTTCCTTGCATTCCTGCCTTCCTGCCCTTCCATTCTCCCCCCACCCCAACTGAGGAGAAAAAGAGCAAAAGATAAGACTGGAGATAACAAAGGAATATCTGTGTTAATTATGTAAGCGCTATGAGCACAACTTGCAATTCAACGTTCAATATATCAAACCAGAAAAAAACGGTATTCCTTTAATAGTTTGGTTTCAAGGCTCTACCTCATATCATCTTGCCGTCACACACAGATCTGCTCTATCACTTTGCTTAATGAGAATCATTGATTGTAAATGTGGAGCCCTCAATAAATACCTGGCATCTTGAAGTGAGAAACCGCCCGGCAGCCTGTGTGATCATCCTGCTCTCCAATCTCCGATAGGAAGTAGTTAGCCTAAGTAGTGGTCCTGCCCAGGCCAGTAACTTCCTGTTTCACTAGTTAGATGCTACAGTGATTGTGCTGAAGACCCCTGGCCTATGTATGTATTCACTTACATTCTCATTATTTTTACTGTGTATTATATTTAATTGTTGGCCTCAAGGTTTAATCTTAACTTCTCATCCAGTTTAATGCAATGATGCAGTTTATTGTTGTAACACACCTGTAACGTCGGAGGAGTAAATATGCCTCCGTTCTCTGCACGCCTTTCATTCATTTAAACTAAATACCCACACCTCTCATCTTTCTCTGCACTCCCTCTGACAGAACAAAGTGCGAGAGGTGTTTGTTGTCATAACGAAGGGATGAAGCCTCGTTCAAGGTGGTTCTGTACAGAGGTTAAATAGTTTAACTCTACTACTACTACTAATACTACTACTAATACTAATAATAATAATAATAGTAAAAATAATATAAAATGGCTCATGCTGGATTCAAGCCAATTCTGTAATGTCAGACAGACTTCTCCATTTGATTCATCGTGGAAGCAGCAATGACTTATTTTCCTTGTGTAGTCCTGCTGTACGTTGTTCAAATGTTACCTTGGACTTGTGCTCACCAGCTTTACTCAATCTGAATTGTTACGTTAAAAAAAATCTCAGAGTATCAACAGAAATTTGGTGAGAGCAGCTGAGCTTCCTGTTGAACTCGGACGCTTCAGCTGGACAACCGATCACAGTCCTACAAGGACGTCTGGCAGGATGCATGGATGGATAGAAAGGCAGATGAATATTGTTTATCTGCTCCATTGATCTCAGTCCCAGTACTTCTTGTAACACCATTATTTTGCCGTGTCCCTGAACACTTAATTGTATAAAGCTGAGTCGGGGCAGGAGGAGACAACCCTTACTGTTTTCCTGTGTTTGGAAAATGACACAAATGGATACAAACTATCTGTCTCTAAGGAGGATTCCTCTAATGGCCCTCCTAACCTCTCCTAATGCATCAAAGCCAGAACTGTTGCATTGCTTTTCCTATTGTTGCTGGCTGGATGTGCCCCAGATGGAAAGCATGTATTGCATTATGGAATAAATATTGTAATAGTAAAGCCTTAGAGACATGAGCATGATTGTAAGTTTATATATGTGTTGACATAGAAAAGTGTCTGGATCTGAACTTTGTATGTGGAAGCGTAGTTGCTTTACACATTTTAATGCCAGTCATGACCTTTTAAAGATATTCTATCCGTGATGTAGAAAGAAAGTGACCCAGATAAACCTTTTGTTTCTTATTACTGCAGCCTTAAATGTCAACATTCGGTGTCTCGAAGTGAAGTAGCGATTGACTTCCAGCTGAATCTGGGTCTGATCTGTGCTGCATATTTGATGCATGTGATAAATGTCATGTTATTGATTATTGGCATGGAGCTGAGCTGTGCTTTATATCAAAAATAACAGAAACAATCTCGGCTAACCCTGTTTAACTGGTTGTCATTGAAAGGGTTAGGCTTTTCATGGTATTTGTTATAGAACGCCAGAGGGAGACCTCTAAAAAGCATGAAAATATTAGTGAAGTATTTCATCTCTCTAGGGTCAAAGTTAAAATCCTGTATTGCATCGGTTTACGCTATTTGGTATCAGAACAATATAATTTTATGGAGATGTATCTGTTGTCTGCCACACAGGTATTATCATTACCTGTGTTATATCCTCATACATTTGCTATTTGAAATTAATGCTATCTATTGTGAACAGTACAAGGATGTGTGTCTAAAAGCCATTTACAGTGGATCTAATTTAAGGACAGCTTAGAACAGTTGCTGTCTCCATGTTTGCTTGTCAATACCAGCCTTGTCAATACGGAGGATATTTTTAAGTAGAGACAGGTTTTCATGTGGTAGAAGAGGATAAATTGTTTGAGTGTGTCTGTGTGTACGTTCAAGAGGGAGAACAAGATTGCCAAACTTGCTGCTCCATGTCATTGTTTTATGTGAAAACGGCTCCGTGGCCGTGCTCCATTGCCTTGAGGCGTCAGCCAAGAGTCGCCAAGGAAACTGCATGACTGGTCCGACCAGGCGCAACCACAATGTTTTTATCAGCTGATGGCTGGAAATGACAAATCGTCAGACTGGTCACGGTTGTCACTGATGGTGAACGTCTCATCTCTAACAGCTCATGGAAAATACCCTGTGTTCATACAGATGGGTTCAGCTGTTCCTCCCTTCAGGTGGAGGAACAGCCCAGAGCAGCAGCATGGAATTCTTTTATCTTTTGAGCCTAAAACCCTTTGTCACACCCAGAACTAGAGCAATTCATCGACTAATTGATTCGTTGGTGGAAAACTATTAAATCACTGATAGCTATAACCCCAGACACTTGACCGTTCCCTCCATTTGAGGATATTGAATGCTCAGCAGATGAATTAATAATGAAAATAATCATTAATTATAGCCCAAGTGTCATCATGGCTGGACTACATGGTGTGCATTAAAAAGAATCAATTTATCAGTCTATTTATACTGAACTTAATTCAGCGTTTATGTTCAGATTTTCCATTAAATGTCATGACAGCGGAACGTATTTTTCATCAAAAATTGCACCTATCAATTTTAATACCAAAGTGATCAAAAATTCCAGAAAAATAAACGTGGTGAACAGTTGAGCATTACATTGAATGTTGTGAATCTGTGTGTGTGATAAGGTCGATGATGTTGTAGTATCCTCATGGCTTCGGCTGCTTCTCATATTATTGGATGCCCAATGTTAGCTCATCCTCCGTTATTCTTATATCTTTTCTTTTTCGTGCCGTTTTGTATCATTCCTTCTTTCTCCTCCTCTCTACCGCGAACCAACTCCCCTCCCTCTCACAGACCAGCCTCCATAAACAAAGCCGTCTCCTAATGTAAACACCATAGTTACTCCAAATAGGTCGAGAGCAGAAAGGAGGGATGAGCAGGAGAAGGAAGAAGGGACCATTTCCTGTGTCATCCAAATGAAAACCCTGGATGCATTTGGCTTTGGTGTTTTTGCTTTTAGCTTCACTGCTTTTCAGACAAGTCTATATATATTAAACCATGCCTTCTTAAAACCATGATTTCTTCCTGTTGTATTTGGTGCACTGAGCCGAGGAAGCGGTCTCGGTCAGGCGCTGCAGAAGTGATGGTGGCGAATGAATGAAAATAACTGAGTCGGTCAAAATTTATGGATTAATTTGCCAGGTTAAAGCATGCACACACATGCTAATGCATTTAATGGATGAATAAGAACACCATTGCTTAGATAAATCCGCAAACCTGTGTGCATGCACTAACACACAGATGCACAATCTCTGGATCATCTTTCACAACCTGCAGAGGTCATAAAACATGGTTTTGCCGTTCTGTTTCCCCTCCCCTTGTCTTTCAAGCTTTCCTTTTTCGAGCACACACACAGACACACACGCACACACACACACCAATCACTCTACTGCAGAGCTGTGGGTCCACATTTAATGCACCCAATTACTTAGACCCCCTCTTCTCTGGCTGTTGCATTACGTCAGGCTTGGCAGGCTGTATTTTTAGCTCGAACAAGTCAGCTCCCTCCTTCTCCATGGGTTCAGTTGCCGCCTTGTTGCTGAAAGAAACCAATGGACCCCTCCCCAAGCTATCCTCGTCCAATCAGAACAAATAAAATGACTGTGCAACGACGCAAGTCAGCCATAGGAAAGACCGTGTCAATTAAGGTTTTGTTCATGGGCGGCTACAAAAAAACAGCAGAGGCCATTTAGAGCTTGTTGAGGGTAACATGGAGCAGCCAGGATTTTTATTCATACCTCCCCACAAGCTGTACATTGGTCATGCATGCTGAGTATGAGGATGTTTCTATGGACTGTGGTCTGCGGCGAAGTGCCAAGTGTTAGGCTAGGCGTTGTGCATTACCCTGAGACGCCAGAAATTACAAGGTTCTTGGTGGAAAAACTGTGACTGGAGTTATGAAAATATATTCTGGTCTATTTTCAAATTTCAGATCGTTGCTCCCTCTCATTATTTGAGCTTTAATAATGGCATTGCACATTAGCTGGAGCAGTTTCTTTTTAAACCAGCGATGAGGTTGTGTTCTGCACAGCTGAGGCAACGGACCGGAGTGATGACAGCCAGACCCCACGCTACCAGACTAACTAACAGAGGGTCTCAGAGAGAAGAGAGACGGGAATGTCCTTACTCAAGTACAAAGTGTTTTCCCCTTGGTGTAAACAGTATAAAACCCAACTGCTTGACAAACAACTCCCCCAGCCAAATCCTCTCTCCCCCACCAGTCCCTCTCCAAAAGTCTCTCACAATGACACACGCATTGAGATGCTGGTCTTCTATACTCTATACTATTCTATACTCATCTTCTATAAACTGTTATCCTCTCCCTATTGATGGTTGCTTTCCTCACATCACAGCAGTCTACTCTCTGGTTTGAAGCAGCCATTCTGTTGGTTCTCCTACTTACCATCTAATCCCATTCACTGGGCTTTAAATCGGGGTCAGCACCGGCGTGTCGGCGATACATGGGGGTGCCCCTATGTAAAGTTAAGGTCATAGGGAAACAATAGCAGCACACAGAAGCAGAAGGGCAGTCAAGGTTTAGGTTACCATGGCGCCAAGCTGTCGGACATATGGAGGACTGTTGAGCTGCATTGAGAATCATCATCGTTGTTACTATATTCCTTTTAGCGCGAGAGGAAGCGACGTGCATGCATCAGTAGTGGAATAATTCCAGCTTGTTGGTGCTGATGTTTTCTACATTTTGTGTGTTAAGCATCATAAAGTAATTTCCATTATGGCTGCAGTTTTTTCCATTAGTAGATGCAGCCTCCTTTGTATAAATGCAGTGTTGTTGCCACATGATGTAATGTGCCATCAACCTACAATAGAAAATGGATGCACTTCTCATTGAGGGTCAAAATGAAGCTCTTATGTTTGACCACAGGAGCATTCATATAACTTGGCTGTTTGCCATCATACACTACAGTGATCAAAATCAGTATATGCTTCAGACGATCTTGTTACTGCAGCTGTATAGAATTTAAGTCAGATTGACTGCTTTGATAAATAACTACTGATTGAGGTGGAAAAAAGATGTCCGTCTGGGTCCTCTCAGGATTCACAGTCATCGAGGAAAGGCCGGAGAAGCGACGATGACGTACGTGGGTGGAGGAAATGAAAACCCTGCATGGGAAGTGCTTTTCTTGACTAATGCCGGAGCAATGACATCACCACTTGGAAAGAAACAGGGAAAAGTGTAGTAGGCTGAGAAACGATAGCCTTATTAGAACCTTCGAAACAATCAACCAGAATCTGAGATGTCAAGTAACACATTCAGTACAGTATGAAAAAAAATCAGTCAACACATAGAAGTATGCGGGTTTCACCTTCTCCTTTGAAGCCAGATACACGGTGACAACAGAAGGTGTGCAGCTTTGTGCTGTGCCCCCCTAGAGCAAAAAAGACTGGGAGCTATGAGGGGGCTTTGAGTGGCTTGTATCTGCTTTACGGATCACGGTGCAGCCTTGGAACAAAGGAGGAGGTATGAACCTGATATCCCCATGGTGTCACACAAACAGCCACGTCTTTCACACACACAGATGTCTCCTCCCCTTCACTTTGACCTCACCGCCCCTGTGCAAACATTCACTCAACCCCCAACAACCCAACCACAAAAAAAAAAAAAGTCAGACCTCATTACTGAAGATGTACTTGGTGACCTCAGATCATTTTAGTGTGATCAACAGTACGACAACCCTAGATGTGACAAATTATGCAAATAAAAAGTTGTCGTGTTTACTGCTGATGATGAAAACGCATCCTTTCTCCTCCTTCCCTCCCCTCCACAGATGTGAAGAAGGACTGGTCGGACCATGCTTTGTGGTGGGAGAAGAAGAAGACATGGCTGCTGAAAACCCACTGGACTTTAGACAAGTACGGCATCCAAGCCGACGCCAGGCTGCTCTTCACGCCGCAACACAAACTGCTGCGTCTCCAACTACCCAACATGAAGCACATGAAGGTCAAGGTCAACTTCTCGGACCGTGTCTTTAAGGCCGTGTCTGACATCTGCAAAACTTTCAGTAAGTTGAACAATTGACAGGAAAGCAGAGTGGCGTTCATAGATTTAGTTGATGTGGAAAAACAGTTGAATGTGAGACGATGTGTGACTGACTGGGAATGTATTATGGAAATAAGCACAGAATGGGGGTCCAGTCTACTTTCAGTCTGCTGTTGCTAGACTCCTGAACCAATCCCCATAACTAATTCCTTTTTGGAAAGATTCAAGAAATCAAATTTGATTTTTTTCCTTTTTTTATGTATGACAGTTTGTTGTGTTAAATAACCTTTATGTATAAGTCTCCTGTTCTTAAGTCACTGGGGTCACATCCTGTGACCTCGGCTCCACCCATCTCAAATTTATGTTTTGTAAACCAAGATTATCAAAGTGTCTCAGACTTATAACACATGTGAATGCTGAAATGCATGTGATCTTGTACTCTTACTCACTTTTACCTCTTCTGTTGGCATGTCTAAAATTAACTGTTCCCTGGGATTTTAATAGTATCCAAGGTTCGCACACTCAGACATTATGGATATATTCATCGCTGCCTCTACCCTGTTCCGTCATACACATGTCAGAGGTCACACACCGGACCACAGTGACTTCTGACCTGCTAACGCCCAGACGCCACCCTTTCCCACTTCAACTTAGTCACTGTCTCCAGTGGGGTTTGCTGGTTTGTGGAGCACCCACCAATATAAGTGCCTCCATTAGGCAGGGTCATACCACACCTGTTTGTGTGTTTGTCACACACAACAGGCAGGAGCTCCAACTTCAACTGCTTTGCGCTGTTTTACAAGCAGGGGTCCACCTCATTCTTAACTAGGCAAGAATGAAAAAGTTTTAAGTTTTACGAAGCTGTGGGCCTTTTAACAAAATAAAAAGACCAAGTGTCTTTTTGTTTGTTCAGGATGTACAGAAAGACTTTTTTTTTTTTTTTTTAAAGCAGCAGCAGGGAGGTGGGGGTCAAGGAGGGCAGGAATAGTTAGGAATGTGCCTGTTGCTTCTGTAATAAATTGATTTCAGCTTGAGTTGCAGACAAATTTTCTTTTGGTTAGTAGTACATATCCTGAAGTTTTTGATGTCTTGCCAGAAAAAAAAAAAAAACCCAGAATGTACCATGAGAGCAGTTGGAAAGCTCTTAGCTGGAACTGTGGGGCATGACAGCTGACTTCCAGCTGGTCTGGAAGCCTTTTATTTTATTTTATTTTTTTGCTATCAGGGTCAACTTTGAGTTTTACTATTTCCTGTACAGAGTTTCTGCTGACTCCCTGTGAGCTGTGCGACCTAGAGAATCAGAGCGAACAGGAAGAGATGAGCCCTGTCCAACTAGCCTCTGCTCCAGACAGCAAAAAGGGGGGGGGGGTGGTGGTGGGTATAATGCAAGACAGAAACCCAGAGGAAACCATTTGAGATTTTAGTTCACCTTCTGTCTCCAGTTCATACTAATTTTCTATCTGGGCTATTTTTGCTTCGGTGTATTCAGACTGAAGCTAATTCCTCTTCCAGAACATTTTATCAACATGCATATCATCATATTTTTAGGTGCAACAATCTTATACTCCTCTTTTAAATCTTTTGTTCCACTCATTACATACATTAGAAAAGTGTTGAAAATCAACACAACTTCATGATTTGAACTATGAAACCCATTACCACCGCTTTACTACGCCCGTGTCCATGGCAGCTGTGTCGTGACACAGATACGGTCCATCTGGGCTGGTCGGGACCTGAGAAGACTCAGCAAAAGGATTGATGTGCTGTTACACATGAAGATCACTCGGTCTACTCCTCTTTTGACCTCTGATTCGGTTTGGCAGCTCTTACATCCAGGGCTTTAGCGATCTTTTTATGGAAAAAGAAAATATGAAGGGGTGGGGGTTTCCCAAGATCACTTGGGAAACCCCCACCCAAGTGATCTTGGGTGGGGGTTTTCAAACTTAAATTCTCAAATTTAAGTTTGAGAATTTGTTGAAGGGTTGATTGTTTTGTAGTGCAATCTACAAAAGTAGGTTGAGGTCCAGTCAGGCTGAAGCTAATTATTGCTACCCTTGTGCTAAATGTTTATAGTGGGTGGCAGAGAGTACTGGAAACTGTATGCCACAGCATTGATTGATGAAATTGATTGATGGATGTTGTAAACTGAAATAAAGAAAGGTCAGATAATCAGTAAATTTATTTCAGCTCTAAATTTATGTATAAATTGCTCAAAGGTCTGACATATTAGACCGGCCCCTCATTCTGCAAAGAGTCATTTGCTTGGCGAAGACTCAATCTGACATGAGCTTGTCCCGTCTAGACATTGCAGACTTACTTCCAAGACATTAAACACACATATAAACCTCCTCCCTCTTACAGGAGGACCGCTTTTCTCTTTCCTTGAGCCAGATCACAAAATGTTCTCTTCCACTACTGACGAACACATGACTGGACTGGGAGCCTGATGTTGAGGCTGCTTCGCTCAGCAAAGCACCACTTCAGGGGAAATCAGAGTCAGGCGTCTCCACTTAAGTTTTGTGGGTTTTTTCTTTTCTTTTTTTTTTTTTTAGGCAGCACTCTTTCGCTTCCATATGTGGGAAAACTGAGACACAATAGGAGTAACAACAATACTGCAACTTTGCTGTGTGTGTTTGGAATGGATGAAGATAAAGAGCACAGGAGGAGTGTTGAGTTGACAAAATGTATTGAAGTGAAGTTTAGCCAGAGCACTTTCTCCTCTAGAAATATTTTCATAAATGTCCTGGTCTGATGTTTGATTGTTTTGGGTGAGCAGATTTATGTCCCATCAATCTGTGGTCTGCTCAACTGGACCAAGTCTACAGGCCACTGTTGACACAAAACAGGAGTGTAGTTTGGCCTCACCTTCAACTCTTAAATTAACGTTATTGTCCCTTTTTAGTGTCCTTTTTGCTTCCTGTCATTAGTTGAACATGACTTCTACTCTTAACAAAATGCCAAGATCAATTATAATCATTTTATTCTTTATTATTATTAGAAATCTTGAACAAAATATGCCACATATGCTCTGGATATCTTAGTGTGTTGTCACTGGTTTATTGCATTGTTAATCTCACTATATCACACTCCTTATTTCATTAAAAAAACCAAGCACAATTTGATCAGTATGTCTTCACAAGATCGATAAGAATGCAGGGCAAAAACAAAGGTCAAATCACTCCTTCAAAATTTTTTTTTTTTGTCCATGTAGGGTCTGTTTGTACGGCAAACTTTAGTGCTATAAAATCAAATTGTGACAGTGTTAGTGATTTTTCTACAGCTGGCCTTACTCACCGCAATGAATCATGAGTTCCAAGAATTACATCACGTCAGCCCAAATGGCTCTCGGTCAACTTCTCACTTCTGGCTCTGGGCTCAGTTTCTACCACGAGTCTGCAGGATGGAAGATTTAGGTCTTTATTGTCTGAGGTATCATTTCTACCAATGGAAGTTTTTCACTCCGACATTACTCAGCCTTCCTCTTCTTCCTCCTTCCCCTCCCGATGTCACGGTAAAAAGTATGTGGTGAGTGTAGACGATCACGCCCCCATCCCCCCATCTCCAGGTCATGATTCTTGAATTATCACTACAGACACTTTATTCAACACTTAACAGAGAATGTCAGCAGGAATTTACGCTAACGCTCATCTATCCTGATTTGTTCATTTTTTCTATAGTAACCAAAGTTAAAGTTACCTAATGTTATAGTGTTTTATATTTTTCCGACAAATCCTTTTTTAAATTTTATTTCACTTACGTATGTTGCAGGTAATGGATTTTAAAGCTTGATAATTGAATTTATAAAGGTTTGAATGGAAGAAAATTTTAAAAAAATACTGAAACACATCTGTTGAGGTTTATAATCCGGAAACAATTGATGGAAGTTATGTCAGATCTTTTATTATGTCTCGTTAGTCTTCTCTTTTCTTGATGTTGGTTACAATGAGATCATGAGCATGAACACGGAAAATGACATCGTTTAAAAGTACCACAAGTCTGTCCTGTGTCTCATCAAGGGACACAGTTCTACCCACGTACACATATTTTGGTACACACTTGAGTGTTTGTATTTGGCCCGCTCACACAGCTCTGTGGGCCCCCTGCACCTCACATGGCTGTATAAGGGCACAGAGATTGTGCTTCATCGCTGCAGCAGAGCAAGAACGAAGGAAGAGGGAGACGAAGAGAGAGAGAGGGAGAGAGAGACTGTGAGCTCTCATCTGGTAGTTCTTAAATGCCTGGAATGCTTTTGCTTTAGTTACACAAACCAAACAACATTTCTCACCCAGCCAAGACATTCTCTCCCCTTCTGCTCTTAAGTTCCCCCCCAAAACCATCCTCAATCCATCTGCAACACCTTTCAAATTCTTCGTCTGTAGAAAATTTGAAGAAGACCTCCAGTCTAAGACCGGTTATTCTCAGCTGGATGTGTTCTTGCTGTCTCTTTGCTATATCAGAAATCAGAACCGTTCCATCTTAAAACACCATTACTGTGCTGGATGATGGTTCCCTAGGCTCTAGGCTTAAGGGATGGAAGGAAAAGAGAAGAGAGAGGCAGCTCTGTTTTAGTCATTATATTCAATCTGCTTGTCTTACTGTCTTGCACTCAGCTCACGTACATTTAGGATGTTTATTTCATTTCATTTGTCAAGGATTATTCTTTTCTCTTGTAGAGTAGGAGTCCTATTATTTGCGTCCAGCAACTGAATACTGGTTTTATGTTTCAGTGAGATGAAAAGATGAAGGAATGGAAGAGGGCAAGAAAGAAAGGGAGGTTGTCTGCCCTGTCTCAGTTGGGGATTACAGTTAAAGCAAAATTTGTTGGGGGGCCTGAGAAAAGGGATTTGCAATTTTCCACTCCTTGTGCACAGCTGTCAACAATCCTTACCCAATTCATTTCTCCTTTTTTGCCTTTTTATTCTTTCCTCTTTTATCCTCAACTTTTCTTTAATTTCCATTATTGTCTTCACCAGAGAATTTGAGGTTTGGTGATCAGTACTGTCTGTTTATTTGTTTGTGTGTA
Source organism: Antennarius maculatus (assembly GCA_013358685.1). Taxonomy (NCBI): domain Eukaryota; kingdom Metazoa; phylum Chordata; class Actinopteri; order Lophiiformes; family Antennariidae; genus Antennarius; species Antennarius maculatus. Next base: position 14,576,967 of record CM023621.1, on the reverse strand, counting down.
AGCAAGACAACCCGAATGATTTCAATGAAATGTTGTGGAAAGGTTTCCCCTTGGGAGAAAAACGTGTAATAAAATTTTCAGGGTTATCTGGAACATGGTAAGGATCCAGGAACAGAATTTAAGAGTTTTCTCTCCTAAATTCTGCAGTGGTGATGACATCCCCCACCCTAGTTTTCCTCTGATTGGCTGTGTTTACGGTGACATTTCTGAGGTTCCATTTGAGACGTCATGGCCATAGTGGGATTTTGTAAATTACTTATTGAAGGCATGTGCTGTCTGACTGCTCTCATGTGGTCTGATTGAAGCTTAAACTCTAACAAGGAATTTATTCTGTAGTGACCTGCTGTGAGGCAACATTTGTGCTAAATGACCTTTTTTTTTTGCTCACTCTCCCTCCAGATATTCGCCACCCGGAGGAGCTGTCTCTGCTGCGTAAGCCCCGTGATCCCAAGAAGAAGAAGAAAAAGTTGGAGGAGGCGGAAGATGATGATTTGGAGCTGGAAGGTCCTCTGTTAACCCCAGGATCAGGTGACTGGGTGGATGGATTGCTACTCTGTGCAATGAACTAAATAAACATTTGTATTTCACTGTGAAATGTAACCCTATCATTTCCCTCCAGCAGCAGGTTGAATAGCAGGTTCCAGTGGTTGTTATGGAGAGCTTTCTATTCTTTGTGTGTGTGTGTGTGTGTGTGTGTGTGTGTGTGTGTGTGTGTGTGTGTGTGTGTGTGTGTGTGTGTGTGTGTGTGTGTGTGTGATCATGCCTGTGGTTCTAAAACCAACTAAGATAACTCCAGATTGCTTCGCCCTATTTCTGGTGACCAAATATGAATGTGAGAGTTTGAGGCCTGCATGGGATCTCCAGCCCTGCCTACTGATTCCTTGGCAGGGAGGACGAAGAATGGTTGAGATTCCACACATTGTTGGTCATGCTGCCATTTTAAAACCCAAACCAGGCTACATGACTGCGTGTTATACTGGCCCTTTTCTCTCCTTCCAGTGATGAGGGACTTACGGTCTTGTGAACAGGGAGGAACACAGCAGGTTGTGCTGCTGTTAGCATGAAGCTAACACTGTGAGACAGGTTGAATGGGTCTCTTTGTATGGTTTGAGTCTGTCATGCCTCAGTCCCTGGTGCGTCTCCTGGCTCCTGTAATGTCTTACACACTCCCATGTGAGCTGGAGAGTCACGAAAAGTCACTGTGGAACATTTCTCACAAGTACTAATTCTAATCACAGGTTGATATGATTCATAGTGAAGCTAGTTGTGGATTACAGGTAGTCCTCAAGATAAGAACCTCTGACTTAAGAACATCCGTAGATATGAACAACTGCGCGCCGCCATATTCAATGTAGTTTGCCGTCATCAGTTTCCATGCGTGTGTGTGTGTGTGTTTGTGTGCCATAAACAGATGCATCTGCATCCTCCTTTATCAGATCAGAGGCCGTGTTCAGCCTTTTGTAGAACGGCTCACCTCTTTGGTCGGGTGTGTTTATATTTTGGTTCTTTATTAAGCAAAAAAGAACATTGAACACATTATCTAACTCTGACATCGAGGAACGGTTTATGGAGAGATCAACCGGATATCACTTTGATATCCTTACATTAACAAAATTAACATGATGATGAAACATCTGGATAATGAGTTAGCAGTCCTTACACAGTCACTCATTACTTACAACATTTCAATATTGTATATATTCCAGTGAGGTTGACACTGACCTCAGACATAAAAGACGTGGGTGGATAAGGAGAACTTAGCTAATTATTTATGGTTAAATGCTCAAAATCCTTTAAAAAAAAAATCTCATCCACTACCCGTTGATGACGTCTCTTGTCTGTCTGCACACATATCAAGTTCCCCACCGATCGGGTTATTTTAATTCCTAATTCTTTGCTACTGCCATGGCTTAGCTGTTGGTCATGATGCCTGTACATCAAGTCCCTATGGGTTTGCCACATGTTGATCCGCCTGTTGTATCGAATTATCTTTTCTGTCAGCATTGAGGATAACGCTCCACACACAGGCAGTGCTTTATATTTTTGCTTCAGTTTATAGATGCATGGTTGGGTCATTTTGACCAGAGCCATGTCTGTGTTTTCAATCAGTCATGCCGTGTTGGGTGGTTATGAATGGGTGGATGGAAAGGACTGAACCTCAACGCTCGTTCCAGGGTGATGAAGGGTGAACTGACTCATCGCTCAATCCGAGACTTAGCAGCTGGCAGTGGCCCGTGGAAATGCCACACATCTCCCCGCTTTTGTGTTCCTCTGCTTTCCTTTTACGTGCCTGTCTTCTCAGGGTCTTTAATATCTTAAATCTGTCCACTTGGTATTGTTTGTTTCTGTTCCATTTCCTCCTTCCACCTCCTAGCTTTTTATTTCTTTCTCTTACTCTTTGTTTTCATCCTAGCCTCTGAGATAATTTACATCGGACCTGTCAAAGGTAAGCTTTCCTCTTCCTCTGTCCTTTACTCTTAAAGCGCTGCTTCCTCACCTTTGCCTTGCCTTTCCTCCCTGTCCTCCACTGCCCCTCCCACCCCCCAAACATCTGGAGTGTTGAAGTCACATGACATCTGTAGGCTTTGAGACTCAGTAGCCAAGTCACTTGACTGTCCTTCCATAGGAAGTCAGCTGATTTGGGTGGTCACATGATAAAAGCTATTCCTCATATCAGCTAGATCAGAGATAATTTTTTCTTCTGTTGCTCCAGTCCCCCTCAAACGTTTGCGGATAACTTAAGCTGTTAGTGAGAAACAGTCACAGGTAAATTATTATCCTGTTTTTGTGGGTTTTTCTGTTTTTTTTTTTATTTTTTTATTCATCCAAAGTCCTAAATGCATTCCAAGGCTAAAACTGCACACAAGAGCTTTTTGTGGAAAATCTAATCCACAAAAGACACATTTATTGACAACTCTGCCTTGATTTACTTTTTGTCTTAGGAGCCCCTGGTGGTCCAGCTCCATCCATCAAAGCCCTTCAGGAATCCCCAGTGTGGGAGCATTAGGGAGTCAAGTCACGATAACATTCTTAGCGCCTCTTTGCCTTTACTGGACGGTCTGTAAACAGGATGGAAGTGACCTAGTTGTATTTTTAATGGGCTGCCAGCTTTCTTTTTTATATCTCTCTGGATATTTGAGATTCCTCAAGAGACCCTATGGGAAATGGGAGTTCTCCTCATGACCTGATGAACCCATTAGGGAGGCATTGAGGAGCAACCTTAAAAGAGCTGCTGAATAGCACCCTCCCTGCAAGGAACGGGTGACCGTAGCGGGGCCCGCTGTTCTCATGACCTCAGCTTGCATGCACAAACATACACGTGCAAAGTCGCAAACATAAACTGAGCCCATTTCCTCATTTCAGAAGGGATTTAGTGGTTTAGCTGGTGTTGCTTCTTGACCTAGACCCTATGGAGGGGAGGGGGAATGTGGGCCAGAAATACTCCCACTTGGCAAGCCAACAGGAAATGCAAACACAACTGTTTGAATTTAAATAGAGATTGAAAACCAAAAGAGCAAAGGAAAATGTAGATCATATTTACCTTTTTAGATTTAACATTACATTGAAGATGATTTCTTAATGTATCTACACATCCTCCCCTATTTTTGCACCCCCCCTTCTCCTCTCTGTGGCATCTTGTGCGGTAGTTTGCTGTGTGTAGTGCATTCCTGCAGGGTTTTTGACTGAATAAGTGGGTGACTCTGACCATGTTGGGCAACATCTGCATGCTGAGCCACATCAATCTGGCCATCAGCAGGGAAACATTGTCTAAGCCACTCATCTGCAAAATGTGGGCTGGTGGTCACATGGTGGTGTTGACTGCTAGCTGACCTTCTAGGCTGCAAGTGTGTGTTGTTAAAAAAATGTTCATTGTTTGTTTTTTTAATTTCTGTGTGAGGCCACAATTAAAATTATAAGGGTTATTATTATTATTATTATTAATAATAATAAAAATAATAATAATAATAATATTATCAATAACATAATAGAATGATTGTAATATTAATTCTAACTATAAGACTGTTTTCTTGGAGGATTTCGTCATTAACTGCTGATGGTTTAATGCTTTTTTTCAGGGAGCATCTACTCCAGCCCGGGTTTGTACAGCAAGACTATGACCCCCACCTATGATTCCAGAGATGGCAGCCCTCTATCACCCACCTCTGCCTGGTTTGGGGATAGCCCCCTCTCTGAGGGAAATCCTGGCATCCTCGCAGTCAGCCAGCCGATCTCCTCCCCAGACATCCTGGTCAAACTCTACAAGCCCCAGTCTCTTCTGGATAAAGCTAAAATCAACCAAGGGTGAGATGATCATCACTTAGTGGTTGTATTTTAACCAGCTCATGGTCAAAATGCTTTAGTTGGGAGTATATTTATGGCTCTACTGCTGCTCGGAAAGCTGCAGAGAGGTTGTTTCATATGACATGTTCTCGTTGTGCATGTACAGGTGGTTGGACTCATCCAGGTCTCTGATGGAGCAGGATGTCAAGGAGAATGAGGTGCTGCTGCTGAGGTTCAAATACCACAGTTTCTTTGACCTGAACCCTAAGGTACATCCCATAGAGAATGCAGTTTCATCTTACACAGAAGCCCCAGAGGCATTGTGGGATATATGTTCGCATGTTGCAACAAAAATGAAGGGTGAAAATATGCTGTATAACAATATACTGACAACCTAAAGGGAAGAAAAGTAATAACTGTTCATTGGGAGCATGACCATTCTAGGACTGCCGTGGTGAATTCTGCCCAAATCAAATTCTGTCCTGTGTGTATCAGCGACTGTAAGCATTTGTTTATTCAGTCTTGGTGTGTGTGTGTTAACATCTGTGACCAACCTCTCAACAGTATGATGCCATCCGAGTCAACCAGCTCTATGAACAAGCCAAGTGGGCCATCCTGCTGGAGGAAATTGAGTGCACAGAGGAGGAAATGATGATGTTTGCTGCCCTGCAGGTACATATAAAAAAATGTGTGTGTAAGTGTGAGATCTTGACTTTCCTTTTGCAGCTTTTTTGTGCCAGGATCAGAATTTGAATGACGTGTAGTCCTGTTTTTCAGAGGTCAGTGGGTATATTGCAATCTCATCCACAAGCTAATGAATAGGATGGTTTTCAGACTCGAGCAGCTGCTTCTGCTGCAGGATGCATGCTAATGCTTTGCTGAGAGTCGCAAACTGATTTAATGGGGACATTACCACACATTCCCACTGGACTTCAAAAGGAGCTTCTGTGTTAATCAGTTACCTGAATCATTAAATATTTCAGATGCATTCGCTTATCTTTTAAGACCATTTTGAAGCCTATCGGGACAGACATCCATATAGTAGCGCAAAGGATATACATGTGTAACACCCTTTAACCCCCTCAGGTAGGTCCCTGTGTGTGCGTGTGTGTGTGTGTGTGTGTGTGGGGGGGGGCTATTTCTGACCCCGGTGGGTATGGGGGGGTTCCAAGACCTCAGGACGCCACCCTGTCTTCATCCGCAGGGTAATTATAGAGCATCTCGGGCAACAGCACTCGGTCCCTTGGCCAAGACCACCCATCCCCAGAAAGATACCGTCTCACAGACCTGCTCACATTCTTCTAAAAGCCCTCTGACACGCTGATGTTAGGATGTGCCTCATCAGTCTGGTTTATAATTAAACATAACAGGTTTCTTGTTACGCTTCCTGAGAGATGTATGAGTCTGAGTTGGGTGTTTAGACAGGAAGCTACTCTTTCACTACCTGTCTGTTAGCACTTGAGTAGCTACTACTGTTTCAGTTGGGTACTCTGAGCTTCTGATCTGGGTAGATACACAGGATCTATATAAAGAACAATGATGGTTCGTATTCAGTATGTTACTGACTTGTGTTAGCCTGCTGTCACTTGGACATTTCACTTTGGCTGTGCATGGAAATGAGGTAATCATTGGTCAAGAGAAGTAAAGCCAAACTATGGAGTAAAGATGGCACGTTGTACCTCTACAGATAAATAACCGCCTATAAATACAAACGGGAAACAAGCCACCTGGCTTTGCAGCTTTTAGATGACAATCGGAATCAAAAATGCGACGGAATGGAGTGTCATGGCAAAACCCTTTGTCCCACGTTCTGTAACCACAGCTAGATAAAGCTTCACCCACCCACCCATATCTGTCGCTGTCCTGACAGCTGTTCATTCATATATTGGTGGGGGTTGGCAGTGGGTTGACATTATGAATACCGTTTGTCAACAAGCTGTATTTAGTGTCTGTGTCTCACTCTTTGAGGGAAACGTGGTAAAAGTTTTAGCAACGTTGCATCCTAATGAATTAGTGTTTCCTCTTTTACGAGAATCTCACATATGTTCCCACTAAAAACATTTTCAGAGGCCTATTGAAGTTCAAAGGCGCACTGAAAACATTTTGTCCTTACCAATGTTGCTTATTCCTCTTTAGCGAGTCATGATCACCAACACTTCATCCTCTCCTGATCTTCAAACATGTTCTCTTCTCCTTCGTCTCCTTCAGAATTAAGTTTCATTTTATCACCGATATAAACAATAGTACACGCTGACGGTGCTTTCTAGTATAAATACCAATGCGTGTAAGTATTTATGCGGCAATTAACACAGGGCAATTCACTTTTATGAGCCAAAGTTGGAGGGTTTATTCGTTGTAACACTTAGCGCAGGAAGCATTTATTAAAATCACTTGATGAAGGGGTTTGAATTGCTGACTCCATCATCCTTTACCTTTGTGATTAATTTTCACCAGAAAATTTGGATAAAAATTTTCTTTGACTGAAATTTTAGTTTCCAGTTTGCTTCATGGATAAAATAAGAAAATCTGGTACACACTCAGAAACTTAAGCCTTTGTTTTGTCCACCGTAACCTTTGAAGGTCTTTACCGTAACTTTGTTCCCTAAAGGAAGATGTTGATGTGAACCTTTCCAGATGTCTCTGTTTAACTGGTTCAGATGTAGTCCACTAACATAATAATAATGAATTTGAGGATTTACAGACCATGATTTGGTATGGAGTTGTCCATATTTCACACCGTTGTGGACCTTCTAATTATGCTGTCATAATTCTATGACAGGTCAGGAGAAGCCTAAACGAAACCCTTTTTTCTTGTTTTACCTCAGTACCACATCAACAAGCTGTCAATCATGTCGTCAGACAACCACATGAACAACAGCGAGAAGGAGGTGGATGAGGTCGACGCAGCCTTGTCAGACCTGGAGATTACTTTGGAGGGTGGAAAGACGTCCAATACACTGGTATGATAACACAACAGTGTCAAGATGTGTTTTCAAATACTGTATTAGTTTTCAAATCAATATTTACATTGTAATTTTCTGTAATATAAAACTTTTGATTTTAAATTTCTTTACTGGTTTTTCTTTTCTCTATTATACACCATTATTATTTCCTCCAGTTGCAGTAGTTGACAGTATGTTTGGTTCATTGTTTCACTAGTGAGGTCTGATGATGTCTCCTGTCATCAGCTTTATTAAACAGGAGCTCAAACCCATGGAGACTAGGAACCGCAGTCCAGCAGAGGGGAACGAACAATGAAGTTTCTTGCTGTTATTTATTAAGCTTTCATCTGACAAGAGCCTGGGAGTGTGAAATATTATGTACTTAAATGAACCCAACACTTTCATCCATTGTGACTGTAGCCCCGCCCCCCAGGACTGTTTTAGTTTATACAGCTTATCAGAGTAAACTGAGCTTAGAGATATTGCATATAAAATGTTGTCTTTAGAATGCTCTGCCAAGGAGAGTGACATTGAAAATGTTCAAGGTTGAGCCAGAGTTCAATGTTTTGGTTATGTTTAACCATGTTCTTAATCTGTTACGGTTTAGATGTTTGAACTAACAGTCGTCCCTTCCTTCCTTCTAGGGTGACATCACATCTATTCCTGAGCTAGCGGACTACGTCAAAGTCTTTAAGTAAGTTCACATCCAGACCCTCCTAATCCCACAACACTTTTTGCAGTTTCACTGTTACACTTCGGAGAACCCAGAACAACTGTGGTTGCGTTTGTGCAAAGTTTTCATTTGTCTAAAAGATGCTGAATCAAACGACAGAGATGGTGTCTGGTCAGCATCAGTATAATGGGATGCGTTATTTGCCACAGGCCATTTGCCAGCTGAGCTCTCAGTTATTATAGCTGGACCAAGCAGATTTTAGGCAAACTCATTCTTGCCTTTGGTTGAGAAGCTGGTGGCATCTGGGGGTGTGTCTCATAAAACATTATAAACCATATGGATCTCATCTGGTGTTCCATTAATTTCCAATTCTGTCTCCTTTCCTATTCACCTTGCTGACTTTGCTCTTGAGACTCTCTGTTTTTGTAGGTTGGTTTTTTTTTTAATTATTTGTCTTCATCTTCCTGAGGTCTTTTTTATGCATTTTGCAGACCCAAGAAACTGACACTGAAGGGCTACAAGCAGTACTGGTGTACATTCAAGGATATCACAATTTCCTGTTACAAGAGTAAAGAGGAGGCACATGGGACACCAGCTCACCAAATGAATCTTAGAGGTACAAATGGTGTCATGTTGTGGGAATTTTTTTTATATTAAAATATATATTATGCTTTATTTTGTGGTATGATCTTTAACCTGTGTTTTGCTCTGCGCTCTGGCTTCCATGTGTAGGTTGTGAGGTAACTCCAGATGTGAACATCTCGGGTCAGAAATTCAACATCAAACTGCTAATCCCTGTGGCTGATGGCATGAATGAGATCTGGCTTCGGTGTGACACGGTGTGGACTCAAGTTCTTTTTTTTTCTTTTGTTTTTTACCAGTCAGTCATTTCTTGTCTTTTTGCAGGATTTCAATGTCAGCGTTTGTCTTTCTTCTCCAGGAGAAACAGTACGCCCACTGGATGGCTGCATGTCGCTTGGCCTCCAAAGGAAAGACCATGGCAGATAGCTCCTACAACCTGGAGGTGCAGAACATTCTGTCCTTCCTCAAGATGCAACACATGAACCCTGACCCTCAGTTCATCGAACCGATCACCACCGATATCAACCCGGAATGCCTGGTGTCCCCGCGCTACCTGAAAAAGTACAAAAACAAGCAGGTAGGCAATGCTGCCTGAGATGCATTTAAATGTACCTTCCAGGTTTTTAGTTAAAAGCAGCGTGGATGAACAAAGAGAACGGATTAAAGTCTGATGTGTATTTTCGGGAAACTTGTTTACTTGTTTGACAAGTCTGTTGTGGAATTAAAGCGTCTGATTCTTCCCAGATGGACCGCTCCTGTGTTGTCTTGCATTGGAATGCAGCCTCCCTCGACTCCCCCTCATTTACTCTCCTCCTCCTCTTCCTTCTATTCCTTTTACCCCAGCCCCCCTCTGTCTGAGGGGAAACCAGGACAGCAGACATCCAAACCACTCGGCATGCATACAGTAGAATTGCTCATGTCATATTGTAATGAATAGTTGTTCTGTCCTCTGTCTTTGTACTTGTGGACAAAACTTCTACTTGAACTGACAAATGAAGAAATTATTCTGCAATTCCAGACTTTGAGTGAAAGCAATGTCATCGACAACAATTATGTGAATGAATACACATGCCAGCATTTGAAAAGGTCTGCAATGTGTCCATCAGATTAGCATGTAACCAACAGGATGGCGTATGTACAGCGGAGCAGCTGAGTACACGGTTGCCATAGTGGTGTTAGTTGGGTATACATGTGTGTATGTGGGGGGTGTCTACCCATAGCTTACTCAGTCTGGTTTTGTTTAAATTGCAGCACAAGTGGAATATTTGCTAAAGGGTCGGAGGGATGTTGGAAGGGTGTTGCTGCAGTAAGTGATGACTCAAACAGTCTCGGTCATATCCTGGAATATGCTGGATGTAGGGAGAGAGAGAAACGGAGGTGGATAGGATGTATTAAATTATTGTGAGTGAAGCTTCCCACTCCAGTTTCTACACTACAAGACAATGATGGAGATTGTTTTTAGCAGCTTACCAGTTTCATTAACATGAATTATGAAGTTTGCTGGAAATTCCCTGAAACCACATGTGTACAATCAGAACCTCATGGGAACCATGTTTATGGAACACTACTGTAATTTCTTTTGTTTTGTCCTTCCGTCCATCTGATTCCTTCAGTTTATCTCGGGTCGGGTCGCGGTGGAAGCAAGAGATGCATGGATGGATGGATGGATGGATGGTTTAGATGGAGGTGTCTCGTGCCAGGGTTCTCTCTGGACCTGCACACCAACAGTTACAGTGCGATAAGTGGTGTCCCCCAGGCACAGCATGAAAGAGTGTATTTTCAGGCGCACTCACACACGTGTACTGCCGTAGTGGGCGTGGAACATCAGGAAATGAGCCGCGCCTGGGAATGTGGAGTGGGACAACTCTCTGGGAAAAGCCAGTACACGCTCTCATAGCAGCGACCCCTCCCCATCTCCCTTGAACTGGACTTCCTGTTGGGAGAGAACTCCCTGGAGTTCCAAGCAGACACACAGGAACCTTTAGTGTACTTGGACCGACATGGCCTTTGAACAAATCTGTTCATTTACATCTGAGAAAGCAAACATTAAAGGCACATTAATATACTCTTGAATCAGAGACGTATGAGGCCCCTGTTGGTGCGGCTTGGTATGTGCTGCCATCTGGTGGATGGGAATGGAATTACTAGAAAGCCATGGAATTACAGTACTTGAATGACTTTGGTGATAAAAGAGATAGCATCCAAGTGTAAACTGTACAGTTCCATTATCACTACCTTCATGTGAAACCAGCCAAATATTGTGTGCCTGTGCTGTACTCTAAATACTGCATGACTCCCAACCTCCACTGTCACTCTTCACATTTTGCTAGTTTTTATTGCAACTATGACCACATTTTTTATTTTTTATGCCTTCACCCTCAAATTTAGTTTCCTTGCTTGTTATTTGTCCAAAATGTATTTCTTTTCTCTCTCATTATATGCATCTGTTTCATTTTTCACCCTTCCCCACCTCCAATGTTCAGCCAGGCTATATCAGGGACTTGGTAAGTTGAGCCACTGGTTGCCTGTAAGCCTTAGATACGTATGTTTGTGCATGATGCATAAGCTTTGACACCTTTTTTTTTTTGCGTCTTAACCGTCATACCTAACCAACCATAGTGCATAGGGGCTGGTGGTCAGTAGAAGTAGGTTGTTCTTGTTCTCACAAGCTATAGTGTTTGCTGCAAATCATAAGACATGCAAATCACAAGCCATCCCATTGATGTAATATTTGGTCATATTTGAGTCTTTAGAGGCAATTTAGGGACAAATCAATATTCTGGGGTTTTTCAGTCAAACAAATGATCCAGTGTTTTTGCATGTTTTGGGCTTTTTAACACGTCCTGCCAACTTAACATTAATACAAATCATTTGTCAAATCAACACTTTGGAATTTAGAAAGAATATTAGAAAATGTATTTTTTGTTTTTTTGCAGATGAAGAGAGACGGCTAAATTGTTTTGGTTCTGATGCTCATGGGAAACTAACACATATTCTGAAGTACTTCTGAACAGCAACAAATTTTCTGATCTCAAACTAGTTTAATTATGTTTTTTAATTATGTGGGTGTTTTTGTTTAAACTTGAGAATGTTAAGTGTTACGTGGGAAGTGAGCAGCACAAAGTTCCCTTAAATGAACTTGTTTATTTTACTAATACCCAATTCTCTATTAGCTGATTTCCATGTTGCAAGCTAATGAAGTGACTGAGTGGTGACCTGTGGAGGAGGAAGACTAGATCCATGACTGAAAATGCTTATCATTAATTATACAGATGGCAGCCCAGTTGAGGTGCATGATTAAAATTATGGGTTGCATGTTTTCACTTACTGACCCAGGGTCAGTTGGGGACTGTGGAAAGTAGGGCTGCCACAGATGATTTTTGATAGTTGACTAATAAGCGATTATTTTTTGATTAGTTAACTAATCTGGTCAAACGTCAATTGAATGTACAACATACACCTTATTGCAACAGTATGAAGCTGCTCTTATATATTTGTCATTAGTTTTAGTTTGAAGTGTTTAAGGTACGTGCTAACTAAAAATAAAAGACAGTTAAGATGATAGTTCATTAAACATTTAATGGCAAGTTTTTGTAACAACAAACATTGTGTAATTTAAAAACAATTGTTTAACTGTGTAGCAGCTGAGTAAAATAAGGAAAAGGCACTAGCCTAAATAACACAAAATTAAATACTTCAGGGTTGTTGTTTTTTTTTTCCTTACCTTAATTTGTCTTTGGCTTCAAACATAGCAACAATGACTGAGCTCATGTAATTACAGAATTATTATTATTCTTAACATTACAGAAAACACACGAAATGCGTCAAGGATAGAAAGACAGAAGCAACAACGGGAAGGTGCAGCAGCGGTTTTGAGCGGAAAATAAAGATTTTTTTAAAAAGTAGGAAATGACACATCAACTATTAAATTTGTTGTTGACGATTTTAATAGCCGACATAATTGTAAGTAGTCGACTAATTGTGGCAGCCCTAGTGGACAGTCGTACAGAAGCTTCCCTTGGATCACCAACAACAGTCTCGCTCCTCAGAGGCCTGATAGGTTTGTATTTGTAGACTCTTACTGCGTTCTGGTTAAATCCTGATAATGCATGTGATGATAACTTCATTTGGGACCCAATTTGGATTTGGGTGCTTCAGGTGAATGAACAGGGATTACAGGAAGTATTTCTTCACAGGTTGTATGTAAATTTCATTAGTCAACTGTTGGACATATTGTGAAAAGTCATGCATATTTTCTGTATCTTGAAGATTTCTGCCCGGATTCTTGAAGCCCACCAGAATGTGGCCCAGATGAGCCTCATTGAAGCCAAGATGCGCTTCATCCAGGCGTGGCAGTCCCTGCCTGAGTTTGGAATCACTCATTTCCTTGCAAAGTATGTTGTTGCTGCCTTCATATGTAGGCCTCTGTCACCTGGTCTTTGTTTAACGTTTTAGTGCCTCATATCATTTCATCTACATGCTTTAATTTGAAAGAGGCTTTCTTTTTCTTTTCAGGTTCCAGGGAGGAAAGCGGGAGGAGCTGATCGGCATCACTTACAACCGTTTGATCCGCATGGATGCCGGCACTGGAGATGCTATCAAGACCTGGCGCTTCAGCAACATGAAACAGTGGAACGTCAACTGGGAGATCAAGATGGTAGAGAAAGCAGTTATTTCTAGTAGTATATGTCATCGTTCACTCTGTTGTCTATTGATCAGAAATCTAATCAGATCCCTTCAGATTTGTCATAGCGTGACTGATGTGTGTCCGTCCCCCCCCACCCCCCACCACCACCCATCAGGTGACTGTGGAATTTGCCGACGAACCCAGTCTGTCCTTCATCTGTGCAGAGGTGGACTGTAAGGTGGTCCACGAGTTCATCGGTGGCTACATCTTCCTGTCCACACGTGCCAAGGACCAGAACGAATCTCTAGATGAGGAGATGTTCTATAAGCTGACCAGTGGCTGGGTCTGAGCGACCCCCACCCAGACCACCAGGGGGTCAGTGATTGTAGGTCTGGGGCCAGGAGGGGAGTGACTGAGTGTGGTTTGGGTGGTGGAACCACATTGAATTGTATTGATTTCATTTTACTTTCCCCCCCAGTCTTTTTTAATAATTTGGAACTGTGCTGAAAATTCCAGAACAGCTTCATAGTTGCCATGGATGACAGCATTTTTACTCTGTGTATGTACACACACACACACACAAACACACACATTGTTTTCTCGCATCAATGCTGATTCGTTGAACCACTATCAATGTGGTAAATGAAGTCCAGATGAACTTTTGAACAGAAGCTTTCCAGAAACCTAAACCAGGAGGCTTCTCTCCTTTCGTGCGGCGACCATCTGCCCTTCCTCGGCCCAATGGCTGACCACTTGCATCCACGACGACCTCATAAAACCAATCAAACACCAGATGTAATCCCAAAGAATATTTTATTTTTCCTTCTTTCTCTCACGGTTGTTTCATTGTCTTTGTCTCTTTCTTCTTGAACCGGACTTGAGGCGCTAACATCGAACTCTAAAGCGTTTTGTGACTGCGGTACCGCTGATTCATGCGGTTATATCGACTTATTTATCCTGAAAGCGTCCAAACAAAAGGGACGTCTGTAAATGGCAGTGGCCACCGACGGCAGCGCTTCATGTCCATCCTCTCCACTCTATGGAGGTTTAATCCCTTTGTAGTCACACGGAGGCCTTTCTACTCTATACAGTCCTGCTAATGAATAAGCTGTTGCTAATGTTCCCTTTGCTTTAGATGTCTTGTCAGTTTTGTGTCAGAGCTCGGCCGAAGCGACTCTTGTCGAGTCTGTTGAAGTGTAATTGCTTAGCTGACAGGTGTGACATTAAAGAGCCCGAGTTTAGTTTTGTATTTAAAAGACACCTAATGCTGAGCGTGTCTGGAAACACGAGAGTTCAGTTCACTGGGATGAGAGTCCCGTGGATTTGAAAAAATCTTATCCAACAAAAACCAATCACGTCTAGTCATTTTAGTTTCTTAAAAATTTAGTTTCTCCATGATGTTTCAAGGTTTCATTACTTTCTCCCAAATTTAGGCGATCCCCTTTCAAAGAAGCGTGTTTTGGAAGCATGATCTGGAAGCATGCTTTCAAAAAAGAAAGGTGCTGCAGCTTGTTCATCATTTTTCAAACACGTTGATGTAAAATCATTTGGAATCCCGGATGTGTCATCGTTACAGTTCACACACACAACTTTTTTTTACTTAGAACTCAATTGCCATTCTGTTTCTCACACCATATAGTATTATATCCTATAATTATCATTACACACCAGCAAAAGGTCATCAAGTTTGAAGAATGCAACTTTTTTTTTTTCATCTGTCCTTAAAATGAAGGATCAGTAAATGAAGTATTATTTTTTTGTAACTAATGTAAAAACACAAACATTTTATAGAATTGTACAGTTTTTTTTTCTGCTTTTAGGGAAGGGGGAGGAGCGGGGGGAGGAGGGCATCCGTCAACATGTCTAGTATTCAGAATTGTGCCTGCTTATGTTGTGACTTGTCAGATGAAGATATATATGAAGATAACACTAGTCTCAAACTCCAGGTTTGATGAAGATATTTTTTGAGTACATATTATAATTAAAAAACTACAGATACCTATGCCTTCTCAATGTGCTTTCCCCCCTTGCATTTCTGTTCATTTGTTCATTTTGACTTTTTTGTGGCTGACAATGTCCGTTTGTGGCGCTGAGGGTTTACTTTCCCTTTTTTTTTTTTCTTAGCTCATTCATTCTTAAGACAGTGATACCTTATGTACTGCAAAGTTATTTCACTTTAGTGTCTTGTTTTGTCACAGCTAAGGTGTGCCATTTAATACATGTCCGTATGAAGGAGTCCTACATTGTTTAGACCCTGGAGTTTGAGACAAATCAGCAAAAGTGATCAGAGGTCAAGAGAAAAGCAAGCCGAGTGTTTTTCTTTTCTCTTAAGTTATCATTGTTTGCCTCCAGTGTCAGGAGCAGCGGTGCATGTCCTGCTGTTTTGTTTTGTTTTCTCTGACTGTAAAAAATGCATTTATTTTAAAAAATAAAGTGATTTTTATTTAAAAGCAGACTCCCCTTTCCATGGGATCTTTTATTTATTTAAAAATACAGTGAGATAAGTCAAAATGTTCTTATCTCTAACAACAAGTTTCCCCCCATTTAAAAGAATAATTTTAATCCAGCCTTGTAAAAACGATGATAAAGTATGAGACGAAAAGCAAGTCACATGCTGTCTATATTTGGCCACTAGGTAGCAGCAAACATCAACTTGTGGACCTCCTGCTGCACCAGACTGGACCTCAATGAATTTTAAATCTCCCCTCTAGTTACTTTAACGACATAACTGACAGTAGATCGTATAGAACAGCAACATAGGGTGACACAGGAAGTATATAAGAAAGATACTGATGGATGTTACCACAGGTAACTCCAACATCTCATACATCAACACTTCAGTTTCCTTTTATGATGTCTAAAATGTATAAAGGATTTCAGTTCAGCGAAGTACATTCTGTCTGGTTGATGGGACAATAGTTTTTAGATCTCTCTGCTCAGTTGTAACATGGAAATAAACATCAAAACACCAAATAATGACAGCAGTGCTTTCCAAGATGAATTCAAGACTGATGGGTGGATGAAATTTATATGTTGAAGTTGAGCTGTGTGACCTCTAATGTACCTATGTAATCCTTATGGGATCTGGCCCGTTGTGTTCACAACATATATGGAAGGTAAACACAACTCAGCAAAACAAAAAACAAAAAAATCACCTAATTACCTCATTATTCCTCTTATGCTTTGGTTGAATGGGATGGATGACTTCCTAAGGGAAAAAAAAGTAAGTGGGAGGAGACTTTGAGTATGAATGATTAATGGATTCAAATGCAGGAAGCCAAAGCATGAAAGAGCTGAGAGAAAGTAGTCATCCAGACATTCAACTTTGCCACTTCCTGCATGGAATAAGCGAATAATTCACTTTCAAGGAAGTACTGCTTTCCTCATTCCAGAAGTTCAGAGATGGTTAGAGACATTGTTAATATCGCAGGCTTCCTTCTCTAGGAAAACGAGTTTGACATTTAGCTTCTCTCCTGCGGTGAACAGAGTGCTGTAAGATAATGTCAGCCATGACAGCAGATGTGTTGATAAGCAGGAATCGGGCTGTAATTTCCTGGTAGAAAACTCTTTTCTTTTCTCTTGACCTTGTCCAGATGAGCAGTTTCTTTTAATTCTCCTTTTCCACCTGCTGTAACAAACTGTCATAAGGTGATTGTCTGAATGCATTTCATGACAGCTTGAGTTTTTCATTTTCATTGAGAGACTAAAAAGGTCCTGCAGGTTTTTAGCCATGCATCAGTGATCTGACTTTTTTTTTTGTTCACCTCCTCAAGCTGATTGATATTTATGTTTTGTAATCTGGATTTCTTTCAACTATTACTTTTATCGGTTTTTCATTTGCAAATACTCCTTATTCTCAGAGGATGAATGTTTCAGATGATCCCCTGACTTTTTAGAAACCAGGTGAAATATTTTACATGCATTGCTTCATGCAGAATTTTGATCTGGGGATCATTCATGGTCCCCAGATGATAGATTATAATGACTACAGTTATTTTGAAAATGTCTGTACATTATTATCACCAAACACTTATTTAAGTAAGTGTTTGGTGATCCCCTGACTTGTTGTCTAGCACCATCATCATTCCCATCAACCACAACTATATTTTGTGTTTTGTGCTTATGAGGGAATGTAACAACGCTAGCACACTAAGCTACAGTGGTGACCATGGTAAGCATCGCATCAGCATCTTCAGTCTTGTCAACTCAGTCATAAACTTCACAATTTGATGTTATTCCAGCGTGGCTTTTCCAACACCAAACCATTTTAGAAACTTACACAGCACAGCGTCACTATTTTTCCACTCTGCAGAAAAACAACGTAATGTTGCTTATACTTAGAAATCGTGCTCAATGAAAGGAAAAAGCTTGATCGCCCCACTTCCTTTCTACTACTTCTCAGCTCCCATTTCTTAAAACACTCCACACATACACAACATAACAACACACAGACTTGGATTCACATTAAAGTATAAAAACCCCATTGTAAAAAGGATGCTCATATGTCAGCACCATTATCTTGGACAGCTCAACAGATATGTTTCCATGGAAAATGTCTGGTCCCACTAAATACTATCCGGTGCCAAAGCAAACGTGATGTCATCTGGAACTGCTGAACTGAGTTTAAAGTCCTTGGAAAACTTAATTTGTAGTCAAAATTGAAAAGCTAAACCACTTCTATTAGCCCACAAAGTCATGTTGATTTTTTTTTTCCATCGATTAAGCAGTATGAACTTTTCAGACTGGTATTGTATTGTAATGTATTCCTGTCATTAATAGATGTAACAAGCCTGTAAAATAATACCTTGGGGTGAATTTGATTTATTTAAGGGAGATTCTACAGATACGTTCACATATTAGTCACGGTCCTGAAGTCTTTCTCCCTGACTCAGTCATTCAGCAATGTCTTGCTGCAAACGAGATCATCCATATCCTGTTCTTGTCATAATAAAAACACGAAACAGTTTATCCATGAACGACTACTAGACTCAGCAGCTGGAGGAGTTCTGGAGGTCCTGAGCTCATCTACCTTGTAGTCCTGCCTTCAAGTCCAGAAAATGCTGCATGCGGTTCCAGAAACTGATAAGCTTTTCATTGAGGTCTCAGCGCTTATCTGGAGGCTGTCCTCTCATCTGATGAGGTCATGTCAAATGTTGTTTGTGAGACATGCCAGTCATGAGCCAAGATGCTTGCATCATCACGTTCTGCTGCACATGAGAACTTCACCATCATGCATACACACAAATAGTTACTGCTACACATGTTGTGTATTCCAGTTCATGTCACATTTCAAGTTACGTTCTTATGCTATTTGCGTTAGGAGTGTTTTCTAAAGCAATCCACTTCCCCATGGAACCCTTTGGGTTTAAGCACCGTTGCGCAAAATTGGATAATTGGCATCGCCTCACAGACTAAAACAGGTTTTTGCTAGGTTGCATCTGGTTTTTTCAGCATCGTTAATGCACTTTAAAGTCCTATTGCTGCTCAGGAATAGGATTGGAGCAAACAGAAAAGTGTCAGATTCCCTTTCCTGTTGGTGGAAGAACCTGTCTTTGCCCGGGGCGTGATGGGAGTGTACATCTGCTAACCTGTTTGGACAGGAAGAAACACATTTGACACAGCAAAAATAAAATTATAACACTGCAGGGCTAATTGGAATCCTATAATGAAAATAAATTAAGGCTCAAATGGGACATTTCACAAGTTTTTCTTTTAGTACTTGTATTTTATTTATTGTAACTTATGTCTCAGAGTAAGATATGGAGGAGGATCAGGTGCTATCATCAAAAATGTCTCAACTACTGGCCATTTATTTGGGACTTAATTGATTCCTTCTTCCTCAATTTCATTTTTATTTCCTATTTCTCTCCAATCACTCCCAGACACCAAAAAATAATAAGAAATAAGTCTTTTAATCTCAAAGTCCCAATGTGATCCAGGTCCATCTACCCTGTGGCACCGAGGCCATGCACGACTGCACCTCCCAGCAGCACCACCTGTCCTGCTGACTGCAAAGACCAAATGAAAATTAAAGTGGATCTTTGGCTCTCTGTGTTACCCAGAGGGCTCCACTCATTGATTGAATAGATTAGCTGATTTTGATTGTTGTCTGGCAAAAGCAGTGAAGAAGAGTGAGTGGACAGTGAGTGGGTTACTGGCAGACAAGTTGTGCTTGGGAAGGACTTAATGATGCCTTTGACTGAAGAAACTAAGGGAAAACGTATTGCCATGTTTATACTCCAGAGTTAATATGGTGTAGAAACACAAATATTATAAGTGATAATGCTGATTATTAATATTGCAATGCTGTATTTACACATGACATGAATAAGAGGTATAAGCAGTGGCACTGAAGGTCTTCTTTGGAATAATGTGGATTGAAAGACATTGATGATGCGTTCAAATGCCTGAATCGTTCTTTACGACAGAGGCAGCTGAAGTGTATTGAAGGATATTGCGGACGTCTATAGCAGCTGTACCCACCCATCAGTCAGCTGTCTGACTGCCATGATGGAGATGGATTTAGTTTGCAGTGTTTAATGGTGTGTGGCTCCATTATTTGGTCCTTGGCTCCAGTCATTTGCTCTAAAATATCTCACTCTAGCACATCCCTGGATATTAACTTTGATTCAGGATGAGTTCTCCCTCTAAACATCTTGCAGGAAAGAAGAAAAGAGGACAGATTTATATAGCAATGCATATCTGAAATAAAAAATGAAGATATTCACACCACACGTCCTCATTTTTTGGTGCATTTTGCATGTATTACATCTGCTTCACGGTTGCGTTGATGCATTTTGAGTCTTAAAAAAAGAAAAACTCTTTAAGAAGAAACGACTTACCAACAATCATGCTGGAGGTAAATGTGATAATATTAAAGACCTCTTTCCCTCAGTTGTTTTCTTTTAAATCAAACTAACTGCACCACTCACTGAAAAACCAGATTTTATTGCTAATACAGAACTCAAAACAGGAAAATCAATGTAAATTTCTATGCCATGTTTTATAAAGCAAAGCAGATGAGATTGCTCTGAATATGAAATTTATTACCCATGCCTGACAGGGTATTCAGATGATGAATCTTTGATGTGTGCCTCAAATTTAATTAAAGTGCCTGTCTTTGAAAAATGACTTTTTCAATGTCTGAACCAAGAATTGACACTTTAAAAAAAAAACATACGGTTGTCAAAAAATAATGCAAACAGTTATGAACTGCTGCTGAACTGGTTCTGGAGACACATCCCTCTGTTCCAGCAATGAATGCGAGGTCATATAAATGGTTCCTGACATATAACAGAACGGATGGACCAATCACAAAGCACTATATGACAACCTGTATCCTAGAACAACTCATTAAACTGAAACAGACACACCTTAAAAAGTATCGATAGCCACTAAACATGGCAAGGCGGCAATGCAAGGAAAGCATTCAGTGATATTATTTAAACTGGGTTCTCATATATCTATTATACACATTTAGAGGCTGTATGGAAGAGATAATCCATCAGGCACGAGCACGTAAAATCAATTCCATATCCCAGACCTAAATATTTTCCTATTTCACCCCAGTTAAAGACCATCAGGGTGAATCATTGAACTCCACAGGCTTTGATGGTGTGACATGTGCATAGAGAGTATAGCAGGTAATGCACAACTGACTCACACTGACACACATGCCTCTTTCCTTGCATGACAAATGAAACCCAAATAAGAGGTTTCAACCACCTGGTTCTCACATAAACACACAGTCCACCTCCATGAATGTGGCACCTTCCAAGAAGTTTCCGAGCAATGTGAATTAGCTCTGGTGAAAGAAAGTCCGACATACAACATTTGAAATTCTGTGCTCTTTGTCCGACATACCTAAATGTAAACTCACACACTCTGCACAATGAAGAGTGTGTGAAGGGATGCATCCACACCAGTTGGACCACAATAAGACATTTTCCACTCTCGTGGGCTCTCCTTTCATTCTGTAAGCGGGCCGATGTGATGAATAAAAAACAAAACGTATGAATTCAGACTGATTAGTGCAGCAGACGAGTTTACAGGGGAGTGTGTTAGTGTACAGCCATCTGCTCATGTGGGGAGATTAGAGGCAGCTGGTGGTCAGAGCAAAAGGTCCCTCACAAGGTTCCATTCCTCTATCGTCACATCTTCATGTTTACGCTTCTCACCACGGGAACCAAGGCATATTGTTCCCCTTAATCCAACCGTCTTACACAGCTCCTCTTTGAACGTCACACAGTGAAAGGATTTTTTTTTTTTTAATTTTGGAAAGGTTTTTGGAAAATCGTGCAGAAAAAAAGGAAATAAGAGTGCCAGGTAAAATCAATTGATTCTGCCTCATTTGTAGGTGTTTTTGAGAAAAAGAAATTGCTTTCATTCAAAAGGAGGTTAACACAACACCGATTAACATCTCAACCCCCTGGATTCTTTGGAGAGGTCGTCATTACAAGCTCATGTTGTGTGGAAAATCTTTACCCAAAACCCACACAAGCACTTTCTAAATACCAGACACGATTACAAGGTTTTGGCCTACTCCAAATACATCCTACAAAAGGACAAGGAAATGTGATGCAGAGGAAGGGTGTAATATTCTATTTAATGTTATTGCAAGGTCATACAAAAGTTCCTCACACTGTGACAAGCGTGATGATGATGTCAAACAGCATGAAAACAATTCTTGGAAGCTTCTTAATACAAAACCTAAGGGGACATTAGGCACAATAGTTTAAAGAGGATAAACTGGATTAGGGACGCCCGGTTGCTCAAGAAAAAATAAATCATGAAAATCCAAACAACTTTACTAAACATTAAAGCAATTTGCAGATTTGGTATGGTGCTGAAAGAAAAGGGCACACTAGTAAAAGAGTAACTGCCAATGCATGATTTCCTCATCACCATTTACCTCCTACAGATTCGAGTCCAATAACACTTATTGGAAACTTTGATTCGTGTGAGGGAAACCTGAAAAGTATCTGAGTCTCTGCAGCGTGTCAAGCATCCAAAATCCAACCCCAGCGTCAGACAGAGTGATGGGTGGTGTCAGACTTTCAACACATTTGTTGGGCAATCAGCTTTCAGATGGTTTTTGAACCTGGTACACTGAAGCTAAAAACAAATATTGACTTAATTCAGAGTTTGGGTCTTTCATTACAGCAAATCTCCAGTCAGTGTTTCCCCTTGGGAACATCAGCTGCCCAAATTCCCAAACTCACAAGCAGGAAACAGCTCATGGCCTTTTCACCCTCTCTGCTTGTGTGCATCCGTGTGTGTGTGTGTGTGTGTGTGTGTGTGATTTTTCTCCCCCTCTAAGCACTATGTACCTTTCCCTCAACCTGGAAAGAGTGAGTCATTCCAGTGAAAGTGTTTACTCATGTAGGGGAGTACAGAGCTGCAGTGTAGTAATTTTACAGTGTGTCTTGCACTGTACCCAATACGCTCTCCAGGCTGTCGCGACAACCTCGCAGCCATAACAGTAAAACAATCCCCATCCAGATTCAGAGTTACATTCAGCAGAACAGCCCCTGGAAATCAAAGTGGATTGAACTGTTTCTACATGCTCTACCAGATGGTCGTGCAGCTCATAGTATGGAATCTCAAGACTATCTGTAATGTGATCCAGAGGAAGATTCAAGAGCTGGATGAAAAGTAAATATCTAGATATATATTTTCGTATTATATTCAAAAATTACTTGGTCTTATGCACTTTTAATGACACATCAGAAGGATTTAAGCGTTGTAGCAGATTAGCATGGATTTGCAAAGCCAAACAAACTCCTGCAAAGTGTTTTCAGAAACAGTCTTATTTGATTAGAGAGACTCCTGTTCTTATGCTGCAATTCGGATGCATTTGTTCTTTATCAGACGTTTAATAGCCTAGCTGTCACAACTGACAAATGGACATCTGCTACATTACAACTGGTACAGCATGTTAATGATCAGCTAAAAAAGACCTAGAAGGAAGAAAGAAAAGAAACAGAGGCACATCAAATTGGAGTTATCATGTGAGTCAATGGTGTGCAAATCTGCTTAAAATAAAGACGCTGTTTATATAAGAAGCCAGATCAACCAGGAGAACAAGTTTGGATGGTGAACATCAAGTCAAGGAAAACACGAGACTGACACACTTCCAAGCAGTTTACTGCTGCATCTGTGAATGATCAGGGAAACAATTTCTCTTGGCACGGCTTTAAAAACAAAAGATCAGCAAAATCTGCTGGCAGTTTACATCAACCTTATACTGTATATTGGCATGTCCAAACCTCAGCCGTTGAAGAATGCTTGGTTGCAGCTCAAAGAAGTTAAACTATGTTAGCGGTGACTTAAAGGTCCCATATTATAATCTTTCTAATCAATTCTCCACAGTTGTAAGACGTCCAACTATGCAAAATGCAAAATGTTTGTCCTCAAACTGATCCATAGTTCTGTATTTCAGCTGTCTAAACGAATAAGAGGAAGTATAAATACACTCTTGCTATATTTGCTGGCAGTCTGAACGCATCTTTAGAAATCTGGCTTTCCTGGGGGGGCGCCTTAAAAGGGTGCAGTACCATATTTCACCACCGGAGGCAGTGTGACGTGAGGGACTTCAAGCAGACTTATAAATTTTCAAATACAGAGTGAGCAAAACTGAGTCTATCTGCCTCAGTCAATCTTTTTATTTTATATATGAAAAAACCTTCTCACAGGAAAAAAAAAAAAAGTTTTTTGGAGATTACTAATAAAATCAGAACTAAGATGCAACAGTTGTGGCATATGCCTCGTTAAAACTGGGTCTACCTACGCCCCGGCAGCAGAAACCTCACAGATGGAAAATTGTGTTTAACGTGTTTCATGACTTCATTCAGCTTTGGTTTATTATTATTCATTGTTTGTCAAAGAGGCTGTCACAACATGTAAATACATGCTTACTGTGTGTGTGTGTGTGTGTGTGTGTGTGTGTGTGTGTGTGTGTGTGTGTGTGTGTGTGTGTGTGAGAGAGACAGAAACCAGTAGCAGGTTCACACACACACACACACACACACACACACACACACACACACACACACACACACGCGCCCCGACCCGCGGTCAGACAGACGGTGCGTCTCCGCCGAAACGGCAGCAGGGGAAACGAACTCTCCCTCCGCCGATCGAGAACCAACAACTGCCCCTGGAAGTCCACGTTAAACACGACATGCGGTTTGGTGCGAGCAGAGAGCGAACAGTGAGGAAGAGAGCGCTGAAAGTGGGCGAACAGTGACAACAACGGGAGGAATCAGCCGGAGGATTGTCGGAGCGCACGTGGAACGCAACGTTGAAAACGCATCGGTAAGTAAACCTTATTTCCACACTTCTAACGCACTTGAAAATGTATGGGAAAAAGTTGAATTGTCTTGTGATGATTGTCGCTCACTGCGTCAACAAGCTGCCACTTGGCGATGGATCGGAACAAGTGTGCGCAGGTTTAATGTCATTTTTCAAAATGTTAATAAAACTGAACAATTTTCATGCGTCGCGTCAGAAATTTGACATTTCCTGAATTACGTTTTGCAAATGATATGACAACACACATTTCTCCGTGGAATTCTCATCCCGGACGAGTCGGTTTGTTTTAACTGCTGTGGGCTGAGCTCCCGTGGCATCCGTGTCAGAGACGCGTCTTTTGGATCGTTATTAACTTCACGAAATCCTCACACTAGGTGCCACAGTGTGGTCTGTCGGTCTTCTGATGGTGCTGATGAACAATGTGGAGTGAAATTACAATCACTATTGGTATTAATCAATATACTTAATGAAATATTGAACAATAAACGCATCAGTTGCGCAGTGTTTGCGTTACAACACTTGGCTGACAGTGCGTATGGATCCAAGGCATATGCAAACCAAATAACCTGCGTTGGGCCCCCAGGGGCCTCCTCTGACCTCAAAACGAGACAATTACATGTAAAACAGGGCAGTCAGAGACTGCAACATCCCGCGACACCCCTGAATTCAACATTTTACCCTAATCTACACATTTTTGTGCCTCTGGATTTCTGAAAATGTTGCTTTTTGTTTTAATAAATCTCATCAGGTTTCAGAGATGTGTACCTAAAAAGGTCTACAGTGTGCCGTCGTTGCTCGCGGTTAATTCATTCCGGGAACCACACGCGATTAAGGAATTCCGCCATAGAGCGACAAACTGTTTATTTTATTATCTATGGTAATTTAAACGTTTATGAACCCTCCCCATACTGATATTAAACACCCTTCTATCTGTATTACCTTTTCCCATACTCTTATCGACTGTTTAAAGCACCTTTGTGTCTCACGGAAGTCAGAGACTCACAGAACGTAGCGCACTTCCGGATGCCGTCAGCCAATAAAATGCGCCTAACGGTATCAAGTGACTGCCTACCAAAAATCCGCAATGAGTATAAAAGTTGAAATTTGACCCTGACCTAGTTTTCTCAAGGTCATCATCTCATTTTCATCCCCTCTGCCGCCCGAGTAATGTGCTTTTTGTTTCATCTTTCTATCTGCAACGGTTGTGAAGATATTTGGTGGACCAACGGACGGACGGACGGACACACAAACACTGGCAATTACAATACATCACCGCTTCACTGGATGTAATCATGTCATTTCCTTGTTCTGCATTTCTGTGTAATTTTAAGGATTTATTTAAATTTGCCTTAAAAATATTTTGATGCCACCAAATATGAATATTAGGAATGAGCAAATATTATGTTGTCTTGTTTGTGCTCAATTAAGAACCAAAATCTCTGATTTTCTTTCACCGATGTGTATTATTATTTCATCCTGTGGAATTATTAATTGTTTTTAAGGCGCCAGAAATGTTTGGACTAAGATTGAGTATAGTAATTGCATAACTTCACCACTCATCTCTGCCACATGTTGAGTTGTAGAAGGTGATTTGATTGCACATAAGTTGAGTCTTATTGTTTTTCTCCTGTGTCTCTCAACTTAAATTAAAATATGGGTTCAGGGCTTAAGTGGAGAAGTTGGGATTAAAGGCTGATGTAAAGAGCCGTTTCTTGAGTAGATCATAATGAGGAAGTAAAACTGTCCTGTCAGTGTTTCTGTCAACACTAAGATTTAGAGTCTCTGGAGACTGAGTCATCGTGGTCTCCCTCTGACGTTCTGTTACATTCATAAGTCATGCTTGTTTTCATTTAATGGGGAAAATGGCAATGTTAGCTTCAATTCTATTTGTTTAACCTGAAAAGTTGTCTGATTTTGCTTTGTGTATACCAAAATCTATTAGTCCATGTGCTGACATATTGTTGTTGCCTTGGGTAATCCTTATGCAAGCAAACTGTACATTTGCTTTCAGGTTGTTACTTCATCATTCCATTGGCAGAGCATACAATTAAGTCATTGTTATAATGACTCCTGCGGTAGTATTCCTACAGCTATTTGTATGTGCTGTATGTTTGCCTTTCTGCTGTTTACCCATTACTGGTCAGTCCTTTCCTTAATGTATTGTTGCTATAAGGTGCTGGCCTTAAAGGATGAGCTCATTTGGAGAGCGTGACATGTCACTCATTGATTCATGGTTGGTCTGCGCCTCCTTGGTGCTGTAATATAACCTTCACCAGCGATCGAGTCGCACAGCAAAATGGATAGGACCTTTTGTGTCCTTGTTTTTGTAGGGAAAATAGCAAGACCCCATTCATCAAGACACTTTAATGCGCTATCCTGTGGTCCATGGTGTCTATTATTTCATATCTCAAAACATCAGCAGCAAAATAAACTTCCACTTATGTTCTTTCAAACACTATGCATTACAGGGATGTTGTGGTAATGCTTCAGAAATAAATTGGCCGACCAATAACAGTGGGAACATCTCTCCAAACAGCCAATTAAAGCTGCTTATATTGGTTTCTTCCGTTGGTTATCTGAGAATGAGTTTGCTCACACTGGCCTGTAGACTCCCTCTAATGTAAACACATCTGCATTGCCATGAGACGATCAGAGCAGCTGCAAAATGTAATGTAGTTTAGAAACACAGCTTTCACCGTGGAGACGGGAATGAAACATTTAACTTAGACCTACTCAAGTAGTTGTTTTTTTTTGTTCTCAATTTAATAAGAGTGGCATTTTTTGGTGTGTCATCAGAAAATGAAGGGAAGGCTCAGAATCTAAAGGTTACCATAAGATATGATGTTCAGAGAAAAGGATGTGTTTGAACAGTCCCATTCTTTATCATCACAAGTTGGCTAAACTTTGACATTATCTGCAAATTAATATTGGTTTCAAATATCAGTATCTGTCTGAAAAAAACACAATAGTCAACCCCTGTTACTGTACTTGCGGCTCAAGTCTGATTCCGACTAGGTGTCACACATTGAAAAGATTTTTTAGATTTGGTTGTGAGGAGTCAAGACGCTGCTCCCTCTACACAGCAACATGAGGAAAAAATGTGTTTTTTACCTGAGAGGGCTGAAATAAAGCTTGAGTAGTGAGAGGAAGTAAGAACACAATGTCTCTGTCAACAAAGAAAACACATTTTTAGGTGCTGAACTTGTAAAACAGAGTGGATTGAACCGCAGCGCCGCTTATCATTTGTGTTTGAAGAGTTTGGGATGCCTTAAAAAGCCCAGTGTTATTGCTGCATTTTTCACCACTTCAGCTTCAATTATCTTGTTTTCAAATCTTGGATTGGAACAGGAATAGCATTGCATACATACCTGAATCAAACATATAAGCTATCATGAACTGTTAGTGAGCTTTGCTGTCTGGTATTTGGTCTAGGATTTGGACCGCTGTCAGGCCGTTCGAGGGCTTCACTAAGATGACCTGCCCTCGTACTTGTTTTTATCATCGTAGTAACAAAAAAATGGGAACTACTATTTCTATAGTTTCATCAAGATTGTGTCAGTGAACTAAAATCCAAATGTTTCGTAATCCGACAGCAAAGAATAACCGCCGTAGTTTTTAATACACGCTGGCGATACTGCCAACACGTTTTTCTGTTGAAATACCACAGTTTTTCCTCAGTCTCAAATGGAATGTGTGGTCGTACAGCGTAATCTCTCATATCAGCCAACACGATGCTGGTCACTGACCCCTGACTGAAACATTAACATACTGCAGGTCATCACTATTCTGACTTTTGTCTCACTTATTGTAGTTCGATGTTGAACTAATGCCGAATGGAAATGTAATACAATCCAGACCGGTGTTAACTGTACAAAAACAGCAGGGAACCCTCGTAATCCTTCAATTATTCCATAAGAGGTAACATCCACCATCTGTTCATGTGGTAATGTTGGATTGTTCAAAGGGTCTTTGTGTTGATATCACTCTCCAAAGATGTCATCTATGAAGATGTGTGCACTGTAGGAGGTTTTTCTCTTAAATTCAAAGCATTGACCAGAACCACGAGCCAGTATGAAAGACATGCGTGAGAGGCCGCAGAAGTGTTTGATGTCTTTGAGATATGCAGTGCGGAATGGAAGAAATTACTTTGAAAGTTTCCAGAGTTTGTCAAAAAAGTGAGAGGAGGCGTAGATACAGAGGTCCTGCTCCTCAAAGGGGATTACATTATCTGTCTGAATGGCTTGTCTTGCCAAACGACTTTATGTTCTTAATCTTAAAATGTCATTTTTTTTGTACATCGCACCCTTTCAGCCAAGTTTTAGTCCACGCCCCAACAGAAGTTTTATCTAAATCCTCGTCTTTGCTTGTGCTTGCTGGCATTGTTTGACAGACTGTAATGCTTTGTCTTGTTTCTATCTTGTCCACAAGCTAAATATGCTTCGTGACACGACCATTGTAAATGCACCCGTGTGTGTTTGTTCATCACAAACTTGATGTACACCATTGAGAGTCTCCCAAACATTGATCTTAAGGGCTCTAAAATACTCCAAACAGGTTTTTTTTTTCTTTTTATGAATCAAATCCAAAATACAGCCTAGCTCTTCTGCTTTCTGGGAATGAGGACAAAGTGCTTCTGTTTGCATTGGCTTCTGCAATGTAGACTTTGTACAGAGAAAGGATTTTTGACTTTTGCCAAAAGTCTAATCTAAAAAGTAAAATTCTGACCATACTGAGTTAAGCATAGGATACTATGTTTGTCCAATTCGTGTCACTTTTTCTGTATGAAGGTCTGGACTCACTGGTGAAAAGTTTGGTAACAGGACTGGTATATGAAAAGAGACTAGTACGCTACCTCGTACCTAAATGGTTGATTTCTAATGGTTTTGTGTATAAATGCTTCTCCCACCAGCTGACAGCATTTTAGTTACCCAAGCAGCAGAGTAAATACATTTGGTAATCCCTCTGCAGATGGATTTTTTTAAAAACTTGTGCAAATTAAAGATTTGGCTTTGACTTCTTTGCATGTCTCCTAAAGAAATTAAAAGACACAACTTCATTTCTGTGTGATAAGGCTCTTCATCTGTCCGTTGGGCCCTTCTGTTCTGCTTCGGCAGCAGATTTCCAGTTGCTCATGAGCACAAACTGGGGATGGGCACTGGGTAGATATTGGGATATGTCGATCAAAAGAAAATTAATTTTGATATATTGTATTCATCTTTAAGTGACGTTTTTTTGGACTGTTAATTGGACTCAAGAAGCAATTTTAAAGACATCGCTTCAAGCTTTGGGAAATGAAGTTTCAGGCTAAATTACAAATCCCGAAAAAAAACAAAGCAAAGGTAGATTGATTGATAATGAAAATATCTGTTGATATGTAGAATGAAGTGGCCATGCAGCTAACTCAAAGGTTGTGTTTCAATAAAGACCCAGGAGAGTCGTGAGCAAGGATTTTACATTAACGCACCGGGCAAGTGGGACTGAAGGAATGAGCAGGAGCAGCGCTGCTCCTTTGATTGCACAGCAGTATGGTCACAGTTAATGAAGTGTTTTTGAAAGGGACTACGCTTCAAAATGGGGTGATAAGCAGCCATAAAATATATGTACATGGTTTTCACTGCCACACACACTCCTCGGCTCCCTCCAATATAATTGCACAGCCCTGCAGAGCATTGCGTAAGATTGCTCAAAGTCAAGCCATAAGCTATGCATTGTAGCTGGTTACATTTCACTGCTGAAAGGCTCATGTCTACCACCTCCTCTTTCTTCCTCGACATCCCCCACTCTTTATCCCTCCTTCTCATCATGCTTCAGTGGGTTACCTGAGGGGGATATGTGCTCCCCTTTGCCTGGTAACAGCTTGCAGCGGGATGTGGGCAGCCTGAACCAGCTGGAGGAAGCAGGAGATGAGGAAGAGATGCTGAAAGATTAGGCTTCCATGGCAAGGAGCTCCACGGGGCTCATTTGCTGTGAGAGAACAACAAGAACAACAGTGGCCAATCAACAATGAACCAGTTAATTTCTTTTTTGGCCATTGTTCCATCCAGCAATTGAGAAGAAGGGAAGGAGATTAACATGGATGCAAACCAATCGGATTGAGTGAGCTCATTTGACTGCAGTGTACATTTACTGTTTATATGTAAATGCATATGATTGCAAATATGAAAAGTATTTAGAAAAGTACTTATGTTGTTTATTGCAGGATTTTGTCTCTTTTCAAGGAAATGAAAAAAAAATCTTAGTTAAGACACAATCGCTATGTTGATGCGCTGAAAGCTTTGATGTAAGGGAGTTTAAACTCATCATGTACACATTTTGAATGCTACACTATTTTGGACACTGGGAGGTTGGACTGGCACTTTACTGGGCTTGCATTCTTTATCAGAGTTCAGTTTGACATGCACACATAACTCAAGCGGCACCGTTTTGCGTGGTTTTCACATACCAGACTTGCTTAAAAGGCTCTGATTGGATAAGTTCTCCTGCCTTCAACAGCAGAGCAAATGGCATCTTAACCTAACGTTTGAATAACAATGTTTCGGAGGAACGATTTGGTCTGTTTGTTTGCTGATGTGTTGAGACATTGGGGCATCTGTAGGGCACATTAATTCGATGCTTTAAATACCCCTCAGAGGTTCTTGGCACAGGTTTTTGTTTACTGTGAAGTCTCGCTTTGCTAAGTGAGCGGAGAAGGAAAGAGAAGGATAGTAACGGAGTACATTTAATAAGATCTTTTAGTTTGTTATGGCAAAAAGTGCATGTAACAAAAGTTTGGAGGTAAATTAAGAACCTTTTGTGTTAGAACATTACAAAAAATTTTATTTGGTCGACTAAATTCGCACCAATTTCTCGAAGTACTGGGGTTTAAAAGTTCAACTTTCAAATTTGCTCCAGTGGTTTGTGTTCTATGGTATTAATGACATGCATTTCAGTATCTCAATTTAATCAACAAAAAGCAAAATCAAAAAAAGTGAGTACGATACGACATTCCACAGAATCAATAATTAGGCTGTTCTTAATCATGATTGATGATGGTGGTAATCCTCCTCCTCATGGACTGGCACAACGTCCAAATGTCATCCTGTGGGATGTTGGCCCTCTCTTCAATCAGAGCTGCCTGGAGACTTTGCTGATTCATTCCATAATACCCCACAGAAGTCAAGAACTGCTTCCATCACACTGGTGGCATGATCAATCATGTGATCCCAGGCATGACTTTCTTTCATTTTCTCCCCAAACTTCATGTCTTTCTATTCGGGTGGGTTGGTTTTCTCTGAAGTTTATTTGCAGACTTGAGACCGCTCATGCAAATCACTCGTGAGACCACACACAAACCCCGCCCTACACAGTGATGCACAACCAATTTTAAATTAAAGGTTTTGTCACACCGGGCCAAAAAAAATAATTGGTGTAATTTTAAGCCCCTTGAGTGGTCAGTTATTGATGGAAGTTGAGAGATATTTGTATCATGTGCACTCTTAGTTTTCTTGTGTTTAGATAGAAATAAAACACCATAGAAGAGCTCCGTTTCTTGCTGTTTGGAAGTCTGTTGCCTCTTGTTTGATCCAACTGGTGCCTTTATCTGAAAAGAAGAACTAAACAGAATTTAAATGCTTCTTTTTTTTATGTTCCATTTTTTTGAAGTGCTGAACTGGAACAATGGTGAACAATCAACAAAGGCAGCCATTCAGTCTCTTATTACTGAATTGGAGACGTTGGTTTGTGTGCTTTCGACTGTCCGTGGAAACCTTTGGCTCCTGCGGGCTTTTTATAACACAGAATGAAGCTATCTCCTCTCACTCCTCATCTGCTGAGCACAGATTTTAAAGCTTGCTCTACTTTTAGAAAAAAAAAACTTTGTGGTTTGTTTTTGATCGCAAAACCCTGCCTGGTTTGAAACAGGCAGGCTTTTTGCGATCTGGCTTGTTTTTCCTTGCAGTACAGTGATTGAACCGGTTGAGACTGACAGATTGATGTAATAGTGTGGCCTTTTTGGTTTGCCTTTATATGTGCCTGTGTGTGTCATAAGTGAATTTGACACACACAGGCACAGAATTTTTTTTGCTCTAGTTGTCTTAATAGTTTTTGAACCTACTTGACATTTTTTTTACTGCATTGTGCTTTTTAGCTAAGGCCAACTAAGCACAGTTTTCAGTCTCAAACATACTGCTGTGTCTCTCGTGGTATTCCCAGTTACCAAGATATATCTTGTAATGATGGAAACACAATCGCTCCTGTTTTCAGCACAATTTACCACTACTGTTAATGGCTTCAGCATGAAGTCACTTCATCCTTGTGCCTGGCAGTGCCTCCAGAGAAGAACATTGGCAGAACATTTGGAGAGATGGAGTGTGGACCCTGGCTCGCAAAACTGAGAGACATAACCATTCCAATTCTGGCATTAATTGAACGTGCCACAAATGGCACACAGTGGAGTCTACAAAGTTGTATGTGTTGTAAGTTATTGAGCTACTGAGGCTGTGAACACACACAATTGTAATTGTTTTTTAAGAGACTAATACCAAAATGCCACCAACTGGCCCTGTACCTCCTTAACTGAATGAACCTCTCACTTGTTTTAGCCTCTCCTCCTCCTTGGTGAGGCATACAGGCAAAGAACATTTGGAAATATGTGTCTGAGCTCCTTATGGCAAAATGGATATTCTCTATTTCTATATTATGGTCCAGCTACTCTATTTAATGTCATTGTTTTTTCCTTTTATTGTCTCCTCCTCTCTAGTAATAGTGGATTTCATCCTGTTCACGTAAAGTTTTCGGTCAGCTGTTCATTTGCCTGCCTACTTGAGAGATGAGCGCCAAGTCAGCCATCAACAAGGAGATCTTCACGCCATACAACGAGAAGATGCTCGCTGCTGTGCAGGTGAAGAGGAGGACCAAGAAGAAGATGCCATTCCTGGCTACAGGTGGTCATGGCGACTACATGACCTTCATCTGCCTTTCAGGTCAGACAATGGCAACTCTCGTTTTGTGTTTTGGTTGTGTTGTTGCAAGCCAAAAATCAAATGTAGACACGTCTCTCTGAGTTTTCCCACTAATGTCCCCGCTGATGAGCGTGTTTACGTCTTCTCGGCTAATATGATCACATGGTAACTGAATTAAACTGCTGGGCTTCAGGTCAGTCCTTCTTAACTCTATTAGATTCAAGCTGAAATTGAATAATTGTTGCCGCTGAAGGCTTTTTTCTTCACCGCTTTCAGCTCAGATACTGCTGGTTAATTGAATTACCCGTGCGTGTTATTCATGAGAAGAATAGCTCGAGTCTATTAATTTCAGTACCAACAGTATTGCTTATGAATATCAATGATAGGTCTTGATATGATCATTTTTATGCACATTAATCTCTGCTTTGGTTGCAGCAAATCACATCAAAAAAGATTCAGAATTATTTTAAGTTGCCCTGGAGGAATTCAGTGGTATATATGTAGAGTACAACGAGTAGTCCAGTTGCCTTACCGGTGACCGATCTTCTAAATCTCCACTCTCAAACACACATAAAAATCATCGACGTCAAGTGAAATTGTTTCAGAAAAAACAACAACAGCTCATTCTAAAACGGGGTTACTCTTCTTGTTGAAGGTCTTATAATGACTCATGTTTCCACTGATGTGGAAATGAATGTCGGTTGACATTTTCTTGTTGTCATTCCAGTCTCATAGTCTCAAAAACAGCCGCCTTCACCTCTGTGCCCCGTTTGAGCTCTGCTGCTGCAACATTTATGAAAGCACCTGGATGTTCTAAGGGTTGTACGGCCTAATTGAAATGCATAAATGACACGAACTTGCAGCTTCTTTGAATCCTTTTTTAATAAACGATCACAGTGAAATTGTATAGACTGAATGGAGATCAGTTTTTAATGGAAATCAGTCTCAAGTGGGGCTTTGAAAACCAGATGATCAGCAGGAACACCATCTTATCTTTGACTTTTGGCCTTGTAATTTTAACATGGATAGTGTTTCTGTCCGCTATAGTCTCATCGCCATCTCCAAGAAACAATGACACACAAAGATGACACGGAGTAGAAAAGAACACACTTTTCACATCATTAGATATCACCAGTAGCCAAGGTCATGTCAAAGTCAGCAGAACATGCGCTGTAAATATGAATACAGAAGATCTAACTGCATTCATATTGGGTTAATTCTTAGACTTTAATAATGAGACAGTAAAAAAATTAGAATGATATCCATGGCAGATGAAAGTTGGAGGAGAGGCTCTCACTTTTCTGCAAAGAGAAAAAGAATTGCTGTTATTTTGGTAGTGATTTTTACCCATTCTGCATGGAGACATTTAAGCTTGGTCTTTTTAAACCCCTTTAAATGCAGTTATTATAAACATTCTGGAAGAAATTGTGGTTGAGTGCCACTTATAGTATCCTATTGTTTTTTACAGTGTCCAGACTAAGCTGGCGTTTTGTTCCACATGTAGGAACGCAGCGGTGAAGGCCAGCACCATCACTTAGCCATGTGATGCTTTGCTGAGCAAGCCAAACTTTGTCTTGTGTTGTTTGTGTGTGCATGCGTACTGGTTTGTTCCCGTGCATGCAGTGTTTGGTGAAATCATGAATGTGAACCTAGGCTTTGCCTCCCAGCTCTGTGGCAATACAATGCTGAAGAGTGTGTGACGTTATGCGATTAGCTTGTGTGTAACTATGTGAAAGAACTCTGTATGTGTTTTTAGGGTGGGGGGAAGGGCTGGCTGACAGTCTCATGGCTGCAGAAGCAGATAGTTGGTGCCTGAGGGCCATACAGTGGCAGAGTTATGTAATCTGTGGTATGTCACAGCAAAATGGAGCCCACAGTATGAAGAGCTTTAAACTCAGCCACGAGTGCTTTGCTGTCAAGCAGAGCAGGGTGTGTGGATGAAACACCAGGCTATTACTGCTGCTCTAATTCCATAATTTTATACTGTAATACTGTCTTCTAAACATACCAGGAAAGACAAGATGGCATCACAGCAATCTCGATCAATATTTATCTTGTGTTTTGTCAGGGTTGAACAGACCTGAACTCTCAGGTCCTCAGATACCCAGACAGTGTGTGTGTTTATTTCAGAAACGGCAAAAGAAAAAGATGTGAGATTTCAGAAAGTTACAAGGTTAAATGAACAGAATGAAATGAATCATAAACTCTATGTAGGGTTCATTCAATGGCATCAGATCGTATCAAGAGGAAGTCCAATCATTGAAGAACCAAGAGTCTAAATCATGCTAAGAACTTTTCTGGGAGGCTCTTTTCACCTTAGTCTTTCCTCCTCCTACAGACAATACAGAATGACCCTGGCATGTTTTAACTGGATGGTTTCTGCTATCGGGTCTGAACACTCCCAACATTCGAAGCTTACATTTTATCACCCAGACCTGGGGTGCATTGAGGAACAGGACATTCAGTTAAACAGATATGAGAATATGCAGAAAATGAACTGACTTCTTTATACTAGTTTAACAGTGAACCTTTAAAGCAGAGTTACAATGCATATAAAATAATTCACCATTGAGCAAGCACATATCTGAACAAGCATCATGATTATTGGACTAGTCTGATAATATTTTTGATTATGTATGATTGACTAATTATTCTAGCAGTGTCTGTTTTAAATGGTAATAATTTCACTGGATGCAATGCAGCTGACCTTGTAACACACAGTTAACTACTGCCTCATTTACGGGTAAATTCACCAGTAGATCATTTAAGTATTCTTAAATTTTCTGCAGTAGCAGAAATCCAATTTAGACACATTTGTATTTACGAGTGACATTCATCTGGATCTAATATGAATGGATCTGTACTCCAAAACAGAAGCCATGTGCACACTGAAACTTTTGTTCAGCTGTCTGAGTCAGCAACGAACAAAAAGTGAGACATATGAGACAACCAATGGTATTCAAGACCCGGATCATGTGATCATAGTCTCAGTTATTTAAAGTGTGTTTTCTAGGTTTATGAATTAAGCTATGTCTATCCTGTATGATGTGATTTGGACCATGTGGTGCATTTTGACTGTGATTTTTTTTTTTTTTTATGGTTTGCTGTCTGATGGAGTCTGGACCTTGATGTGTTCCAGAGTGAAATCTGTTCTTGTGAAAATGCAACACAGAGCAAGATGATGTGTTATATACATCACAGAAAATCTTTAACTGATTCCAGATTACTTTGCTTATCACGATGGTCATTTGCATCTTTTCTTTCTATTTTTCCTGCTTTCCATGTTGATTCACTAATGTACCTTATCAACGGCATAAAACATTTTGCTGTTCCTCGCCTGTGCTGTGGTGGGATTTTTAAAATTTCTTTGATTGTACACTTACGCATTCACGCACACACACACACACACACACACACACACACACACACACACACACACACACACACACACACACACACACACACACTGTTGCTTGACTACAGGGAAATATTCATGTGGACACATCCACAACAACATCAGGGGTCTGGATGATGTAGGAGTGAGCTGAGCAAAGGCAGAGTCCTAACATGGACTGAGTTGCTTAGCGAGATTTCCTTTTGATCACTGGGCTTCATGTGGTGCCTCCGTGGCTGGACCTCGGGGCTGAAACACTGGACCGCCCACAGAGTGTTTGGCAGCTGAGCCAGATAAGACACTGTGTAGGTCGGCTGGAGCAGCTTCTAAGACCAGTTCAGAGTACAGTAGCTCTAAACTTTTAATCGTCATTGGAATCTGATTGTATCCTATTTACTGATGCAAATTTTAAATTTTTTTCTCTCTAATCTCAAACTTGACCCATTTAGGCTCAGTCCCAATCCTCCCATTGGCTCTAACCACATGGCTGTGTTGCATGCGCTCATGGACTAGTCTGTCAATCCAAATGAATATGTAATTGGATCATGATAATGGGCGCTTGAGAAATATGGCTATTTCTGTGCTACTCTCATATTGTTTGGGGCAAAATATACTTTATTTGGACGCAGTTCATGTATTTTTGTTCATATTCTTTTGTTCTGTCGCTCAGATTATGTCAGATTTGTCACTAGATGATAATGGCACCAAGCAACGCGCTTTTATAGAGCTACATAATATTTCATGTTTTCAAGGGATGCCTGAGCATACCAGTAATCTAATCCGATTTCCAGCAGAAAAGAAAGCTGGGTGAATGACTATTGTATTTTTAGATAAAATTTTCAACCACAAGTCAAAAAGCAAGAGGCGCTCAAAAATGAGGTTTGGAGTTAAAATAACAGCTGGGATCGAGCCTAACATTTGAAAGCACACACTAATGGACGTTCTGGTGATTATCATGTCAGAGAAAAGGACGTAACACCTCTGCTGACAACTTGTTGAAGCAACGCCAGTGGTGAGAAAACAAAAGCAGAAGGCAGAGTGACTCTGGATGAAAGATGTTTTGGGGAGAAGACATTGTCTATTTAGTGAGAACTGGGGGGAGATTCAGTTTATGTATTATGCTTGAATTTCTCTCCTGTCTGGCAGCACCATTGGTTGCTCTCAGGGCTCCCTTTGCCTCCACCAACCAGAGTTGGAGGTGTCCATGTAAACACTGATTGTTTCCTCATGTTGAATACATGACTGTAGGAAGCATGTAGGTGTCGATCTTTATGGGTGCATTCATGCACATTGTTGTTATGCAGGCATGTTTTATTTTGTGGGTTGGTTTACTTGTTAATGTCATGAGTAGGCCGGGTCTTATGTATGTAACATCAGATGCTCTAGTGCAGAGGTAGAAGGCATGTACTTATGCATATAATAAAGATGTTGTTTAGTTTAAATGCTTCTGATTGGAAGCAATGGTTTATGACACACACACACACACACACACACACACACACACACACACACACACACACACACACACACACACACACACACACACACACACACACACACACACACACACACACACACCCTCAGTGACCACACTGGTTTGTGTGTTATATTTTCCCCGTCACTCCTTTCTTCGTCAGCGGTCTTGACTATTGATTATACGGTGAGATGAATGGTCTTAAAAATAGTGTAGCTCAGGCCAGCTAGAAGTTCAATTCAGGCCTCAATTATTCGGTCCAACAACGTGTCAAGTCTCAGAGTTTTTACACACATTTTAGATAATCGGAGTTTTTGCCAAAATTCTGACCCCACCCCCTGGTAATCCAGCATGTCTCCAATTGGATGAAAAGCCCATTTGCCCAACAATATACAGTAGGGGATTGTATTTATTTACTGTAACTGTGTTTGACTTTCTTTGTCAGCAGGAGGTTTTATAAAGTTTCTGCAGAAAGTTTTACAATTGTTTTGCAATTCCAGATTATGGTAATGGTTTAAAAAATAAATTGTGCCAAAACAAGTAGTTAAGTAGAACCAGGTTATTTATTCATAAGTCAACGATATCAGATATGAATTGTTAAAAATGATCCTTTACAGTACTTTATTCTTTCAGTCTTTTTTTTTTTTAATACAGACAGTTTCTTCTTTATTGTAACTTTTTCATTACATCTGACTGAACTTTTTAAAGCATCACTGGGTGGCTGGACAAATGCTTGTTAACAAGGATCAGCCTGGGTGTGTGTTTGTGTGGGCGGTCTGTGTTCTGTTGTGAAGAATGTTGCCTTCTGTGGGTTTCACAGGGCCAGTGTAGCAGCAGTGACTGATGCTGGCCTCCCAGTATTTCCTGAGAGCAGAGACATACAGCCCACTCACAGGACCAGATACACCAGTGTGACACTAATACTATGTTCTCTGTTTAGGTGTGTGTGTGCATGTGAGCATTCATCTCGACTTCTATTCTTTATCTATCTAATTATGCTTTTGCTGCAGCCGAGCTCTTTTTTTTTTTTTTTTGTAAAAGACCTCTCAAACTCGAGCTGCCTTCACCCCTCATTCTCGCTCTCTTATCATGTCTGCCTCCTCCATAGCTGACGGCTTCCAACTCCTCTCTGGTCAAAATAAGAGTCCTGGAAAGTCTTGGAAAAAGCTCCATCCCTTGTGTGATCTGAACTTAAATCACAATAGTCTAATAACCAGTAGTTTTCTAAAATAGATGCTCAAAGTTGCTCAGATTTATCAGTTTCTGCATTATCCTTTATTTTCTGATTTTCTGAATTATTTGTTGGTGGTTATGTGATCATGGTTGAATATCAAATGACCACTGCAGGAGCATACTTGACATTGATTCTTTAATATCTGCAGGGTTATAGAACATTTCTGTCTCCAGTTATACTGCAGCCTCCAGTTGTGGCTCCAGTGCACTCTTGTATTTGTGCACTTTGTGTCCTCTCCTGTTGGACCAACACAACGCTTGACGAGCCGACAAACAGTCCTTTTGTATTTACAGTATTAGGAATATTCTTTTTCATCATAGCTGCACATCTAGAGTATGATGAGCTCAGATTTAATTCACAAACATCTCAGCGCTGTGGTTTTTAGATTTTTCTTTGAGATGGCTTTTCCTATTTACCTACTCTTAGAACACGCACATACACACACACACACACACACACACACACACACACACACACACAAGCGCACACACAGCAGGTGGTGCAGGGTAGATAAAAGGCTCTCTGCAGGTGGACTGAGGTGTGTGTCCTGTTGTGCATACAAAAACCTCCCTCTGTAGAGACAAGCAATACTTTTCATCCACTTGTGTGTGTGTGTGTGTGTTTTAGGAAATCGATACATGCCCCAGTGGTTCTGACAGCGTTCCCCACAGTGCTTTCCCAGACCAAAGGCAACCTGTCCATCATCCTCCTCCAGCAGCCGCTCCTCTGTCCTTCACCGTTCCCCTTCTATCCCCGCCGTGCCTTTGGTCACAGAACAAACCTACAATTTTGCTTCCTGCCTTTTTGCGCACATCAGCTGCAGTTCTATGAGGAGAAGGAGTAAATACAGAGACGACAATGTGGTGATGGCAGCGTGTCTGCCGGTTTGGAAAACTCCGCTCAGCCCCCCTGCAACTCTTCCGTCTCTTTGATTGCTGTTGTTCTGCTTACACATCAGAGATGGAGATGATGGCGGTATTCTGTCTTGGCACCTGCTTACAGATTATATTCAGCTTCACAAAGTGGTTTGTGGTTGCTGGGCATTTGGATTTTGTTAACAGCCTTTCATTTGTGTATTTTCAGAGGGTTTGTTTTAGGGAACGGTTTCACCGTTATGAGCAGTAAATGAACCTGAAGCTGTAATATAGGTGTTTGATGTGAAACATGAAGAGTTTATTCTTATCATTGTCTCTTCTGGGCATCACACCAACATAGACCTTGCTCCCAGATATATTAACACCCACCAAAGTATTTTTGGCAACCCATGATAGCATTTTTCATTTGTACTTTTCAACCACTCGAGAGAATGACGCCATCTGTGATCGATTATCTCGTGGACCATCTCCCCTTGCTCCACCGCTCCCATTTCCTGACAAACAGCGAGATGGAGAAGCTTTCTGTTATCATGGACCTCTTGTTTATGTATGGATCGTTAGATGTAAGTGATGACATGTGGGGGCTGTTTTAAGCAGGTTGTTTCCACGTCATCGCTAATGTGTTGGTTCTTGTAACCAGTTACCAATAAAGCACATCGACTGTAGTTCATCACACAGATGCAGGTAAAAAAAAAAAATGGTAATAAAACTTTTGAATGAGCAAATAAAAGTTGCTGTGAGTAAACACTACAGTAATATGGGAAATAAAACCGAATGAACTCATTTGTTAGACAAAAAGTATCCTTTTAAGTCGTTCCAAGAAACAAGTAAGACTTCCTCGGCCACATGCTTTCTGTGGGAACCGCTGCTGTTGCATTGAAAGACATGTTTGGAGTGACAGGGATTTGTTTCTGGCCTCATTGCTGGAATGAGCCTCTGAATGTTTTTGGATGTGTTGATGTCACATGACAGCTGGGAAATGGCCTAGAGACATGATGTGATTTGACCATCATTAAGGAAGTAATTAATGTACATGTTTTAGTATACTGACCATATGTATTGGCTCACAAACAGAGTGAAAACTGTGTCAACACACTCGTGTCAGTATCTGGACGATGGGCTTCATGGCGTTCCCGAAAGAAAAGAAGGAAGAAGAGTGAGGCATAATAAAAGATGAAATGGCCCTAGCTTTATAAAAGTCATGCATCCATTTAATTGGCTGATGACCTGTTCTTTTCAAACAGAAAACAGAGCTCACAACGTAATATATAATAAGCAACTTAAGTCCCCCATCAAACCAACACATTTCATTTGTATTAAAACTGTCAGTAGATACCAAAAGAATTCAAACCTTGGAAAAACAAAAACTTGTTTCATCTCCAGTTTATACTTATTTCACAATATTTTGACATTCCCTGGTTATTGCAAAATATCGTACCAGAGCAGAGAGTTGTAATTCAAGACATTTCACGACGTGCAGTAATTTGAAGACAGTCCGTCTTGACAATGCAGAGATAAAAGGTAAAAGTAGTTGCATATTGTCAGGCGAATGGTTCTATTGGGAATGCATCATTTCTATCCTGCCATCATCTGAGCAACATAAATATTGATATAATTCTTTATGGGTCTATTTATGCAGTGATCTTAGAATAAGATTGTAATAAACTGAGGTAACCAGCTGGTCTGTATTGGAAAACAACACTTTGCATTTGAGTTGCATTCAAGATCAACTTGGGAAGGCCAAACTTTTGCCCTTAGAAGAATTAAGTCTGACAAAACATCTTTAATGTGCTCACCTAGTCCCCCCGTCGGTCCTCTTCACCTGAAACATACACACTTATGCATCTGGGCTCCGATATCTGCGTCCTCTTTCCGTTTCCAGCTCTCTGTGTGCTTTGTTGATTTTTTAGATTTTTTTTCCATCGGCAAGATTTATTACAAAGTCGTTCAAGAAACAACGAGCAGTTCCATTTGCACAACAGCAGGCCAGCAGGTGTGTGTAGGAGGTTCGCAATTTCATGACGTAGCCCTTCAAAAAAAGATATAAACCCACACGGTACAGAATGAAAGCAGCCTCCCCAGGTGGGTTTAAGAGCTTTTAAATAATGGAGAAAAGTTGGAGGTCACATTTACAGGATGGACGGCTGTTTGTCAGCTGAAGGGATCTTGTCCACAACTTGATCAGTCACAGATGGTGTTGTTGTCGCTGACAGATAGTACTGTAAAAATAGGAATAAAACTACATCTACTTAGGGGGCAATGACCATATTCAAGTGTTTGGGGAAGCATATGATGTCTTTGTCAAAGATGGAGCGATATGAGAAAAGGGGGTAGGAAAAATTCTACATGAATTTCTGGCAGGGATTTTTGATATTGCAGCTCTGCCATAAATTAACAAAAGTTTGTAAAACTTTGGAATTATCGTGAGCAAAAGAAATCAGGTTTTTGTTGAACAGAAATTCAGCGGAGGCATAGTGGACATTCATCAAAACAGTGAGACAATTGAAATATGTGGGTAGAGAAGCTACACCGTGGACAAAGTTTACTGATATTTAACCCAGACCACAGAATAACGCATGAATGTTTTTTATCTCAAATGACCGCAGTGGTTCTCTGCGTGGTTCACCGTCATTGTCTACGATAACCAGATGAAGTATTAATTGGAAATACCACAACTTAATTTCTATTTGTCTCATAATGGTTTTATAGACTGTGGACTGAAGAATGCTGGTGTCCATGGCTTTAGCCAACTGTTCCAATGAGGCACAATATTTGCTGGCAATAATTTACTTTCAAGCAGTTAAGTGTTTTGCTATCTGCGGTTGTGACACATCTCTTGAAAATGCTGCAAAACAAACACGTTTTGCCTCAGGAGCCACAGGATCCTTGATGAACAATCTTAAAAACATGGAACTGGGAAATGTTCTTCCTGTTGTCCGATGCCAACCATCACTCAGACAGAATGCATGTAGTATTTGTGTGATTTATCTCCACTTGCCGCAGTACCTTTAGTGCCACATGATTGGGTCAAGCACTGAACCATCCGTAGACCAGAATAGTTCAGGAATCAAAGAAAGACCCAGTGTGAGGATCTATTGAGATATGGAGTAGCAGTGCTTTTCTACCAGTAGCTATGGACATTTTGTTCGATGTTGAATGTGAATCTTTTTTAGTTGCTGTTTATGGTTTAACATCTGTCCACATACAGAGACTTCCTGAAGTTTTTGTTGGCTGGAAAAGTGATGACACACTTTTGTCCATGCCTCCTTTACATCTTATCAGTTTGGATGACATCTATGAGAAATCTGCAGCTGGATAAAACACTTTTTTTTTTTAATGCTGCCATTTTTTCAGCATTTATTTAATGCTGTAATTTTGAAATGAATGTGCATTCAATTCATAGACTGGACTGTTCTTTTGTGCTCAAGTTGTCTAATTCTTTCCAAAGGTCCTATTATCTTCCGGTCATATATTTGCTATATGATAGAGCTTTAGTTTCACAGTTCCACTATTCCTAAAGATGTAATTTACATTTCTTAATTTGTGTTCATATTGCTGTACTGAACATTTTTGTGGAATAAAATTAATACATTTAATGCAAAAACTGAACGGCAGACGTGAGATGAATCAAGTTCTCGCTATTTTTGCTAATAAGAATTCCTGTGGGAACGAATGTTCCTGTTCCCTACATGATGAACCACTGACTAATCCTGCATCTTGTCTTATAAAGTCAGGTTTTCATGGCTCGGGGAAAGGAGGTGTCTTGTTAACTGCCTGTAAGTGATGGAGGCAAAGACCAAGACCTATTGATCAAGGTTTTTTGCCAAAAGCCTTTGCTGCTCTCGCAATAAATACTTGTTTTTTTCTATCCTTTCACCTCCCAAATCAGAGAAATGAAGAGAGCCCATGCCACATTATTAATTGGAAAAACATATATTTTAACCTTGTATCTCCACCCATTTATAGGGAGCCTAAGTATACTTGTTTATCCATCCTTTTTTATCTG
Source organism: Antennarius maculatus (assembly GCA_013358685.1). Classification (NCBI taxonomy): domain Eukaryota; kingdom Metazoa; phylum Chordata; class Actinopteri; order Lophiiformes; family Antennariidae; genus Antennarius; species Antennarius maculatus. The sequence continues at coordinate 14,532,627 of CM023621.1, read as the reverse complement.
AGTGATTGATTTGTTTATAGCAAAGATGTGGCCTTTTTCTTCTGAACTCATGATTTATGCCACAAACTGATTGTCAGACATTTCAGGGATACAAAGATGTTTCTCATCTATCATGAATTTCTAGATATTATCACTTAATTACGTTATTGGACGTCAAATCTATTTGGAAACTGGATATTTGCTGCAAAAAAATTGAAATTAAAATAAAAATTTGCACTCAAAAAATGTTGAAATGTTAAAATTCTGCTACACATAGATAGGAATAAACCTTTCTGTGCTTTCTTACCTGACGCCTCAGTTGCTTTTTGTTGCATGTTGAAGTAAAGATGCACCTGCCTTTATTCTGCAGGTCAAAAGACTTTTATTTCAGACAGAACCCAAAAGATTAAAAAAAAACGCACAGCACTGAAAGCCTCTCTTTGAGGCATGGCAGGACTGATACCATCAGATGTAATGAATTCCGAGTCATATCTGATTCTATAGTTATATACTGCCTGAGCCGGCTGATTCTCATATCAATTTAAAGCCGCATATATTGATTTCTAAGGGAGGCCCGTGGATTTGCTGAGCCAGTGCAGCTGAAATTAACTCTTTCAGTGCCCTCTAAAGTGAGAGTTGATGCATCCACAGTTCAGAAATGGATGAACTCTGCCTTCCAAGCAGATCTGAAAGAAAGTGTAAAGAGTTGAATTAGGAGCCAGACGTTACCCTGTGGTGTCTTTATCTGTATTGAAGTCGAGTTTGAGCTACAATGGGAAATGAGGACTAAGGCTGATTCGCTCTTTCAATCATCGCATCTATATTGACTTTCTTTTTACACCTGCTTCATTAGGGAGAATAACACGGTGGATGATTTGTGACCCGCTAAGCAACACAAGCTTATAGGTAGAATCTATGAGCAGCAGCTTTAGTGCTCATCAGTGTATGGTCCCATTATGGAGGTGAGGACAAAGGCCACGGCAGTGTTCTCAGTCCCTGTCGCTTTCAAACCTGTTCTTCTCAGAGGTCATAAAGGAGCAAAGTACTCAAAGAGTGACAATGGGAAGCTGGTGAAGACCCTCATTCTTGTCCAGTTTGATGTTGTTTTTTAGTCTTTCGGGTGGGTCACTGCATGTCTCCGTTCAGCTGAGCATGCAGGCTGCGTATTTGAACTGATCCTTCACTTTTAGTGATGAAGCTCTTAGACAACGCTGAATCTACTGAGCTCGAATAATCCGACCTTGTGGGGAACATCGGGGCCATTTTTTTTGAAAATGCACACTCTCATGACAGAACCCCCTCATTCTCTCACACACACACACGCATGCACACACACAGCATGAGAGAAGAATAAATGTATGTTTAGACCAGGATTTGTGACTCCATCCAGGCTTTACTGACACAGTCGTGTTCACTGTATGAACTTTATGCTGGTAACTTTCACCCCAGTGATACGTTTGACAGATACCTGTGAGATATACCTGTTAAAAACCTGGCTTTGCTTTTAAAACGGATAATCTGCATCTCTTTGAGAGCCTCAAATGTACTAGATCTTATTTTGTAGTCGTGATTTTCTACAATTTCAGCAGAGTATGTTTTAATTATTGTAAAATTATTGTGATTGTCATGAAAACCTGTATTACTCTAGTTAATATTCAGTGCGTTGCTCATTAGTGTCAAAAATAACATTCAGCCTAGTTTTCCTGGAAGTATTTAACTGACATTAATGGTGTTGCCACTGGCTTGATGTTGTTTCAATCAAGATGTTTCATGATGATTGCACTATTAAAAAACAGCCTGTATGGCTCATCAAAAGAAAAAGAATTTCAGTAGAATTTTTCACATTTAACAGATTTGTGAAAAAAAAAAAAAAAAAAGCAATCCATTCCAAGGTATTTGGATATAAACTGATCAAAAAAGGACTGCTCTTTTTCTTGATTTAAAAATATTCTTCTACACAAGTGTTTTTTTTAATCAGTAAGTTGATTTCACCATATTGATTTCTGTTTTTAAATGCGTGACCTAAGTCCCCTCACTCAGTGTCCCTTGAATAAACTCATAAAAGAAGTTTTCTTCCCATCACTCTATTACAATCCTCACAATAATCTATTACAATCCTTAAAATAAGACATCTGTTCACCTTCCAGTCCTTTTCTGATCCTTCATTTCTTCCACACCATTCAATTGTGTGATCCCTTCTGACTTTATCCACCTCTCTTAGTCACGTTTTCTTAGTCATATCGAACATCTGTTTTCTCATCACCCACACATCTTCTAGTTGGTTCTGGTTCTTACAGTAAAGATGAGCTGAATACATTGCATCTGAAGTTAAGAATAACTTACACTTGTCTTCATCCCTTCTTTCTGGGGAAATGAACAAATGTTTCTTGGAGCAGCAAAACATCAAACTCATAAGTTTCATATTGAAAGCAAATACATGCAGCGGCTGTTTCTCCCTTTAAATGTATTAGCATGCTCTATTGATAATCAGTCATTAGAGATTACCAACTCACATTTAAATATTAAGTAATGTGGAAAGAATTTAAAAAATAAGAGTAATTAATACATCTAATGGTGCAGCTCATCTGGGTGGGAGGGGGCCGTTGAAGTTTATTTATCTTCTCATGAACTATGATGTTCACAAGGAAAGAGAAGTAATAAGATGAAAATAGTTCTTACATGAACCTACTAACAATCTGGTCAGTGGATTATCTTATGTCATGAATTCAAAATCTGTACATATCAGACTGGCACATCAGAAACACATCTGGTAGGTCTATTACCAGCCCTGCTCTGTTATTCTGTCATCACAAATCTGAACCTCCAACTGAGCAATTAAGTGTTGTTTTGCTCAGCGTGTCCGTCACAGGGGACCTGATCAGGCATGGAAATGAATGAATCTGTGTAGCAAAGTGATGAAGAGTAGGATGCAATAGTCTCTCTGTTGACCTTCTTTGGCCTCTCTGTTCCTTGATCGATTAGCTTTGGAACAACAAACTGAAACTCCTGAATAAAGTGCCCATTAGCTGCTGCATTAAGCTGACGTCTTTCTGTATTGATTATTTTGTTTTGAGAGTTTTTGGCCAAAAGCGGAATGTTTGTACCAAAGGTTTTAGGATGTTTGGATGACCTCACCCACCACTTTGAGTTTAATCCTGGAGTTTATTAAACTATCAAATGGTGATGACGTATTTCTGAAGAGATGTTGAAGCTTTATGTGTAAAGAGGCTGTTAAATTTCAGGCGTTGAGAATGAGCTCATTATTTTACCAGGTAGATATGTTGCAAAGCAGTTATATTTTTTGCACACATGAATATCACTGACTCACCTCTGAAGTGGAAGCAAAAAGTAGATATCCCTGTATTATTCCATGCTAACAAAAAAAAAAAAAAAAAAAAAAAGTTCCTATTACTACTTTATTGCAAAATCCTTCGTGCAGCACCTCAATAATTTATGTCTGGCCTTTTCCAGAAATAGAGAAAGCTTTTTCTTGTCACTTGAGAAAAGACGCTCTGCATCTATAATATTACATTTCTCAGTGTTTCTTATGTTTGTGTGTTAAGTGTGGGATTGAGGTCTTTATTATTTACTTTATTACAGCTTTGACACAGCAGGAGACCAGGACATGCCTTCTTTATTAGTCTCTACATTAATACAGCTGTATTTCATATTCCAACTACATGAAAAAGACAAAATGTTAGGCACTTTGGGATATGTCAGGGAAGCGCTCACTCTATGACCTCAGTGATTCACTCATGCGGAAAACATGTCTGTGATGCTTGTAGGGTGACACATTGACAGTGGAGTCTGTTTTCTATTTGCATGGCAGCCAATTCCCCGATCACACCAGAAATAAGAATATAATACGTCTTGTATTCTGATTTATGTTCATCCATCAATTGACGTACTGTATGTGCAATACGACGAAGTTTAACATAGAAAATAACACATGTGGAGCATTTTTTGATCAACTTCATATAGTTTGTCAGTCATCAGTTTATCGCATCTCTGCAACATTCATCCCAGCCCAGTGTGCCTGTGAGTGGCATGCATATTAATTTTGCTAATGAAGGTCACCCAGGGGAGCAGCTTGAGTCCTTCCCTGCATCTACAACAGTCCCTATAGGGAAGATGCTGCCTGATGTGAACCTCACCGGGACACGGAAAAACACCATATGCTCCCCACCCACCGCTTCACACCTTTTTCAGTGCTACCACTGAGAAATTCAATCACAGAACCTTAAGCCATGCACGTTTGAGGATGTGGTTGGATGTTGCTGGGTGTCAGGCGGCGGTGGCGGCGCAGGGGGTGGAGAAGAATGAGGTATTGAAGGAAGGTGTACGATTTATCATTGGCAAGCACAAAGTGACGGTCTTGTTGTTTGAACTGTTGCTGATGGTCTTTTTGAGAACTCGAGGTCAAATGAAGTGTTCATCCCATCATTGATGTGAATAACGGTACACAAATCAGGATTCTTGGGGTGTATTACTATTTGACCAAAGTATCATTGTCTGTTTCTGTTGAAATTATATTTAGAATTTTTTTATTTTGCACATTTTATTTTCTTTGAAAATTTAATTCTACAGTATAATTTATCAACCAGTTAGTAATGGTAACTAGAAGACACACCAGCACTCCTAATGGGAAAGCTTTTGACGATCAATCTGCTTGATCTAGAAGGCCAAGCATTGTGAAACTCACGTATGAAATGTGTGATTTTACTGGAGGGCAACATCCTCCAGCAAAGTCTAATGGGGAACAGCTGAGCAAAAAAGTTCTCCAAATTTTATTTGAATTTCATCACAACAGCTGGAGAAATATCAGATTCAAAACCTCACACTGAATATCTGTCATAAAATTTTATTGCAGCGAATTTTTCAAAGTTTGAGTATGTAGTTGAACGTTCAGAAGTTTGGTCTTTCATCCTTTTAAACAGTAGGAGCTTTGTGGTTTCATAATTCAAACTGGATTACAATTAATTACCAATGATAGCTGCATTTTGACTACTGCACGACTCGTGTCATGTCATGTTATGGGCTACTGGACCTTTTTGTTCCAGATCAGCTCCAGATGTTGAGCATATTGTTTCTTTTAAGGTCAAATTCAGTGCTTTTCTGTCACCTTGTGTGAAGTAGTTTGGATTTTGAGTAACAGAGAGACCCACTGTGGCTGCAAACTGTATTTTAAGACATTCAGCCAAAAAAGGCTTGAAAAGCGAATTGATAAATATGGTTCACAGGATTCCAGGGTGTTGAGCTTTTTAAAAAATATTTTTATAAATATTGCAAAGTTGCTGAATTCATAATAAAACTAAAAACCCTACCTACCTGTAACCTTTTGGCTGTAGGTGTTCAGGCCAGCAGCAGGAAGCTTAGTGCTGGTTGCTAAAGGTCGTGCAGGATGTGGACCGACATGTTGGCATCTGGCTTTCTCCAGCTGTGTACCTTGAAGAACCTGGTGATGGCAGACTGCAGGGACTCCAATGGTTTTACTTTTGAAACTTCCTCTGTCAGGCGCCGGGTGGGCTCTGCTCCGGTATTTCACATTATGTGCATGCCTTAGCCCCCCTGCAGGCTTGCTGACAGTCTTATATCCGGTAGTACACTAAACACTAGTGGGAGGCCAAGGACACACACCAACTCGGAAAGAAAAATGAGTTGGATGTTTTTCTGTCTTCTTCTTGCAAATAGAAATGTCAGGATTTTCCAAGTCAACTATTTGAGTTGTTCTTTTTAGTTTTGAGATCACAATATCAATAAATACGTCTGACTGCATACTAGCCCCTTAAAAACCAAATAGATCACAGCTCAATTCAATTTCCCAGACACTGTTTAATAAATAATCTCATTCTGTTTACGATCATAGAAAGAAAGAGAAATGACTGACCTGGATTTTATAGATTTTCCTAATAAACAGCCACACCGATGTCAGCAACTATTTTGTGACTGGGAAGCACACACATCCAAGGGATTATTCACCCATCTGACATGGAGTCAAGGCTCCTGGTAAGCTACGCTGTTGTGTGTTTGAAGTGTTGACGCGTGCTGCGTGTAGACAAGTGTGTGGGGGTGAAGAGAAGGAAATAATACTTGAAAAATCACTAATAGAAACTGAAAGCTAATCACAATCAATTCTATTTAGAATCAAAAAGTGTGACATCTAATATCCGAAGTTAATTACTGAACTGTTGGAGATGTGTCCGGTCACTTGTCTTTTACAAGATGAACTGAGATCAGGATCAGATGTATTTTCCTCTCAATCCTAACCCTGTTCTAAAGATGGAAGGAAAACAACATTACACTATTATTTTCACAACCTGCAGCTGTTTTCCTGCTACGGAACATCGGTCGTGAGTCGACCAGATGAAACTCGTTGACCGAAAGGACCGAATGAAACTTTTCCTGCATGTCGGTGATCCATCCTGGCGGAGCAGCAATCTGTGCCCTGCAAAGAGAGTTTTATGTGTGTGAGGGGCCGGCAGGGTTCACATTTACTATCTGTTTTCCCTTGTCATACAGTATAGTCGTTGCAATGTAACTATAAATCATAGCTCCATTACAGGAAAATGGTTTTCTGGGAAATATGTGTATATCTGCCCTGAAACATGATTGGATCCGTTTCCATGCATGCTGTACAGGATGTGTTTAGCATTTCGTAAATCTTTCACAGCTGTTTCTGACACCTTGTTTACAATATTTTTGTCTGCGCTGTTGATGTTAGAGTTAATTTAATTTTTTCTAAATGCTGTGCAAGTTTCTGAAAACCAGGTATTTACTGTTGACAGTTTCCTTTGGGCTAAACATTGCCGAAACACATCTCCGACAAATAGTTTTTGAAATGGTTTGCTGAGATCAAGTTTAATGTAACTATTATGTCTGTATTTGTTTGCAACTTTGTTTTCAAGATGTGAGTTTAGGCTTCATTAAGAGAAATTATCCATTATGCTATTACTTTTTTCAAAGGTTCCTGACCATTCATCACAATTTTGGGATTTGCCTGATATTTTATTCCTTCAGGGACATGCTTTTTATCAGTTTAATGTCTTTAATTGATCTCCAAATAAGAGATTATATCAAGCGTAACCTAATCTGCAGATAAAGTATTACCACATGACATCCAGCTGGGCTATTTAGATTTATTATACTGTTTGCTCATTGATAAGGTCTCGGACTGCATTTTGTCTAAAGATATATCTTCCATGATAGTGATCATAAAACACATTGAGCAGATCCAGGTTGTCTTACAGGGCAATGTTCCACACTGAGACCTGTTTTGGTTTTATATCCTTTTAATTCCCCTTGAGGTTTTTTTTTTTTTAAATACATTCTGAATTTTCCATCTTCTTGCTTTGACCAGTCATCCCAGAGAACAGTGGGTTTAAGACAAAATTAAATTAACTTATTGGGTGCAGGAAAGTGTTTATTACATCATATAACAAAACTTTGGAATGAACTTCCATTGTTCACTCGTTTTTACTACTGAACAAATCATTTTTGGATCCTAGCCTCAGTTAACCATCCTCTCTAATTCGGCACACATGTTGAAAAAATACTTAAATTGCACATGCTGCCATTGCATCATGTATTAGGATTAGGTTATGTCATCTGTATTATCCTTTTGATAGTGATTTTGAATGTTGAGAGGACATGTGCGGCTGTTAGAGTACAAGGGATAAATCCTTTCCAGCAAAGCATAAAACGATATCCCCATGGCTCCTATTATGACCATAATTTTAGCTGCGTTACAACAGTTGTTTTAGAGAGAAAAAAAAATCCATTTTCCCGAAATAAAAAAAGCTCTTTTAACAACTCCTGGGTTGCTTTAGTTTCTCCTTAAGGATGATACATAATGGATCCTACTGTTCTCCACAAATGGTGTTTTTATCATTGTCGCTGACGATCCTCGTGACCTCGATTGTCTTGTGATCTTGATTCTCAGAAGAGGTTCTTCTCCTAATGGAGCTTGTTATTTGATAAGAAAAATTATCTTTTATGAGTTAAAAGCCTGAGTTAAAAGCGTAGTGTTTCTGCTGTTTTTGAATAAACACATGACGCAGAGCTTTTTGATTTACCAGTCTTTATGATCTTTTATCCCAAACTGTGACTCATAGGTCATTTTTTAAAAGTTTTTTTTCATCTTCACTGCTTTTTGAAGATGGGTCTTTACCTCGACTTCCCATGGCCTAATATTTATCGGATCTCAAGAATTTTTAAATTTATTTTTTATAGTGTTAATTTATAGTTACTTCCTATGAAAGTTTGACTTCACTCTCTAATCCTGACAAAACATTTCAGACCGGGCTGTAATCCTGCATGAATCTAGTATGAGGAAGGAGAAAATATATCCCTCACAAAATTATAACACGGGTACAAACTACTGTATTTACAAGAGATAAATGTAATTTTTCAATATACGACAAAATATTTCTTCCGTTATCAAGAATACAGCACGTCCTTTTGAAACACCAACAACAGGCAGACGGTAATGCTTTTTATTACAGTTTATTTGTAAGCCTACAGAACCTGCCCTGCAGAAGTTTGCTACGTGGGGCAATAATTTCCTCTGCGATTCAAAAAATGCAATGCTGGTGTCGTCCCAAAAATATCTTTTCACTGATCCGATCAATCAGAAGCATGTCAGTGTATTCTTAAGGCTTTCTTAAATGCCGTGAGCTGTATGTGTTCTTGGATAGTTGAAAAGGGTTGTGCAACATTAATCTCAGTTCAGAACTTGCTTCACTAAACCTTGTCTAAAAGGGAACAGATGGGCTCGGAAATGAGATACGTAAACAAGCTTGTAATGCTTTGATTCGTCGTATGATTTCACTTATTTCAAGGACTCAAGGTGAAATTCACCAGAACGACTCCAGCAGACGTTTGGATAACAACATTTAACAATTTGTCATAGAAGAGAGGTGTTTTATATTCTGAGATTGCTGATATCAAAGAACCAAACAGTCAGACCACCCAGACGAGATAAAAATGACTGCAGGTGATGGAGGTTGGTCACAGGGATGAAATTACACCTAATTAGATTTAGTTTGACAAAAAAAAAATGACATAATGAACAAACAGTTTTGAAATATTTCCTCAAGAGATTTTTTAGAATTAAGTTAAAACATGAACAACGTGCTTCATGTGGAACTAAAAGCACTATTTTTCTGTCTCACAAACAAGCTGTCACTAAGTATTTCTGTGCGATACATGACCCAGGTTTGACACAGAAGAGGTTGTTTTTTGGTTTAAGGATTTTCATTCCAGGCACACAAGTTTAGGTCATCCTAAAAAAGTAAGTGTTGAGGAATGCACTTTACTTTCACTGCTTGAAATGCTGAACCTTCCTGTTTCGTGATAATAACCAGATTAGGAGTGCGTGCATTCACACTGGTCAGAGTTTTGGCACGTACAGGTTGTGTGTATGTTTTATGTCTTTCCAATCTGAGCTGCGAAGGACCCGTCTTTGCTAGTTTTTATCCCTCGTTCTGTCTTCAATTTGATGTTATCTTTCACAAAGCTCTCGTCACCTTTCCTTAGTTTTATTTCTTATTTTTCCTTCCAATACTCTAGAAAAAAAAAAAGTGATGTGCTTGGTGGACTGATGTGGAAACTTCAGTATTTCCGTAGCTGCTATGGTGCCAGTGAAAGGTGAATGGGTGTTAAATCAGTCCCACAACAACTCAGTAGGGGGTGAGCCTTGGGCTGGTGCCCCAGTGTAATTAAAATTTTCCTTGTATCCGTGGGATTTTGCTCAAGAGGAATGTCTGCTATGTGGTCTGGGACCTTGAAGATCTGTATTATAAAGTGGTTCATGCAGTACCGGTTGATGGATGATGGCATGTGGATATGTTGTGTAGGTCTCAAAGGGGTCTTGTGTCTTCTTCTTGGACACAAGAGCAGGAAGCAGCATGAGAACAGAAACACAAAGAACTGCCTTTGCAGAAAGTTAAGGCAAACAAAAAGAATAGCAATAGTAATGTGTTTGTCTTGTAGCAGTGACATTTAAGCTACATAACCTACATTTATGTCACACAACATGTTGAGAGATAAATGGATAACATCATTCAGAACTGACGAAGCCTCTTGGATGAGAGGTGAAACGTTTTCAAGAAACTTTCTTAAAATCCAGTGGATTGATTTTAACAATTTCGGATCAGTGTTCATGTGTTCATCTGTTTTTTAGTCCACCAAATATCTTCACAACCATTTCAGATAGAAAGATGAAAATTGTATCCCTTTTTAGGTACACATCTCTGAAATCTGATGAGATATAATCACAAAGCAAAAATCAACACTTTCAGAAAGCCAGAGGAACAAAAATGTGTAGGTCAGGGTAAAATGTTGAATTCAGGAGTGTCGTGGGATGTTGCAGCCTCTGACAGCCTTGTTCACTATTGTTACGTGTTCCCTTTCACTACTGGTGCCTTGTCACTGCATGGGAGCCTCCCTGTCTGAGGAGGTCTTGTACGCACCGGTCACTGTTTCTGCTAGACTGTAAAGACCTTTGTTCTGCGCTGTTGCTGCTTGTCTAGCCGGTGATGTGGTTCATTCCAATGACAGCTTCTTTCTGACAATAACAGCATGTTGCAGTTAGGGTCGGGGCAGCCCTCTAATAGACCTGTAATAACACACCCAGACAGAGAAAATTGCTAGACGAGACCTCTGAGGACAAATCTAATAACAAGTTTAAAAATTCAACCTGTGAGGGGAACTGGGTGGTTACCTTGTAGGATGATGTCTTCCCTACCAAAATACTTCAGATACCACTAATCATTTCTAGTTCTTGTTTTTACACCAGCTGATGAATTCATCCAAGTGACTTTGAATTCTGAATTTTAGCCTTGAGTTAGACTTCACATGAACCGTCTTAGTTTTCCTTCTACAAATGAACCTGGCCGGGTGCCAGGCCCAGCATCTCCTTTGCCATGTAAATTAGGTCGTCATAGCAACCATGTGTACTTTATGCCAAAGTATGCCGCTTGACGGCAAATTTACAATGTCTGATCATTTTGCAAGAGGTTCTTAGCCTATTTTGTTGAGATAGAGGCTGTGAAACACTTGTTTGAAGTGGGACAGATGGACATCAGACATTTAAAATAGGTTTGTAGTCTTACACGGGGGTTATTGTTAAACCGCTATCAACTGGCTTGTTGAGCATCATACTCAAAGGCTGCAGTAAGTGTTGAGATTTTAAATTTGTGATTTTAGACACGTGCAGTCAGAATCCTTGCTACTAAACACATATTTGGTAATGCTTTACAAGTTTAACTTGATTTTAGAAGTGTCTGAAACTGACATATAAACAGCCCTCAATTATCATACAGTAACATATAATAAGTGCTGTTTTTAAACAATTACACTTATCCTTGGTTATAGCTCCTCTATATAATGATTTCAAAAATGTGTCTTCTGTTTCCAGTTTTTTTTTTTGGGGGGGGGGGGGTTGCTACATTGTATCTGGTCAGTTTTAGTTTTGTATTGCAATTTTCCAAGAATGTAAAATAACTTTTTATGTTGAACATCCTATTGTCCTCATCTGCATGGGCTGGCTTTTGTATGCTTGAGAATTGGTTGCCTAGAAGCTCCAACTTCCTGTAGTAGATCAGAAAAACCAAAGTGCAGCAATGCTGTAAAAAAAAATGAGCCATGGTTCACTTTGATCCAGACTGAGACCATGTTTTTGTCAAACCAAAGGCAATCTTTTTATCCAGAATTTTAACTCTCTGGATCAAACTGAAAAGTCCAAAAGTCCAAACAAGGTCGTTGTGAACACGCCCTTGTGAACCATTCATATCATTTATTTAAAAATGGGGAATGTTTGACCAACCAGACATTCCAAAGGCAGCTCAGTTCCTCCCTGACTGTACAGACTCACATTATCTCCTGTATCTGATATGATCCTTTGTTATTATGTGGATTTGGATTTTCATACTTATTTTGTATAACCTAAGATTCTGATATTTACCAAATGTGGAATGAAACCTGTAGAGAAATGTGGAGAAGCATACATGTTAACACAAGGATTAGGGTGTAGAAAAAAGTAAAACAAAGTAAGTGTTCATGTGTTGCTCATAACACCCCCAAATATTTCTGTATGATTTCCAAAGTTGTTCCACACCTGCTGCGACATTGCTTCAATCAGATCATACTTTGTTTCACATCTTTCATTATATACTGTAGTCAAGCACTTGTGTCGATTCATAATCAACAGCCTGCACACTTTTCATGTGATTATTTAGGTTGTTACTGCTGTGGCTGGATCCCCTCCTCTTGTTCACATTTCTCTATTACGGCCGCAGCTACGACAATATTTCCTTGAAGGAAAGCCGATCTTGCGAACTTTTCCTTCATGATGTTTGCAGTCTGTGAAAGACATGGTACAAGCTTCCCTTTGGGCCACGGCGCTCCGCCACAGCCAAGCACAACAAGTGACTGATCCGCTGGAGGAAGTGAGTGCATGTCACCACTGGAGCATGAGAAGGAGCAGGGCAGGAACCCCAGCGTGGCCTTCCTCCGACAGCCTACATGGGAACAATGACTTTGGCAGGCTCTCACTGGTTGTTAGTTTTTTCCCCCTTCTTTCTACTTGTTTCTGTTATTTCATCTGGCTAAATAAGATTTATAATGCTGTAACAATGTGTTCAGGTTTGATAATCATGTTTGCTTTGAGGGAAGTGTTTTGTGCTAATTTCATATCTTGATCATTTATAGTCTCTGTACGGGAAAGGAAAATGTGTTTTCATCATTCATGCATAAAATATTCTGTACAGGAGTTGCATTAACTTTGTCTTGTCAATCTCAGCGCGCTAATTGATTGTGTTGATTAAAAGAACACATGGAGAAGTGACAGTAGGGATGTCGTCAAGTCTCTTCTGACATCTGGTTTTCAGAATTGATTAAATGAGGTATATCGTCAATATACTCAATGATGTGAAGCAAATCGCTTACTCCTCTCTATAATTAGATTTTGCATCATCCCATCAGTCATTATTTCAGATGAAAATCACTAATAGTTTTAGTTGGTGATTTATTTATATCACTACTTTATGTTCTTGGTATCATGAGAGAAGCTTGAGGTTAATGTCAGCCTGACATTGAGATTTGATATTTTCTCATTGTCCTCTCTTTGATTGCTCTTCGATTATAAGTGGCTCCTCTAACTTGCAGTCATTATTTAATATGCATGGGAGCAAGTCAGACAAGGTGGGAGTCAACAGCTGAATATGAAATTCATTCGAGAGGCTCAAAGGTGTCTGGCAATTTGATTAAGACGGCAATGCTAATGTGTTGACGATTTGGTTTGGAGATGCCAGGTCTCTCATTTATTCACTGATGCATCTCAGCAGTTGGATCCAAGTCTCTGTTTTACTAAAAGAAAAGATAAATGACATAACAGCGTGATCAGATTTCCTCCTCATTTAAGCCATGGATCATTAATCTGCACTTTTCATATGTTATGCAACTGTTGTTATAATCCTGGAGTCGGTGTGATTGTTTTGGAAAGCAGCAGCAGTATGACATGTGAATATGCTAATGCAGCAAGGTGTCAGGCAAAGCCTCTCGGGCTAGAGGTGTCGCATCTAATCAGTAAACTTGATTGTTTATTTCTATGCCATATGAATACTATACAGCTGTTCAGTATTTAAAGTGTGTTCTGTTCCCTTGCAACGACTGATTTCTCACAACATGAGAAGCAAAGTACTGCATGCTTGTGCACAGTTTGGTATATTTTGCTTGTTTGGAAGCCAGATTATACTTATTATGACACACAAAATGTTATTATAGAACTAGAAAGGAACGTTGTAGAGCTCATACTTCTGCCAAGGTGGAACAAACATAACCCTGAGCACCAGATCTATTTAATGGACTTAAAAGTTAGAGAAAATATTTAAAATGCATCTCTTGCTATGATTGGGAAAGTCACTTAAAATAAATCCTGGATGTGCCTCATTGTACGGAACAATCCAACCGACCGATCGATTGACCGACCGACCTTGACGGAGATAATAAACTAAAACATAACTTTTGGCTCTGGGAATTAACAATCACCGCTGATTGCTATTTCGTCACATTTTACATACCTAGCACATTTGACCATTTGAAATGTCTTCAAGTTGATGCGATAATGTGATTGGTTCCAGGTGGGTTCGTGTTGAACTCACACCATACTTTTGTGTGTTTCTTTGCTTTGGTTCATTACATCCAGCTGTTGTCATTTTTATGAAATGTTCTAGCTCCTTTTAGCCTTCTGTGTGACCTGAGACATACTTTGATCAACAGCCTCTCCTATTACTCATGATAGTGGCTGTCTGATTAAAAATAACTTCTCAAAAAAGCTTTGAAAGAAATGATTGCCACTCTAATATTATATCTTCCTCTGTCTATCTGTTTCACCCTGCAACCGTAGGCCAGAACCTCGTATCCTAACTGCAGCTGTCTAAATGGATACGCAAAACATATCCAAACATACCTCACTGGGGAGTTTGCTCACTGAATGTGTCATGTGAGGTAACAGCCCTGCCTAGATTTTCCAAAATTATTCCCTGAGAAAAGTGTGGTTCCTGAATAAATGGCAACCGAGAGGGATGCTGTGTTAATCTCAGTGTGGAAAGAGTGGATCATGAGGCACTTAACTAAAACGGACTACTGATAAAACTCCACAGTACTTGATAATTGTAAATATAGTTTAAACATGCCGACATGGTTGTGTTATTGTTTTTCTCTTATGTTTTATTTAAAGGGCCGTCCTTCATGAATGTTGTGTGATTATCAACCTCATCTAGATTTTATCTGGTATATCACTTGTCAAAATAAAAAAACCCAAAATGTACTATTATAATTTATGCTCCTTAAACCAGGAATGTGGAAAGAGTGTTCCTTATGTACTGTATTTATTGTGCCATATTTTGTTTGAGGTTACAGCTCACATTATTTTAAACATGAAATTCACACTGTGCTATACAGTTCAGGGTTTATCTGTTTTTACTTGTTCTGCGAGCTCATTGGCCATGGTCTCAGTTACTGTTTGCTCCATATGTGACATTTTCATGGTCACCCACAAAAAGAAACCTGTTAGACTGATGATTCTTTCTGACTTCAGTAAAAACATCTGGGAAATTAATTAGTCAGAAACTTCATGTGGTGGATTTAGTGGTGCTAACAGTTTTTGCTAAACAATCTTACCTGATTTGTCTTATTGGTTTTTATTTCACAGTGACGAATAAGAAGCCATCCCATGTATCCATCACCAAGGTCAAACAGTTCCAAGGATCTTCAGCCTTCGTAAAGAGGTCGCAGTGGACCGTTGATCAGCTACGGCAGGTCAATGGCATCGACCCCAACAAAGTATGTCAGTTCTAATCTTTAAATGGCTGCTGCTGATGTAATTAGAATTTCTTTTCCAACCGTTCACTCATTTATTGGTGTTCTAATCCAGGACTGTCCAGAGTTTGACCTGATGTTCGAAAATGCTTTTGACCAATGGGTCGCCGGTTCGGCGGGAGAGAAGTGCACCTTCATCCAGATTCTTCACCACACCTGCCAGCGCCATTGCTTAGCGCGGAAACCCGATTTCGTCAACTGTCAGTCCAAACTGCTGGGGGGTAAGAAGGTTAAACAGAAACAGTGCTAACTGCCCGTTTGCCTCATAACACAGTGGATCAGTGATGTCAGACTCGCTGCTGTCCTCCGGTGCTACCAACCAGTGTGAATCTGATTATGTTGGATGACACCCACCACCTGCTGTGCATGAAAATGCATGTTTATTCCTCATACACAGCATCTGCTGAGTGCTCAGCTGAAGGGAGGTCAATGAGGAGATTTTGGTGAATGTATTAGCGGTGACTCAAAGCATCAGACGCAGATCGACTGGTTTAAAGGGCATAAAATAGAATTATTTTCCTTCATTTATGTATCTTGTGCTTCTTGTGTGAACCTTATTATTTTCAAAGCTTTCCACCATTGATAAAAACCTTAAAAATCAGAGTATAACCTCCAATAACCCTTTTTAATTATTGGCATCCGGAACTAACCTCACCTTTTGAAAACCGTATTAATTTCACGCCCAACTAACAAGACCGATCAAACGAGTCAAAGCATAAGTAATTGCCAATTTATATAGCCTAATAAAACGCTAATTTAACTTGCATAACTGCTCATTTCCTGGCTACAAATTATACTTTTGATACCCAGGAGGTGAAAACCCCTGGAGCTGGTCGATACTGTCCACCACAGGAGAGGATACAGCTTCTTACGTTTTAATCAGATATTGATCTGTTTACCCGAAGCCCCATGTGGGAGAAACATTCAGCTAGCTTCAACTGTCAAGGTGAAGCTTCAGGATGTATACATTTTAACATAAAATGCAGCCATATTAATATTTAGTTACGCTCAGATTTCCTTGCTTTACATGTTTGATGTGGGTGGTAACCCACTCTCTGCTCATTGATGATATTGTTGCCCATTCTCATCATAATTCTGGTGCGTTGCCTTGACCTACCTCCTACAATGAAAACTATCTGCATTTTCCACTCATCTAATGTGACCCCGGTGTGTACTATAATCTGTCTCTGTGTGGGCGGGAAGGTAGAGGTGTACCGGAAAGCCGTGAACCCGGGGTTCTTCAGAGTAGGATGTGTTATGTAATGAAAACGTGATGTCAACCACACCTCCTCCAGTTGGTCTGAGAAGTGCACCGGAGGAAAATGACTGGTTTGGTATTTGGTCCTAGTAGGTGGGCACTGCAACCCACCACCCTCTGACCCACAGAGGTGTAAACTGTAATTTGAACCCCAGAATCCATCAAAAACACTCAGGACTACAGTTCACAGTACACATTACACAGTGTGGTAGACTTTGGAGTGGAAAAGAGGCAGGCATCTGCGGGCACACATAAAATGACACATATCATCCATAATCTCTTCATTGGCTAGAGCATTGTTAAATTACCTGACAGTAAGTTTACACAATTTCAATGTTTTAAATACATGCAAATTGCATATGCAAAATGTGAGTTTTGCCCTTGAATTTCCCTACAAGATCACTTACAGCATCGATCCAGTTATTGACGCCATGCTGTAAATCCTTTTGGGCCAAGTCATCTAGTGATGAAGTCCATCTAGGAAGTGGAGGATGAAGTGTATGACAAATAGAAAGAGAGGAAGTGAGAGGATGCCAACCTGTTGTCAGCTCTGCCCACTCCAGTTTAAGTCTCACACCAGTGCAAAACAAAAATCATGACGCTGCTCAGGTGTGGGACCATAACTGTGGTGGACACAAACACAGCGCCTGGGGATTGTAGCCTCCAAACTGCTCACAAAACGGTAGATCACCTTCAGGCACCTGCAGGTCATTCCGAATAAAGTCACATTTGTGTTCCGGATATGTTTTTTTTTTTTTTTTGTCTTTTATCCTGGGATGTCCTGATGCCGGCATCACCAGTCTGTGCTGATTTGTTTTCACTTTAATCTTCTGTTCCATGAAGGAACTTCTGTCAGTCATGAGGTTAAAGTCATAATTAAAGTGCAGACAGGAGGCAGCTCGTCTGGATCGCATCTGTGAGGAATGAACAATTCCACTGTAGTGTCAAACTGTCTCTTAGAAACTAATTGGTTACTGAGGAGTTTATATATTGATGTAAGAACATTTCAGTGAAACCTTGGATTGAATCTGATTGGATGTTATTTTAGACTGTCCATATCCGTGACTTATAATTCATACTAATACATTCTCTTGAAGAGATTTTTCAAGCTGAAATGTTGTTGAAGTGAAAGCAGCAACATTTGCTAATTGCCTTGTTGTCAATGTTGTTTCAGGCTGCTGGCCAAACTGTTACATAACCCGTCTTCAGTTTCTACAGCCTGAATTCATTACTTGACTCTAAACAGAGGTTTAAATCTGTGAGTCTAAAGCAGATTCATATAAACCCTCAAACTGAGGCAAACTCTGCCTGCAGTCTACACTAAATCCTCTGTGTGAAAGTTACGACCGTAAATCTAACAGTAACCAGTTTTTTGCATGACATTCACAAAAAAACAAACCTTCAACGCTTAACCTGTGATTTAATCATCCAAAACCGGTAACACCCTCTTATCTCACCTCAAACAAAATCATGGATTTTGAACATCAGAACTGACTTTTGATATTTTCTCATCGCAGAAGACGAAGCTGTAGAGTCAGTCTTTTTCCGTTGCAAAGTCTATATGAACAGAATGAGAAAAGAAATTGTTTCCCGCCTCGGTCGTCTGCTGAGACAAGGTAAGGCGCTGCCTCAGTATACAAAGCTACTTGTTCCAAATGAAAAAGGTTGTATTCTTCACAAAAACTTGTCGAGCTTCTCCAAACGCTGAGGTAGTATTTAAATTATCTTGGGAAAGTTAAATCAGTTTTTTTTCCTATTCTGTACAGTTTAATGAACAAAAACTTTTTTAAATGTACACAGCCTCCTGAGTGGAAGGTTTGTCTCTTAGTTTTCTGTGTTGCCAGAGATATGAAATTACAGAAAGTCGACATGCACTAAGTTGGATTTGTCATTGGGTGTGTGGGGTGAGTGCATGCCGAAAGGGATTTAAAATTTACATCCAAAGGTTATGTGAGTTACGTTAATTGTCCTTGCCCATGTCTGTCAGAGTCTCTGACTAATACTGTAGAGGTAAATCACATTATGACCCACTGGACGGGAAGAGTACAGTCACAACGCTTCATTTTATGTGGTTTTCAGTATTCTGGACATCCAGATGGAATTTTGATGGGAAATAAGGAAGGTTAGGTTAAATGTTAAAGGTCAAACGAGAAGCAAATAAAAAAAATCAGCTGTAAAATAAACTTACATTTCTCCTGTGGCTTGATCCTCCTCCTCCAAAGTAAATTTAAATAACTGTTGACTGCACACGTACATACATACATGCATGAGAGTGATTTAATAAAGCTCAAGAGCTGGGCACACAGTGAGATTATCATTGTAAAATGAATATGTTTTACATATTCTATCTTGCCTGGTCTCTACTGGTGATTTTTTTTTTTATCTCCCTTTATGTGTCATAGATGACAAATGCAAGACAAATACATTCTTAATCAACAATGTAGTCAGTCAAGATGTTCACTTTGGATTTGCCCTTGCAGAACAAATGGAATTAAAAAGCCAAAGTGAACTTCTGAAGTAATATAAAAGAAACACTGATAACAGTGATGGCTGCTCGGCTCCACTTTAGGTTAAGAGTGACTGAGGCTCACAGATCGGATAACAATCATAGTGCCACATAACATAATCTACTCCTACACGCTCCATTCAACTCCTGATGCCGCAGCTTCCTTCATAAACTCTTCAGAATGTCTCCACCCTGCCTTCTCTGTAATCACATCTTCTACCAGGGGAGCTCATGCTGCAGCCCAGCGTTGTTCTCTGAGACTGGAGAAGAAAAAAAAAAAAAAAGACAGCAGAGGAAAAAGTAAATGGTGTGCAGACGAATAAAGACTACAATGAGTGTAGGGGCGGTGAGGGTGGGGGTTTTTATTGAGGATGATGGGAGTATTGCTCCCTGGGCTCCTCCTGAGAAGGAAAGGATTAAGAGGAATCTGTCTGAAGGTGAGAAGGTCTCATCCTTTCTCGTCAAGCCTTTCAGAGAATTTTTTTTTCTTCTCCCCAAACGGAAGCAGAGCATAAATGTGTTTTGGCTAATATAAACAGCAATATATATGTGTGTGAGATGAGGATTTGTGTTTGTGAGTAGTGTGGCCTGCAGTCTGTAGAAATAAAAGTTTAATACAAATATAGGTCCTGTATTAAATGTGTTTCATTTATGTTGGTGTAAACATCCATAAGGGGGTGGCCGCGGCACAGATGCATCTACACAGGAACCGCTTTAACTTTATCAAGTTAACGTCATTCGGAGAAACACCAGCTGGCCTCGCCGGCTGCTTTTAGGCAGCCGAATAACTCACTGCAGCAGAGCTGTCCCAATTATCTGTCAGTCAGACTACTTGCCGTAATGCCTCAGTACATTTAGTCACTATATTGGAGTTTCCTGCAGCAGGAGATAGAATCATGCTTGTCAAGTCTTGGTACCGTTGGTGCCTTTGAGCTTTACTCATTTCTTCCCCTCAAATTTGTTTACTGTACAGGATGGATGAGGGTGGTCATAGGAGCACAGTTCAAGGCTTAAATTATTTACCCTGGTTGTTTTTTTGACCGTAGTACACAAACAATACAAAAACGCAGCATCCTAGCCTCTAACAAAGTAAAAATTATTAGTCGTAACTTATTTAAATCGAATTATAAGTTTCTGTTGCTGATTTTTTTGGAGGTCGGGGGGAAATTTAGGGGACCCCAAAATGATTATTTACAATGAAATCTGTGTTGATCAAATCAGATTGAAAATGCCTTTTGACTTCTTTTGGGAAACCAAATGTTGCACTTGTCTTATGCAGTAAGTAGAAACTTTAAGACTGATTTTGTCCCGTATATTAATCCCCTGTATGCTGTTCTGTCATCATACACATCTACATGAAATGACTATGCTACAGTAGCTCACAGTAGCCATGTATTGCCATCAAGGTGGAAGCAACAGGAGCGTCACTGTCCCCAGTCTGGTTCCCTGTGTGGGACAGAACAGCAGCACTTCCGACTTGTGTTAGATTAATGGCTTGTCAGTGGAAACATCCACAGGGCTGCCACATCTAGAATGTGTTCTGTCTTATATCCACTGTTCGGTCCCCGAGGCTGCCTCTCAGGCAACTCATATTATTGTTTTATTACACAGTATTTCCAAAAAAGAAAAAAACCAGCTCAGAAGCAGCAGAAAGTTTAAAAATGAAGAAAAAAAAAAACTTTGCTGAATGTCGACAGGAATTAAATGCTTTAAAGAGAGACATCGGACATCAGATGCCTACTTTGAAGTTTGAAAAGGTTAATTTCACTTGATCTTTCCTTGAAGTGAACCATTATTGAAGCAAATGCATCAGTCATGCCTCACACATTGGCTCTGATGGAGGCTATTTAATCACCTTCAAGGGGTTCTCCATTTTAAGGCATCTATTTACTGATTGGTTGTCTGCGAGTTAGCAGAATCAGACAAACGTTCCTGGAACAGAATATGGTAAAACTTGTTGAGAAGTTTGGTCACATGACAGAGGAGTCCATTGCATTCAAGTCAATCATCTATTGCAAATATAATACCTTACGTATTTATATGAAAGGCTGGGTTCGTAACAACGCACAGGCAGTCAAATGATTTTGACATGTCTTTTTTTAGATGCACATAAACTTCCTGACTGATCACCATGAACAGGCGGATGTGGGTGGGTGGTGAAAGATGTGGTTTATCAGCGTTAATGGAGTACGGTTTTGGTTTTTGTTAAAAGGGACGGTTAAGCATAGGTAGAAGCATGTGTTCTAATCTCGCTTGCTTTTCATGTTCCAGCATTGACACCGACGCTCAGGGTCACAGAAAAAAAAGTGTACAAGAGACACTATTTCCTTTCCCTCTTGTATTTTGTCATCCAACTTTTCCTCTTTGCAGGTAACAGCATCCTGCACTCGGCTGCAGACAGCGTAACGAGCGCCGTACAGAAGGCCAGCCAGGCTCTGAATGAGCGCGGCGAGCGATTAGGGCGGGCCGAAGACAGGACGGCAGACATGATGAACAGCGCCGAACAGTTTGCTGTCACCGCGCACAAGGTGAGAACATGGAAAACAGGGTACATGACAATGGCTGACCCCCAGGGTTGCTTTATTACATGAATTTTAATACAATGCATTGAAATTCTTCTGACGTCCAGTCCCAGGAATATTTTGTGTTGATTTTAAATATTCACAGTCCAAGGATCAAATGATTTTCTCACATCCTTTTGTCAAACTTTTTTAAATTTTGAACTCCAGTCGCTTGTCAATAGTTATCTCCTTTTGTTTTCTTCCTTCTCCATTTACTCTGTTTTCTTATTAACGGGTTTCTCATCCTCCATCTCTCCCATACTCAGGGGCGGCAGTAGCTCAGTGGTAGAGCGGGCGGTAGAGCGGGTCGCCCAATGTTCCTAAGATCGGCGGTTCGATTCACGCTCCCACCCAAAAACACCTGGAGTGTGAGCTGACAGTGGGAGGTGTCAGCTCACCCCTGGAGCACTGCCGAGGCGCCCTTGAGCAAGGCGCCGTCCCCCTCACAAGCTGCCCATTTGAGCGTTCCACAAAGGGGGCTGCCCACCACTCTACCTCCCAATGCATGCTTACAGGCCCTCTTGTGTGTGGTTGTGTGTGTTACGGGCGTGTAACACACACAACCACACACATGCATATTAGTGTACACACTAATATGCATGTGTGTGAGTGACTAACATACTAGAGTGTGCATTCTTAATTTCCCTTCGGGGATTATGACAGTTTGTAAAATTAAAAAAAAATGCAATTGCATGCTGCTTAAGGAGGCTTATACATTATAATGATTTTTTTTTTAAACTGCAAAGCAGAGAAATCTTCTGTTTTGTTACGAGCTCACCTGACTGTCATCAACATACACGTTTGTGCGATAGTGTACGGGATGTCATGCATGCCTTGGTTTGCACTCGGTTTCTTGTGTAGCTCTGCTGAGCTGTTGGTTAGTTGTGTCAACAAGACATGATGGATGTTATCGTTTTAGTGATGGTGAGATAATTGAGACACGTTTCATGAGCATGCATGGCCCTGTTGCTGATCACACATGAAGTCTCCCACAACGACAAACTGCAAAAGCTGAGAAATATGTCTGAGCATTTTTAGGAAGAATGATTGCATGGGATGTCTAAAAACAATCACTCATGTTCCGGCATTTCTCATTTTTCTTCTTGGTAATAGCTTCATATGTGTTTTTTAGCCTGTCATTTGTCTTTGCATTTTAATCAAAGCTGATAATGTCTATTGAAAGCAGTCGGCAGCCTTGCAGATGTATTATGAAGTCTACACACACGGTGCACACACTGTGTTTTTAAATCACAACCCAGTGCAGTCCTGAGAAGGTCACCTCTGCTGTTCTTCTTAGTTCACTGCTGCAGTCATATTTCTACACTTCACTTTTTGACTACTTTGCTGTAGCAGCTCTGCTCCATTTTAATCCAAGCCTTTCATTCCTGCACGAGTCTATACTGCCCCCACATGTTCTATCTGTGGATTTCAGTTCTTATCTCTAATAATTTTCCAGTCAAAACCATCCCAAACCTTGTTCATTGAATATATGAAGTTGCCTGAATAATTGAAAGAAATGCATCAGAGGTTCTACTAAAATTTATCCTACATCTGTTCTTTGTTTTCTCACATCACCCACTGCTATTTGTATACATTACAATACTTTACCCCATACTCTATTTGTTTCTACAGCTTGCCATGAAGCACAAGTGTTAGACCACTGCCAAACCCAGCTGTGAGTGGGGATCAACAATCACCAGTCGATTTACAGGAGAAGGATCTAGATTTTATTCTTTTTAAACATATTTTAATATAATTAGTCTTTGTTAACAATACTAATGTTGTAATGTTTTGGGTTATTGTATTCTGGTGTGTCTGCTGATGGTGAAAGAAGAAGAGAGGAAACGCTTTATTACAGAACGTTACATGCCACGGCCATGAGTGTATTCTACAAACGCTTCTCCAGACTCGCACTAACACAAAGATCACACACGCACACACACCTCTCCTATCACACATGTAACACACACCTGGAGACCTCCTTGACTTTCTGTGTGGGATGAAAAGACTTTTGTGAAGAAACACTGACTCAACAGATATTTATCCTCAGCTTAACTTTTGCTTTTCCCTCAATGCTTGGACATTGCCATCTTTGCAGCTGTTCTGCCAATCATTTCAAAATGTATAAAACAGTATTAGTCCTTTTTTTTAAAAACAGGATTTCATAAACCACATATGAGACTGAAAGAAGTGGTTTTTGGTGGCAAAAATATAGAACAAGAGTGAAATGTGTTATTCGTCTGTTAGATTTGTTTACCATTATAAGGCAGCCAAAACTACGTGGAATTCAGTTGCCAACATTTTTGGAAGTGTACTTGAAGAGCTCTTTTCGAGAATCAAATTTTGTTTCTAAGTTATGGGGATGGGTGTGGGATTCATTCAACCAGCTTCTGCATTGTAAAAAGCGAAACACACATTTTTCCAGTAGTGTTGGAACAGGGGATGTTTTGAAATGATTCCGGGCTGTGTTTTGACTCCTGCTCGGCAGTCATATCCAATGGTTTTTGTAAAATTCAGTCTTAAGAAAAATGTGCTTATTGAATGAAAACCAACTAACAGGAGCAGGAACTTGTAGTACATTTCCAGTCATATCTCTTACACTGTACAACAGGCTTCCTCATCCTCATAATTAAGATGTTTTTATTTTATCTTTTTTTACATTTTAAGTCTTATAATTCATAATGTTCCAATGCACAATTAAACCTTTCCAGTGACCTAACTGTTGCAGTTGTGTTTTATCTATCTATATAATGCTGATGGATGTGCTATGTTCCATTTTATACTTCCACACTATCACACTGATCTCCGTTTTCCATAATTCCTATGCATGATGCAACAAAATCTGCTTCACAATCAAAATAAAAACATTCTTGATTCGTGCCTTTTTAAAATCTTGAAGTGAAAACGTGGTAACACAGTCTAAAGATCAATGGAGTGTTAAAGTTCTCAGTTTGAAGGGGTAAAAATGAGAAATTTGTGTGTGTATAGAGTAAAGCTGTACTGTATATAAAATGGTTAGATTTAAAATGTGCATTTTAAATAATAGTTGGATATTATTCATTTTGTCTTTAGAGTTAAAAATTGTCTGCATACTTTGCTTTCATATTCTCTCTAGGGTTAAATTCACTAGTTTTACATTGTGTGTGTGTGTGTGTGTGTGTATGTGTGTGTGTGTGTGTGTGTGTGTGCGTGCATGCACGTGTTTGAGTTATTTATTACACGTGGAAAATGTTCATGACTTATGAAGATAATGACATTTTTATATTTTAATGCTGTGTATCCCTGAAAAAAACAAACATTACGCTTCCTGAAGTTATAGTAAATGTTTCCCCATTACTTCAGATGTTTCTCCTTAAAGAAGATAAATTATTAGATTGCACAGCTACTTTAGTTGTTTTTCCTGATGAGAGAAATGCTGCATATCTTGATGGTTATTTACAAGACTAAAACCTTAAGAGTGTTAAAAAATATACAGGTGGTCCTCGATATACAAACATCTGACTCACAAATATAGATACAAACAACTGTGCACCACCATGATGAGTGTCTTTTATGTGTTTCGAGTGTGGTACTCATAGTAGCAGCTGCTGAAATGCATGAAATATAGCTTTTAGTGCCATGGAGCTGGGGGAGTAAGAGCTTCATAAAAGCCCTGCTGCAGGACCTTGCTACATCACTCAATACCTATAAATCAATCCTGGTCCCTTATTATAACAGCATCCTTAATTGTCCAGCTTCTCATTTACCCTCATAGCTCCTGTATCACTGATGACCTGTGTGACCACACTCATCACTCCTAACCTGCCTCACATCTTGAAGTTTGGAGGTTATTTTCCATTTGTAATGCTTGGAGCTGTGGAATAAAAAGGTATCATACAGTAAGGCCACACTTTAGTTACCACTCTACGACACAAGAGGGCGCTATAACTACAAAGACCCACAAACACAGCTAGTTTTATTGCCCAGTAGTTTATTGATTAGCTGAAGTGATTATTAGTGGGTCATTTCAATGTAAAGTTGATATTGATCAGAGGATGAAGGTGTGAGTTAAGGGCTGATTCAAACGAGTCCAATACCAGTAACTGCTGCAGTAATTGTTTTGACAGTGTGAAAGAGGAAGTGGGGGTAAAGCCATCAGCTGTTTTTCCCAAGGTGCAGATGTAAGAAAATGCATCACTGATGATATGTTGAGTTATTTCTAAATATTATCAGGGAAATATAATCTACTGAACAGTATGAGTTAATACTATTCTAGTGTATTGTTTTCTTGTCTTCTATAAGAAGTCAGTGATGATGTTTTATATGTTCATGTTTGATTATAACAGCCCTGTATAATTCTCATAAATGCATTCAGTCTCCACACTGAAAGGCTCCATGTAGAGTTCAAATCTTCCTGTAAAGCTTCAATACCAACCACAGCATCACCTGTACACCCACATAAACCTGATGACATCATTACTGGCTTAAATGCTGCTTTATATTTTAATGCAGATTTATTTATTTTTATTTCTTGAGTGATCTTAGCACAGGACTGGGTAACGTGTCTGGCCAGGAGTCACCTTGAGAGGTGCATTGACATTCTGGTCAGCAAGAGAGTCGGTGCCACTTCAGGAGAGCATCATCAGCCATCCGACTAACTACCTGATTGGCCGGCAGGCCTCAGGGCAACTTCTTTTTAATCTGTCAACCTCCACCCAGCTCAAGCACAAAAGCACCAAAGTAATTACAGGTTAGACCCAGGGGTGAGAAGGCAGACCGAATCGGCACAGCTCCTCTTTTACTCATTTTCACTTACAAATCTTTCCAACGATTTCTTAGTTGTCCCATTAGTCAGGACTGTTTTTTCCCTTCCAAAGTTAAAAGGTTGATGACCTCAGCAGGTCATTGCCTGTATCCCTCAGGTATTAAAGGAAGTGGGATTGTAAATAACTGTACACTTCGGAAGTTCACTTTTTCTATCTGCACATTATCAGGAAGAGGAAGTGTTGACCAGGAGTTGCCATATTTTTTGAAATTTTAAGAATAGACACAAATGAAAAACTGCAAATTGAATGATCTACTCTATTAGATTATTTTGGAGTGTGTTTGTGTTCAAATCATAACAATCAAATAGATATATTCTCAATGCACAGCAACTGAATAAAGAGAAGCATAGAAAAGCTTAAAAATATTATTTAGATCAGAGCCACAACTGAGTGTTCATTAAAATGAACCATGCAAGGACAATGGCCATGATGAAAGAGGGTTTTTTTTTTCTTGTATCAAAGGATTTAAATCATTTGTCATTTTCTTGAATGGACCTTTAGAATTCTTTTTCCAGTTCATGGATTTGGCAGGATGTTTGATTACCTATAGTCAGCAGCATATACTGAATGGAAACAGATAAAACTTTTACATGTGGAGGTTTCATGTTAAAATAACATCACAAAGCATGATAAACATCTAAAACCCAAGCAGGAGTTGAGATGTGCAAATTAAAATTGGAAATCTTTGCTTGACACTTCACTACTCTCAAAGACAAAAGGAAACAGGTACAAGAGAGAGGTTTTATTTTACAAAAAAGATTCGAAGGCAATAATTGTGAACCAAAGTAACTAAATTGGGACATTGCTGGAGATAAACTCCAAAGACAAAGTTTGAATATAACCAACTGACAGATCCAACTTGACGCTCCAAACCAATTAGCACACAAAGAAACAGCATGAAAAGATAAACACTAAGAAATATAACCTCAGCAAAGAGCGGATGAAGCTAATTTAAGGAAGTGGCAGCGGAAGACTGGTGGATCTTGGGCATCACCTCAGAACCCCACCCACAGTCACTTGGCAGCTGTACGTTGCAGGGAAGTGCACAACAGCTGCTTGCTCTAATTTGAGCCTCCCATTCTCCTCGCTGCCTTTGAGCTCCTGTGGAGTGCAATGTCAGCTGTGCCGGAATCATCGTTCATTATCCTGATAGGTATCTTCCTCACACAGTTCTCAGTCTCACTGTTACATTTATTACAATGGATAGAAGTACTTTTTTTTTTTAAGTGAGTGTATAGTGAAATGCTTTTCTGTTTTTAGAAAACCACCTTGTAATGTTATTATCATTGATTAATGAACCCAAAGGGGTAGTTTTCAGATGAATATAAATACCACCTTAAGCCCCTGCTGAAAATGAGAGCACTTTCAGACAGAAAGGACTGATGGGAAAATATCTGCAGTGACCCACTTCCCTCTGGACATTTTTATGCCATTTACTGTATCTTCACAATGCAGGTTGTACAGGATTGTTACTAATCTACAATAGGGACTCTTGCTGTTTCTTTAAGAAAAACAACAACAGCAACAACTGTACAGTAATGCCTTGCAGGAACATCAATCAACATTTATTTGTAAAGCATTTTAATGCATCAACAGACATTTTGAAGTGCTTTTACAGAAAGAGAAAACCAACAATACCTGTGAACGGGGAATCTGGAACATGGTGCTGTTCAACAAAAGCTTCTAGTCAGGTTGAGATTTTAATACTGTGAAGGTTGGAGCATTTGATTCTTTTTTTTTTTGTCATACCAATCAAACAATTCAGAGACCAGAACATCATACTGGAAGAGACCACAACTACATAGATAAAGATATTACTTTATTATCCTATGTGATTGTTGAACAACGCGTGGCTGATGCAGTATGATCATATCCTTCAATGACCTCAGAAGAAGAGACATCCTTCTTTTTCCTTACTCTACATATCCCACTAATGCACGAACGCCGCAGTCATCGATGTACTATTGACCACACTTGCTGATGTATTTCCCATAGATCTAAATTAAGATGTCACCTGAGCTGCCGTTCTCTATTCAAACACCAACCAGCTGGAACTCCTCCCGTCCTTGTTCTACTGACAAACACAACTCCTCATCAAGAGTGCAATAGTCTCACACCATCATGAGGCGTCGTTACCGATCGAGAAGCCGACTCCTCTGGTGTATCCAGCTGCTACATTACTGACCTGCCTGAAGAAACAGATTGGCTTCAAACAAGCAGTGACATGCAATCTTTTCCTCTTTGAGGGCACTCAGACCCTCACACCGTCACATGGGTGAGGCCATTATGTGAGTCAGTCTGCACCTTTTAGGGGCCTAAATCAACTCGGGTTACGTGTTGATTTAAGGGAGGACTATAGCTGTTATATCAGCTGTTAATTGTGCTTTCTATCTGGCAGCTTCAAAAGAGGCCTCTTATGTCAACTCAAATCAACAGCAGTAGTATTCTATTACCAAATTGTGCATTGAGACAGAATCGCATCAGGAAAAAGCCTGTCATCTAATAGAATAAAAGATTTTACTGATGTTTTAGTACAGTATACACATGTCATTGTGAGACCAGAGGGGTCAGCTAATTCAAACTGTGTGCACACACATAGCAGACCTCAATTTCCTCCTTCCTTGAACCCGCTTGTCTGCATGCGACAGGAATTGTGACTTTTGCAGGAATGCTAATGAGTCCGTAACACATCTCTATTTGCTGTGGGTGATGACCTCTGATCCTGGTGAGGGAGCAGCACATCAATATGCAAGTGACGCCCTCTGGTTTTGCAGTGCAGATTGGAGGAAGCCTTTGAATCATGACGGAATATGCAGGAGAGAGAATTCCTAACAAATTTTTCACTTCCTGTTTGTATTTGATAAATCACCACAGCCTTGTTGATAATGTCCAAAGTGGGGATGGGGGAAATAACATGGGGGTCGTGTTGCAAGCCTGGTTTATTTTCCCCCCTCTGTTCTATGTGGGTTGCAGGTAACCGCAGTGTGAAGGAGCAGAAGTGTGTATCCGTGTCTAATCGACGAAGGAGATTCTTCTCCTGGTCAAAGAGACGGCACCTAAAATCGTTTGTAGGAGCAAAGTAATGACAACTGCAGTATTGACACCAGGGGGCAGCAATTAACATAAATTAATCACATTGATTGCCCCCCCCCCCAACACACACACACACACACACATACACTGGGAATCCTCTGCTGTTTGTATATGACACTAGTAGCATTATAATTTTTAGACTCTGTTTAGACTATACGTGTGTAATATGTTTAAATATTTTTAGGATTTCTGCATTTGTCCTCTCTCGCGTCTCATTCCAAGCGGCTCAGAATGCTCATACTCATATTTAACCACTAAGGGGCATTGCAGCTCAAGCTGTATCCCATAGAGCAGCAGAAGCCAGCTGGAAGTTTTAGAAGCTGGGACCTGCTGCAGCATCATCAGCTGATCCCTTCAGCGCCAGCCTCTAAAAGTTACCCAGGATACATAATTCTGCTGAGCTGTCTTCCGCTCCTCTCTCTGCTGCAATACGACGTTTACACCCAACTCCTGAAGAAACTTCTGCATATCTTATTCTCCCGGCTTCCAGTGTCGGTCCCCACTCTGCTCTGTGTTTCATGTCCTGTGCAGCCTGTCTTGCTCGAGCCTCTTCATTTTTTCTTAGAGCCATCAGGTCCAATCCAACCGTAGTCAACCTAATCCCTCTAATTCAGTTAATCTAATTTTGTGGATATGGTCACACGTCTGATCTCCGCTACTGGTCCTCTACAACCTCCCTCCCTAAATCCCCTAGAGCATGCACTTTCCCTCCTCTCATTCACATTACTTGTAAAAACTGATTGGCACTAAACTGATCTGTTGAGTATTTCAAATATCAGCGCCTCATCAGTGCCTGTTTTACGTTCTGTTTTACATGCTTCCCCCTGCTTGCTTCATTTTTGTCAGAATAAAGCATCGCTGTGCTCCTAATAATTTTCAGCAATGAACAATGCATCCGTATGTTGTTGTTTATTTCTTGATGATCAGTGACTAAATCAAGGTTTTTGAATCTTTGTCTGCAACAGTAGATTAAACAGAGATTATGATTTATGCAAATCAAATCTGCTTCAACCACGTCTAATGATGTAACAAAATAGACTACTGCACATTTCAGCTTGGATTTCCAACAGGGTTTTTATCGAGCGAGGGAGCACATGGTGCATTGAGTGACTTCTAATCCTGGCTCTTGTCTTTCTGTGAAGACTTTCCACCCATACAACAGTATCCGTTGGCTTCTTGCAGACTTGCCTCTCATGCTCTATACATTAGCAGCAGTTGGTATATAGTGTATGCATGTTTGAGGGATTACCAAGGTCTATTAGCAGATAAGAGCGACTTTCTCCTCTGGAGATGGGGTATGTGGGTTAACCATTATGTCTGCCAACATTCACTTTTAAATCACATTCACAGATAAACTTAGTGTTCTTTGCATCTTTCAGCCCATTTTAACCTAGTATTTCATATCTATATACTGTATATTCAGCCACTCCATATTCTGGTCTCCCTGTTTCACTTGTTATGTATGTGTCATAGCAAATGCCTGTTATTGCCCAAAGACAATAACAGGCATCATCATCCACAGATCCTCCCTTAACCTATTATCAGGAACAAAAGTACAGGAGTGAGGATGAAAAAAAAAATCCAGTTTGCAAATGGGGGAGGCAGGAATGGTGTCAATCTCAGAAAGCGGATTAGGGCCAAGCCAACCAGACATTTATGGGAACTGCTGCAGGAATGTGGGCCGAACGAGACAAAGTATTGTGTCATATCCAACCATCTGGGTGTGTTTGTCCTGCTGGACAGCTGCAGGGGAATAAGCACATAATATTCTTATACCTGTCTACACTTTTGTTTTCTGTTTTCTTCCTTCCATTCTTCAACTGTGTTGTGATCCTACTTCCCTCTTCCTTTCCTCTTCTCCCTTCAGATGTTTCTCTCTGTCCGTTTCGACACCCGTAGCCCACTTGTGAATTTATAGGTCAACTGTCAGATGATTTCAGGTCCATCTTATTTAATTCCCTCCCAGTAGGCATGTGGAAAATAAGTTCCCTGCTGCAGCTCTGTTTGCAGACATACAGTAAGTTACTGCCTGCTGCCTTCCTAACTGATGAACCACAGGAGTGTAATTTGTGCAGCTCCGAGTTCTGAATGTCATGAATAGTTTGAGAGGAAGTCAATAAGTGAATGGTGTGGAAACCTTGATTGAAAATTTTCCTTGTGAAGGTAGTATTTTGATTGGTCTTTTCATCCGTCTCCTGTGTGTATATAGAAATATCATAAAAAATAAAACCCTAAAGTTAATTTTTTTTATCATCATTTTGTCAGCATTTGTTAATCATTCTTGTCTCTATGGTCTTTGTCCTCCTCAGCTTTCCCCCAGTGGAGTACAGATGGCTGTATTCCACTGCATTCCAATGCATCCAAAACAAAGACAATGGCTATGCCTTCACAATAAACAATAGGGAAGGTGGGCTCATAAGTCAGATCTGTTTGGAGGTTTCAATAGCCCTCTATGGGCTTTACTTAACATTACTTCAAATAATTGCAGCATCAGAATATGATGAAATAATTATCTATTCCAAACCTTCATCATTTCTAAAGGTTCAGAAAACTTTATTATGATTATGGACAGTCCAAAGACACTGCTTTTATTGCCATGAAGCAAATCTTATTTTTTTGTTTGGAACACTCCCTAGCAGTTATCAGATCTAGATTTTCTGGATTATGCCACAAAGGAATAACAAAGGAATAATGTTTCTCCTCTGTTGTTTCAGAGGAGTCCTCTAGATTGGACTTTGGACTACAATTTTATGACCCTCTGAGGTCATAAAATTGTACACGCTGGCATCAAATCAATTTGGGAAGAGTAGGTACATTCACGCTGTTCCTGGAGTGGATGTGATCAGCAGTTGTTATTTAGTCAGATAACCAATGGGGGGATTCACTGTAACTTTAGAGATATAGCAACCAAAATTTAGCTGGCAGAGCTAAAACTTAAAATTAACAAAATAACAGTTTGGACATATTGAGATGCTTCAATTGTTATCTGTTCAAGCAAAGATTATGGCCTAAAATAGGTCCAACGCTTCCAGTACATTCTCTCTATAAAGAACCCCCTACATTGGCTACGGCTACTCGGCTGAATCCAGGTGTGTCCTATCTCAGTGACTGTCTCTGTCAGTCAGTGTCCCGCTGCCTATCGGCTCAGGATGGCAGACAATTAGTGGCGGTAGAAATGGCTTTTGAAGCAGACCCCACTCCCCCTGAATTCCCTTGTCACAGCTCATAAGACAGGGATTGCACAAGGAATGCAAGGAGGCTACCAGGGCAGCGACAGCACGCATCCATATTTCACAAGCTACTTGGGGGAGTATACACTCTCATACACTCACATTAATGCCATAGCAAATAACGTGGACACACACATGCACAACTGTACTGTATACATTGTCGAGAACAGCCTCAGCTTTATTCAGCATGACTGTTGTTTTACTCGCTTTTCCATTGCCCAGAAGCAATTACAAGATGAAATCTTTGAGTTGTTTACCACTAATTATTTTGGAGCCACTACAGCTTTACAGAAAATAAAAACATCTTGAGGACAACATCTGTTTTGCTCTCTTTAGTATGAGTGAAGTGAGATTTTGCTGTGTGGTTGGGAGAGTAAAAATTAAACCTGTGGTGAGTACTAGCTCATGAAATTGTGATGTACAGTAACTTCATTTAACTGTGATGTAATTTACCATGTGAAGTAAATTTTAACACCAGTTGTGAGAATTATTTTATCAATTTGTTACATATATTCAAAACATTCACCACATTTTCACCACATTTTGTGATTGTCACCTTTTTTTCTTACTTGTTTTAACATTTGTACGCATTTGATAACTCAGGGAGATTTTACAGCAGAATTCTTTTATTAAACGTTGACATAGTAACAGTGCTCTAGCCCGTACTAAGACGATTTTCATTTGACCTTTTTGCAGAAACACGTTTTCCTGGAATTTCATTCAATTAAACTCACAAAGACAAATCTCAGTCTTTGTTTGCCATCCATCTTAAACTCTAAATGATGGTATTTTTGCTTCCACATTTATCAGGCTTCTTTTCACGGGTCAGTGTGACCTGAGATGTCTTATGATGCCTTTGTTTGCATGAATGTATAAATGAGTGTGTCGTCGTATGTTGTATGCTGCGTATCGAGGACACCTCTTCTCGGTTTAGAATCTTTTTTAGAAAAGCACCTTACAGAACTTTGGTTAATTCTGTAGAAATGTGAATATATTCGCTACTCACTACAAAAAATATGCTGAAACCATAGATTTCTGACACAATTGGCCATAACATTCCTCATTTACTGTGACTTATCAGTATTACTTCATGCTGACCTGAATGCACATTAAATGTACACAGAATTTCATTATCAGTGTGTGCATACATGTCTCTACATTCACTAAATGAATATATTGGTATGTCGCACACTGGGAGATGTGTCACAGCACAGGTACATTAGAGCGTAGAGATGGTCCCACGCTGTGAGGGACATATAAAAGAGATTCTTTGAATGAATACTTAATGGGGCACCAGTAGGAAGCATCACCCCGTAGAGGAAACTGGTGTCATGTGTAAATTGCAGTGGTTGTAGATTTAAAGCAGACCTTTTGCACTTTGACCCCGTTGCTTCTCTGAGTCGGCAGAGTTGGATAGTGTACATTCAGCATCCCACAGCTGGGTACAGAAGTAGCTGAGGGGGCAGAAGATGGAGAAGGTGGGAGGAACTGGGACTTTCAAGTGGAGCCTCAGAGGTTGGAGGGTCAAAGGGAGGCAGAGAGCCTCTGAGACCTGCCTTGATCTTGGCCAGTGCTCTCACACTGCTTCACTTTGTGATGCAATGTGAGTGCCTCTCTGATCGGCTGTTAGCAAGAAAGAAACAGAAAGAAAAATTATGAAGATGATGGAAGATAGATAGGAAGTTTTTTTACATGGCTCTGTATAGCTTTCTTAAATTGCTGTATTGCTTTATTAAAAGCAAATTGACTGAGATGCTAAAAGTGTGTGTGAGATAGAGGCTGTAGGTGATAGATAGATCGATGGATAGATAGATAGGTAGATACGTAGACGGATAAGAATTACTGTAATCAGCACATTAGGATCAGCACATTTTCCCTTCAGCTCTTGACAAGCTCCATTTGCCATTCCAGATTTTATTTCACATCTATTTTATTGAGCCAGGGGTTATCGTAAAGAAAATGGGCATGTATTGTAATGCAAAGCGTTAACAACACTTTCACCTGGTGCACAAATGCATTACAAAAAAAAAAAATAAATCAATTAAAGTGCGTTATTTGCGGTAATTCCAGTGTGAATCACCTCAACAACTGCATACGATATTAATCCCTTTGTATTTCAAAAAATTATTAATAGTATGTAACAAAGCAACCTCATGAAGACCATGTCATTTTCCACACACAGCATCAAATCCCCTCATCATAAAGGAAGTTAATGCTTTTTTTAGATTTTATACGGTAGATGTAGAGTTCAAATATGTCGCTTCTCCTTTTTTTCTTTATAAGCTTAGTGAGAGTCATCCACGTTTATCCAACAACCACTCACTGCTGTTGTTGCCGCTACTTTAAATAATCTTGCAACACAGTACATTCTGCAGAATAACTGCAGCCATGAGACACAGGTGCTTCTTTTGATTTGTGTATTCTTCAACCTGTCATTCTCCAGTAGTGGCAGCTTTCTTGACCCTGATCTTCTCCAAACGTCATGTTGAAGCCATCTGCCAAAGCGTGCACACACTGCCTGCAGTCCAGCTTAAATCTCTTTGTTCGTCTTCAGAAACAATTGATTTGAGTTAAAAAGGCCAACTGTTCCACACGACTTATTTATTTATAGAAATACTCTTATTTCTTAGTGCACTCAATTTCCTAGTTGTGTATCGTTTAATTATTGATCAGTACATTGTGGCATTCTTTCTTTGGGATACATAGCTGTAAATGATGCCTTATTGAAAAATCTAAATTATTCAAGTGCAATGCATAAATCAAAAGAGTGTGGGCATTAAAAATTCGAATTTTAAAATAAAATAATTAAGTGAATTTTAAACAGACCATTTTTTCCACATGTAATACTTGAAATACTTGAAAATACTTCTTCCACATACACTATTGCACCAAGTACAACAAATAAGACTACACATTTTTTTGGACAGTTTAATTTGCTAGTTTTCACAATATTTTTGATATTTCCAGGAAATCCTGAAGGAGGATAAAGTGAATATGAACAGCATTCATGAACCAAACACATTCTTTTTTTGTATCGTGCAGTCTAAAAGGCTTGCCCATGTCAGCCTTCTCATCCTCATGTCTCTTCCTCCCTCCACCATTGTCCTGAACAAGTGTCAGTCTTGCCTGCATCTCTATTAACCTCAGACTTCCATTATTGCACCTCCTGCTCTCCATTCCTCTACCCCTCCCCCTTTTCTCGAGCCCCTGGAGAGAAGCGATACTGCTGATGCATCACGGCCCAGGATAATTTGTTTAAATGACAGATTAGAAGGGTAACTCGATTTGTGTCCGATAAAGTATGTAGTGTGCGTTACCAATCTAATAAAGCTAACCTATCCTCCCCCTTTGCTCCTTCCTCTCAGCCCCTCCCCTGATCCACAGACCCACCCCTCTAGGCTGTATCTGCCGCAATAAGCTCCCAGTTCAATGAAAAAGAAAGAGGATTGTCTCCAGGGCTGTAACATGATCGCAGGCAGGGGCCACCAAGGCCTACACATTAATTGAATCGCGGGCGGGAAGCGGCGAGGTTTGGCGAGGCGCTCATTGACTCATTGATCGGCGCAGAGGGGCTGCAGAAATATGCCTTGCAGTCGCAGCCAATCAATCAAGCAATTAAGCCTAAGCTCTGTGACTGGCTGTGGTCCATTTAAGTCTAACCTCCCAGCCTGGTGCTGCATGTTACAAATGAAAAGCTTCTCACCACAGAACGGGCTCCCCAATACCCTTCTTCTCCTCTGGTCTCTCGCTACCGGGTGTCTGCTGTGTTGCTGTGTAGGAAAATGTCGGAGATGGGGGTTAAAATGCAGGGTTGCAAAGGTAGAGGTCA
This sequence comes from Antennarius maculatus, assembly GCA_013358685.1. NCBI lineage: Eukaryota > Metazoa > Chordata > Actinopteri > Lophiiformes > Antennariidae > Antennarius > Antennarius maculatus. Next base: position 14,495,988 of record CM023621.1, on the reverse strand, counting down.
TGAGAGCGGCCTTCCCTGCAGCACGTCTCTTCTATGTCTGGTCATGTCTTCCATCTTCCCCTCCTTCCCTTCTACTTCTTTTACTCTCCACTCTTTCCAGGCTTACAGGGCAGTAAAACCATGTCCTACAAAAGCGACAGGGGGATTATTCCTTGTTCATGTCTTCGTGACTAGAATTCACAGCCGCTCTCCTCGAGCCATATGGCATTATCAATTTTGTTCACTATGGCAGAGTCTGTCACCTTAAGACTGCGTCTCCCTGGCATGCCGCCCTCGCTAGCATCTATTGGGGGTGACTAGTGGGGGTTTAATGTTTCTATCTCACTTACATTCTGCTTCTTTCTTTCATCTCTGCTCCTTTCAATCCTCATACCACTTTTCTTCCAAACATTTTGGGATGAAATATGGAGATGGGTTTGGGAATCTACTCCAAAACCTCTTGGGTGCCCGGATCCAGGTTACCCTTCTGCACCAGAGATCGTCACTGCTATCGAGTTGATACAGTAAATCAGAGGTGTCTCTTTTTTTAGGAATGTGTCCTTAATCTTTCCGAATAGCCACCTGGCCTGATTTGTGACCTTGAGGATATGTGCTTGATGCTGGGAGGGGGCAGGATGTCACAAACACACACATGCCCACATGCTCACATTCATTCAGGCATATGACAAGTAGTGCATTTGTCGCCTGGATGTCCTTGGGCTGTAAACCAATGCACACACACAGTCAGAGAAGTGAAGGACCTGGGATGTCACCAAATAAAGATTGAAGGTATGGAGCAGTAATTCTGTCGTCAAGGAGACATCTGATGTAAACAGCCACAGACAGTCAGACTCCTGAATGAGTGGTGAATAGGAAGCCGTTATTATTTACTTTTTTATCGTGTCTAGTCATCATAAACCATGTAAAATATTTAATACGCAGTGATTATGAGATGAAGATGAAGTTGAAGAGATTTCTTGCACAATGCAAATTCCTGAAAATTGGAGATGCTGTGCAAAATATTAATAAATAAAGAGCAAGAATAAGTTTTTTTCACAATGAGAAGCCCTGACAGAGAGCGGTTCTACCGTATATGTTCTTGAGGTCATACAATGACAGCTTTTATGCAATCATATGTTTGTTGTGGAGGTGAACCTATAAATGTCCATGCATTTAAACAGCTTAGCCTTCTCATCACCTGTTGTCAGTTAGCCAGGTTACCTCAGTCTGAAACATGAAACATAACGTGTTATGACCCTGATGCAACCCAATTGGAATTTTTGATTAATAGCAAATTTAAAATAAGCACCTTTTCACAAGAGTTAGTGATGATGATGAGGTTTTCTATTGAGAGGATGTTGAAGCTACTACTTGCTACCTTTATTTAACCTGAAAACATATGATAAGCACATTATTTTTTTGTTGTAGTCATAAAATATACTTTTCAGGATGTGTGTATCATACTCACAGAACTGAACTTGTGTAAAATTCAACACTTCTATAGTATTACTGGACTGTTTCTTGATTGTTTCAGATCGATTCAGCAGATTTGTAATTTAAAAATTTCCAAGCAAACCGAGGGTTTTAAAGAAGCAGAAAGCTAACTTCCTGAAGTAGAACATTCACACCACACTGAAATCATCTCTGGCATTGCTGTAGCTTATTATAGCTGGGTGGCATTGATCTCATGCCAAGACATTTTTAGCAGAAGGATGTGTCCCATGTCTGTACCTTTGTCTCATGTTTTCACTCTCAACACAGGGACAAAAATGCTTCTCAGCAGACCCAGGAAATGATCTTAGGAACAATTTTTACATAATCATTAAGAGGCTTGATTCACAATTGTTACAAAAGGAAAGCATTGAAGTAGGGGGAATGAAACGTGTTGGTACTGCATGGTAACGGCACACCATGAACTAGCCTCTAAATCATTTCTGCCTTGTTTGATTGCAGTGATTCTGCTTTCACAGAAAGGTCTGTTTTCGTATTGCTTTCTGCTCATACAGATGTGTTAACTTAATTTCCCCCTTACAGTCCATTCAGCCTATGACTGACACTGATTGGCTGAACTGGCCTTTAGTCCTGGATGTGTTGACTTTATCAGTACATTTGGAGGGGTAGTGAGACTGGGATCTCTAATGAGCTTGACTCAATGACATATATACAACCATACAACCCCTTCTGTTTATAATTTTATATTAATTTATTAGCTTCCATAAAATTACAATTGAATTGCAAGAGCTCCTGCAAAGTGTTCCCACTTCCTTTTTTTTTGTGCTGTGAGGAGACATGGCTGGAAAATAGGAGGCACTAATGACTATCACACTTTCAATCTCCAATTAGCTTAAGAGAGGTACTGGTTAATTACTTCTTATAATGTTCACCAGCCAGTCCTCCAGGCTCTGAGATGCATTATATTGTATTGGGAGGCTGATTCTGTCAGCTAATGTCTCTACATATTCTGCAATACTGGCCTGTTTTTTCTTTTTTTCACTTCACATTTTCAGAGACTACAGATCAGTTTCTTTTTGAATAAATGGTTAGATGTATACAGTCTAATAATACAAACATAACTGTTCCAAAAAATGATCTATGTTTCTTCCATTCTCCATAATTACTGTCTTTATTTTGGTGCTTTAAACTCCACTTGCTCATTGAGAACACTTCTGTCACACAATCGGGTTACGTACATAACCACAGTTATATGAATTTTGAACTGCCAGAGTTTGATATAATGCAGGTCAAGTATTAATATCAACAGATTCACGACTCAGCTTCATTGATCTTGTTCTCTAATCTGTCTCTTTAATTTGAAGACATTTTCAGTTGATTTTACTCATTCAGAAACCTACTAAAGGCTACTAGCTGATTTTTAAGTCTTCCTCTTTGACCAGTACATTTAATATCTCCAAATGCCACACATGTGCTGTTCACTGCTGTTATCTCGCAATCCCATTACTTCAGCGTGTCCAGGGTTACGAAGGTTCAGGGTGGGCTGAAGTACTTCCTTGAAAAGACTGCATTTATTATTTATAGTATAATCAACTTGTATTCACAAATTTCTTGAATAAAATTGAAAGACACCTTGCATGATGGCTGGGGCTAAAATATACTCCTGCGGCATTTGAAATCCCAGGTTTCAGGTGAACATGTGGATATTAATACTTGATCTGCATGAGAGTGAGACAGGTATCGTCCCGTGTTGAAACTGTCTCAGATTATCAGGAAACATGTACTAGAATATCTCTGTGTTAGACGAGTTGGGTAGTAGCTGTCCATGTTTGTCTCAGAAAGAACTGAGACACAAGGAAGACTGGAGGGACATGTTCAATTAAAATAGATCAGGGTGTAAACAGTTTTTCAAACTGGTTCCCTTGTTCAAAACCTTTCCTCATCCTTTTGGTACAGTAACTGAGACGGAGAGGGGCAGGAGGTCAAGGAGGAGGCAGCCTGCTGCTGAGTCCTCTGAAGGGCATAGATTGATCCTGGTAGAAAGTTGTCAATAAGCGACCCTCATGATAATCAAAGTCAGATCGATACATGACCCTGTTGCCAAAATACAACATCAATACACAACTTTGTTATTATCATGTAATGATTTAATCATGCATGTTAATGCAGCCCAGTGGAGTCATCAAACACCAGTAAGGGTTAAAGTTATATCAACTAAGATTTATTTCCTTATCCAAGAAGGCAGAAAGGACAAAAAGTCATCATCTTATGTATAATATCCAAATTCAATGCCATGATATTTAGATTCAAATGGGGGAAAATGACGAACATGTTAAGAATCTGTATCACTCCAAAGTTACAGTACATCTTGCAGAGATACGTGTGTATTTAATGCTTTATCTAAATGTTTGAAATACGTACAGGAGGGGATTATAAACATGAACGAGAAAATATAGCAAACTCTGTCTATTAAGTGTACCCTGAGGTCCTCTCTTGCATTACTTCATTGTGTTTGGGAGGAAGAAGGTGATATAAAAACTGCGTGGTCAACTGATTAAAGGCTCATTTTCTCCATTAGCAGATTTAGTTTAATCAAGAATGATTTAACTTTTGGTCTTATAAACCAAAATGGAGGTGCCCCTCAGTGGAGAGAGAACATAGATATACCGGAGACGATGCAAGGCGTTGAGATGTGAGCAATACTGCTTGTGGGACTCGGGGATGTACTCTTTGAAGTGATGTTGTCACCGTCAAAAGGAAAATAAGCGCTTTACTGCACAGATTCATTTCACTCAAGACTGCAACCATTTGCCATTTTGTGCTCGTTCATTAAAAACTTATGTCGAGAATTTCAACAGCTGCTTTACATGTGTAGGTGGATCTTACCTGCTGAGGATGAATCATGGAAGCGCACTTTCAAGTGGTCTGCGTCAATCATTAAGCTATTAAAATCACTCCCCGCAACCGCAAGTGTCTGGTATTTGCATAGAAACCGCACAAACTATGATAAATGCAATTCAAACAGATACAAACGGATACAAGCAAACACATGGATGCACACAGACTGTAGCATCGGATTTTATCGCAATAACTGTCAATGCTGCCTGTCTGCACAGCCGTATCCCTAGCATAAGCAGACAAAACATTTCTCCAGTGTCTCATTTGTGGAGGAATACCAACAATGTGTTTGGCATTTATTCAGCCACCTTCATTCAAGTCAGGATAGTGTGCTTCCCTGTGAAGAGGAGGAGGGGGACGGGCAGAGAGGTAGATGGGAAGGAGAGCGGTGATGTTTTATTTCTATCCACTAGCAGGACTCCCTGCTCTGAAATGAATACTGTATCCCACACAAAGAGGAGGGAGAAGAGCAGGGCTTTCAAGGTGAAAGAAGGAAAAAATAATCTTGGGATGACAAGAAAGGTTGAAAGTGCTGAGGAAAACTTAATTAAAAAGTAAGTCTCAAGTTTATTCTAATATAGCCCAGATTCACAGAAAATGTCTCAAACGACTTTAAAGTCTGCACATGGACGATATCCCTCTGACCTTTGTGTACTGCGAGCAGTACGACCCTCACATCGGATAAGGAACAGCTCCCCCCAAAACCCTTTTAACAGGGAAAAAACATGGATGGGAGAAACCTCAGGAAGACTACAGAGGAGGGACCCCTCTTCCAGGAGCGGACAGAGGAAGCAATAGATATCGCATGTACAGATTAACAACGAAACAATAATAACACTAACAATAATAAATGCATGACAAAAGCATGCTGATCCATCCAGTAGAGTGAGTCACCAACAGGCGATGAAGCAGAGAGAGGTCACCAATTGCCGAGGATTCACCACTCTGAGGACAGACCAAATAAATGCCCAAGTCACTGTTTTAGAAAAAATAAAGTGATTACCCCTGCCAAAACCCAGACCATAGCTGAACCAAATGAAATGGAACCAGACTACCCTAGCGAATGGTAATGCAGATCCATCATGTGGATTTTGATACCACCAGCTAAGGAAGCAGACATAAGTCACCGATAGCTGATGACCCACCACACAAAGGTCTGAGAGAGAGAAAAGGAGAGGGAGAGAGAGATAGAGCGGTGGTGCTAGAGGGACCAAAATGGCAGAGTATTAATGAGAAGCAGGGGAATAAATTTATGTCCATTGACCAAAGTCTGTAAAATTTATAAAAATATTTGCAGATCTTTGTCCAGAAATCGGCATCAGTTCCAAACTGGACACATTGTCCAGCATCAGTTAACATGATTGATAGGCCACACTGTCCCATGTCCGTTCATAGCAGCTGGTTTGGTTACATTAGGAAGTTCACACTGCTATACAGTCAAGACTGATTCAATAGAGGTGTGGGAGGACAGACTAATAGTAGAGAGAGGATGGAACCAGCAAAAAAATGAGTGACCAAGACAGAAGGAGTGTAGTAAGTTCTTTCCTGTAAGATTACCTTGTTATGAATAGCACACGATATTTGAGTATTTATTTTTCTCCAAAATGTGCTTACCAGGATCAGGAAACACAATTTTGAGTTGTATTTGGACTGAGTTTTTTTGTTTGCTTGTATATGTTGGCTGTGCAGGTAGGCTTGCCTTTAAGCCGATTGTTCCTCATTAGATGTGCGGATTAGATGAGGATCTTAAACCTGTTCAAGGACACTCTGACCTTCTACCGCCAGCTTTCTACTTAAAAATTTAGCGTGGCAACAGTTGCTAGGTTCACTCAACCCTGTGACCTGCCAGTGTGGTCCCCTCTCGCAGCTGCTTTGATGTGTGTGTGTGTGTGGGTGTGTGTGTGTGTGTGTGTGTGTGTGTGTGATGGGTGGGTGGGTGGAGGAAAGGATGATGCTACAACTCAAGAAGGCAATATTTATTGGTAGTACTGCATTGTTATCCATCCATCCATCCATCCATCCATCCATCCATCCATCCATCCATCCATCCATCCATCCATCCATCCATCCATCCAATATTGCAGTCTTCCAAATATTCTAATGTTTAAGAGTCTCACAAATTCATTTGTTTGAAAATTAAATAAAGTTTTCCAGCCATGTAACATATTCACTTAAAATAAATTAATGAATAAATATAATTTTCTATCCACCTAATAAATCCATCCATGTATTGTTTATAATGAATTTTCCTTTGCGTGGTGGTTTGGAGATGTATCCACACATGGACTTATAAAATCATGTATGGAAGTGACTGAATTAAATTTATGGTCATTGGCCATCATGGACATAGGTGGATGATAAGGGTTGATAACATCTCACATTAGTGACACTATATCTAATTTATTTGGAACTATCTTTATTAACTCCAAAGCAAGCTGGGCAACTTGTCTCAGCATTGTAGATTCATTTTTTTCTTTTTCTCTGTGTCCCAACGAAATAGATCAGTGAAGTATGATCACTTTCTTTCTGCCTCATCCTCCCTCTTCTCATTTATCAGTAAAGAGGGTTTTTTGTGTCTGGAGTATATTGATGAGCTACATGGTGCTGCACTTTTTGGAGGGAAACCAATAGAGTTGTTCTGTAGACAAGAATCAATTCTCACTGTCGGTGCTTCGCACAATATTCCTTCTGCAGAGTTGAAGTGATTTCTGTTTAAAATGATATTAAAACACAATCATCCATATCACACATTCTTGTAATGGCACCGATTAGATACTGTACATATTGTTACATCCCGCGAAGTGATGATATACTGTAATTGTCAGTGTTTGTGTGTCCATCTGTCTGTCCACCAAATATCTTCACAACCGTTGCAGATAGAAAGATGAAACAAAAAGCACATTACTCGGGCGGCAAAGGGGATGAAAATGAGATGATGACCTTGACCTTGAGAAAACTAGGTCAAGATCAAATTTCAACTTTCGTACACTCAGGAACCGGATAAGATAGAAAGACGAGGGAAAAGGCCAGTGTGAGTAACACCATAGATCAATGCATTAGCTTTGATCTATGGTCTGAGATATTTTCTTTCCTGAGATATTTTGCACACAAGGAAAGAAAGCATAACAAAGAAGAGAAAGTAGTCAAGTAATGTAATTGTCCTCAATAAAGAAGGTGAAATAAAGTTATTTCTTTAATTTCTGCCCAATTTATTAATTTGATTCAGATGAAAAATAAGGTCGGTGAAACAATCTGACTCAGATGTGATGTAATCCAGCTCCCCAAGATGACAAAGAAGAGGCCAGATGAGATTTACGTGCCAGTAGTGACTAATGTGACTGTAAGCGTCCAGCTGTGGGGGTCGTGGGTTGTAGACACGTGTCAAACAAGGAAAAGACTCCAGTCCCCCACAAACATTCTCCTCAGGTCTCAACTGTCATGTCTGTTATGAACCTGTTTCCTCGAACAGTGATTGTGAAAGACACCAAACAAGACCATATAGACCTGGATGAGGCATGTAAATATAAAAACACACACACACACACACACACACACAAACACACACATGCACTCGTGCACCTTCTACTTGGGTAAGCATGCACTAACAAAGAGAGAATGAATTTGTGAAATCAGTCATTTGTCATCCAATTTGCTTCACCAGCAAGGCTTAATTACTCACTGCCTTACATGCCAGCAGATTTGAGGCTCTCTCCTGATTACTGCAACTCAGAGGGCTTTTTGATCTGCCACTTAGTTAACTATGCACACTGCTCCACCCTACATTGGTGCTACACCACTAAAAGATGATGCATGGTTAAAAAATACACATTAAAGAAGTGTGGATAACAGTTATGCAAGCATGTTTCGAATGTTTCAAATCCAGTAATTATATGGAAGGATTGTAGGAAGGTGTGCCTGAGGAGCTAGCTATAGGACAAATACAACTTTAAAATTTACATTATGTCCAGTGGTTCTTCTTCTAGTCATATGCTATAGGTTTATCCTGGATTCAGCTACCTGAGTTCAAAAATATCCTGATAACGATGAAGATCAAGGTTCATCCATCAGCGTTGCTTTTGATAAATCGTTCCACTACATAAACCTGGAATCAGCTGACCCATGTAGCTGAGTTGCAGAAAACAAAACATTAATTACCATCAGAGCTGCTTGTGCTCATGTCTAAACATCAGTCTCTCATTTTAAAAACACACTCGTGGTTTCAGCAACTCTGTGAAGTCGCCGGTGTTAAATAATCTCAAAGGAAAGCGTCTGAAACAGCCAGCTGTGGACAACAAACAGAACATCAGTGGTGAAGCTTCTGTGAAAACCAAAATGCATTAGGTAACACCTGATCATTATAACATGCAGGCACGGTGCGATATGTTGGGGGGATGCGAGTGATCATTCCCTCTCTGATTTTTACATCTCTACCTACCTCTGCTGAGTGAATTTGCAGGTTGTGACAGCGTTTTCTTACGGGTAGCCTATACTCTACATTGCTAGCATTAACTTTCAACCTGACCTGAATTTTTGGCACACGTCCACACTGAGCAGCCGTCTTTTTGTCTGGGATCAATGTGAATTTATTCCCTGCTCAAAAGTTTGCAGAAAGACATTATTGATGGTCCAGAAGCCCATTTATATATACACAGTATAAAACATCTCCCCTTCTGTTTGTACTGTGTTTTTATGTGTACTCTGGGGAAAAACAGCTAATTTATAATCATTACAATGATGTAATGTTCTAATTTGGTTAAAATTTATTTGATGTGTCAGCCCTTCCTTTCTTGTAAACTAATGAACAGTCATTAAACATTGTTGGTGGATTGTACTGGTTTATTGTGTCTGATTTCACTTTCGCAAGTTGTAATGCATTGAAACAGTTAAATTATTTTATTAACGCTAAGAAATTTTGTCGCAGAGCCTTATATCACCATACAAGCTCTGAAACCTTAATGAACATCTGCCAAATCGCCATCCGGACCTGCAGCTGATTGCTGATGAGGTTGTTGGTTTTGTGATCTGTTTGTTCTGCCATGGCGGTTCATTGGCTCGTACATCAACATCAATGCAGGCGTCTCCCTGTCTGTCCATTTCTATCTGATCTGATTGGCCATTTGTCAAATATAACAACATCTAATTTAAAACGAATCCGTCCGAGGGCCTCTGACTACTCTACACGTCTGTCAAGTCACCAAGACAAGAGACAAAGAGATATAAGGGAAGGCTAGGCAGAGGATAGTAAGAGGGGGGAGAGATGTGTGAGTCAGAAACCGAAAGACGGGTTTCTGATGGTTTTAATGTGACTCATCAGGAACCTATAAGCTACTGTCAGCCATGATTCTCTGGAGAAATCAAATCCCAGGCTTTAATCTGGGGACCTCTTAAATCTCACCAGCAGAAAGCGGCAGGCTTGGTCCAACTTTCTTACCCTCAGGATTAATGAGGCTACAGGTTCCTGTCCTAAACACCGCTACTGTCAATGTTTCCTCTGCTATCCAGAAAGTAGTTTACATAAATAACAGTTTAGACACGCATCAAGATCAGCGGGTGCATAAACTATGTGCTGTAACCTTACAGTACGGGCCTGTGTGTGCATTTTCACTGTTACAGTATTGTGCATTTTACCCTTTCTGCCCTTATACTGCATGTGCATACACACTCAAAAACTGCTTATTGTGCATTCATGTAAAAGGTATTGATTTTCCACCTCTTCGGTAGATCAATACCTGTCTGGGACAATGCATGTGAACACGCAGCTGAAAATCAGTGAACAAGCCTTTTGATGTCTTTTTTTTTGTTGTTGTTGCTTTTCACAAGAAAAAAAAAAGACACAAATCTGCGGCTTATACACCTAAAGCATCATCTAGCATCAAATCTGCTATGTTGACCAAAAGATCACAGCATTAACTTTAATAGCCTGGTTTTAACATGGTTTGCTAAGTAAGAGCTCCCTCACTAGCTAACCAGTAATTTAGCATATAAATGATGTGTTTACCAGGTCCTCTGTTGTTTTAGTTATTAAAGGTGTTTACACTGTGGTCTGGGAATGTGACTACTCAACAAATATATGATAAGAACTGCATGTTCATCATGTTTTAAATCCCTCAACTGTGAGTGGGTGTTGGACTGTTATTATTACTATCAATAATTTGGCCAAGTTTTAATAACTATCGCATCAAATCGCATCATGCTGCGATTGCTTGTGCAGTTCAATAATTGTTGTTTTGCTTTGCATAATTGTCGAACCACAATGCGCCAAAATTACTTCTATACAATTTCATTACTGTGTTGCATTAAATATTCATAGAATCTGAATGAGTAGCAGTTGAGGGTAATTAGGTGTTTGTCAATGCAAAGATTAATCCATTCTGGAGCAAAAGACACAGTGACTGACAGCTGTCATCTTAAAGTCAGCTGTGGTTCTGCCAATTATCACACTGTTGGACATTTACTGTATATTTACATAGGTACTTTCTATAACCAATTGTATATGCTGTACATTGTGTCAATTGAATGCATGACACTGCAGATTAACAGGACTTACGTATGTTTGTTCCTTTTTCTGATGATAATTTCCATGTGGTTATGCTAACATTCCATCTGTTAGGCCATCAAGGAAATTGCCAGAGCTGTTTTGTGCAGTCTCTGCGTGTTCTCCCAATGTCCTTGTGAGTTCCCTCTAAATTTTCCAACTTCCTCTGATTATAAAATGAATGTGATAAACTGAACCCTCGACAAATCGCCTCCTTCCCAAAGTCAGATGTGATGGGCTCCAGCCCCTCATGACCAAGTATACAGGTTACAGAAACTGAACAATTTAGTGACGTACAAGATAACTTTATTAAATCAAGTCATTTACAAACTAGAGCAGAGCATTCATTATTCATTCATATGTCAATTTCAATCATATTAAGAATTCTTGAAGTCTTAGGGTTTGACCTGGTTGGACTCAAATAGCAATGAAAAGAAGGTACTTTGGGTAATGGGGACTTGAATTGATTCTTTATGAACTTTATATGTGATATAAGATAACATGAAAAAAGTCTAAATTAAATTTTCCAAATATATTTAAAAACTACTCCATAAAGACTCCATAAACACTCTATTAACCTTTTTTTTACATCCATAAATACAGTACATGAACTGACCTCCAGAAGAAAGCCAACGTTAACCATTCCTTTGCTGATTACTTTATTCTTCCTGGTTTGCCACAGAACAGCCACTTCATTCTACCTGTTTTCTTTTTTTGATAAATTGTTTTCATTCATCAGGAAATTTATCATCTGAAACAGGTCATCACTTCACCTGTGATATCATCTTACCATCATTAAAAAATGACAGCAAAAGATGACAGCCTACAGCTGTCCTCGACTTCCTGACATATTAGCTTTATGCGCTGTACACGAGGCAACAAATTAAACCAGTGATTGGTGACATAGCCCTTCTTGTCTGCCCTGACTGTCTGAGTCTGTCAAATCTACCCAGAGCATACAATGAAGAGCTCCCAGAGACTAAGAGTATAAACTGCAGACCTAAGTGGCCACAACCAAGAGAGAAGCCCTTGACAAGCACTTGAGACAATTTTTCTGTTTCTGTATTGCATTAGCGGTTCTGTTAGAAACCAACAGCTGCTGCAAGTGTATCCCACACAGCTTTTACTTGAATGTGGAAACACAAACACTTCACAAATGTCATCACAAATTGAATGTATCAAAAAATATGGGGCTCATTTATGGAATTACTACCAATACTACATGTACATGAACAATGACCCTTTGAAACATTTTAAAGGCATCATTTTTTTTTAATTGAGCAAAAGAGGAATAATACTTTTTAATTTAATTTTAATTTTCTTTTTTAATTTTGGGGGGATTGGGGGATTGGGTTCCTGATTTTCTTCGGCTTTGTTTCAGTACTGAGTGATGTCCACTCATTTAAGTGAATTAATAATGTCATCAATTGTAACAAGTATGCATTTTTATTTTGTTTAACGTTATGTGTTATGTGAAAATAACGAATGCTTTAATGAAAATATCTATAAAAAATTTAATGCATGAGGGCATAACACTAGATGACTGGTTTTCGTTTTTTTTTTTCTTGCCATGTGGTTGTTTTGACTTCAGCCCTGCTAACATTTCGGTTAATGCTGAAAGAAACTGGCCTGTCAGCCCCTCCACCTGTCCGACATGATTCAAACATCTCAAAGTCGTTGCACCTCAGGAAGGAATTCTCCAAATTATTTTCAACTACTAGAATTTGACGGGGAAATTTTTATCAGCGTTTCAACAACTATTCTCAAATTAAACTCTTGAAAATACTGTATATGTCCTTTCAGGAGTGTAGACATACTTGCATGCCTTGCAAAACAATGTGAATCCACACCACTTTATGGACAGTAAAATAATGGAAGGACAAGTAAACACAATGAGATGATTGATGTGTTTAAGGTGGATTGGGGAATCTGCTTTGTGTCTGCGTATTGTATCTTTGGAAATATATAGAAAAGTTATTCCCGTCCAAGCGTTGACATTGACGTACAAGGTACCAATGTATAAAGTCAACCAGGCCAGCTATTCTGTCAGCTCTACACACACACACACACACACACACACACACACACACACACACACACACACACACACACACACACACACACACACACACACACACACACACACACACACACACACACAATGCTGTCCAAAGCTGACAAGCTCAGCAGGACAGGGCCTTCTTCCTCTTCATCATTTATTCACAAACACAGCACACTGTGGCCAGCACATCCTATAGCACAAACATTTATTCTCAGCATTCTTCAATTTCCCCAACAAAGCTCTTTTCAAGCTCCACTCGGTCTCTACGCAACACAGCCCATATTGGTTCCATAAGCTGATTTTGTTTGCTAGCATATTGTGAGCCAGTCAAATAGTGCTGAGACGAGATATTAGCGTAACTGAATACGTGCATGGGTTGACAGTATTATGTATGAATGGACAGGTGATTTATTATGGATGAATGGACAGACATTTATGTCTTTCACATTGTGTCACCTGAAGGTCTCCATTTGTTAGGTAAAGACAAGATGCACTGTATGATGAAGTAGTTCAGGGATATGACATCCTATGGGGAGGGAATACAATCAGATTAGTTGGTACAAAAAATATTTTAAAAAAATAATAAGTTGTTTGTTAAAAAAAGTGGGCTAAATTTCTAAATTTTCTCTCAATTGTATAACAGTATTTACAATGTATCTGTAACGTATCTACAATATCCATTATTTTTGATTGTGGGCTGCTACTGCTGTAATTTATTGGCTAATTTCAGAGATGATTCATTTCAAATTATCTCCTTAGACATATTCACAGACTACACCTCTATTTTTCTTTCTGTCTTGTTGTTCTTCCATTTGTAAATTGCTAAATGACAGTTTTCACTCCGTAAAGGTTCTGTTATTAAAAAGAAGCATGCAAAAAGGTTATTTGCTCCAAGTAAAAACATTTAACAGTTGTCTCCCACACATCAGACACTTACTGAAGCCATTCCCTGGTTAACTGCTCCTCACTCTCACATCTATAAGTTGACCGTAATGATTTTCATGTTCATGTGCCTGGTAGATAGCTTTCCCAATGCAAATGGAATTAAGGCAATGGCTGCATCATTAGCACGCTCCTGAACTTGATGAGTGATGCAAAGCATCTTCATGGGCTATTGGCTCTATGGCGAATGAAGAAGAATGAAGATCACATTTGCTGATTAACCTCTCGTGTTGAACCAGTGAACCAGTAAAGCAATGCAATGTTATTGAATAATTCAAATTAACCACATTTAAGTAGCGTCATGATCACAACATTTGTCAGAACGGTTTTTAAAAGTCTGTACAGTTGGGAAATCAAGGGACTAATATTTGTTATGACACGTCTCAGCATCAAAGTTTAAATAAACAACTTGGGTGAAGTATATAAGAAAGAGTACAGCACAATTTTAGAGAAATTTCAGTTTTTTTATTGTATTGCTCAAACATGATAACAGCCTGGTTAACCATAAAGGATGCAGAGCAAAACTCACTCTTCTTTTCCACTTTTTTATTTCAGTCCACCTTTCATGTTCTTTGCTCGTCCAGTTTCAGGGCATGGGCTGGAAGAGAACTTGTGCTTTAATGTCATCGAAGAAGTTGCTGGTCATACAGTTAATTAGTTTGGTTTATAAACTGTAAAAGAAAAAAAAAAAGGAAAATTATATGCAATTACTTTCATATGATGTCCACTCATTTAATTGAATTAATAATGTCATCAATTGTAACAATAGCCTTAAAGTGAACACTACATATGTTTAAGCATATTTTCTATTAAATTGCAGAGAGCTTATCTCTTGCGCCTCTCTGCTGGACTGGTGTTCCAGCCTAACTGAATGACTTCCAAAGTTTCATTGATACAAACAAGGAATTTGTCTCCAGTTTATCTTGCTCACAAAGTAGAAGGTGTTGGGGATTTTAACAAAACATTTTGTTGAGCTAGAACACAAAAATTTCTTTACACATGCAGTGTTTTTATTTGGTCCCGTGAGGAAGAGCAGATGATCATCTCTCTTCATGAAAGTCAAAAGCTGGAGACGAATGGAAAACACTGTTTGCAGGAAACTAAAAGCTCGGTGTGACTCACAGATTGACAGTCACACAGAAGCTCCAGAGCGACATGAGTAAGATTATGAAATGTAGCGCCTCAGTCCGCAAGGGTTTTATGAGCTCTGCGTCACTCACCCACCCAGCATCAGTCCCCCCCTTCAGGGTAAAAGCAGCAAATTCCTTACCCGCAGCATGAATCTCCTTGCTGGGTCAGAGTGAATTCCACTGTTCCCCGTGCTAGCCTCTGATCTCCGGCTGCAACTGTTATTCGCAAAGGTCACAGTGTTCTTTTAAAGGAGGGATGATGGGACAGACATTTGCTCACAGCTCGAACAAAGACTTTGTTGCCCAAGTTACGATGTACCAGGCAGGCATGTGTGTCAGATGATGGGAAGCACTAGATCTTGAAAGATTAGTCATTCGAGTAACTGACGGATGTGACAGGCTAAAGCTCTGGTGTAAGAAAAACAGCATTATGAAGTAGAAAAGCTTCAGCTGCAAGGGGTGAAGGTCGTTGGGCATCGTCGCATTTTAATTACCTCCCATGACATATCTACCTCTGATACAGGTTACTTATAATTCATTTCTCAAACAGTGCCAACCCATCTAGCAGGCTTTAATTAACCCTGCAAACTGTTCAGAAGGGTATGCCCCCGTTTCCTGTGAGGAAACCTCATCCTGATGTGGTTCTGCAGCATGACGAGGGTGTGGCCCCCTGGGGTTTTACAGCTTGGCTGTTCTAAGGTAAACACCAGTCGAAGCAATGTAGATGGAAATACTGTCGAAAGCCGCCATTGCCTTTCACACATATGATCCCCTGCACGCGCCAACCACACCTTCCATCGGTCGGTCATGCATACAGCTCACCGACAGCAGCTGAGCTCCTTGTCGACCTTGAGGGATCGATGTAGAGGTGGTACAGCAGAGCTGAGTGTCCATGTGGAAGCTCATAAATAAGAATGAAGGATGGCCCTGGGGGCTCAGGGTGAGGAAAGCGTGGGGGGTCATCACAAAACACCCCACCACAGAGAGCCAAGACACAGACATTCTCCTGCCCACAATCCCCTCACCCATCCGGAGATTAATTACACCTGTTTCCATATTACCATCCAGCCCCCCACCCCTCTGGGGAACCTTGACTCCGTCAACCCCCTGCACACTAGTTTTTCTCCATCCACTGCCACATCCACCCACTCACTGTAGGCCCTGTCAGGGAGACTCAATCTCATCTTTTAGAGCTCTTTCAAATATCAGCAGGCTGCAGATTACAGTATTTATGTTGGTGATGCAGCATCGGAGAGCTGGACTTCATATTCTGCTCCTCAGCGGCCGTTTAACACAATGTCTTTCTAATCTCTGTGTATCTGTAATCATGTGTGCAGTACAGGAGAGGGTGCTTGAACTATTTTCCCATTAGCCTTCCCTGCATGATGACAGAGCGGTGTTCATCACTCACTACATTGCCCTCAGAGCCTGCGTTGCCATTGGATATTGATAGACCCCATGAAAAATTGCCTGCTTGGAGGCCAATCTGCCAACAAGCCTATAACGTGAGCTGTGGATCTTCATAGCACCTTAATGGCGGTTTACACCCGCCACTTTACACACCATGATATATCAGCCACTAATTACATGTTAATTTTTTGTTCTTCTTTTTTGAAAGCATGATGTCACTTTGATATTTGACTTCACAAACAATCTACAGGTCTACTTAGTAGGAGTTTCATTACAGGTGTCATATTAATAGAAAATATATGCCATATTTCACTCATGAGGAATGGTTCTGAACACAGATAAAAGTCCATTCCTTCCTGAGCACAAGAAATTTTCTGTGAAAGCTGCGATGTAGCTATAAAATGACAAGGCGGCAAGATGACACTGGTGAATACCGTAATAAAGTATAATGTGACACAAGTACCAAAGAAAGGTGACTATCATTATGTTTGCAGCTCCGGAATGTGAGAAAGTGATTGAAGGGACATATTCCTTGGACCAATGGGATGTTTAGCGTCCTTGTCTTTAAGATGTTCTAATTTATCGTCACAACCTAAAATTACATATAATGTCTTTTTTGCTGTCAAATTTGTTCTGCTTTCTGCGTATTTTTCAAAAATGCCATAGTGCAGCTCACAAAACCAGAGAGAACTGTTGTCTTATTAGGAAATGTGACATTGTCATTTTCCATAATGTTCTGTAATTGTAATTACATTTTCAGGCAACATGGAAGATATGGGAACTGTTTAATTCCTTGAATGAATTAACTGGGTCACTCAAAGTATTGATTGATTGAAGAAGACAAATACCAGTTTCCTCTCACAATCCCCTCATCCACATTGGTACTGAATATCAGGAGAATGAGGATGAAAAAAAATTGGTTAAATTAGTCCTCATTCGGGTCAGATCCTAGCACACACCCCAATGTTCTCATAACATCACTTTTCAGTACATTCTAAGATGTATAATAATCAGTTGGTCATTTTCAATCAGAACATGACACAAAGTTTAAACCTTTAGCAAGAAAATAACTAAAACAATAGGCTAGATATAATATAAATGAATCTGTATAATATGTAAGATCAATGTTCACTTAATGCATCCTGTAGCAGCTGCACATGCAGTAGATTAATAGTAGAAGACTGATGTTCTTTTCGGCAGAGCTGATATTATAAGCTTTTTAATTGTTAATATCATCATTAGCTGGTATGTATCCCACTGGTTGCTGAAGGAGCCGGGATAACACCAAAAAGTCTAATCGCACTCAAGCCTTTTTTTCCCCAGGATGTGAAGAAAAATATGTAACAGTGGAGGAGATAGCAGACGGCATCCTCAAGCCAGATTTGGTGCCCTTTCATAATGCCGAGATAATTTAAGGCGAACTCCAGTTCGTTGAGTGTATTAACGATAAGCTTTGATAAAAGGATTCAATCTAATCCTGTCTTGAGCTTTCACATCCACCAGAACCACCAAAAGTTTACATCACCAGGGTTTATCTTCTCCTCCTACCCATGCCCAAAGATACTGCTTATTAAATGCTGCTGCATCACAAATTCCAAACTTTGTATTCGTGCTGATGCTTGTACATTTACTGCTGTTATCTACCCGCTGTTGCATATCTTAGGGGTTTTTTTTGCATTATTTTAGTCTAGTTTTTCTTCCTCTGCTCAAACCCTTCAGTCGCAGTTCCTGCCTTTGTCTTTGGTCTCTCTGTTTCTCTTGTCTCTGTCCTTCTCTATCTATTTATCGTTATATTCTGATTCCTAGCCCCTGAAACCTATATGGGGAAAACAGCTGACAGACCATGCTGGGTTTTTCAGTGAGAGCATGACAGGCATCCTCTGTCCTCGCCGACATGTGCATGATGATGCCAACTGTGAGCTAACGCTGTTGTTGAGAACACTTTGTGCCTCCTAGCATTGTCAAAAAAGAAAAATTGCCATCATCTTGTCTCTTTCCTGAGAAAAGATGTACATTTTTATGCCTTCTCCCCAAGATTAGTTATATTTGAGTGTCACCTAAATATCACCTTTGTTCTTCGAGGGCGGGCTCCAAAGTTGAAAATCTCTCACCTGGGAACAGAACACCGTGGAGTCAGCACACCATTCATCCCTGTGCTTCACTGCAGTACTGTAGATAGGGTACATGTTAAGTACTCACTGTGCACTCTGGATATGCATTGATCTATCCATAGGCATGCTGGTCTTGAAATAGAACCATCAGAGAGGCCCAGAAAGTTGCTGGAGGGACAAGGAAAACAGCAGGATGCTATCTCAGTCTGGAAGCCATGCCTTCTTCCCCTCTTCCTTCTCTGTGATTCGCTCCATCGCCTCATCCAGAACGCCAAGACCTTTTGGAAAACAAACCTTGACCTTTTCACATCAGGGACTGTGTTTTACTCTCTTCTATTCAGAGCATGTGTTGTGGACCTCTGGATCCTCTCTATCATAAATCAAAAGAAACAACAGTTCCTCCCTTAACCTGTGTGAGATTAGATATAATGTGTGTAAAGTTGGACAAAACCTAGAACCTAATGGTGCTGCTTGAATCTACTCCTTTCAAATTATAAAAAATGACCTGGCATTTTTTCTATAATCTTTACTTCTGTATCTGCATTCGAATTTAAGTATATGCTTTATATAAATAGTTGAGCGGCAGGAAACATTTAGGAAAGAAAAAGTGTGATTTATTTTTTTTACTATAGGTCAGAAGGTTGAAGAAAACGTATCAGAGTATTTGCTTGTCCCTGCGGCTGTTATGTACCGCATTCGGATCACTCCTAATAGTCTCTGCTTTACTGATTTTATTGGCCCTCGAGGTGGGATTAATGACTGTTCGCAGATTGAAACCTCAAACCATGTTTATTACATTCATACACACACACACACACACACACAAACAAGCACACACACACACACACACACACACACACACACACACACACACACACACACACACACACACACACACACACACACACACACACACACACACACACACACAAACACACATGTTAGTGGTGTTAGCTAACCTATCCAATATTATTTAGTCAATTTGTTTAAAGTTTTACATTTGTGTATCTGTTCGTCTTCTGTTCATCTCTCACATTTCATTCCTCAGGTCACATTTTATTTATGAGAAATAGAATGGACAATTTTAAATGTTCACCAGAACCCAGAGAGATCGTCTTGCTCTCAGTCCTTTTCATGTAGCTTTGCGGCCAAGAATATTATAACACACTGTTATGAATATATTAAGGATCATAGTAATTACTAAAACAAATAAGATGTTCATGGGGAATGCTAGTTAGAAACTAGCATTTTATTATTGATTCATATACCTTTACTCACTCAACTATGAATCATTTTGATATTTTATAGACTTGAGTCAAGCTATATTGTATGATATGAATCAAGGTGTCATGATGCTGTTATTTTTTTTTTACTTGTTTTGGCCTTTTTGTGTTTTTTGTCTTTTTCCTGGCAGGTCAGGTGATGTGGTAGTGGGTGTGTCAGTGGGTGTGTCAGTGGGTGTAGCAGTGGGTGTGGCAGTGGGTGTGGCAGTGGGTGTGGCAGTGGGTGTGGCAGTGGGTGTGGCTGGTTCCTGGGAAGCAGATGAGACACACCAGACTTCAATCATCTCATCAACCTCCCCTTAAGGTGCATGTCTCCACAAGGTATGTGTCACATAACCTACAACACAAATATTCAAAGGCTCACATGTTTACAAAAAAAAAATTTTTTAGCATATTGTTTTATTCAAAGAGATTGATGTTGTCATTTTACCAGCATTGCTTTTAAATTAACTACTTAAGGAAATGGTGCATTAGCAAGGGTCGACATCATTCATATGCTCAATGCAATAAGATATAAGCTATAAGTGAGAGATAAGATAAAGTAGATTACTTAGATAAGGGTTTAGATTAACCCCTAACCCTGCTCAACACCAACAATAAGCACCTGAGCATTGGAACTGTTCCAGGGAGCAGTTCAAGAATGTGGACTTGTCCGATGAGTCTTGTTTTCTTTAACATCATGAAGACGTCCAAAAGCATGCACATCGCTTCCACAGGGAGGAGATGCTGAAGAATTTTGTTGAAGCATGACCAAAAATTTTATAGCTCCATATATATTATAAGATTCTCATTTGTCTGGAAGATTTTTATGGATTTTATACAAAGTGCAGATCATTCAGTAAAATTGTGAAAATTGCCTGACATTCCTGCCATTTATTACAATCTGACCAAACTGCTGTCCAAAAAGCAGCTGTCAGAGTTATTGATGACAACTGGTGACCTGTGCCCACCCAATGACAGATTCTACAGTGAGGCCAGAGCTCCAAATCAGACATATTGTGGCAAATAAAAACAAGATCATCCTGCAATGTTTTAAAGTACAGATACCTGAAAGTATGGAACTGCTTTCTGAACATTTAGCTTGCAACACACACCTCTCTTTAACAGAGGACAGCTGAAAAGGAAAACAGGCACCACAAGACTGTCCAGTGAAAATGACATTACTGATGGTTCACTAATAGAAGTTGATGTCTGCTTGTGTCAGCAGATTTCTTTATGGTCTCCTCCCCCCCCTCTCAACATGGTGTCATGACAAATATTTCATGTCTGCGGGTGGACGTTGAGAATCTCTCCGGTCCTGTTGCGCTCTAACCTCTAAAAAAGACCGACATCAGCAGCGTAACCTGTCATCCCACTTGCATAGTTACCCACCTGTCCTGTGCAGAGCAGAACACAGAACACACTCCCCGATCACACCCCGGCAACACTGCACCAACAGAGACATTTTACACAACCAATACAAATGCATAATTATAAGAACTGTGGCAATTCAACATTCAGCCACATGCTGATGTTTGAAACATGAATCTGAGTCTGTGTACTGTATGTACACAGTACACAGACTGCTGCAGTATGCTGGAAAAAGGCTGTGAAATATGCGACAATGTGTAAATGTCAGCACACAGGAGGTATTTTTACTGAAGTGGGTGGATGTTGAAACATGGGGTTTGTGAGATTTGTTCCCTTCGAATCTGTTTTAGGAGAAATCGTTTCATGCTGTTGAGCATTCCTTCTGCAAGTTTCTTTTCTCACTCACTTAATCTTGAAAGTCAAAGGACAATTGCTCAACGTGGTTCCACAATATATTTTTCAAGGGGACTGACCACAGGTTCTTCACATCTTTTCTTCCTCTGGCTTGTTTTCCTTCCCTTTAATCTTGGATGTTTCTTTCGCGTTCCTCATTCATATATCCTATTTTCCATCTGTTCTGCTTTCAGCTCCTCATTTCACGATCAACAGAATATTTTACTTTTTTCACTTCTTTTATTTCAGGTTACACAGAGGCCTCCATAAAAATTATTATATTTCTGTATTTTGGGATGAAATGTAGACCTTGACTGGTTTTTACAAATTATACAATTGTAGTCCAGCTGCCATGAATATACAGTATTTATTGACATGTAAGGGTAGGAAACTTCACCTTTGCAGGTCATTAATCATATTTTATGTAAGAGCACATCACTTCATTTGTTCTGTATACTGGAGACATAATCCTATTATTGATTATTTCATCGTTTTCTGGAGCACCCTAATTGCTACCCATTTTCTCATTCATGTTGTCCTCTAGTCAGCACAACGTGTGTGTTTGTGTGTGTGTGTGTGTGTGTGTGTGTGTGTGTGTGTGTGTGTGTGTGTGTGTGTGTGTGTCTGTAAATGCTTTGATCTTTCCCCAGATGACTCCGGGGTGAGGGTGGGAGCTCATTAGATCTGCCTTTCACCTGTTTGTAGACAACAATAATAACATAATAAAAGTCATCCATCATTTCCATTTTCTCTGATGCAGATCAGATATTTTATATGTTTGCACAAAGTATATATAAAGTGTATACATTAGTGAGAAGATGGACATAACTATAATACTGCATAGCATAAACTCAAGGCAGACTGTGACTTGTCTGTTATGGACTGTTGCTCGGCATTATCACTCAAATCAGTAAACTGATTGACTTTTATATTTAACATGGAAGCAGTTAACACATATTATGTATAGCGTGTATGAATAAATTTGAATTTGACTGTTCATAATTAATATCTGTTAACATCTGTACACTGTTCAAAACTACTGCGTCCAAAACAGCCTGGAGACCATAATAATAGGGGCGCTTGATTTACTACATTAGCTAAACTAGCTAATTTTGCCACTGTAGTACATATGGGGTTATTAGGTACATCTAATAACTGCAGAATAATGTATTTTATCAAAGTATAGTCATAACATAAAATTTCCCCAGAGTGGACACGTTTTTCAGTGGGGTTTAGATTCCTGCATAAAACCTTTTGTTACTGGTCGAGTGACTACCTTATAAATCTAATGCACAGTGCATTTTTGGTGTACAGTATACGGTGTAATTAGTGAAACAAGCAAAAAATATTGGTGTTTTCTTTAAATGTGTGACTCAACACAAAAGGTAAAGTTTGATATAAGTTTGCTTTGGCTATGACTCTGCTGGGCTGTTGCATTGTTTCCATGGTGCTCTGGAGAACAAAAAAAGGAAATGCATTAGAAAAGCTGTCCAGGGTGCTGGGATGGCATCCTGCTGTATTCCTCACCTGCTCATCCTTCCTCTGCTGAGTTAGATGAGTCACACCTCCTCTCTGGCTTTTATCAGGCTTTCTGTTGTACACTTTGCTGTTTTTTATCCTAACACTGTTCTCTGTCCTTCTTTCCTCATTCTCCTCGAACTATGCAGGAGTGTCGGTCAATGACATATCTGCATAGCTGTGCTTGAAAGCAACTGTTTGGGATAACTTAGTGTAGTTTTAGAAGTTTCTGCACTCTTCTTGGAGGTGCAAAGTCAGCCCTTAAAAAAAGAGTCTGGGAGCACTGAAGAAACAGACAGAGTGAAAAGAGAGGCAGAAAAGAAAGAGAGGCAGACAGAGAAAGAGAAGGTACATCAAGGGGCTTCTGTGCATTATTAGGTCGATATCAATCTCAGTGTCTGCAATGCAGTTCTGCCGTGTTTTATCAGCCTCTTCTCCTCCCTTCTCACAGAGAAAAGCCCTCAGAAAAACCATTTATTATTTTTCTTTGATGTGGAGAGCTCAACATCATTCTGAGGCCTTTCTGGCCACATTAAAGTCTCCTGAACTGAGCATTCAGATAAGTGGTAGTGGAATCTTTAGCAAGAGCTGTGCTGAAACTGTTCCATTGTTATTAAAGCAGACTGACTCATTAACGGAAATACCTGAGAGGACTGTTTTAGCCTTCAGGAAAGAGAAAAAAAGAGACTAATCTAAGTAACTGTATCCATGACAATATGGGAAGAAACAATTAATCATTGCTTTAACAAGTGCAGAGAGACGCCACACGAATTCCCCCTTCAGCTACCGGTCGCGCGTTAAGGGATATGAGCCTGTCATTGTTTGTTTTGGCTGTAACTAGCTCGTAGTCATTGCAAATCCTTATTTTTATGTACAGTGTAATGCAAAAAGTCATGGGTATCCACCTATATTTGATTTCAAATGTTTGCCACTTTAAGCTTCGATTTGTTTACTGTTTCATGTGCAAGTCCAAATTTGCGTTTTTCATCTTTTGCCAATTTGTCATTTCAAAAGTATGGATTAAAGAATTGTGTCTGTGACTGAGAAAACACAAAAACACATTGTCCTCCTTCCAACCTCTTTTCTGATGAAGCATTTGGGAAGTGAGCCAGGATGGAGATTATGGACATCAAACCTACAGCACGAATGAAACATGTCACATCAGAGTTGTTACAACAAGGATGGGCGATGCTCCATTTAATGCAACTGTGGAGAAAATCTAGAGTCCGACCCATTCATTTGGAATGTTATTTATGGTGGTGTTTTTTGTCAAACATGTCAGAAAGAATACAAAAAAAGCATTTTGAGACCTCAAATGATGGTGTCTTGCTGAAGTATTTTGAAATGTTCAGATTGTCACGATGATCCAAGATACAGAATATGTTTGGTAAATAGACGTCAATCAGGGACGCACAAGTATATATTTGGCCTGTTAGGTAGACACACACATCATAGTGTCTGCAGCTTCACAAGAATGTGAGGAAAAATTGAAACGGTGAATCAAGGTGATTTAGATTCACTGCCAAAAATCATGTTAGAAGGGGGACTGCAAGAGTGTTGCACACTGCTCTAAGGTGAGAAGCTGCCAATCAGTGCAGTAGATGGTGATGGTTTCAACGAGATAACACAAGTGCAGTATGTTGTGACATAGGGTGACATACTTTAAGCAGAGGATGAATGACCTGAAATCAAGCCAAACAGACCAGATAACAAAAGATACATATCACTACCTTCCTCACTGCTGATTGGGAGATGCAGTCCATTACCTCCTTTCTTCAACGCTGACACAGTGAAGTGTGGAAACAGGTCCGGCTAAGTGATGCAATTTTACTCTTCACAGTGAGCTGGCACACATCCAACAACCTCACAGAGAATCCCGCTAGTGTGATTTGACAAAGGATGTCGGCTCAAGCGAACTCCAGATCAGGAGGAAACAACCGCTTGCATCTCTTTTTTTTATTTTTTCCTGTATAGTGAGTTAGTTGGTGACCAGAGAAAGTGTTTTGGTCGATCAAAACACTGACATCCCTAGTGAAAACTGTTTAATTTTTATATTTGTATTCTATATCTTCCAATTATCCAAGGCTTAATAATGCCGGACAGAGCCTAATCCCTCCAGTGGAGGAGCCGCACCTCACTCTGAGCTCCTCCCGATTGAATGAGCTCTTTACCATTTCTCTAAGAAACAGCCCAGACTCACTGCGGAGGAGGGACGTTTTATAGGTGAGGGTAGAAATATAGATTGACTGGTAAATCAAGATCTTTTCCTTATAGCTTACCTGCTGTTTCAATAGAATAAGCCTGTAGAGTGTCCTCATCACCACAAACACCTTTGTATCTCAATATCCATGTTTATTATTATTTTTATTTCATCCCGAGTATGCTTTTGTTACCTCCATTTTTCAGTTTTGGGGTATGTTCAAAATGAAATATTTACTGTCAGACATCAGTATTATAAAAAACATTTTGTAACCTGTGTTTTGTCCACATGTGTTACAATGATCTCTGCTACAGTTGTGCACCAGTTGAGTAGGACGTTCAGTTTGAGGGATTAGACAGTAACCCGGCTGTAAATCTTTAGCTGCTCTGATTTAGTAACCATGAATCCTGACAGCTGTGATTTGGTGATTTAATCAATCTTGTCCTCATAGGCAAAATGATTAGAACTGTTCGATATTCAACATCCCAGTGCCACCAGGGTCTCCTCTTGATTTATTTCAATAGCTCCAGTCTCAGTCATTTTCCTAATTATAGAGGTAAACTGGGTAATTTCAATTGTCACTTTAATATAATTTGCACAATATTTTCTTTTATGTTATTCCCCACTCTATTTTCAGTGCTGCATACCTTATTTCATGGACCTGACTGCTTGCTAAGACATTTCCCCCTTTGGCATTGATTTTGAGCACATAAAACTTTTGCTATTATTACATTTCTGGTCCCTGCCAATGCAAACCAATAAAATAAATTATTCTTCTGTAAAAATGCAAACAAAGTGCAATAGCAATGAGGAGTCCGGGTTCTCATTTCTCTCTCTAGGTTGTATTTTATATATATAAAAAGTATTAATATTATCTACCTTACACACAGATTGTTAAAACTTTGTAGATTAACTAAATAGAAAAATATTCACATAAAGAATCGTATCAAACTATTCTTTTAAAAACAAGGAGTATGTAGTTTCCACATATATGTTCCACAGGTCAAGCTATCGACATATCTTTTAAGATGAAGCTCAGGTAATAAAAGTCCTTTATATTATTTTGACATTAATGTTGAATTTACAAACAAAATAGCTATTAAAAAGACAGCAACCCCAGTAGTTAATGTCAAATTGTTAACTATATCTTCTCACGTAGAGAAAGAATCCCTCATGATTGTCATCTAAAAGACTCTCCTTATTTGTGAAATAATACTTAAGGTATGCCACAATCACCACTTAATTTAAATTAATGATTGAAAAAGTTTGATGAAGGTGAGTTTAACCTAGAATTCAGCTTGCCAGTAAATACTGTATAATGAATTCTGAAAAAAAGTCAAAGGTGTGAAGTTTTTTTTTCTCCTCAGAATAAAAACAAAGAAAACAGCAACATTTTAGATGTTTGACTTGATAGTCCCCATGTATATTTTTTTATTATTTGTATTTTTATATATAGTGTGTGCGTGCGTGTGAGTAGCTTTATTGATCGAATCGCACCACATGTCACAGATATTAACTGGGCTTCTTGGTGAAAGTCCAACTGCGACTTGTCCAAGCAGGGCCTCGAGTTGTAAACCAGGCTGTGATGGATGAATTGCAGTTATCATCTTAACAAAGCCAAATAGACGTACATGTCAATCGTAACACTATGATGTGGTACCAAAAAGAACATCGTAATGACACCCAACCACACCATTCACATGCACATCACCAGTACCTCTTTTGCATTTTTCACCAGACATGTACAACTAATGGCTCAACAGTGCGTGATGATCATTAGCACACAGAGATCCCAGGAGACAGTTGTTTCCCAGCACATTGACCTCATATCATGCTTTATTCATCAGTAAATCCCTGCTCATGGGGGAGATGTGTACAACATATGAGATCACACAAGATGTGTGTCGTATCTATTATCGATTAGCATATTTCATATCTCCAAAGTAAAGTTTCATCCACTCTGTATTCCATATTCATCTTCATTCTTAATAAAATCCCATGTATAACACTTGTTATAACCCTTTTTAAAATAAAAATTACATTCATTTGTTGTTCAGCTTCCTATATGCATTTTTAAATTGCATCAACTGCACAAGCTAAAGAGACTTTCAGTGCAATTTGAGATTTTTTTGTATTCCCATTATCTAGAATAATACTGGCTGAACATGCATAATACATGAGACAATGGGATTCATTATAATGCATGTGTCTTTTGGCTGTCCACTCTGATTCACTTGCATTCACCAAAATGGACACTGCACCAAAAGTGACATTGTTGCAGTGGAGGCCAAGCAGCCTTGATGCAATACCCATGAGGAGGGGAGGCAGGAAAAACGAAGAAAAACTCGGAAGCCCAGAGCTGCAACTCATTATGGTTGACCTCTCACTTTCTCCCTCTGGTTTCTCTGCACTGTCAGTCAGCCTCTAGCCATTTCTGCTAGCATCTCTCAATCTTTCCCAATGGGTTCCCACCACTCAGTGGATCTGTCCTGGATGCTGGCACTAACCACTAATTACCCTGTATATATCTCACCACACTGACAGCCGTCGTCAAGAAGATCTGTGCTCCTTTGTTAGCTAATCATCAGCTGGGGAAGCCACACTTAATGCTTGCCACCAACTGACGACTTCAAGTTGACATGTAGTGGAATTCAACCACTGATGGGAATTCTCACTCCATGAAAAGGATCTGTTGAATCCATAATACATTTGAAGTCTTAATGCTGTGCCTAAGGACTGTAATGATGATAGATTTTTTTAAAAAAAAAGTTTGATGTATATCCTGTTTGATTCTGTCTAATGTGAGTAATGTAAGGTGAAAATCCAGCAAGCACTTAAGTGGTAAAGTAGTTAAATCTCATGCGAACTGTGTGTTTTCCCTGTTGTGTAACAGCACTAAATTGGCATCAAGTTAAGCTAGGCCTAATGAAAAGATTTCAGATGTAATCCCCTTCACCATCCATTCTCACAGTTCTAAACTCTTCCAATCCTGTTACTTTAAGCCTTATTTTCCAACCTGAAGCTGCAGGTTGCCAGGCTTATGTCCCTGCCATGTGCCCTAGAAGAACCGAAATAACTTTAGAGAAGCGTCTGTAGTTTAATGTAATCAAGAGGGTTGATAATGTGATTGGTCGTGCTACCTCATCCTACAATAATACAAAGCAACAATAACGTTGGTATGCAACGAAGTTAACCCACATTTTCTATAGACAATTTGCCATAGGTTGCACTTTATTTGGGGAACAATGGTACCGAATACAAAACAAAACATATTCCTTCCCACACTGTGTTCACAAAGCCTGTCTGCCGTGAAGCTTTTTGTGTTTACTGAAACAATATCAGTAATATGATGTTGGGTTTATTGTGCACTTTAATCAAGTAAAATGTATTTTCATGGCTGCTGACTCAAGCACAACTCTTGAACTCTTGAAAACAATTTTATTTGTTTTCCATTCTTTTCATATACAGTAATTACATTTTATGTATATGAAAGTGTGTGCATGTGTGCATATGTTTGTGTGTCTGCGTATGCATATACTGTATATATGTTTTATGACTGCTGTTGATTAGTGCTGATAACACAAGCCGTGTGTGTGTGTGTATGTGTGTGTGTGTGTGTGTGTGTGTGTGTGTGTATGAGAGAGAGAGAGAGAGAGTAATATGTTCTGTATATCATTTCCCCTTGAGAGTAGCTTTTCACTGAGATATACCATCACACTGACGGGAGTGCTGATCTGCAAATGTGGACAAGATAAATGCATGTGTCATTCAAAACCACATGGGATCCCTTCATCACCTTCCAGAAGATGGGAAGTGAGAAACAGTCGGGTTGTGACAAAGGTCAGCAAAAAGCAGGTTAAATAACAGCGGGCATACAGGAATCCTCTCTGAGCTGTTGGTTTTTAAAACAATGGCTGACCTGTACTGTACATGAACTGCATTGACTTTGGAAAAGATCAGCTCCATCTCCGAAGTCAAGGTGATATAAAACTACCCTGGTCCTGTCTAAGAAAAGTCCTGCTGACTGCTGACTTTTGTGTCTTTTCCCATCTATCATGCCGTGCCACTAAACTGTGTGTGTGTGTTTGTTTGTGTGTCTCGTAGTGAAGGACGCATGTTTGCGAGCCAGTCGGTGCGTTGGGACGTGCTCATGAAAGTGAGCGACTTTGAAGGATCTGCTTCTATGGTTGAGTTACGTGACTGAACAATCTGTCCTGTTCATATTCAGCCAAGCATATCTAGGCCTGGCCCCAGCTCTGCCCGTGGTGACAGGGAAGCCGTGACAATTTAAATCAGCTGACATTGTTCTGGCAGTAGGAAGTGCTTGTGCTTCCCTTTATTTTCTGCCATCTGCAGCAATAGGAGTGGCAGTGTCATTTTTAGATGCCAGTTCAATCAGGTATAGCCTAGAAGGTGAAAGGTGCAAAAGAAAACCAACCTAGTAAGTGCAATATTCAGTCAAATGCCAATCAAAAAAATTTTTTAGGAGTATTAATTTAAATCATAGGTGCAACGCCATGTCCATGCTTGGGAGTGGGAAGTACCAGGAAGTACAAAACAAGTACTGTAATTCTGATAGTTATGTGTCACACCAAGTTACAGCTACTGTTTTGGAGATTTGCAGTACATGGTGTGAATGGATTTATATGATTTAAATAATTTCCTCTCTGAAAGCAAGCCCTAAAATTATCCTCTCTATGCATAAAAAACTCCTCTAATCATACCATTACCATTCTGTAGATGTTGCCCACAGCCTTGCCTGCAGGCGTGGTGGCTAATAGAATTCCTAATTAATCGACCAACGGTTATTGTGTTTCAGTGTGAGTACAACCAAAATTAAGTGTCATATCTTAGACGTATGAGACTACTCCTTAGATTGCAGCAGCAGAATGCGTGCAACAATAAAAGCAGCAATAACATCAGGTATCTAACATCCACAGAATAGCAAGGTGCAAGTGTCACCTGAGGGGAGATTAGTGGTGTTCCTGTCTCCTGCTGGGAAAACAGTAGTATTTACAGTGCAACAGATAACAGAGCTCAGAGAGACAGTTGGATGTATTTATTGCTACCAGAGGCATTCCCCAAGGCTGTGCATTGATGTGGGCCTTATTCTGCATTTTTATATGGCATTTATTTCCCTTCTTTCCTCCCTTTTCCCCTCATACCCTTTCTTCATCTTCTTCTCCTATTTGACCCTTCTCCCCTCATTCCCCCTGACTTTTCTCCTTCCTCTTTCATCCCATACCCTTCCTGTCTGAACTGCATGCCACAGTGTACCAGCCATTCTGTCTGCGTGTCAAGCTTATCCCTCCAGGTTGATTTATTTTGCCGTGGGGGAGACAAAGGTACAGGAAATGGAGGTCAGAACTCATTCACAGTGGCCAGTGCATGCTTAATTAGGACAACAAATGGTGCATTGCCTCAAGAGTAGCTGGAACATTCCCAATGCACCAGAGACTAGAGGCCAGTTACCTACACTTCACGTTAGCTGATTACATGCTGGACTGCAGCAAACATAGGAAATTATTCCACCTCCATATCATTACCAGTGCACGCACTGCACATGCATGTCTAATGCAATGAATACAATTTAAGCAGATCCCATCCTTAAAATACAGAAATGTAAAATAATTATATGTTAATTACCTGTACACATCAAAGCAGTTTCCAGCTCAAGGCCTTGCCCAAGGATCTCAGAAGTGGGATGGTTATCTCCCCCAGCCATCTTTGACCCTACCTATTGAGTGGTCCACGCTGAGTCTGTCACAGAAACCTCAGCCAGGTCCCTAAGGACTTAGGTACTGCTGCCATTCTCATGGATTGTATGATTATCTTCCCCCCCCCCCCCCCCACAATGGAGAGTACTCTGAATAAGTGAGAGAACAGACCTGTTTTAAAGAGACTCCCAGCAGGATACAAATGGGATATTCCATGAGCCATGATGATGTTGGAACAGCTTTGTGATTCTGGCTATTTCGGGACATAATGAGCACATCAAGAATGCAGGCATTATGAGGTACCAAAAAGGCCATTATTTTTCTCTTGTCTCCATATAATAGAGACAGAAAAAGAAACCCTCTCCCTGAGAAGAGCCAAGTGAAGAGAAATGAAAATGAGAGCATTGGAGCATACCTGAATTTAGATATTATTTGAAATTTAAGCTGCAATCAGTATGAGATTGATGTAATAACAGTGGTCCATCACAGTCTTTAATTGCTATTCCTTGACCAATGGCATTATAGTGGAGTTGGACAAGCTTTACTAGCACCCAATGAATTCTAGCTACTATCCTTTTTTTATGATCATAAAAATTGGTTCAGGAGAGAACCTCATTTAAAAGTGCAGCATGGTTCATGTCCCTGTGGTCTTCATTTTGTGACATTGTCAGGCCTGAGTTGGAAAATCCATCTCCTTTCCAGCTCTCCACCACAAAGTTATACCATAAATGTTGATCCAAGTCAATACTTGTCTCATTAGCAACCCGATGTCTACTTGTCATGTTGTCTACTGTGAAGATAAGGCAATGCCTTCTGGTCGGCATTGTCGATTCCTCTGGCAGCTCAAGCTGGATATTTCCACCTCTCACACATACAAATCTTAGCTATATATATGGAACAATAATCTTTGTAATAATTGTACCTACACTTTTCCTTCCCTGGTAAATGTCATTGTCACCTGTACCTCCTTTTTCATGTCCCTTTTTCATCCGTTCCTCCCATCTGTCCTCTTGTCCTCATGTGGTACATCAAACGTCCTCAGCCTGACCGTGTGCTGACAGGCAGCCCACTGACAAGCTCCCGGGCCGTTCTGAGGGGAGCCGAGCTTCCCTTCATGAGGCCCTCGAAGAGACAGCGTCACAGCAAATCCACTCCAGAGGGTGGGCAGGACAATCTGCTTGCTTCAGAGAGCACACAAGAAACAAACCATGGGAGACTCATCTGTGCACCTTTTAGGTGAAGACAAACTACAATGACAATGCAACTGGAAAAGCGAGAGAAATATTTTTTTTTAAATTGGAATCAAGGTGTTACACTTTAATTCAATTACCCGTTATATCATGATAATCCTCAATGGACTGCTCACATAACCCACCCCATGAAAAGATTGCCCAATCATTACTTTAAGCCAGGACATGCTTTGTCAGTAGAGCTGTGCTATTTATGTAAATACTGCAGCACATCTTTGATGCCCACACATGGACTTGCAGGTTTGGGTAGTTAATTGACCATGCAAGCTGACGTTATGAATAATGTGATCATGTTGAAATAATTACATAAGAGTAAGTCAAAGAAATCTTGATGTATACATTGGGACAGGCGATGCCACGAACAATTAGAATGACATTAGTTAAGTAGGTAGTACAAGGAAACAGTTTTCCTTTCACCCAGTTTAACTTTTTAAAGATTTTAGTTACAATTCTCTGAAATCAAGACCTGATCATTTAAAAAGACTAAAAAGAATTTTGAAGCGTTGAGTCACTTGGCCATGCCTGAACAGAAATCTTGACAGGCATGTTAAGATTAAGGGCAGTAGGGGCTCACCTGATGTTCAAATAATAAACAATTAATATACCAAATGTTCAAAAAGTAAATAGAATTTTCTACCATTTTGCATTTTTTAAGTCCCGCACATGTTTTATGTAGGATTATACTGTATGTATGAACAGACTAAAAGGAGCAATCAGATTGCAAATGTATTATTTTTATGAATACAATAATTCATGTACAGTGCATCCTCACGCATTCGCACATCAACACTTGCGACTTCACCTCATCGCAGATTTTTGGTAGGTAGTCACGTGATACCATATGCGCATTCTTTTGGCTGACGGCTTCCGGAAGTGCGCTACGTTCCTTGAGTCTCAGAACGCAATGCACCTCCGGGAGACACAAAAGTGCTTTATACAGTCGATAAGACTGTGGGAAAAGGTAATACAGATTGAAGGTGGTTTAATATCAGTTTGGGGAGGGTTCATAAACGTTTAAAGTACCATAACTAATTAGCTAAATAGTTTGTCGCTATATCGCGGAATTCGTTATTTGTGTGTGGTTCCTGGAACGCATTAACCGCGAGTAATGAGGCCGCACTGTATTTGTACATGCAATGAATGCATTTCCTGTAAACATTAGTGGAAGTACAGCCAATTCAGGAGTCTTCACTGACTTGGTGCACACGTCCAAACATGGTTGGCCAAAATCCAAATAATTGAAAGATGATTGATCAGTGAGTTGAGGAGCAGTATTGCTTTCTCGATCAATCCTGCAGACTGCTGGATTACCTCACTGAGCCGGGGGACATGCCAGAAAAGAAGCAGCTCCCAGGAGGGGTCTTTATGTAATTTCATGCCTTATTGGTGAGAGTAGATACTGGGTGGTTGCTTCCATTCTCTTTATTCCTTTCTCTTCCGAACAGCTGGCGTGGTTGAATTTACAATGGCGCATTAGCATTTGTGTCTATGCATGTACGTTTGTGACACATCTATTATTGAACATTTTGTCACACTTTGACAAAGTCAGTGCTGATTTATAAATAAAGACGGCGCCCTAGAGGATGGTTACAACCCAGAGGATGTAACAGGGAAATATATTCATTACAGATTAAACAGTTTCTCTTGTGAGTTCTTGCTTTCATTTGTCTCACTTTTTCTAATTTGTTTAATTTGTCAGCATCTCAATACTGAGATTGCTGTGGCTGCTGGCAAGAGCTACTCTGAAATCATCTCAGTCAATCAATCTCATCAATCTCATATCTCTTCTTTGTGTGCCATTTGGAGCAGCTGTGTGTGTGTGTGTGTGTGGGGGGGGGAGTTGTGTGTTTTTGCTGAGTCCAAATTCACCTTCTGCACCCCCATGCCCGATGTGGGATCTAACATGAAGATGTGACAGCGAGCTACTGCTAAGAACACAGAGCTGTCTTGCTGTATGCGATTATTCTCACACACACTGTCTACAACACACACACACACACACACACACACACACACACACACACACACACATTCACATTCATGAAGCACACACAAAATGTGCCTAAAGTAACACACACACAAACACACACACACGCACATGCAGTGTCATCTTCCAATGCACCCAGAGGCAAAGTGGCCAAAGTGACAACAGCCCTAATGAGCTCGCCTGAGTGGGTGACCCTGTCTCCTGGCAGGAGGAGTGGTGTCGCCATGGAGATACTGGGCAAATATTCTGAGTCATGGTGTCATGCAGGTGTGTTTGTACATAAAGGTTTTTCTATTATTAGCCCATGCAAATGCCTTTTTAAGCATGTTGTTGGCATGCTTGGCTACTTTACCTTATGTTTTCAACTAAAACGTTTTCACAGTTTTAACAAATTTTTGCATATTTCTGCTTCTTTCCATATTATTGCACCACAACATGGCTTTCAGAGTCAGACTAAGTGGCCATTATTCTGCTTGACAGGTCCAACCATGACACATTTAAGGGGTTTGAGGTGCATAATGATGACTATGTGCTCTTCAGTATTTCATCATCTTAAGTAGAAAAGAGAGACAGTAAGAATGAGATGGTTTTTAAAAAAAATGGGAGAGACAGCAGTGAGTGGAATGCAGAGAGCTCCGGGGTCCTTAGTGTGTTCAGTGATGATATGCGGGGTAACAAACTTCCAGATTTTATGCATCAGAAGCGTGATACTCCTCATCGCCTCAACTGTCAGCGATTTCCACCCCATATCGTTGAGACGAGGCCCCCCTATAATCTCCTTCCATCCACTCCATACCAGCTTTTGAGGCTCCTCTGCTGACTTAAAGCCTGCATTTCATTTGTCAGCCTAATGGTGAAATTTGTAAGGAGTTTAAATTCACGCTTCTCTCCGAGATGTCATGCAGAGTTGTCAGTGGTGTCACTGGAGAAAGAAGCGAGCTTGTGGGGAAAGTAATCACTTAAAACTTGGACAAGTTAAACCAACTTAACGAAGGAAGACAATCCAGTGAGTCTGTGTTTGTGTCAGTATGCTGTACTGTATATTTACAATACAATTAATATTAATCAAACTGCGCTGGAATGCATCTGTTATAAACTCCACCATTGAATTATTTTGCATGATTAGTTCTTAGAATTAATCAGAGACAAATTTTTAATAAGCCAACAGGTAAAACATTTCATTCGATGGTAAAAATGGAAGTCAAGCCTCCTGATATATTGTACATCAAAAGCCACGCACAGATGCAAACATTTACTGTAGGGACTGTCTCTTGCAGGCTTGCAGAGAAGAGGAGCCAGAGCCTCTCACATGAATAATTAAAACTGAAGGAAGGTCTTCGCTTTTTTGCAGGGTCAGCTGACAATCAATTGAAAGGTCGAGATGGGACAGCATTTTAAACAATGCAGAAAATGAAAACAGTGAAGGAGAGGTGTAGCAAAGAAACTGGGTGAACGAAGGGGAAAGGAGTGCAGTGGTTGAGTTATTAGAATTAGTCCAATTTTATTTAAAGCGATTGGAAGAATTTTTGGAAGTATGATAGTAAAAGTAGTAAGACGTCAGTCATTAGTGTTGAAAACACAGATTATGCTGTAGCATCAGCACTAATTCTTTGTTCTGTCTTGCACAAGGCTTTTTTCTGCCAGTGGAATGCATCAGGAAGACTTCTTTCCAAGTGACTACATTATAGTTTGCATGCCGCTTTGATTGGAGAAACCTGTTAAGAATGTGGGGACCGGTTTTAGTGCGGCTGAGCACTTAGTTTGCATGCTAATGAAAATGAGATCATGTGAGAGAAATCATGTCACTTTGGCTACTCTGGAAACCACCAGTGTATTACAGGAGATTGAACCATGTTTTAGCTTTGATGCTTTTAGTCTGTGTCAGTAGGAGATTGTTGAAATTTGTAGAGGTGTTTTTCCTCTGCTACAGTGTGCAGACCGCTCTTAATACACTTCATCTCAACTAAGGTGGTTTTTTTTTTTTTGAGAATATTATTTTATTAAAGATCAACATACTCATTCTAGACACACAGAGTTCACGCATTTTCACATTTTGTGTAGTTTTTTATATTTTGTAGTTGTTGTAATATGAATAGAAAAATGAGTTAAACTGATGAAACTGCTGGGCTAATCCCAAACCAAAGTACAGAACAGAATACAGCTCAGATATAACAGTATCAAACACACAACCCTATCATGAACATGAAATCATATTTTTGTGAAGCATTTCATGATAAGCCTTAATTGCTGTGTGTGTAATATGATGATTTTCATACGAGCCTCTGTGCGAAAGACTTTCAGCACTAAACCCAGACAGACCATTGCATTTCCATGACCTCAGATTGGAACCAGTCCATGTGTCCGTTCTGCCCACTCTAATCATCAATCTGCAGCCTGGTTCACCAGCCACTGGCACCTGTCAGGATGAAAGACATGGATTAGGAAAAAGAGAATTTGAAAAGGTTGGGCGTACAATACCAGCATCACGTGGCCTGTTGCTAGGGAGGGTGTTTGTGAGTGTGTCTGATGTAAGGCCAGGACCACTGTCAGGCCTAGCTACAGGCACAATAGGATGATATCCAGATTTGTGTGTGTGCGTGTGTGTGTTTTCTCCAGGACTCATGTGTGGCTTATGTGATTGCGTGCGAAGTTGAAGATAGCTTGTGCCTCTTCTGCTAGGCTGTTTTGGAAAAGGCTATCACTACACATCATACTCACCCATAAAATCAAACAGCTACACATAGGCAAATACACACACACACACACACACACACACACACACACACACACACACACACACACACGCTGACATGCATGCACGCACATCCATGTGCACACAGCTATTGGTTGTCCCCTCCCCATTTCACATCTAAAAATAGATCTTTTTCTCAATGATCTTCCCGCTTCTGAAAGCAGCCAGCTAGAAGACAGGCGTGTGCATGGGGTTAACTGCAACCTATATTCTGAAGTGGTCTGTCACTCTCTCTCTCACACACACACACACACACACAAATACACAAACCCTCAAAGCAGCCCTTTCTGGGGGCAGATGGCAGCTAGTGTGTGTGAGACAAGAGACCCAGTGCACTCGGTTGGTTAACAGGGAATCAGGCAGATTGGCATGCAGGCAGCGCTACTCCTCCAGTCTAGCAGAGTAATCTTCACTCTGGAGGAGACAGAATGTTAGCTCACAAGCTATGATGGCCATATGTTCATTACACCCTGACTTCATATCACCCCTCGCTGCCCTTGAAGAGGATTCTTCAGGGCTTAAAATAAACATACCACCATTGAGTGAAACTGGTCTGGTAATACACAACTTCAAAACTATTAAACTTTCACTTTAGTGTGACATTATTGATGCTTTAGTAGCTTTATCTACTTCTGAACACTGGCTCAAAATGCACTGCACTGTTCTGAAACTTTTAACCATCTGGTAATAATTATTGAAAATTAATTAGCAGGGTTTTTTTTTTCAGAAGTAACAGCAGAGAATTTTAGTAAATAACTTTTGTGTTTTTGAACAGGATAGGGTTATTATTGGTTTTTGGTCATTCCACATTAATTTCTATTACAATTTTCATTTCTATTGCAAAATATTAACTTAGAGATATGTAATGTAGAGACACATTGATCACATTGATCAGGTGTTGCTCAAAAAACCATAAAGGAACCACTGCAGGCATAAAACTGAGTGGTGTCCTTGTTGGGGCTAAAGCATTACGGCAAGCTAGCATTTGGACAGGTGACGAGAAGGTCACCGCCGTGACTCCAGCCTGTTTGAATCAAACAAGCAGACAGGATCATCCAGTGGGATTAGTAAAGTCCAACAATCTCCTCAGCAAGTACAGCGTGATCATGAAATAGACTGATTAAAGACATCAGGGTTCATACTGGGTGTGCACTGAAAGAGACTCCCGTTTAAATGCCTTTGACCTGACTGAGGAGTTTCTCCACTTTTCCTTTCATACATAAATTCTCCCTGGTTAGACCTCAGCTTTGGTTCTGTTTTACTCTGTGACTTATGAGCCTTGATGAAACAAAGAACGCCCAATAAACCACAAATCCTCCCTCTCACTCAATGCCCAATTAGCCACGTCATTCATGTTTACATCTTTCTTTATTACCTCACACCATCGTGTTAATTAATAAAATTGTCCCTCATAAATTAGGATAATTGTGGACACTCTCTCTGGCTCTTTGTATGTGTGTGCAATTAATCTCTTCCTCCATATGTGTGTCAGCCGAGCTGTGACAAAGTATCATCTATCAGTCGTTCAGCCAGGCTTCAATAATAATTGGGTTAGAATAAATGGGCCATGATTTTGGAGCAGGGTGGAAAAAAACAGCAGAGAATGCCAAGCAAAACAAAGCTGCAGACAATTCAATAACCAGGCCCGACCCAGAGCGCCGAGAAGCTGAGCGGCAGAGGTTGCACACACAAAGCGGATTGATGTCCTGCCCTTGCACAGGGCCAGTTGTGAATAAAGATAAATTTGTAAGGCAGGCAGAGGGTGATGCAGCAGAATGTTGTAGCTCCACATGACATAATATGTGGCGGAATAATAAACCTCTGTGGGAAACAGGTAGCTTTTTATATCTTGGAATAGAATTCACAAAAGGTGAAAAACTTCAGTTCATTAAATGAAATGTTTTCAGGTGTCCTTGAATTTTGTCACACTTTGGCTTTTTGGTTGCCACCAATCATGGCTGGTGAATGTTTTTTAGCAGTGAACCAAAAAATTCTGAATTATACCAGAGGTGTTGGTATGTAAGACATGAAACTTTTAGATAAAAGAATCCTCAGTCATCTTTTATTATAGATGGTGAGAGAATGTTTTTCTTCCTTTGTTTATGTGGTGCACTGAAATAAAATCATTAAGTAGATATACTGTACTGTACATGCTGAAAATAAATCTGTGGGTCCTTCTACCTCCAACAAATAGACATGTTTTCAGCAGCATTGGTTTGAATGTCAGTCTGTATTTTATCTGTATTACACCAAAATAACTGATGGAGTTTTATGAAATGTGGTAGGGTTGAACCTATGAGAGAGAAGAAACCATAAAATGCTGCAGAGGATCCCGATAAATCTGTAATCACTGTGAGGCTGGGGATTTTTTTTTCCAATCAATTATGCATAGACTACTTAATGGCTATGCATGGAAAATTGCAGAAGATTGATGCAAATGCTAAAAATGGAACCGTCGAATTTTGGAGTAGATGTGAATAAAGGGTTTTATCCATGATACAAAAGTCTGATTTGGATACAAATCTTATTCTTGTGGTTTTCCATAATCTTTATATTCATAAAAGTCATGGAAGTTTCACTCTTGTGAGATAAGAAACAGTAATATAGACTGACTAACACCAAATTGTAAATACAAAATTATTCGTGTTATCAATTTCTGTAAGATTTGTTCCAATGGTCTCCAGTTAGCAGCTCTAACTTTTGGGTGGATGGTAGGGAATCTCCAAGGTCACGTTCAAGGGTGAGGAGAACAGGTGCAGGGCAAAGAAGAAGACAGGAACTGGAGTTGGGGAATAAGATGTAAGTTTCACAGGTTCTCGCAGGACATAAGCATGAGCACTTTACCAAAAGCATCCTTTGAGTTATATAATGCCACAGATAACAAAACATATGGTGACAACTCACTCATCAGCTGATCAATCATCCATCTATAGTTGCAATTTTTGATAGTTTAACTCAGTCAAACTCGCTCTAACATGAATGTTCACAGATAGAAACATTTCACCAAACCTGTGGGTTTGCATGAGGAAGGAGATTAGCTTTCCTCTAAAATCTTCTAAGCATTAAACAGAGTAATGGCTCGGATACAGCACAGCAATGTGTTGCATTGCCTAAAGTGGGGGTTTTGAAGTCACAGATAATCTGCTTTTGAAACAATGAGATAGCGTTGCCTTTCATTCGGCTCAGCTAAGCCACACTTCAAATGAAGAGAGGGAGATAGTACAGATCAAATGTTTTTGTGTCGAATTGCAAAATGTTACAGCTTTTTAAAGTCATAACGGCTCTAAATCTTCCATTTATTGTATTGCATTTTTGTGGAGATGATGGAATTTAACAGTTTGGAAAAAAAAATGCATGAAACACTGATGAATGGAACTCTTTTTTTAACAGTTAGGTGCT
Source organism: Antennarius maculatus (assembly GCA_013358685.1). Taxonomy (NCBI): domain Eukaryota; kingdom Metazoa; phylum Chordata; class Actinopteri; order Lophiiformes; family Antennariidae; genus Antennarius; species Antennarius maculatus. The sequence goes on along the minus strand of CM023621.1, from coordinate 14,455,620 downwards.
GTTTTCATACCTTGATCAACATTTTGGTGGTCTGTCTACAGAAAACTGTCAAGTGAAAATAAAAAACTTAATTCCATTAGAATGAGTTTCAGTGGTTTTACTGGCTATAACTAGATTACTCAGCCTTTTAAAATCATAATTATAGTTATTTACAATAAGACAGAAGCTACCTTCTAGAAGACAACTTATATGTAGGTATGATATATGTTTGAAAAACTGACAGATGTTGCGAAAGGTTTCAACAGCTCTGTAAAGTGGCAATTCACAGATAGATAATGGCACCACCCTAAATACATGCATCAAAGTTAATCTGATATGGGTTGCAGAGTTTTTCAGATGTATTAGATGGATAATTCCTCACCTTCTTTACACAACCCTATTGCTCAAATTGGTGCACAGATTTCGTCGTGCACATTTTCAGGTAGAAACTATTTTCTTTCAACCATGTCACCACGCAGAACAAAGCATACATCTACTACATCTTCACACTAGCTACTAGCTACTACAATAGCTAACATTACAGCTCATCCAAGGACGAGTCCATTATCATTTGCATCTCCGGCTGTGACAAACACGAGCCTATAATTCATGAGAAGACACAGTACATACTGTACTTGCTTCTGCGGTGGGTGTAATCAGGTAGAGAGAAAATAGTCCCTGCACTTCAATAAGTGGGTCATGATTATTAGAAAGAGACATTGTAGTTTTTCACATCTATTTTAATCTTTACTTTGAGCAGCACAAATGCAGAGTCATCTGGTTTGATTATAGTGGACAGAAGGCAGACATTTCTACAGCGGACATTTCCGAAACCCGGTGACCCGCACCCAAACATACAGGATAGATAAATGGCACTGCAGGTTAGGTAATGTGGGGTGATTGTTCTGTTTAATGATGGTGATATTTCAATTTCACTTTTCAGTTTATAGTCAATTGTACCTGATCTAATCTTATTTTTTTATTTCTCAGTGTGTCTAGATCAGATCAAGTACAGTACATTCTGTACCCGCTCTTATTGAGGCTTCATCCTTTGTTTCCCCATTAAATGTTTCTTTTTTATTCATTCATCCCTTTATTTTATTTTCTGTTTCTTCTACTTTTGTCGGTCATGGGCGTTGCTGGAACCTATCCAGTGGACTTGTGGGTGAGAAGCAGGGGACACTCTGGACGCGATGCTGGTGCACCACGGAGACACACAAAAGACAAACAATCAGTCACACACACTCTCTTACCTATGGGCAATTTGGAAAGATCAACTCCCCAGAAATGCATGTTTTTGGAGGTAGGAGGAAGCCAGAGAACCTGTGTAGATAGGGTAGAGCATATAAACTACTGTATATAAAGGACTTGAACCCACAACCTTCTAGCTGTGTGGCAACAGTGCTACCCGCTGCACCACCGTGCCGACCTGAAGGTTTCTTACTATACCGAATTCTATGAATAGATAGTCATAAATTTGGATGTTCAGATAATTAGGGAAAATGTCACAATATGCCTCATCTGTGCAGAGAAATGCCTTGCCTGTTTGGCCCATGAACCCCCTCTTCATGAAGCTTCCATGGAATCAGTTCATTTGTCTTGCGTAATCCTGATAATAAACAAGCAAACTGCAGACATAGTTGAAAATGTGACCTTCTTGTTGGAGGAAATGATAAATAACAAGAACACACCCACTGTTGCATAGGCCTGTAAAACATAACAGTTTCCTTTCTGTGCTGAACCTTTGAACCTGAGATGTAAACATGCTTTTTAATATGTAGGCTGTGTTTATGCACCGATGCAATTTTTATGTATAATGCCCTCAGTGAATGTTTTTACCAATGAAAGGAAATTATTTATTAGGTCAATTAAGCCCAATCTATATCTTGCACTTTTGGAATGGATGTCATTTTATTACTACATTAATGTTATCATGTTATTATTAGAAGGGTTGTGGTGCACGAAGAGCAACTGAACTGTTAAGATTTACAAAGAATATAAATTCTGATCCTTTGGTTGTCTGTCTTTATTTGTATGGTAATGATTAAGAAAGAGGCGTGAAGCTGAATGACATCTCCTTATTACACTGAATGTAAGTGGAGCCTTGCAGAATACCAAGTGGTGCATTAGGATTTGAGGGCAGAAAAGGACAAAGCAGGACACTACAGAATGTCTCAGAATTGATATCCCAAATCTAAATGTTAAGGAAAGTTATCTCAGGAATAAAACTACAATAAAAGTGATTTTCTGGTTTTATTGTGAATGCAATATTTGATTATGCCGTTGTAGACCAAAGAAAATCTATAAAAATTGATGTTTTCAAATGGAAGTAGGCTTGTCTGCGTTGCCAAATCCAAGAGAGCTTGAGACCGGTGACTGCGCTTTAATCTCCAGCAGGTGCACAAAAGGGAAAATTTACATGAAGAAGTGGGAAACAAAGGTTAAGTGGGAAAACCATTTTACACAATGAAAACCATAGCAACTTGCTGCACGTATAAAGTGATTTCCTTTACATAATACATGTACATCCCAAATGGTGACCACTCAATTAAACACGGTACTTTGAGCCTGATCACCCACACGGGCCCACTTCTAAAGTTTTATGATTTTTGACGTATAAATGTGGCAAAATTGTTCATCTGTCTCATTCTAAATAGAGTAAAATATAGAAATGAATAGGAAAGTAGAAATACAGAATATATATTTTTATTCTAACAGTTGTCTACTGTATGTACTTAAATAAAACTGCATTATTACAACTGATTTCAGTTTGGTTAGCACCATTCTAACACATTAAATTTCTTTCTTGAAAAACTCATAGCGACTGATATCCCCAGGCGGTCCCCTGTCCAAGTACTATTAAGGCCAAGATCAGATGAGACTGGGCACTTTTATGCTGGTTTTCCCATGAGCTGAAGTACCTTTGGGAGATGCATTATTTATGTATTTGTTAGAATTACATGGCACTGCAGAAACAAGACATCCATACAAATAAAGGACATCAGAAGACAACTTGTGTCCCCAATTCTATCATCACAGTTATGCAGTGTAACTTTTGTCTGTGCTGAACAGCTCACAGCTCCTGGTATTCCCAGGTGGGCTCCATCTAAAAGGTAACCACCTTGCTTTATTTGAAAGATCTGCCCCTATAGCTATAACTGCTATAATTACTGTACTATAATAATTAAATTATTTCAAAAGTGAAATTGGATTCTCTTTCAAACAAATTGACAGAGAATGATCAACTCTTGACAAGATGTATTTAATAAATGTGTTGATAGGCTTCACTGATGGCATTCAGTTGTTTTCCATCAGTGTACACCACAAGGGTCGTCCGACCACTTTGTGTCACCCTAAGTGCCACGACAACATTTGTATGTCTGTGTTGGTACTCTGAATGCTTGTACGTTTGTGTGATGTAGCATGTTTTCAGCGTGAACAGCCTCTGGCGTCTCCCACAAAGAGAGTGGGTGATGAGAGAAGGGGGGACGGCGCTTTGTCCACAGCTGAGCTCTGGCACTGATGGGAAAACAAATAATCAAAGAGACGTGAAGAAAGGGAGACACCCGTTTTGTGAGAGGAACAAAGTAACAAAGGATACGGGGAGGGGTTAGTCTGTGAGGTTTTTTACAGCGTTGCAATAGTCGATGTGTCCGTCTGATGAGACAGATGTCGGGCTCAATACAGATGTTTTCTCCTGTGGTTGCTGCATTAAGGTAGTGCTGAAATGGTGCAAGTTGGATCCAGACTCTTCATCAGTTGGCTAATGGGTTGTGAGACAGCAGGAGGGCAGCTCTTGGATCGCCTTTGTTTCCCCTCTCTTGTTTGAACTGGCAGCTTTATTGCTGTATAAAGCACCATCACCAACCTGACAGGGTGCAGTTCGGAAGGCTGTCGGGCAACAATGCCATGTGTTACTCACTCTCACGCCGATGAGTATATTAATGATGCAACGGGCATTTAAAGCATCTGGAACACACCTAGGGTAGGTGATGTCTTAACAGAGGTGTGGTCACACACTGTGAAGAAACCAGAAGAAAGTGTAAACGAACCACAGTTATGTGTACTCTGAAAGTACAGTGCAGAAGATATGCTTTCCTTAGGCTATGATGTAATACATAAATGAATAGAAAGTGTGTCACTAGCTGAATGTAGGTGTGCAGACTCTCAGGTGAGTGATGGGATGACTCAGGAGTAGATCCCTGACTGAAGACATCAATGAATCATCATTCTCGGGAACAAGATGACGCTTCTGTGTGTTTGCTTTCCCTCATCATTCAGTCTTTTCTGCATTTATCTCTCATGAGGTAGACGTCAGCAACTCTATGTCATCCGTTGTCCAGAAGCACCACCTAATATCTTCAGTTTTCATCTCAGTCTCTCTCTCCCCTGTGTTACTTGTCACTTGAGAGGCTGAATGGGGACATGGATATCGGGCGGTAGAGGAAAAAATGATCGGCTGATTGGAGACTTTGGTCTTGAGGGAATGCTTCCAGTGTTTTGATGGAAAAATGACTGACAGTGAGTGTTTGCTTAGTTGGCAGACATGGGCACCCAGCGGTGGGTGAGAGGAGAGGACCAGAATGGCAAAAGATGTGCCAGAATGGGGACAACAAACAAGGTCATAAAATCTGTGTCACCATAAAAATGGTGACAAGGCAAAAGAGTCAACATTCAGGGTTATTTTTATTTAATTTCAGAACAATCTCAGAAAGGGGAAAGAAACACATCAGGTCTGATAGAAGAAATGTGCATTTAATGCATTCGTGACAGCTTCCCACCTTTCTTTTTTTTTTACTTTGACCATTACATTGTGCAAACAAAGCAATGATGTCCTGTGCAATGAGGAATTGGTGCAAGACTAAGTTGAATTTACTGCTAAGTAAAAATTACCTTGTGTTCCTTTCCCCTTTGTGGCAGCGAAGTCATTGTGCTCTCAAATTGTTGGAATTTGATTGGTACAATGTTAAAGAAATAATGGCGAAAAATTAGACATAAAGCAAAATAAACTGGAATAAGGTGTGTTATATGTGTGATGCAATTCTTAAATTACAATATACAGTACTCTATATCTTTGAAATACATTTATAATCTATGACAAACAGCGCAGCAAACGGCTCTACTCTGACTATGTAGAGATCTCTGCAGTCATCTTCATCTTTGAGCACTGTCACACCGCAGCTCTGATAAATTATGCAGATCAGGATCATCCACAACATTTTGGGGGATTTGGGTTACTCGGCTGTAGTCTGTGTTGTAGTAAATACTGCATGATTTACCAAAGGCTACAAACTTTTATGTCTGCTGCATGTCTGAAAAGAGGAGGTTGGCTACTTGTGTAAAAGTATTCTGCTGCCAGGATGGCATAGGCTCAGTCTGCAGGATATGAGGTCTTGTCTTCAGACGGGAAAGCCGCGATGAGGTCATGTCTTACCGGCAAGATAATCTGTTTGCAGCCTCATCCACAATTCTCTTGGCTTCCTTTGTCTCTATTTCTTTATTTCTCTTGTTCTTAATGAGTGTTTCTCCCCATTTAACCTTTTTCTTTTAACCTTCCCTTTGCTCTGGCTTTGTTCTGATTCCCAGCGCCAGTGATGACACACCGTAGTGATGTCACGCAGGTCTGTACTCATAAATGTTTGAGAAGAAATTTCACACTCTATTTCAGCCATGTGAGAGCCCGGCAGACTAACATTTTCAATAGGTATAATAAAGGTGTGTTTGTGTGCAAAGGCGTGAGTGTGTGTGTGTGTGTGTGTGTGTGGGGTGTGTGTGTGTGTGTGTGTGTGTGTGTGTGTGTGTGTGTGTGTGTGTGTGTGTGTGTAGTTCCTCATTCAGGTCAAGGTAAATCAAGAAGAGTGTAATCTTGTCTATTAAGAAAAAATTCATGTTCACGGCTGAAATGACCAGCCATTTCACAGCTATTTTAAGAATTTATATATATAATATATATAAACCCACTATATATATATATATATATATATATATATATATATATATATATATATATATATATATATATATATATATATATATATATAGTGGGTTTATCAGTCATGAAGGAGATTCTGTTTTCATTACCATTTGTCTTTTGTTTTTAAATAAAAATTCCTCCAGATTCGTATTGGCTTTTAATGAAATTCTGTTAATAGGCGGTCTTTGGAATGGTGAATCTGGATAAAGGTGTGGTTTTATTCACTTTATTCAATATTTGAACATTGTGTTTTTGAGAACTGAATAATGCCAATGACTGTATATATACATGGCTTGTTAATACTAATATTTCTTGTTGTTATATTTTGTCTTAATTCATCAATTGTGTTCATATCTGACAATTAAATTACTTTTCTCCCCTTCACAATACAGTGCTGTTCAAAAGATGAGGGTTATTATAGATTCAGACTAGATATGTGTACAGAGTATGTTGGAATTGAATGTGTACTGGTTTACTGGACCTCAGGATTAATCATGTGAATAAAACATATTAAAACCTTTTCTCGTGCCCATGCAATCAAATAGAGAGGGAGAAAGAGAGGGGAGGTGCACATCTCTGATGGTTAATCAATTCCGGCCCCCATCCCCTTGCATACTACACACGCGCACACACACACACACACACACACACACACACACACACACACACACACAGACGTGCACAACATGCTTTTAGCTGAGATGGCATACTGTACAAAGCACAGATTGATGGTTCTTGTCTGTCAGATGAGGACCATGTCAATTTTTCCTATGCAGCCATGAGGGGGTTGCAGCAGATGTTTATCATGTGAATCAGTGGGGCGGTAAAATTCAGCCGGATTGGAAAGCAGCGATTTGTCTTGTAGACATGCGTATCCATGTATGTATAATTTCATCTCTCCTTTGGAATAGGTTTGGATAGTTATGGCCATTAGATTTAACATGGTGGTTTTAAGTAATCCAGTTGAAGAATGAAAAAGGCCCAAAAGTCCTGTGACTTGGATCACAATTTTTTTTTACTCCTAAATAAACAACCTGCAATAAATTCAATACATGGTGGATTATTTTTCTTAATTAAACTTAAAATTGCAGTCTTGCTTATTGATAACTAATCTGAAATGAATATTTATGTGCCATTGCAACACCCCTGTCAATCTGATTTAATCAGACCACACCCACACAGTACTGGGGAAGTCAATTTATATTGTCCCTGGAGAGTAAGGTGTTTTTTCTTAGCATGTTAATTAACTTCTATTGCTGTTACTATGAACTACAGTATGAAGAGGTGCTGTGGTTAATTATTTTCATGGGACCTGAGCAGCTCTTCGTGAAGTTATCCACTTTATAAACTGCAGTCTTTTTAAATTTCATCAAGCTTAATCACTGATTATGAAAATACTATAAATGATGTAGAAAAACCACGGTGCACTGGTGTCACGCCCGGAGTGTACCCTACCTTTAAAGTCAAGTTTCTAGCAGTGAAATACTGATGTCTAAAACTATCCATTAAATTTGACTAATTTTAGTTGCACACATGTAGCTTTGTCAGAGAAAAAGTTTTAATTTAAGTAGACTTTAAAATTTCGTACATCATACTTACAGATGGTAAGATTTTGATCTGGAAAAGTTTATTAAATTAAATAATTATCAATATACAATAAATATTAATGGATTTATTCCTTATGCATTCTGGATAAATAAAAGGTTTCCTCTTCTTTGTAATTTCAACCACCAATTGATATTCATGAGCCGCTCCCCTAGTCTTGTATATCAATGATGGGAAGCACACAACATTCTGTCTATGACGCAGTTTAATTGTGTGTGTGTGTGTGTGTGTGTGTGTGTGTGTGTGTGTGTGTGTGTGTGTGTGTGTGTGTGTGTGTGTGTGTGTGTGTGTGTGTGTGTGTGTGTGTGTGTGTGTGTGTGTGTGTGTGTGAGAGAGAGAGAGAGAGAGAGAGAGAGAGAGACAGAGGAAGAGAGGTTTGCTTGAACATAGCTTCTATGTTGAGGATGTTCCCCTTCAGTGGAGGGGGGCACTTCAACTCAGGTCATGTGAACCCAAATCTCTGTTTGGAGGGAACCTAGCTTGTCTGCTGTTGTGCTTCCTAAAGCCAAGGATGAGCTTCCAGACCAACATGAGCGCTCAAACTCTCACTCAAGTTTATTTTATTTGCCGAAAAATGAAAACCACATTTTTGCTTTCAAGTGAACAACCAAGTCAACCTTGTCTGCTCCGGTAAATCACAAGCATCTGTTTTACATGCAGTTAGAATAGCCTTTTAACATCTGCCCTTTAGCTTCTGCTGAGACAGATGCCAGAGGATAGAAGCGTTGAACTCGATCTGACCATCAAGATTCAAGATTCTTATGTGCAAAACGTGCATTTTTTTTTCTCAAGCAAACACAGATTTCCATCACAGCTGCAGTGGGCAGAAATGAAATGATTTCATCAGTCTGGCAGAAAATGAGGTTTCAAAGACTGAAGGACTTATTAAGATGGACCATTTTCGCAGTGTGTGAACACAAATCTGCTGATGTCAGGAGAAATAGACCTTCATCAGGTAGTGCCCGTCTGTTTGCTGCTGGCATATTGATCCTAGATTACCATGAAGCCATTTCTTTAAGGATTCCACTGCATCAGCATCTTGAAGCTCGTGGGTTCCTCTGCCCTTCCTGTCCTCATGCACGTCAACTCTGGTCCTCCCACCTCTGTAACGATTTTAACTTGTCCCTCCAGAGTGGGAACATAAAGTAGACACATATGTTTGTTCATATTCCAATGTAACGACTTCTATTTCACTATTTTTGATTTTTACTATTTTTTTATGTGAATGAAGTTTATTCACAATTTTTGGTTCTCGCAACATCCAAACACAGCTCATTGACTCATTGACTCCACTATCACTACTGTCTCCAAAACCTGAACAATTACAACATCAGTATCAACATTCTTCAACACAAGGTAAACAAAACATGTCAACACGTTTTGTGTCATCATACCTGGGGCATATGGCACACCTCAAACAAATGGGAAAAATACACTAGTATGCATATAATCCAGATCTGGAAGATGATAAATGCTAGATTCCAGATGCTGGAAGCTGCAGTGTAAGTGTGATCTCATATTTGAAGTGGCCACAAAACTATTACCCAGTTGTTTTAGGTTATGGTGTCATTGGTGATGTATTCTCACTGTATTGGCAAAGTGATGCAGAAAGTGACATAGTGATCCATAATCAGCATCCATATCTAAATTTAATGAACTCGTCTTGGCTCGTGATCTCCAGTAAACAACATTTTCAATAAAAATCGGACACATTTTGCAGACACATAAACAATCAACAGGCAAAAACAAAGTGGATGATTACAGATTGTCCTCTGACTCGTTTTGGCGGAGGTAATTCTTCAGAAATCACTGCAGTGTTGCCTTTTGGCTGTAAAGACAAGCTGGCATGAGCTCGCAGAGAATCATTAGCACTATCAACACTCAGTGCCCACCAAAGCCCAGCTGCTATGATCGTGTCCAACTTGCAAATTCACACCATTAACGACACCCAGATTACAATTGATCTTTCCTAATCGGTTGGAATTCCATGCAAACATTTAAACTGGCTTACAGCTAAGACATCCCCTGGCACACAGCACTGGGTTTCTGGTGAGTGGGGGAGGTTTGTGTGTGTGTGTGTGTGTGTGTGTGTGTGTGTGTGTGTGTGTGTGTGTGTGTGTGTGTGTGTGTGTGTGTGTGTGTGAATGGATTGCTTGGTAGGAAGGTCTAACGCAAGATTTCTCAGTCTAATTAACGCCTTGACAACAACAACACCAGCATACGTCTTTACACAGCCTTGTTGTCTGTTGAAACACTGAGAGACAAACTCATATGCTCGTGGGCTGAGGGTGTGCATGTCCTCTAATAGGTTATCTTGGGCAAATGCTGCACTCGGACAGGGAGTGTCTGTAGTGCTCAGTCAAGGAACAGCTTCAAGTTCATGTTTCCTTGGATTGGAGCTTTCACTGGATGCCGTTGTTTTTTGTGAGTTATTATACTTCAAACGATGATTTTGAGTTATCTTTCTGCTGCCTCTAGAGCTCACATGTACAGGCAGCGTAAGTTGAAGAGGCAAAAACATGCAGATCTCCCCTTTGCTATGCGATACATTCTAACATTTTTTACTGTATTTTATTCTGAGATGATAGAATAAGAAATTCTTGTGTTTTGGAAGTATGAGAGTTTGATAATGACAAGTCTGCAAATAATCCAACGCACTGTCTGCAGTAAGTCTGAAATGAGTTGAGGCAAAGTTTGATATCAAAAAGGTCAACTTCACCGTAAAATCTTACTGTTCCCCAAAAGCATCCTGCGAGTAATCAGGAGGGTCGGTTCTGACGTGAGGTATTGCTCAGGTAACATGTGGGTAGTCTTTACACTACTCACTCCACTATGGATGTGCCAAAACAAACAACAATTCTAATGTCTGTGTAAATATACCAGTGCAAATGTTTACACCACATTGTGCACCAGTCCATCATTGGGGAGCAGGTGGAGCAGAATACATGCAAGAACTGCTGATCAACATCTACAGCTGAACTGTTGGGGTATCATGACATACTGCTGGCATTCCAGCTGCTCCACTGCAGAATGGACATGCATGCGCAGGATAGTTATAGAGGCTCCCCACTCATAAACATGAGAGATACACAAATGGGACTCTAATGTCATCAGAGACCTCTACCCAGAATTTAATTTTATTAACATAGCTTCTTTTCGTAGATGTTTGCATTATCAGCAAACCTGTAACAGATTTACGTTGAACCCTCCACATCGCTTTTGGTTTAAAATATAATCAGAGCTGTTTCAAAAAACAGTGGTGCACCAATAAAGACTGGCTGCAGTGTAAGTGTGATCTCATATCTTCCTTTGGGGCTCGATAAAATGACAAGCACGTGATTCACGGTGAAGTGGCAGCGCTTAAGAATGGCAGTGGGGGATGGGTAAAGGAGAGGGAGTGGAGGGATGGGATGGAAGACGGAGAAATAGAGATGCCTGCAGAACGTCGGATGAGAAAAAGCAGACAGCAGTGTGGCTGGTTCATGCAGAGTCCAAAGGTAAACCACAGTGAAGTAGATTAGATGATGAGCAAACCTAGCAGCAGCAGCAGCAGCAGAGTCAGTGGGTCCAGCCCACATTTTGTAATCTTACACTTCCAGAGGGATTAAGAAGCAACCAAATTCACCACCAGAGTACAGTAGTCACATTTTAATTATTTATTTGCTCCTCTTTATGTTTACATTTTATTATTTGTTTTATTGCAGCAGCTTCCTCGTCTGGCACCTAAGCGGACAATCTAAAAAGTGGACTTTTTATCTTGCAGTCACAAATTTTACGAGATGGGTATTGTCTTCTATCCCCTCTGTAAGCCTCCATAGTGCAGAGCAGTGATTCATATTCTCTGTGTATGGTTGCATTTCAGTGCAGGGTAGCTGTAAATTAATATATATCTCCACTTCTACTTCTGCGTCTCTTCGATTTTCCCCAGCAATTCTCCACCTCCTGTATCGGTACACGTCCAATTGGCTGGTGAACATTTCTGCACCCGATTAAGACTTGTCAGCTGTGGAATTTTATTGGCTGTTTAATGGTGCAGAACCTAAACATCTATCAGGGTCGATGGGCTGTGTGTAGTACAAGCTATTAGGGAATGCAGAGGAGTGAAGTGGGCATAGAAAGTTAGAACAAGAACAACCAATAAGTGTCAGAATGAACTGTCACCGCTGGAAAGAAATTAAAAGTGTCACAAGTAGGGAATTGTTGGGGATTTGTTTTTGCTGCAGTGTAGCCCGACTCTGTGTGCTTTGCATTAATGACAAAGTACTTTAAGGGAGATTCTTGGTGCATTATGGCAAAAAATCTGTACTTTTAGAAACTTGCAAATGCTGGAGTCACGTCAAACTTTGAATTTAGGGTGAATAATTCGTCAAATGCATTGTTGTCTCTTGCTGCAAGTTAGAATTTTGCCCTATTTATCCTGCTACCTTTACTCATCTTAACCTGAACCACCTGGTAAAAAAAGAGGGGTTGGATGCATTGTGTCCTCGCCCAGGTGCTGGATGTCCCACAGTGATCCTGTGGTTGACAAATCTGTGCATAATCCTCTAATGTTCTTAATCCTGGGGTCACATTAAAAAATGGATGAGAAATTAATCTGCTGTCAGGTCTGTCAGGTATATTTTTTTTCAGCTGCGCCAGTGCTTATTTTCAACCAAATCTGTCTGTATGGACCCATATAGCTCACCATCCAACTAAACCAGCCAGCCAAATCCCTCTGTGCAGACCGTCAAATGTTCTCCGTCTTCTTGTCCTTGTACTGAACAGGGTTCATTCATTCTGGAAAAATTGGAAGCACAGATAAGCATCACAGAACTTGGTGTTCTGGTTGTTTTAATCGGAGAAATGACGAAAACTATTATGGCTGGAGACTGAGGAATGAACTTCACAGACCGAACTGAGTCGATGCTTTTGCTCCCCTGGTACACTGAAAGTTAGAAACTTGGTCACACCATGTGAATGCATTGCTTCTTCCTCCTCCACATGGATGCAAACATCAAGTGTGTTTTGTTTCAATGTCTGCCATATCAGTCTCTGCCATGCTATACCGTGCATATGTGCTGTGGTAACCGGGTTAATTTCATTACTCATGGCTGAGTGGATCAAAAAACCCCACATTCACTGTTTTTCTTCACTTTACTTTCCCCCTTTCATGTAGTAATCTGTGCAAAAGACAGAATTAAAGCAGCACTTCCCCCGAAGCCAGCCTGCTCTTTTCAGTTCTCTGAAAGAGGAGAAAATGGGAGGACATGCTTGTTTGGGGGACCATGGGATTTGTAGCGCTTACTCCCAGGTCAAAGTTCTGTTTTAATCTTTAATCACATTTTCCAAGGGGCCGAATAAGGCAGAAGTTACTTTGAGAACAACTGCTATTTAGTATTTCATTTTAAATAAGGAGTTTACTTTTATTGTGCCTGCTATGATCTTTTTCTTGATTATATTTTGCAGTCTGTTGAAACGTCCTTGTCTAGCTCCTGATTAGAAGGGGGTTATCAATGTGATCTATAGTGGCCTGTCAATAAAGACATCAGAAGTCCAGCTCCAGTTACCATTTGTCATCCTTGTTCCTCAAATAAAAGCATGGCAGCTACGTCATCCTTCTTTGGCAGTTCGAAACCATCACGTACACTTTCATAGTCAAAAGTCACGCTGAAACAAACGCTTCATACTGACCTGGTCTCCCCCAGTTGTTCAACCGTGGTCTCCCCTACAATATAAATATTTTTACTCTAGTGTTGATGGAAAGACGGTGTTAAAATTGCAACTTACATAATCTTATATAAAACTGCATAAGACTTTCTGTTAAAATATTTCTATTGCGTCTGTATGAGCCAAAGCCATTTTGCACAGCAGAGGAATTAACTCACAAATATTAGATTTGGTTTCCTAGTATTACTGTACATATTACATTATACACATTCAAAGTAGAGTCTTCTAACCTTTCTTCTCAGTGTCTACATGAATATACTTAATATTTATGTCATTATGTTAGGGCCTGCCTGCAGGTTTGCATTTAATTATGTCAACGTCTGTGCTTTCTGTGCTCTTTCCATGCAAGCAGAGTTATATTTGCATGAAATATGAATATATTTAAATGTGAAATGATGGAAGTTCAAATTAAAATAAACTTAGCACCCACACACAATAAATGTGTTTAGCAATGTGATCTTTCAGGACAGCGGAATTTAGGGTAGATGGAGTAGATGGATTGTTATAAAACGATTATTATACGGCCGATTGTGGCAGGAAGACCCTGTTAAATCAGGATGTCTTTTTTTCAGTGACTCAAGTTAAGGATGGATAGAAATCTAAAAACTTCTACCTTCATCCTGAGTACCTGCAATCACATGAAATTTGAGGTACCCCTGCAGTGTTTTGCCTTGCAGTCTTAAAATAGCTTACCTGCAGCCTTGATATTTTCTCCTGCAGTTGTCGGGCTGGATAAAGCCAGCAGATAAAAGCAATGCAATGGTCCTTCAGATTACCTGATCTCTATACAAACTACATTTTCACTTTTTTAGATGTGTACACTGATTCACATCAACTGCCATGATTTTTTTACTTACCGTCTACTGGCTACCTTTTTGTGTGACCTGTAAACCCGACTGTCATGATTACAAAAATTGCAGACTCACATTCAAATTCTGCTGATCCCTACGAGACTCAGAAGACATGCCTGCATTACAGTTTGTGTAATTGCATGGAGTTTCAAAGTATTTTGAATGTTAAGGAAAATTGAAAGGGCAAAAATATAAAGTGATGACATTTATGACACCAGTAATATTGCATATTTAGTGTACTCTTTTTATTTTTACCTCATGAAAGTGGGATTTATAGTATTCTTTTTATGCTGTGATGCTGTTAAGTAAACGCTTGAGAAGTTCAATGTTTTAAAGTGGGAGGAAGAAAGCAAAACAAAGATGCACACCACAGTGCACTGCATTGCATCAGAGCCAAGTTGATAAACAGCTCTTTTTTCTCCTGTTTTTCTTTTTCTTTTCTTTTTTTTCCATGACTTGAAAAAGAAAATTCTTGGTGTCCCTGCTGGGCTGGAGATGGATGTGAGGCTGCCGCCTCTCCTCGATTTCTTTCAGCTATGCAGATTCATCCTGGCAGAGGAGACACGAAGAAACCAGCCCTTCCAAGATCACCTGGAATGGTTAACTGCAGATATCGTCTCTTTCTCTCTCTCTCTCTCTCTCTCTCTCTCTCTCCCTCTCACTCTCAATCTCTCCCCCCCCCCTTTCTCTCTTGTGCGGATGAATTCTTGAACACCTTTTTGCTCTCCCTGTATTCTGTTTCCTTTTTGACCTTGTCGTGAAGCACACAACCTTCCTGTCAGCTCAGGTTGCTTTCTTACATTGTTCCTCAAATGAGGGAAGACGTGGATGAGCACAGCAGCAGGAAAGAGCAGCCCCCCTTTGTATTCAGAATTGTGATCAGCTTAGTTTTCATCCCTACATTGTATGAGGAAAGTCATAAAGTTCACATCTCACTGTTAAGCGTTGAGGTGAGATTTAAAGAAATCTGTATATATTAAAGGTTATCTCTGGTCATTTATTTGTGGAGGATAAGTATCGATGCGTCTCGTGGAAGTGAGGTGAGCATTGCAACGCATTAAAGAGTGATCCTGTGCAACGTGTGTCCTGCAGTGTTTTTTTTTTTTTTGTCTTTTCCTTTTTTTGTGGAGAGTGAGAGAGTAGGTGTGGCTAACATCTTCACTGCACCAGGACACAACTTCCTCTGGAAAATATATCTACTGTACATATCCATGGGACAGGTCAGTCAACACGAGCTGGAGCAGCGGACACAAAGTACTGCACCTGACACATTTCTGGTGTACATGAATCCCACTTTTATTTTCCACAGAAAAGAAAAAGGTCTTGGCTTTTTTTCTGGTTAATTTTGGTTACATTTAAAACCATCCTATGAAAAACTGTAGCACCAGAGCAGATTTCCATCACCCAGTCTTTGATAAAAATGTTAATTTGTGCTATTTCTCAGTTTTTTTGATTAGCTATGATTCAGGAAAGACATTTAATTCTTGTATGTAAAAAAAAGAAAATTACTTAATTTCATTTTCCAGTATTTGTAGATTTAAAAAAAAATTGTGTATCTTTTTCCATTCAAATTACAATACATTTAAAGCAAATGAAAAAAACAAACAAAAACAAATGGGCGACATTTAGCATAATCCAAGCAGGGAATCAGCTTTCATGATGATTAATATATATTTATATATTTATATGTATACATATATATCATGTATATGTACAAGTATGGCACTTGATTACACGAAAGCAAGAAAACACTTCACAAATAAAAGCAGTGGGCGCTTTGGTGTGTCTTAAATTAAGGAACTCACAGACGTTAGCGTTTGCAGCAAATTCACCGGATACTGTTTTGCAAGTCAGCTATTAAGCAATGGAATAGTTACATATGTTAAGGTCAGTGGTGCAACACAGGCAAAAAATAAATAAATAACAACATGAATGCTGCTGATGTATTTCAACTAGGTAGAACCATAGTCAGTATTTATATCTATATGCATATATAAATCTGGATGATGGTTTCTTCTGTAATCACTGTGTATGGTGCAATTAGATGAAAACACATGGAAAGAAAGAAATGTATTGAAAACACCGTCAGGTCAGTAGCACATTTTGGATAAGGTCAGGCCCTCAAGTGTTCACCTCTTAGTGCAATTTTTGCATTTACTCTCTTCAAGTACAACAGAACAGCCCACAAAGAGTAAAGATGTGAACACCTCAGCACGGTCTCCGTTTTAACATTTTATATAGAATATAAACGTTACTAAAAAGTTGCATCAGTGCGATAATAAGTACACAAACGTGCAACCACGCTTGCCATGAAGTCCTTTAAAAGACAAAAAAAAAAAAAATCTGCCCACTCTTGAAGTCATGACACGGATTAGGCGCACGGAGCTGTCCTTCACATCCATCATGGTTTTTAGTTGTTGTTTTTTTGTTCTGGTTTTTTTTTTTTTTTTTTTTTTTTACATCTTTTTCTCTCCTTCTTTCACGTGTGTTACACATAAGCGGAGTCACTCGACTGAGTGCGACCGAAATTAGGCACACTCATCCTCGGCAAGTCCTTATTTCTGATCTCATAAATCGACTTCCTCCGAGCCTGCACGCCTCGCACGGCCGTTTTGATTTTCCTCCACCCCAGGTGATTGAGTTCCGCCAGGTTCAACACCACGCAAAACCCACTGACGGCGAACATGAAGACCAGGAACACTGTCTTCTCCGTGGGTCTGGACACGTAACACTCGACATCTTTAATGCAGGGGTAGCGATCACATTCGTACACCGACGGGACGTTGAATCCATACAAGAAATACTGGCCCACCAAAAAACCAATTTCCAGCGCGTTTCTGAAAACCACCTGGATGATGTAAAACCTGGAGATGCCCTCCTGCCGCCTCATTTTGGACTTTGTAGTTCTCATGGCCGAAGTAGGGATCTCTTTGACTTCTAAACAGTCTGGTTCGGCTTCTTTGGTGGAATTCTCCGTGTTCTGAAGTACTCCATTAACAATGGTGTTCTTGATCTTTTTGCTCTCGTCTCGCTTCAGTGAATCTTGATCCTTATCTAGCGTCAGATAGACTGTTGAGTACCGCCGCTCCTTCTGCTTGGCTGACTGATGCACCGAGTACGTGATAAAACAAAGGCTCGGGGTGCACACCATGATGATTTGAAATACCCAATATCTAATATGGGAAATGGGAAATGCCTTGTCGTAGCACGCCTGGTTGCAGCCCGGTTGTAAGGTGTTACAAACAAACATAGTCTGCTCGTCATCATAGACAGTCTCTCCAACTATTGCCACGATTAGAATCCGGAAGATGACCACCACTGTTAATAGGATCCTACAAAGCAAGCAAACAAACAAACAAAAAAAATATGTGAAAATAAGTGTAAATAGATGTGTTTGTAAATGTGGTTTCGTTGCGCGCTGACGCGCTCAATCCAATAAAGGTGTGTGTGTGTGTGTGTGTGTGTGTGTGTGTGTGTGTGTGTGTGTGTGTGTGTGTGTGTGTGTGTGTGTGTGTGTGTTTGTGTGTGTGTGTGTGTGTGTGTGTGTGTTGGATTTTACGGAGCTGTCCAGCGCTGAAATAGGACGCTCCGTAGGGTGTTTATTAACGTCCCTGTCATTATGTGTCTGTGTGTGTGTGTATGTGTGTGTGTGTGTGTGTGTGTGTGTGTGTGTGTGTGTGTGTATGACATGTGTGTTTTTTCTGGTTCAATGGTTGAAGTGAAATATGAAGAATCGGCGTTTGATTTTACATCAAATGTGAGCGTTTTATTAGAAGTGTGTGTGATAACGCCGATGGTGTTTCTCTTTCCGTCAGCACAGAGCACACAGCAGCACCCAAGACTCACCAACACACACATCAAATGGATAAGTGGACGGGTGAACACATGAAATGACACATGGGTTTTTTTTTGTGTGTTTTTTTTTTTTTTTTTTGAATTGGGTTTTAGACTGTTTGCAGCACCATCCTGGTTTCTGGAAAATACAGCTGGTTTACTTAGCCGTCTCAGGTGGAGGGAAAGGTAAAAAAAAAATAAAATAAAAAAAAGGAATCTGAGACAACACGGGAAAAATCCACAACACAGACACGAAGGACTGGGCACCATGCTACAGAAGATCCTTGAGCCACAACACAGAAACGGGGGACTGGGAGCCATGCTAAAGACGATCCTGGAGGCTGCTGCGATTCTTCTGTTATTCTTTCTTTTTGTGATCTTACCTTCCTATCATAGTAGAGTGCTGCTGGACAGCAGCCTCCAGGAGCCTCTCTAGTATAGTCCATTCCCCCATTTCTGAGCATCCGGAGAAGACGAGAGCACAGCGGCACTCTGTTCAAATCCTTCAAAAAAAAAACAAAAAAAAAAAAGCGCGATATCTCCTCGTCTTGCTTCTGTTAGACTGTCGCTTGTGTCAATCTCCAATGCGTCCAATTTTAACTAAACAATGCATCCGTCAGTGGATGCTGCTGCCGTCCCGGTCTCTCTCCGTCTCTGTGCGCTCTCTGGTTGGTTATGAGCTGAGCGCACGGCGCCAGTGCGCGTCCTACAGTGTGTGCCGAGCGCTCCCACGACGTTACCACACTTTTTCCTTGTCATGGGAGTCTGAGGGCTGATTACAACAAGCCCTCCTATTTTCGATCTGCAGATCAGGTTGATGAGCTACGCGCTGCGTCTGGTTTGGAGAGAGGCTGGATTTAATGTCTTGCCAGAGTAAATCCGCCTTTAAGTAGTCTCCCCCCCCCCTTCTCCCATGCGTCACGTACGCGCAGACAGGTCCGTGGAACGCAGCCAGGAGCACCAGTGCTTCTGATTTCCAATATTTCACTTTTGTGTCTAGTTTTCACCACTCAGTGGACACGGGGCTGTGTCTAGACCGTTACCACATTTTGTAGCTGGACTTAATACATTTTAGAATGACTGGTTTTACATGAGAATGAATGCACCAACTCTGGCAACTTGATCTACGGAACCGTGTGCGTCCCGCAAGATGACTTCCCTTTTGTTTTTCCACTTATTAAATGACATAAATACGTTTACAAAGACGGATGGTCTATGCAGCATTGACTGTATCGATGGCCTATTGTTTCACTTCTATGTGTGAAATGTTTGGCTTCATAAATGTATCCGGTAATTTCTAAAAAAAATAAAATAAAATAAAAACATTCCCTGAGGTCTGAGGTGTCCCTCCAGCTGCTGGAGCCGTTGTTTGTCGGGTAGATGATTCTCTGAAACCACTGACAGAGTGAGAGTAACATCCGAGCTGCTAATCCCTTTACAAGTCTCTCTCTCTCTCTCTCTCTCTCTCTCTCTCTCTCTCTCTCTCTCTCTCTCTCTCTCTCTCTCTCTCTCTCTCTCTCTCTCTCTCTCTCTCTCTCTCTCTCTCTCCTCTCTCTCTCCTCTCTCTCTCTCTCTCTCTCTCTCTCTCTCTCTCTCTCTCTCTCTCTCTCTCTCTCTCTCTCTCTGTAATGGTCTGTGTAAAGATCTAAAAATAGAACCAAAGTAAATGACCCCGCCCTGTGTACTGCTTTGAGATTTGATCAATTTGTGGCGCTGCGTAATATTAGATCAATGACTTTTGACATTAAACTTAATGTGGCAACCTCGGAAATACTAGTGTGTGCGTGCGCGTGCGTGTGTGTGTGTGTGTGTGTGTTAATATCGTTATCAATATTGTTAATGGGTTCAGGTACAGGCCTTGTCCTGGGAAAACGGGGATTACTGATCACGTGACATGGGGTGTTTTCACCGAAACTTGCCGCTGTTAATTTCTCATGAGGTGGTTTATCCTTTCCGCTCACTCTAATCTGCTCTAATTCAAATCTCTTTAATAACGTTTACGCTTCCATCACGTGACCAAAAGGCAGATCTTCGTTGCTTTCGAGGGAGGGAGGGATTTTGTAGCTCCCAAAGCTACAACCAAAAAAAAAAACAAAACAAAAAAAAAATACCTTTCAGATTGTAACCAGAAAAAAGAAAAGAATGAAAGATGCTCCTTCTGCAAGTTCTTGTTTATTTATAAAGCTATACATATCCACATATAAATTGCACTTGAGTGTAAACAAAGGAAGTGTGGTGACGCTTGGGATGTGGCGCTTAGAAGCACTTCCTGTGGACGATGGAGGGTCCTGCCTCGTCATACTCCTGCTTACTGATCCACATCTGCTGGAAGGTGGACAGGGAGGCCAGGATGGAGCCGCCGATCCACACGGAGTACTTTCTCTCGGGGGGCGCGATGATCTGAACACAAAGGCATTTGTTAATCACAATGCTTCTTTCATAGAAATGTTTCAACGATGTGTTCAAGTCACCTTAATCTTCATGGTGCTGGGGGCCAGAGCAGTGATCTCCTTCTGCATGCGGTCAGCGATACCAGGGTACATAGTGGTGCCACCAGACAGGACGTTGTTGGCGTACAGGTCCTTCCGGATGTCAATGTCACACTTCATGATGCTGTTGTAAGTGGTTTCGTGGATGCCGGCAGATTCCATGCCTGGGCAAACAGAGCGCACACGTTAGTTTTACCCCCCAGCAGCTATAAGAGCACATCTGACACCTCAGTCAGCTGTCGGAACAGGTGCTGAAGCGGACAGCTCCGGGGGCAACTGCGCGCTCCGTGGCGCAAAGGAGAACAACAAACCCCTTCTTGAGATGACTCATGTCTATTTACCGGCCATGAAGTTGTAAAACAGAAGATGGGTGAACTATGACCTTTGGATGATGATCATAAGCAGGTGTACCGCTACTGTATGAGCAACAAATGTGTATGGTTTTTAAAAAAAATAAAAAAAAAATATTTGATCTAATTTATCAGTTTAGTTCAGTCTGATAAATTAAAATTGTTCACCTGAAACTGGACAAATTGATCATTATGCTTTAAAGTTTGTGATTATCAGAGGAAATTCTAAGAGATAAAAATAAAGCAACTGGTACTATTTTTTCTGTCGAAGAATTTTCACGTTTTAAAATCTCCTGAATGGCAGTTGAAAAGTATTCAAGCAAAAAAAAAAAGAAAAAAAGTATAGTTGTTTTCTCTTAAATCTTTCAGGAGGATATTAGAGTCCAGTTTCGGTCACTGAATTGAACTCAAGCCATGGAACAAGTAATCTATCCAAACTGAAGTCAAGTTACTGTGTGACCCACTCAGATAAATTCGTTCTGCGTCTTTACGCACCGATGAAGGAGGGTTGGAAGAGGGTTTCCGGGCAGCGGAAGCGCTCATTGCCGATGGTGATGACCTGACCGTCGGGCAACTCGTAGCTCTTCTCCAGGGAGGAGGAGGAGGCGGCGGTGGCCATTTCATTCTCAAAGTCCAGAGCCACATAGCACAACTTCTCCTTGATGTCACGCACGATCTCACGCTCAGCTGAAGGGGATCAGATCGATGGGACGTCAGTCAGACGGGCATCATACAAAAAACGTGGTTGATTACAAAAAAAAATCGAGAAAAGTTTACTTTTTATAAATGAAATAAACCCGCTCTAGTCACAATGTTTAGTTGGTCATGCGTCTGAATTTGTGGTCGCACTCACCGGTTGTGACGAAGGAGTATCCACGCTCGGTCAGGATCTTCATGAGGTAATCTGTGAGGTCACGACCGGCCAAATCCAGACGCATGATTGCGTGAGGAAGAGCGTATCCCTCATAGATGGGCACATTATGGGTCACACCGTCACCGGAGTCCAGGACAATACCTGTTCGTGAAAGCGTGGAAATGAATTCACACACTGATCCACGGGATTAAATACCTGAGAGATGAGGGACCGTTCATTCATTCATACCAGTGGTACGTCCAGAGGCGTACAGGGACAGCACGGCCTGGATGGCCACGTACATGGCGGGGACGTTGAAAGTCTCGAACATGATCTGGGTCATCTTCTCTCTGTTGGCTTTGGGGTTGAGGGGGGCCTCTGTCAGCAGCGTGGGGTGCTCCTCTGGGGCCACACGCAGCTCGTTGTAGAAGGTGTGGTGCCAGATCTTCTCCATGTCGTCCCAGTTGGTGATGATGCCGTGCTCGATGGGGTACTTCAGAGTCAGGATGCCTCTCTTGCTCTGGGCCTCGTCGCCGACATATGAGTCCTTCTGACCCATACCGACCATAACGCCCTGATGACAGCAATTGTAGAGAAATTAGTGATACTGGAGACTGATAACAGTCCACAAAGAGAGAGCATCATCCATGCCATTATACGCAGAATTTGCGTGTTTTTATAGAGTGTAAATGTTTCTCCTCATTTCTTGTTGTAATGAATAGACAGATAAAAATCGATCCCCATTACGCGCAGTGGATTTGGCCCTCATCCAAACCCACATACTGTGTTTCTGTGCTCTAATCAACTGATACAGTTTCTTATGGTCATGGAGTTTATGAATCATCTCTTTACCTGGTGACGGGGGCGACCAACGATGGACGGAAAGACAGCGCGTGGTGCGTCATCGCCGGCGAACCCAGCCTTCACCAGGCCGGAGCCGTTGTCACACACCAGGGCTGTTGTCTCCTCGTCGTCACACATGTTGTCAGCTCTGAAACACACGCACAACAAAGAAGAACCGTCAGGATAGCAGATTGATGAAATCCTCTAAATGATCGACCAGAGCTGTTGGAGAATTTGCTTAGTATAAAATAAAAAAAGAGGGCAATTTGTGTTGACAGAACAAATTAATCATACCGATTTCATATGCATGGAAGCAAATAATGGAATGGATTGTTATGGAATGTGGTTAGTAGTTCGGGTTTTCTTTCTTGGATCACTGTGAATATTCTGTTTTCTACATTTTCCTCCACAATCCGAAAAACAAAATAAAGCTGCACGAACCACAGAAGAAGCCAGGTTTAGTGAAATGATCCGGCTGTTAGATGATGACGATGATGACATTTTGTTAGGCAAAGGATGAAGTCGTTTCCATTGGTGTTAGAGTCCTGCATCCATCTTCTTGTGATAAATCCATTGTTGGTCTTTTTTCTTTTTCATCCTTGCGTTATAGCCTTGCAGATACTCACCAGATCAGCACCAGGCAGAGGCTCTTGACTATGTGAACCAGGGGTGCCGAAATGTCATACAGGGGCAATTTATACCCTGACGAGTGTCTCTAAGAAGGGGCCGAACAGTGCGACCCCTTCTCCATATTTGGTAGCCCATTGCCCCATTGACAACAGCCACTCCATGAATGGCGTGACAAGGAGAGGGAAATCCCGCGTGGACGTTTGCGCACGCCGCCCATGTATGGAGGACTGTGGGAGCGCACAGACAATGACGCGCTTCTGTTTTTGATTTTCATTCCCAACGATAAATCTGAAATATAACCGAGAAAACAACGCTGTTTCTGTGAAGAGCTTATTTAATGAATAATATCGACATGTTGGTGATGGAAGATTATCCAAAAAAGATGGTGATGACATGTAAAATCATATTTAAAAAATAAATGACGAAATAAAATTATATCCCGGGGTTCTGTGAAGGTCTCCTGAACACATAAGTTAGACTGACAGGACACATGTACCGAATGGAGAGCGGGCTTATGCCACACAGCTGGTGTCAGCAGCTGTTTTACCGGAGGGCTCCCCACCGTCACATTTCAGAGGGAGGGGGGGTCCAAGGGTGAGTGTGTCCCACAATCAAAACTGCATTTTGTTTTGTTTTTATGGTTAAATTTCAGATAAACTACACATTTTCAAGTAAGAGGACGCTGCTGGTCACTCCATATGATAAATGAGAATATATTTGTGCAAATATGTTCAACTAATTTGCATAAAATCAAAGAAAATTTTAATGAGCTGCATGGGCGTCACTGATGTGTTGTAAAGTTGATCCTTATGTCATGGTTCTGTGTTTGAATGGTTTTAATTAATTCATCAAAGAGACAAATGCAAACCAGATGTACATAAAAAACATTTTCAGCATTTGAAATTAGAATTTATATATTAAAAACATGTAAAAGTCTCTTCTTTGGCATACCCGTCCTTCTAGGTCTAAACATGTGATTATTAGTGTTTTATATATTACGACTCAACGTCTGCATCCTCCTGCACAGTAAACCTTAACAGATAAATTGAAAGCAACATCATTCCTATTTGTAGTTCCCCAACATGAAAGCAATGAAGAAAAAAGGAACATCTCTTGTTGTGACACATGCCATATTCTGTCTTTATTCTTGGGCTGAGGACGGAGCAAGACGCAGGAGATGACGTTGCCGGTTGACTTGAAGGGGATGGCAAGCGAGCTCTGAAGGCCTGTGAAATCACATTGGCTAAGAGCAGTGGATGGTCCCACCACAAGGAGGACAAGACAAAAGGGCACAGCACGCCGTGAATCATGTGCTGCTGTCAGCCGACCCCGAGCCATGACCCTTCACTGGGTGACTCTTTGTTGTGGTCTTATGTAATGAACGGTATAGGCTATAGTTAGCTTTAAGCACTTTTTTACCCCAATATAAAAAAAAAAAATTTCTAACATTTTATTACCAGAGGATTTTTAATGTATTTTCAGTTCATCCATTGGTATGACAGCTCTCTGGATAGAGACTGAAGCATTCAGATGCTGCTCACATAATCCTGTATGGTTGTTTTCACTGTTGTCTTACTGTCTGATCATTCTCCTCCTAACTGTGACCTGAGATTCTGCTCATTAAGCAGCAGCAGAGATGAGATAATAAGGACAAAATCGTCCGGAACAAAAAGACTATCGATTTTCTATCGGAAATACACATCATAAACAGAATACAGACGCCTTTAAAGGACCCTGAGGGGAAGTCATTTGCCTTTTACAGCCAAGTTTTGTGTCTTAATCAATAATGTGCACATATATAGGAATGCCCCATCCATGCTGCTGTGTATCATTTCAGCTGTTTGTCACAAACCAGTTCAACAAACGTTCTGAGAACACTTGTGTTTTGTACAACACGATGCATTTATCTGTGTTTAGCGTCAAGGGTGATTTAAAGGTCACGGCAGAGAGAGGACATCCTGCACCGCTCAAGGAGAATACGGTGTCTTCTCCCTGGCCCGGGTGCTGAATGCTGAGTGGCAAGCTGTTGGCTTGTGAGGAGGTCCTCTGGGTGCTCCCGAAGGAGTGCAGAGCTGGGATCACTGTCAGGGAGGCTGCAGTTACACTGCAGACCTTTGCACTTTCTAAAATAACACACTTTAAATCTTTTTATGTTTATATATCATCATTTTTTTGTTTAAATTTCATACTGATACCACGTTACAGATTTATGAGTTGATTCAGATAAAGATTTGTCCGTTTTGTTCTCCAACTGCCTCATGCAAAAGGACAAGTCGCCCACTCCACCTTGTGTGTACTTGTGTGTACAAGAGGGTGAAATTACAGAGCAGTGTGTGGTTAACGGAAAGGCCTGTAGTATTCTGTCATTATCTCTATCACTCTCTCCACCTTCCAGGTCTGATTGCAGGCAGGTAGAGGAGGATTTTTCTTAGATATCTCGGATCTCAATAAAAGCTCTCCTGATGCTCTCGTTGAATGTCAGTCCATCTGGAAGACACCCTCACCTTGGCCTCAAGGACCTTTGCTAATAGAGAAGATCTATGAGAGGAAAACAGAGGAAGAGAGAGTAAATTTGGATTGATGTTTGGCAACAGACTTCTATCCTCATCATATTTTGGGCAGATAAAAAAACTATTTATTACACAAATATTGCAATGTACAGACTAGCACTGGGCTCCTATTTTTTTTTATTATTGTTTTGTAATAATTTGTCTCAGTTTATAACCCATGTTTATAGGAAGGAGTGAGGTATTGTCAGTCAACACCGAGGGGAAGAAAATGAGGTTAAAATGTGCTTTGGATTGAAAATGAAATATTCATGAATCAAATTTGAATAAGCAACAAAATCGACTGCTACCCAGATTTGTAGGTAGGCTGCTCAGCACCTTGTCTTCATAGGGACCCGTAAGTACTGAATCCGGAGCTGTTTTGGTCGTGGCTTAGAAGGTCAGGATTGATAGGGAAAGCGGTGAATGTTGAGGCAAAAAACCCTAACAGCTCATCAAGAAAAGGTTCAGTAAATAGGCTTTTACTGTCTGATAGTTTTGCATATAGTCACACTGCTTCTGCCATAACAAGATGTTAGTTATTACAATGTTTTGCCATAAGCATCCCCCTATCTGGTTCAGGGAGGTGGTTATGAAACCAAACCTGTCCCAGCCTGAAGACTAAAGACTGAAGAATCCCCCCTTTGGGATAAGTTGTGTTGTAATAAAATAAAGCAAAATGTTTCAGTTCAGAGAAGTTTGCTTGCTGCTCATGTCTGCATGACCCCGTCTGCTCTTCTGTCATTCCGTTTCATGTTTTGCTGTCCGTCTCACCGGCTTCAAACATGTGTGCAAGATAAAAGTCAAGAAGATCTTTTTACTGTGAAGTCCCTGTGAATTAAGAGGAATTCTACCTTTGATTTTTAGAAGACATGAAAGTAAACCTGAAAGTCTACTGTCTAATTTCAGTTAATTAATTTGCAGACAAACATCTGTAGAGTTAGAAGTATTAAGGTCAGTCACTTAGAAGAAAATATCATAGAATATGAATGTAAAGATGTTAACACATATATTTCACATGAAGGTGACGTGATAAGGGTCTCGCTTTAAATGGTAAACATGACTTAAAAGGAAAATACATATGAATAAATAAAAAATGTATGGAAAAATCAGAAGTCATGAAACCTTTTGAAATATACAGAACACTTATGTACAGCACTTTCATAAATAAAATTCCTAAGTACTTTTGAGAACAAAAACTTCAGATAAAAACAACCCAGAGTTCAGAAATATAAAATTGAAAATCAAATGATGAAACACAGCAGTAAATTAAATATTCATAAACACATCCACAAAACAGAAAGTTTTTAAAAGGGATTTAAAAGATGTCAAATTTTCCCCGATTGCATTCCAAAGGCTGGAAAAAAAAAAGTCCTGCTCACTTGTCTGGGAATAACCAGCAGATCTGTTGATGCACACAGGCACACAACATGTAATTTGGATGATGTGATTTGGAATAATGACATTTAATACATTTAAAGTAGAAATTTAAAACATTATGGAAAACACAGACAGGAAAGTAAAGAACATCATTTCCTTGTCAAATTTAGTTTTCGAGTTGTGACAGTTTAACTTGTCCAAAGACAATCAAGAGACAGAAAATATAACCAATCATTACAAAGATTGTTATAAAATGATTAATTCACCACCAAAAAAAAAAAATGAAACCAAACGAAAGGCTGTTGATATTAGGGCTCCAACAAGAGATGACTTAAGGTCAGTGAATTAGTATGTGCCAGATGAAAGTAGTAATTTACCATGATCTTCCTCTAAAATGTTTGGTGAAGCACAAGCGCTTGCTCCCTTTTTTGTCACGATAGCTCAGAGCACAGGGTTGAGTCACAGGGGTTGAAACTAACAACTAGCCTTAAAGAAATGGAATTAAACACAGACCGATCTGCACGATATACAAAAGCACAAGCCTGATGTGAATTAAGGTCAACATTAGAGTTTCACGTGGTTTAGCAAATAATGAAGAAAAGTGGGATGGTTTAATCACTAAACAATTTTTAAAAAAATCTATTACATTAATTAAACTTTAATGTAATAGATTTAAAAAAAAATTGTCATTGTATTCATTTGCTTTCTGTCATCTCGTGCAGTAATCACGTGTGTTTTAAATGGATTTACACACCAGTTGGTGCATAAAAGTTGCACACTCCAAGCTCTTCATTGAATACTTTTCACTCTTTCCACTGAAGCTCTGCTTTCAACACTCAGTAACTTATTCAGACATGAACCCCACCATGTCAAAACTTTAGAGCACCCATCTGATACTTGAGCCCGTGGATCAGACCCTTTATAGATGTCAAAACTTTTCCATCTTTATTGAAGATACTTGCTTTCAAAAGACTAAGTCTAGGAGTGGAAAAAGAAACCTGAACCTCAAAACTTTCATAACACTCACACTCTCCAACTCACAACTTTATATACTGTATGACTCAGTCAGACAGTGAAAAACAAATCTTCAGGTTACACTGAAGCACTAATGCTGTGATTAATCTTTGCTTCTGAACATGTGCTTTAAACAAAAAGCAAGTGAGAGTGTGAAGTTAGAGATTTGTGGCTTTTATTTGTGCTCAGAGAGAATAAAAAGCATTCAAACCAGTTTTACCATTAAAATCACAAAATTAAAGCATTTCTCACAAATAAAACGTTTAAGTGTGTCAGATCAATGTGATGATTTAAACATCCAAACTTCCGTCCATTATACATGAAGTGAATGCTGCATGTTAGTTGGGGCAGACAACTCGTATGCATAATACTCATGATTGGCTTCATTGACCTTAAAAAAAGACATTATCACTGCTTCCTGATTGGAAGACTAGGTTAAGATGCAGCAGTTTCCCATTACTGTACTCATTACTGCCTGCACATCCAATCCCTCCCCATCACCCTAACATCCATCTGTAGGCTCCAGTTTGGAGGTTCAAAAAGTTTGTCCTTTACTCCCTAATGCCTCAACATAAATGCCTCTACAGGGAATGATAACAATCAGAGTCGAAACGCAAAACCTAAATTATTACATCAAACTTTTCAAACTTGTGAGTTGTGTAAATCACCTGTTTCTCCTTTGCAATGACAGGTTAGCTTTTAAAGACTTTAAAGTTTTTTCTTCAGAATGTCAAGAATAAATCTAATGATTACATGAGAGTGGAACCTCATAGCAACAAATTCACAAAGTATTATCTCCATGTCTGCAGTTTCAGAAAATGTTTCAGCATTTCACAGCTCCACCTTTTTATTTTATGGTCCTGCACGATCACAGTCCCCAAGATGGTTCAGTTTTTACTGCTTTACAACAGTAAATATATAGTAAAGACTGCTGTAGCTTAAAAAAACAAAACAAACAAAAGGCTGTTGGCTTAAAGCAGCTTCAGATTTGAGTTGATGGATTTGAGTTTAGTGGGAAGGAATCATGTAGAGGCATTCCTGCTTCTGACTTGTTTTAATTCAATTTTGAATTGGCTCAAACCATATATGACCCTGAAATGGGAGAAAGCAGGTAAACAAAATTATTTG
The DNA here is from genome assembly GCA_013358685.1 of Antennarius maculatus. Taxonomy (NCBI): domain Eukaryota; kingdom Metazoa; phylum Chordata; class Actinopteri; order Lophiiformes; family Antennariidae; genus Antennarius; species Antennarius maculatus. The sequence continues at coordinate 14,426,438 of CM023621.1, read as the reverse complement.
AAGTGAACTAGAACGACATCTATTCATATCTGCGGCTTTCTCCATTTGCTTATTTACCTTCACTTTAAAAAAATCACAGGAATTTTCCAGTAAATACTGCACACAATAAGTCAGTTGACAAACACAGAGGGCAAGTTCAAAGCACTTTTTAATCGCATTAAAAGTTTCCACACAGTCATTTATGAGTCTAAGCATTTCCATTGTTAAATTGCCATTTTCACTCTTATCTTCTCCTTGCAGTGTCATCATGAATTAAAGAGCAAGCACAGACCATGAACACAAAGCCTATTTCCTTCTTGACAAACCCATACAAATTTGAAATCCATGGTTAATTACGTCTTAACAAAGCGAATGGAATCCATTCTCCAGACCTTTCGGACCTTTTTTTTGCCACTTAAGTTACCGGAAGGTTCCTGATTGTGGCAAGCACCAATCATTTCAGGATATCTCTAAATAAAACATACATGAATATTTTTTTTCTGAAAATGAAGACATTTCTCTGTAGCCTCTCGATCTCTAATCCTGAAACAATCAGGACAGATCTCAACACAAGGGTTTGCAATGTCTCATGTTATTGGCGCATGTTCGGCCCAGGTTGGCCCCCTGCATGAGGAGATCAGAGAGACCGTCCAATCCTAGGCAGGTGGTGAGGGGGCTGACCAGGCCGTAGAGACCCCCTAAGGTGATCCCGAGGGGCCATCCAAAGCACAGCAGGATCACAAACCAGACGATGCACCAGAAAAATGACCCACAGCTGGCCATCCTAGACTGGGAAGGAGAGAAGAAGATACTTGAGTCAATCATATCGTGCAAATATGACTAGACGTCTGGTAGAAGAGGAATGAATGGACAGTGCATCACAGCAACACTAGAGTGTGTGTGTGTGTGTGTGAGTAGCCACTGCTCTTCAGCAATGATAGGAGATTATCAAATTGAAGTGTGCCCTGTTGATGATCTGGATGTGTACTTGTTGGGATTAGGCTGCAGCCTTGACAAGGCATGATAAGCTGGAAATCTCAAGCAATAACCTGTCTGGTGGACCGGCCACCCACTTCCACATTATGGTGGCACATTACTCACCCCCTAGCAGCAGATCAGCAGAGATCATGCACAATTTTGGTGATGATCATTATTTTATCTATCTGCACGAATAACAAAGAACAGGCAGAGGAATGATGAGACAGTCTGAGCTGTAAAAACACCAGCGCTTTCATCTGTGGGAAAAACCTGCTAATTGGAATGCCATCCGATGTCTGAACCCTCCTTACCTGATGATCTATGCCAAGTGTAGTGGCAAAAATATGTCAGTGAAAATGATTATCTCCAAGAAATGCATTAAGCAAGAGCAGCTTCTTCTCTTTTTTTTCTTTTTCTTTAACTCACCAGAAATATTTCCCTTGAGGCCCAGCCTTGAAGAGATTCTAGAACTGAAGTCTTCTTTTTGTGCGTGAGAGCACTGAATGTAGTCAAGTTAGTTTCAGATTTAAGAGACAACAGTCCGATCTCTCTCTCCCCACCTCCGGGTGCTACTGTGTTGACTCTGACTTATGTGTAATTTCCTGTTATGACACCATCGTCAAGTAGGATTTGGCAATAAATCACACATTAAGCACGACTGTCCCATGGTGGATCCCGTGGTTTTGGGAAACGCCTTCACATTACAAAGAGAGGAAAAAAAAACACAAGCCACTAAAATTATTCTGAGAGAACAACTGCAAAACCGGGACAAATGGTTTCAACTTTAACACATGCTCTGACACACTTCCCTTAAATCCTTCCTCTTGTATCTTTTTCATTTTACACCATTGCAATCAAAACTGAAATCCCAAATTGTTTATTTAAACACAACAAAACAATTTGCTGCATCACAGAACATATATTCAGGAAAATTCTGGCAGAAACCTGCACAATCTGGCTGTTTTCATGACCAAATTGGCTACATGCTGTTAGTCTCTTGTAACACACCAGCCGGTTAGAAGGGGAAGCTTTGCAAAGTAGCCAATAACCTAACATATACCTGTCGTGCCATTAAAAAAGTCATGTTCACCTTCAGAAGAAAAACACTCTGGAGGAACTGAGATCCTGATCTCCTCCTTTGCTAACAGCTATTTCTTCCAGTCTAGCAGATCTTGCTTGAAGGGATGTTTTTGTGTCAGCAGTAGCTACTTCCCACCAGTTAGTTCTAATTTACCATTGCACTGAATTCTCGAGAGGCCAGCTGGGAGAAAACAGAAGGTTAGTAAGTAGAAGAGTTAAGGGGCGGGACAACGGTGCACAATGAAAACATTCATGTAACTTCAGGGAAGCGTATTTTTACAGTCATGGGTTTATAGAAAGACTGATTACTAAAATATGTGATGGAGCTATGCATATTTATCTTGTTGGGACATAAAACAATTTTAAGGTGATTAAAAAAGTCATATTCCAGCATTGTGTGCTACTGTATATTGGTCTTTGTTGCCTGGGCTCCATGCCAACACTGTCTTTGAGGTGCAGCCTCAGTTGACAGATTATTTCTCTTATCTAACCTCTCAGTCTAATCCTCTCCTTGGATAACAGTAAGGCAGAGCCCGCTGCTCCAAAATACTCACTTCTACCTGGGGTGCCGTGCTCTCAGGAGATGGGGGGGGCAGACATTACACGGCTCCACACTTGACTGCATGCACAAAACATGTCTCTCCGCATCTATCAACACATGGTTCTCCATCAGGTCCTTTAGACCAGGGCCCAGGAGAGAGCAGCTGTGCAACTGACCTGTTCTCTCTCTGCCAGCCTGAGGTATGATGTAACAACAGCCAACCTCTGGTGCATGATAATGAATGAATTTCCAGTCTGTGTTTTCTCCTGCGGGGCTTTGCACTGTGTTAACCTCTTTATTTTTAAGTGGATTCACCTTTAAATTACCCAGATCTAGATTGGAACTTTTGAATGGATGTTTTCATGTCAACCACAATTTGTTTTCTCGAATTCGGTCGTCATCATCCGCTGACGTGAGCCGTTATGCAGAGCTCTGGAGTACTCCACATGAAGTTATGAATGGCAGAGGATTTCAAGCTGGTTGAGTGACTGTGTACATCCAGAGGGCAACTTGAAATCCCCCAGCATGCATGCTGGCCCCTGGGTGAAGTGACTGACCTACAAATGCAGCTTAGTTGCAGCTTGTGTAGCTGGTATAGGATGAACCAATCAGATTTCAGTTGTGCTTAAAGCAGAGGGAAGCAGATGACTGGATAGAAGTATCATGACATGAGAGATACAAGGCTTAAGCATGTTGACTATACACTGTTTGTCAAAGTATGTGTGTGAGACGGATATAGATTAGAGACTCTTAAAATGGATCATAGGCTCTAATGGGTGCAAATACAGTTAAAAAAAAAGGACAATGAAGAATTTTCATTTTTAATAAAAAAGTATTGATGGATACAAAGTGAAATGCGCTACAAAAATTTACTGAACACTTTTCCTCAAAAAATGTGGACCTCAATTAGACTGCAGCACTAATTGCGAAGGCTCTACAAATCTTCCTCCTCTCCGTTTTCCTCCCCGTCACTGTCGCTGTCTCTGCCGGGATGCTCGGGCATCTTAGCGTGGTCAGCTGTTTCCTCATTCTCTTTCATCTCGCCGGTCTCCTCCGACTTGGGCTCAGAGATCGTCTCTCCTTCTGGGGTTTCTTGTTTCATGGGAGTTTCTTGCTCCATGGGGGTTTCTTGCTTCATGGGGGTGTCTTGCTCCATGGGGGTTTCTTCCTGCTGCTCCTGAGTAGATGGCTCTTTTTCAGTCTTGCTTGCTTGGGGAGGCAGAGCCATATTCTGCTGCTGCTTCTGGGAAGAGGATATAATTTAAAATAGGAATAGGGAATTCTTCCACTTTTCATTCGATGCATATTCTCATTGTCTTTTAACTTTCTATGTTATCAAGAATACCAAAAGTATGGAAAAGTGTTTTTCCTCCATCCGTACCTGTCTGTACTTCTCGGAGGTTTGGATCATGTGCATGTAAATATTATAGACCAGGTTGGCCATCTCCGGCATGTTCTTGATGATTTGGTCCGGCTGTCCAGAAGCATCTCTCTGAGGACAAAAACAAAATTTGTTTTTGGATGCAATGTTAAGAACTACACCTGTTCTTGTTGGCAGTCATGGGCAATTATTGATCAAATGCAAATGTGGAGGGAAATTACAATTCATCTGCCCGCTACCAGCTTGCTTCTGAAAGCTAATCTTTCACTTGCTTGCTGCTGTCAGCAATAACTGCTCCACAAGCTATCAAAAGTTGAGGATGCAGAGCATGTAACTCTGCAAAATTAGTATGCAGATGGAATCTCGAAGACTAAACTGAAGGTGAGCAGAATATTCAGGTGGCTGGGCCGATGCCTCCTAAAGATGGATACTCAGAGTGACTCTGAGGGCATCATGTCAACATGTATGCACTGTCTCTGTTCAGTAAATCTTTTACAGTGCGGTCTTAATTTATAACATCAGGATGTTAATGTCCTCATCCACTGGAGGTGATTACACTTTGTCTTTTATTACCCGGTCCTGTCTAACCATTCTGTGAATACGCCTATATCCACACGGAGCATTAAGAAGCAGGTAACCCCTCTCTATATATGTGCATATGTGTATGTATATGAATATATATATTCTATTTTTTATTTTTTCCTGCTGCTAACCATCCTGCAGAAGTTCTCGTGGAGTGTTGCTGCTTTTAAACTGCATTGGCGTGTAAGCATTAGGGGCTTACTGACTCCTGCGAGACAGGCTAAGCAGGGGCCGCATGTGTGTGCCCTAAAAGGGTTGTCCCCTACGGGGATGAACACTCTAGAGTAAGAGAAAGTGTGAGAGGCTATGGGGTATTTTCGACACCCCTGTTGCCAAGCACGCCAGTCAGTTAGACACAATGACCAGACGACAGTCGTCTCATGTTGGCCTGGCGGGAGCTGGGAGAGTGATTTTGCCTTCTGACCTTTTGGGGTTAATTTTAGCCCGACCCATGTTTCCCATGCTTGCAGATGGCCCCTGCAGTATGCTCTTAAGTGACCAGAGTAGGTGGGTAAAGCTGCTCTCAGACGTGGAACGAGTGAGAACCAAAGGGGAATGAAGTCGCTACTCAGAATACAGAGGCGGGATTAGAAAAAGACAGGTGACTGTAGTGGCAGTGATATGGAAGGATGTTAGAGGACGCAACAGTTGTATGGAAATGGAATCTAGTGTGTGTGTGTGTGTGTGTGTGTGTGTGTGTGTGTGTGTGTCTGTGCATACAGGCTGTTCCTGGCTGTAGTATTCATGCGGTCTGATGTGCAGCTGCAGAGGTCTGGCGGTGAGCTGGTTGAAGGCAGGAGTCAGCTCGAAGCAGTTTTGGAACAGCGACACTCGAGCAAAGATGTAGAGACCCAGCCGGGCTCTCGACATGGCGACTACCAGACGCCTCACATCCCTGTGGAGTGATAGTGAGAAGAAAAAAAAAACAGTTGAAAATTGGCTTGTCACAGAAGAAGAAGTAGAGGAAAGAAAGAAAATACAGCGCTGGGGGAGGATAGTGTGACACTATGAGGGAATCATGAGTAGGAACATCAACAAAAAAGTGAAAGCGGAAGGATCGAGTAAAGGGAGAAGGCAGTGAAGTGTAGGAGAAGAGAGGTTTAGTGAAGGATTTAGTGAAGCAGCAATAGGTGGGAGGGGGGGTGCAAATGTTGGAGCCAAGATGGAAAAACATGAAAAGCAAAGGACTGATACACAAGCAGAAAGAAAGGGGGAAGGGCGTGAGATGACAGACCAGTTACTTTATTCTGTCATCCAGTAGAATTAAGAGATTAGAGGCAGAGAATGAATGAAACCTGCTTGGCTTGCAGTCGTAGCCCAAGTGGTTGTTTACCAGTAGAACGCCACTCAATCTATGTTTACCCGATGTAAACCCAATATAATGTCGCCATATAAAAATGTGTTTTTGCGTATGTGTTCATACGTATGTATGCTTTACTCCTCACACAAATAGTTGAAGTTGCAGTAATCACATACGGTGGAATAGAGAGGGTAATTCAAAAACAGTTTCTACAGGGCAACCTCATTGAGTAAAAACTATGACTATTTACCTGCTGAAGAAATATACTTTATTTATCCCAAACTGGGAAATTTAAACCAAACTGGGAAATTTAAATGTAAGAAAAAAGCGTTCATGCTTATACAAATCTAGAGCACAGAGAAAGTCCTAGTATATAAGGGGGAAGAGGTGTTCGTCTGGTGATTTGATGCGCAGGAATTTGGCCCATATCCATGATTGTATGCATTCACTTCAAAACAAATCAACACAAACAGGTTGAAACACGGCCAAAAATGTGGGACATGTCCACCTGCTCTCATGCGCTTCATGAGATTAAGGGGATTATTTCCTGCAAAATGCATGATGAGTTTTATATATGTGTAAAAAAAAAAAAAAGGAGGAAAGGGCTTATAGAAACCATTATGTGAGGTTTATGGGATGCGTTCATGTATGATTACTGGAAATTTTAAGCATTGTACAAAACTTGAAATCATAAGATTTCCATAGAGACAAACTGCAAAACCTTACAACCAATAAGAAGAGAGCTGTAGAAGAAACAAACCAATCAAACAGCATGATAACCCGTGGACACGGCACTACTGAGAGACGCGCACCTGGGCTGAGCCGTGACGCGGCAGGGCATGGTGGACGAACAGTGTTTTGAGCTCGTGTGCATGTCAGAGCGCATCTGGATCTGTGCATCCCTGTCACAGACGGTTCCTGCATGCGACCACGTGCATCAGCAGGAACGCTTCGCCCGTCAAGGCGAGGGTCAGCTCGTCACACGCCACAGCCTCTGCGGTTGTTATGGCAGCAGATTGCCACGAGGGAAGGTGCAGGGAGAGGGGACAAGGGAGAAAGCTGGGGGAGGACTCTAGAGACGAATCATGAACAACTTCTCCTTGAACTACTGAGCCAACCATTAAATGTAAGCAAAGATATGAATGAATATGAAGGTGAAGTTAAACTAAGATAAAATTTAAAATATCTTTCTAAAACTTTTTGAGTGTAGCTGCATGAGACAGAAATTTGTATAAAACCCATGTATTAAGTTTCCAGAAATGTTCAAATCCAGGGAAAAGCTGTGTTTGTTTGCCTGTCGCCATGAGTGTGATCAAGGAACTCCATGAACGTAACCAAATGCAGATCAGCGTCCACAAAAGGAATGAATTATCATTTATGTGATGGGGGTGAGCGTGCTGGCGGCACACCTTTGATGAAACCGTAAGCAGAGCAGCTGACATACAGCGCATAACCACGAGGCACCGGCGTGGCGAGCTTAAGTACTGGAAGAGATCGGCCTCAAATGTATTGAATTAAATATGCAGCGAATCGGTGTGGAGGCCTCCTCTGGATCACGCAGAGGAGTGAAAAGGCCGTTTGTCTACATATTAATACAGCGAAATGGAGAGGGAGGTGGAAGCAGAGAGATAAGGAAACGGAGCTGGGGGACTGATAAAGTTTAAGCCGGCCGAGCAGACAGGAAAAGATATGGAGATGTAAAAACCTACCTCTGCGGTTTGGTTAACCATCACACCTCTTGTGACGAGTGTTATATGGTATTATGGTATGCCTTTGATCAGAACTGAGCCCTTTGTTTCATAGTCTCAACCCAATCATCAGAGCACAATGGCCTCTCTTAAAGGTACAGTCGGCTGCGTGCGCTCGTGTCCTGAAGCACCCTTTATCCTCCCAAGCTGAAAACACATGCCATCTTCAAGGCAGTCACTATTGGGGTTTTTTTTTCCCCCCTCTGGCAAACTTCATTAAGTAGCTACACATTACAAAAGGACAACGCCTCCTGAGAGCAGCGCTCTCCTGAGAGTTTACTGCCTATATTTTTCGCTGTGTCGCCTCTTTAGAGGATGTGTAGATCCTATTACAGAGGTAGAGCTGCTGAAAGTGTCCCGTTTTTTTGGGGGGGGGGTGAGACGAGCTTTTCTGCTCGGCTTTCATCGAAGTAATTACCTCAGGTGTCCCACGGCTTTGGTGCGGACCAGGGAGAGGATGATGTAGTCGTTCTGCTGACCCTGGAACCTGTCCACTGTTGTCACCTGTACACAAATAAACACATTAATATTAAAGCTATGCTAACCGAGCGATGATGCATATTGTAAAGTACACGTGTGTTTTGCGTTTTGGATGGTTGGAGGGTGTCTCACCAAGAGTGACTGAGACAAAAAGATCAGTGTGGTTTTATTTAAACATGTGTTCTGTAACATAAATATGATATGCGGCGGATAGCAGTAGGGACATCGTATCCCCTACAGTATGGGGTAGAACAGTGATCATGTCAGGGTTTCACGATAAAAGGTATTCAGTTGCATCATGTTGTGGCTCTCTGAGGGATTTTTATTTGTGCCAGCCAGTTTGCTTTATTGTCCCGGTGATTCTGTCTTGTACACAAGGAACATAGTTGTGTTTTGAGGTAGACTTTACATAATATAGACGACACACTGTACTTCCCAGTGTGTCTTGGTGATTGCACTGGAAACCCAGTTAGACAAGAGATGTTCTGTCCAGAGGTTGACAGATTTATCGGTTTGGCTGCTTAATCCCCGTCCCGAAGCAATTTCTGAGGCTTCAATTTCTTTGGTTTCATGAGGATGGCTGATAGAGATCCACGGTTATGAGAATAAAGAACTGATTGAAGCCAAAAAATAAATAAATAAGAGAGATGGACAAGTCCAATTCATCATGAACTACCACAAACTTTTTTGGCAGGTGTTTTCTGATCTCTTCTAGTGGGTGTGGCTTTCAGGGTATGGCGCCTATAGGAGGAGGGTATGCGATGAGAACAAGCAAAGAGGTCGGCCTTTCCTTTATGGATCCACTCTGTACAGCGGATCAATAGGACATCAGCTGCCATCGAGAAGCCGCACGAACCCCAGACTACGGCAAACAAACTACGAATGAGCCGCGCTAAATAAATCATCCTGCGGTCGCTGTTATGAGGTTTCACAGGAGACAAGTAGAACGCAAATTTTTAATGTTAAAGTCAAACGGTGCCTTTCTGCATGCACATTCATTTTCATACCACTGTGGAGTGTAGACAGATGCTTCAACTACGGACTGTTTAAATACACAAACTGACAATGCTTTAGCACACAGACAGGATGGTGACAATGAAGCCCACATTATAGATAGAGAACCCCCCCCACCCCCCACCCCACCAAGGAGAAGCATTCGGCATGGTGTTTAGTTATTTATGAGAAATCTTCTAGGGAGTGAATTACAGAGGTCATGTCTTTGTGGGACACACTTATCTGGGAATAGAAGGAAGCACACAGAGAACTCTGCAAACTACACACAGTTTCGTTTTGCCGCTAACAAATCATTTACTCTCCTCTTCTAGAGAGGAGAGTAAATCATCTTCTAGAAAACAATGACACCACGTCTTTCAGCTGATAGACAAGCACAGAACTCTCTTTGTCGTTATTTGTTAGGCACTCCAGCTACATCTGAATTACAGCAATCACAGCAATGGAATGTGCAGGAGCCAGACTGGCAGATTATTTAATTCTGATGTCCAGCACAACCATTACTGGGATTACTATTGGAATGTCTTGGTTTAGTCTCACTCTGAATGTAGTTTGTGTTGTTGTGAGTGTGGGAGGGTCACAGTTAATTTTAGGACTTAAAATATAGCCCCAAAGCAAGTAGGAGATCAACTAACATCAACTAAAGACGGATTAAATGACACCACAAAGACCATTAGAGATGTCTGCAGAGCACTACTGCATGTTTACACTGTGGATCCATTTATTTAGACTGTGGCTGGTGCAACGTGACCTTTTGTGTCCTTTTCTGTCAAATTCAAGTCATCCCAGTAAAATGGACCGGCTGTTGACGTCTGCATGGTTTTAACCATTGTGACATATTGTCAGAGCCGCTGTGCACCCAAATGCTTAGTGCTACGACCTTTCAGCTACTCAGCATTTTCTCACAAGAGCCCCTCTTTCTTTTCCATCTCTCTGTGGCTGTCTTTCCTCTCAGCAAATCTAAAAAGATCCTGTCACCCCCAGTCACTTTATTACTGAGCATGCATCCTGACTAAGGCCACCAACGCATTGAATGATGCTTCATGTCTTCGTATCGCTGGACATTTAATATGACCAAGCACATTTTTTTTTCCAACTGTCACAACCTGTCATGCGCTTGAGGATAAAACAACAAGGTAGCTCAGCTACAAAATATAGACGCGACAACAAGAATGTCATGAAAGAAAACAGCGTGCATGTAAAGGCATAGAACAAAAGTAACTGCCTGCTTTTTAGACAAACAAGCAGGTAAGTTTGCATTTGAGTATCCACATATTAAAAACAAAGTCTGGTGATGATATCTACATAATAAAAAAAGGCACTAAAAGAACAAAATACCGGCAGTCAATAAAATAAGCCTACAAGTCAACGTTATGATGGTGTGAAATTCAGGGAATTAGTCTATTAAATTAAAAATGTCTCATTTCAAATGAAATATTTCAATGTTTGGAAAATATGTGACGTTGTGAAAAAGAAAAGTACAAAGACATAAACAACAACAACAACAACAACAACACACTGACGGGAGGCATGCCATCTCTATTCCACTGTGACCCTTGTGCTTTTCTCTTGCATCTTTCTCTGGCACGCAGAAATAGACTGTGACAATGTAAAATGTGTGAAAAGCCTGAAAACAGGAGACCAATGAAAGGTGAGTGAATGCGAATAGAGGAAAGAATGGGAGAGAAAAACATAACCTGCGGCTAACCAGGGAAAAGCATTTAGCAGAACAAAAAGAAAACGGTTGTAAAACTGTGCCAAAGGCAGCTGACTTATCACAGTGAAGGAAGGGGTGGGGAATACTACGGGACGGATGTAGACGTCGAACAGCATCCTTCTGGGACGGATAAAGCACGTACTTTAATAAAAGTATCCACAATCTTTCCTCACTTACAAACCTGCTCTTAGGCAATCTGAAGTTTAGGATGTGCATGTGTGTGTGTCACACATGTTCCTACGGCAACCAGCCTGAGCACTACATACTGTATATAGGAGGTAAAAACAAGTGTGTTGGGGCTGTGAATTCCCTCGTGACATGAAGAGAGAAAAGTGTCAGCCTTGAGTGATAGGACAAGTGTGAACTGTTCAAGCATGTGATTCTGTGTGTCTCACATGTGTCCTTACCTTGTTAGGCTGGCTAAAGAAGGGGTTTCCAGCACAGCGCTGGTTGATGACATCTCTGATCAGGTGTTTCTGCCCGTTGTAGGTGGTGAGGATGCTGATGCGGTCAGCTGGGTAGCCCAAAAGCCGCATGTACATGTACAAAGCCACTGAATACTCGGCCTCTGCAAGGTTCTTTACAGGAAGATAGAGAACACGACAAGCTATGATTAAGATCAGAGTATTTAAGCATACAATACTGTACACAAAAGAAAGGAGCAGCAGTTTGGATACTGAGCTACTGTCTATCAGTCGTGGGTGAACGTTGAAAACCTTTAATAACCATGTATGTCTTTGTGCTGGCACACCCAGAGACGTCTGCTGGGTTAGACATCTCCGTTCTCCTTCTCTTGTTTCTTGACATTGTGATCCAACTACTATTTCTTGTCATGAGTTCATCCTTTCAGGCAGATAAAAGCCTACTCATTCACGCATGATCAGCCATCTGACTTGTTTGGAATTAATTGCTTCAGACAAAATTCAACACTGGGAGACAGGCAGGGACAAAACACCCTAATCTACGTATCGCCTAAACAGAAGTGAGAAGGGTGAGCAGTGTACAGTATTTCTACTCGGGATATTCAGTAACAAGGAATACCAGATTGTGTTTTCGGGACTGTAAAAAACGGCTGCAATGGATTTCATTTTTCAGTCTGTAACACTACCAATTATTTTTAACTGGCTGACATATGTGTTGCAGGATTACATTTATAAACACATCCATTTGCTCTTGTTATTGATCAGACATCCCAACAGTTAGGATTCTCTTAATGTGACCAAGAATTAAAAAAATTAAAAAATTAAAAAATGCATGCTTCAGACATCCACTTTACAATCAACAAATTCCTCAGCATGAGCATCCTGGCTCCAGAGCTTTCTTCTGCCCTTTGAGTTAAAAGAAAAAAAAAAAAAGAGAAAAAAAGCCTTGCATTATTCATCCCGTTTCAATTAAGCCTGGACTGAGGCCTCACTTCTTTGATAATAATTTATGCAGCTTTGTCAACAGTTCCTGATCCAGCAGCACTGGAGTCAACGCATCAAAAACAACAGTGGCGGCCTTTGTTCTTCTTCCCCTGTCACCTGTCTCCAAATGGCACAAAGTCAGAACTTTAATGACCAAACCAAGTTTTGACTTGTTTTTAGTTGAGTTTGGCAAAGAGTGTCAGGTCTGAACGAGTGATTCCGAACAGAAAATAAACTACAAAGTCTACAAAAATGTTAAAAATCAAGATATCATCATAATTGCTGTTTAAATTCATTTTATAATTTGGACTTAATCCCTTTCTTTTGACTTGAACACAGAAAAAAAATTTTTTGAAGCTTTGCTACAGAAATCAAGATCAGCCCTAGAAGCGTGACACACTCACATGAATGCACATAGGGAATAATATCTAAGTAGACACGTGGTTGGCATTTCCAGTCTACCTCGTGTGCATATTCAACATAAATGTGATCTAATGCCCTAAAACCACCGGATAGCCACTGGAGTCTGGTGCCAAAGACCTGAGGGCTACATGAGGACTGGAGAGGATGAAGGGGTTTGGAAACGGAGACAAACACTCACACCGTGTGTTTAGATAATAGGAGGTATAGATCGTAACTGTCTGTACAGGAACGACAAGGCTTTATCCTCTTGGGCAATTTAAAATGTAGCTTATGAAGCAAAAAAAAAAAAAGGGCTGCAACAAACAAGCCTAGTTGCTAGCAAAAGCCATTTTCTAACAACAGGAGATGTGGGTTTAGATAGGTATCCTACCATTTATGAGCCATTTGAAAAGTCAGGAAGGACTATCAACGGTCCCAGCCTCAATACAAAAAGTGCTTTAACAAATGAGGCGAAGAGGCAGGAACAGACCTTTGGACTGCTGAGCATTGGAGCACTCCCACAAGCGTTTGTGTATACAAAAATTGTCCAGTTTCCGTCTAAGCGTGAAGCAGAGTAGTAGCGGTGTTTGCTCAGCAGTGATAGACATTCACTGTGCACAGCTTATAATTGCTTCTCTAGTGTCCAGTTTATTCCTTCTGGTTCCTAGAAAAGTGCATGCATGTGTGTGTGTTCACATGGATGTGCGTGTGTGTGTGTGTGTGTGTCTGCCTCAGGCATAGTGTGTGATACTACAGGTTCCCATGAGGAACATGAAAATGGCAACACGCAAATGGAGCTGATTTTCATGTGACCTGGTGCCTCGAGAAAAGCACATGGTCAGTATTTAAGCACAATAACAGGCCTCATACAAGTCAGCCTGCACAGCTTCAACTTGTGCAGCAATGTCACGATGAAGCAGTGCTATACAGTCATTAGCTTGTAAAATAAATAAGTAAATAAGTATGTAAGGAAGTACTATAAATTATTGTAATATATTATTATTGTAATATAAGCTGTATATAAACTGGACTTTTAATTAATTTTTTCTGAACAGTGCCTGTAACTCGGCAGTAAAACAACGCTGCCATCTTCAAGGTCTCACCAACGATTCATTGATGCTGAGCTTATGTGCAACAGCTCTGTTTTGTACTTGAGAACCAGATTGATTGCCTTTAACTTAAAAGCTGGTTCATACGGTTTTCTTCATTTGTCTTTCATCATAAAGTGTGTGTAAAATGTCTGTTCAAAACACAATCATGGTAGCATCTTCCTCCCGCATGATCTCTTCCACTTGTCTATCCCGCTTTTGTCCTTCTTGATATAGCGCCCCCTGGAGGCCGTTAGCCTGTTAAAGTCTAGAGATGAGCTGCATCGTCGGTTAAGCCACAGGGTTCAAAGCCTGTGGAAAGTAGTGGCTTGTATGCTGAAATTTATGGTGTCATAAAAGGTAGTTTTGCTGTTATAAATAACACTTGCGCTTCTGAGCTTGCTGTAGTGCTAAAGTAAACACTTCAACACCACCCCCACCCTCCATCAGACCTCCCAATGCACACACAGTCTTGAGGGACTCAGCAATGTCCTGATGAAACCCAATCTGGCTCCTGTTGTGAAGGACGAACCCACTTGTCTGTGCTGTGCAGCCAGTGTCAGCTGCAGACTAAGCAGGGTTATGAATATATCGCAACGGGCTCAACAGTCAAAATTTAAAAATGGATGAAGTACAACAACCAATTTTAGAGGAAACGGGGGCTAGGGAGGAAAATGGTTCTCTGCTCTGGTGGAACAAAGTGTGCATGAGTGTGTATTAGTTTAAAGGAGTGTAAAAACTGCAAAACAGTTTAAACATTGGCGTATACATCTATACTGATCACCACTTACATAATTGGGAAAACAGAGTACATTTTTACACATATCAGTTCTCTCTGGTGAGTATTACCACTGACTGACCTGGTAGAAGTACGGGTTGGGTTCTGACTCTCCCACTCCATTGAAGTCCTCCACGTTTATTAGTTGGAAGTCAAAGGTCAAGCCAGGGTTTGGTACTTGGAACTCAGGCAGCTGCTGGACATGAGGCAGGTTTCCCAGGTGTTTATAGCGCCAGTTGTACAAGTTACAAAGGCTGAAGCACAGAATAACAGAGACACAAGAAATCTCACTGTCATGTTCTGTCATGAAGGAAATGGTCCCAATGCCTGATTCAGAAAGGATCTCTAGATTTAAATATCTGCCAGGCTAATCCACCTTGAACGTGCACGGCCCTGTGCATCCAGGTCTATGGTGGGCACTCCCAGGCGCACAAATCTGGTGAACAGAGACTGCTCCATGTTGGAGTACTTCTGGAAGGCCATGTTCTTGATGACTGGGGGTAACTGGTGGTGGTCACCGATCATGATCCATCGCTTAAGCCTGCTGTAGCCGTCCTCCGGGTTCTACAGACGGACGAAGGCGTAAAAGAAACAGGGAGGTAAACAGCTACCCCTCGTAACTCTGATTAAAGTGGCAAGTTCAAAAGCGAAAGGCACTTTGGGTTCAAAAGAGGATTTGGGATTGGGCCAGGATCCCAGCAGTAAAATCTTATCCCAAGACATGACAATAACTCAATGACATTTGATTTAATTCAACTGTATTATATTTAATGACTTCACAATGTTAAATACTGTACATAAAACACATCTTCACTAGAAAATAATATGTCAAGAACGGAACAGAAGCAGAGCATGAAGGGACAGCAGTATTTTTTTTACCCATGTCTGGGTCACATCAGCAGATTTTGTTCATGTGATTTGTCTTATTTGGTCTTTGATTTCAAGATAAATCAATGAACCGACTAAAGTTCTGATTTGTTTCCTGGAATTAAGAGGTGAATGACTATAAAATGAAAGCAAAGTGGAGGAGGAGGAATAAACTGTTTGTGATCCATACCCTGAAGAAGTCAATGAGTCACTCAAGAACAAATACAGTATAAGGGGATTTGGAAAAATTCATAGGTGGACTAATGTCTTTGACAATGTCACCTGTCAATGGACGTTTGCGTATTAGGCTTACAACCCGAGTCAAGATGAAGTTACCTGCAAGAGGAGAGGGATGAAGGTCTCGATCTCCAGAATCTGAGCGGCTTCTTCCATCAGGATGTTGTCATACTAAAGATCAATCATTTAAACCAAGTGTTTAATCATTTAAAACATGTAACAGCAGTGAAGTCAAGCCGGACCATGCCGGTCATCTTTGTTACAAACAGTGAGAAGAGTCTACCTTAAATCCCAGCTCCACCAGATCATGACGTTTGAGTGCAGCGTGTGTGCAGGTCATGGCGATGATTTTGGCCTCCTTCACCAGTAGATACTTGGAGCGATCCAGTCCACTTCTCAGCAACTCAAATGCCCTGAACTCCTTTCAGGGAAGATGAGAGAGAAAGCGAGGGTTAGGAGACATGTTTAAGGAAAATATTAAATAAGTAAATACAGTACAGGACATAAAAAACAGAGCGTACAGTGAACTTGTGTTAGTGTGCATGCAATTGTGTATGAAGTAATGTTTCACTTTCATGTTTTATACAGTAGAGATGTGAGAGGAAACTTTAATGGGCTGCTGACAAAATGATGGATGAATATTGTCAAATATGATAGATAAAACAATTATCTAGGGGGAAATGATAATACCTCTGTAAGATAAAAGGGCACAGTTCAATAATTACACATGCAACCAATATATCTTTGTGTCTGGCCCCTTTTCAAAACTCAGACTCTTCATCTCCGGATTGATCCGCCTCACTCTACCTTTAAAATCCTGGAGACGCCTCTTAACTTACAAAAGACGACCGACCGATTGTCACCCTCCCCCTTCTTTTATACATATTCTTAATGTGATTTTGCTCTTTTCTATTTCCTCTCCTATTTTGTTATGATATAGTGATACAGGAATCTGACCTCCATGGCACCGCCCTTTAGCACTGATTTTCTGGAACGGAGAATTTAGGTGGCAGTTTTGACACAAAATAGTAATAAGTGTTGAAATTATGAAAAAAATAAATAGTGTTGGCCAAGAACAAATAGAAAATCTGGCTAAAGAAGTGTTCTATTTTCAGTTGCCATACTATCTGTGATGTGAAGGGGCAGGAAAGGGAGAGAGGAAGGGAGGGCAGGAGAAGTAGACTCGGACAGACCCTGGGCATAAATATTTGATGTGTTACTATTTTAGCATTAATATTAAACCGATCAAAACATGCATTATTGATGAGGTCTATTTTTAACCCCCTTGGCTCCAGAGTGGTTGAAGGGTAAAATTGAGACAGTAAGGATTCCTGAACGTTGAGAAGACAAGGAGAAAAAAAGGAGGCTAAACAGCGGTAAAGAATCGGTGGGACTGCAGAGGAGGAAACACGAGGAGAATCCAGGAGGCGTTCTGTGTATCTGTCTGTTTAGCACTAAAAGATAGTCATATGACAGCACAATTTAAACTGCTTTCGCGTTTGAAAAGGCAGACAAACAAGCAAATTCAGCAGGATGCTGCTTCATCTGTGCTGCAACACTGACAGCCATGCCTCTTAATGGGTGTACAGATTTCACTGCAGCATGGGTGAGGCTAAGGGAGGAGGCAGAGGTGCTGTGATGCAGTGATACAGAGGCCAGCCAGATAAATCAAGGTCACCACATGTGTTGGGATATTACCTCCAGCCAATAAGTTCTTTATTGCTTTTCTGAGACCTTCTTGGTGTGCCCATAAATCTGAAATGTTATTGTTATCCCTATAGAAATGCTTGATGAACCGAGGATAAATGATAATACATTCAGGTGTGTTGTGTCTGTGAATGAGTGTGTGGCTTCTTTTATTTGTAGTGCCGCTCGTCTTTTCAGCAACAAATACACAGTTAAATATCTTCTATCCTTACTCACGCTACAAACCCAAGCAAACAGAACTCAGAGAGGTGAAAAAAAGTGGCTGCTTAAAAGTATCACAAAGAACCACGTCTGTCCTATCATTGGTCAATTACAGCATCATGTCGATATAACGGCCGGAATGACACGTTCACTTGTGCATGGGAGATTTCTCAACTCTTGACTACAGCTCATCTTCTCAGTACAATCGAATGCAACATAGCCTCTGTGTGTGTGTGTTTGTGTGTGTGTGTAAGAGAGACAGAAGAGAAAACTAGGTTGGAAGTGATGAATGCTTCTGTACATGTTATTTATTGTGATTTGCATTTTAATGCAGATCACATTGAATTTAACTGTAATGACTCGCGGACTATAAATAAAATAGCCTTGCTTTACTCCAGTGAAGTAACCTCCTTATGTCCCAATGGGTGTTAGTCAGCTGCAAAGGGTGGCTGTGTGGTGTGCGTGCATGTGTGCGTGTGTGTCAAACATTCTTACCTCCAGCTGGGTAAATATTTTTTTGATGTGGCGATAGCAGCCCTCTGCGATGTCCATGTCCTCCTCGTACGACCGGCCTTTGAACACGGGCTGTGGAGCGTTGGCGAAGTACTTGTGGAAAGGAAAATGTGTAGCTATGGCCTGCACCTCCACATTCTTGCCTTGCTTAGGCCTGACTTTACTCATGTACTCTTCCCAGCGGGATATAACCTGTGTCAGGGGAGACGACAGGTTGTCAGTCCCCGCAGAAGAAGCACAAGCCCCTGTTGAAATAGTCAGCATTTTGTGTTTGGGTTCTATGTTCTGCACGGTCTGCATTGGTGTTTGTTGTATTTTCTCTAATTATCTGAACACAGCAAAAACGCTCATTGCAAACACATGAACAAATGAGGACTGATAACTTCATTTCCACAAAAGAGCCCCCCGCTAAGGTAGATAACAAACCTGTTTCAACTAAACAGCAGGGCAGTCTGGTTCTATAAATACTGTACCGCTGTGGACAAACGGCTTTAAAGATAAGATGAAGGGGTCTGCCAGAGGACTTGAATAAGTTATTCATCTCTCTGTATATCTATATGAGCACTGCCATCACTGCTCTCAGACAGAAGGGTCTGCGGGTGGTCACAGTTCCATCATGCAAACAACCTTTTTTACAATTTTATTTTCAAATGTCACAGAACTACATTGTTGGTGGTTTTTCAAAGCTTATATAAAGTGAGAAACTCGGCTAAAATGAAATGCGGTGTTGAGAATCCAATCTCCACTCAACATCAAATTAATAAGGTGTGAAATATTGTGTGAGCCAGACAAGACATCTGGTGCAAAAATGACAGCATGAACTAGAGCACACACACCAGGGATGGTATACAAGTCTTTGTGATGGCTTTAACTCAGCTATAAAATAAAGCATGAGCTATGGCAACCACTAAAAATATTTCAGCAGCATCTTTGCACCATTTTTATGTATCTTGCGTAACTGTTTGTGTGATTTAAGGGAAGGACAAGAAGGATCTTACGGATATCTAGCTCCAGCCCCTTTAAATGAAGCATAGGAGTTTAAGGTAGTAACTGTCTGCAGCGCTATTCTTCCTGGAGCCCAAGAGGACTATGATATGTGACACGCATTAAAAGCAAGGGTTGAGACTGCTTCTAAAAAATCTGCAGTGTCTGCAAAAAGTGCAGCGACCGCCTGGATTTGATTGGCAGGAGTATGTCTGAGGAACAGGACAGACGATACAGAAATCCATTGTAATCAAATCTGGAAAAATATCTCCTTTATACCCCTATATCTCTGTCTCTCTCTTTCTGTAAATCAATATTAATACTGTACCTGCACATTTTACAGATGCATAAAGACTGGGGGGAAAAGGCTAAGTGTCTGGACTTTCCAAAGACGTGTACCTGCTCGAGTCAAAAATCAATCTTATGCTTCAAAATGCTAAATTTTCACAGGGAGGAAAGAAAGAATATCGCCTCAGCATCAGCAACTATACACTGCTTATTAAGGAGCTTAAGACAATAAGATTTTACTGATTCTAGCCCTGAACTACTATATAAAAATCCAATTCCTTAAGCAGCAACATCAGAAGGTGTGTGTGTGTCTGGTGAATTCAGCGTCCAACTCTAACCCAGTTACCTGGTAAAGGTAGAAGTGTCCAGCAGTCTCACATGTGTAAGACACGTCTCCCGGGACGTCCAAACTCTCCTGTAATCTCCCCACCTCTCTAAGAAGCTCCAGTCGTCTGGCCAGGACATAGTTCACTCTGCCGTACCTGGAGACAGATAGCAGGATAGTGAGATGACGACATGTGAGGGATATAGGTTATTAAAACCATCTCAAGCATCTGTCAAGAATCATGGGTAAACAAAACTGAAATTAATATTGAAAGATTCAGGTTTAACGTTTAAAGAAGCTTCTCTCTCTCACTTTACTGATACTGTAATTGTATTATTATGAAATCGAACATCAGACTGACTCTCAAATATCAACATTTCCACAAAACTAATGGTGTCATGACCCAGACTGACATCCTAAGCAAATTGATGCTGATAAACAGGTAAGATAAATAACTTCTTGTATTGAATATAGCCACTGGGAATAAAGTTTGTCTTAATGTGATGGTTTTTAAGTAAATTTTGAGTTAAACGAAACCTTGGTTGTAATTACTGCGATTGTGTCTGTGTCCTTGACTGAGAACAAGAAGGTGATTAAGAGCTTGGCCATCAGCAGAGAACAGGATATAAAATAAAATCTAATGTAAAAGTGATGCAACAGATTACAAAGGATTAAAAAGGGCACCAGCGGTCCATGACTTTACATAAGGCCACGCATCCTATTTTACAGCTAAACAACGCTGCTTAAAAAGCAATTAGCCGGTAACAAGGCAAGCAGCAGGTAGAGGAAGACAGGAAGTAGGAGGGGTCACTGGGTCTTATGTGAGTCGTGAGTGTCTATTTTTATAAGATGCTCTGTCAGCAGACGACCTAAAGATAATTACAGTACCTGCTTGGTCTGAATGAAATTAGGTAATGTGACATTCAGCAGAGATGAAACAACAAAAACAGACAGACGTGTGAACAGCATTGAATCGAGAGCTATAGCGCCATCAAAGACTATTTTCAACATTAGATGGGAATGCACACGTGCGAGTACAGATTCTCAATGATAAACTTTCCTCTAGAGTCTGGTTCTAAGAGCACACAATTCATTGTTAAATGCACAGAGACATTGTTAATTGATGACGCTGTGGCTTTTCCGTTGTTTGGCATTCAGAGCGGTACATCCACCTTCCACTTTATCATCTCAAATACAGTGTTAATTAAAATTCCCTGGCTCTCTCTCTCCTCTAGCTGGTGTCAGTGGGGTGGAAGGAGTGTGGAGTCTGCATGTTGTTATGCTGCTAGCTAAAGCTCCTTCTTTTATGTCTGCTTTGCTGCATTATTTAAGATTGTAACAAATTGCTTCTATGAGCAGACCCCATTTCCAATGCGCTGCTACTCACACTCGGGTCATACATGGTGCAGCACTTGCAAATGAGCGACATGCATCATGCCCCCCCCCCTTTCTCTTCTAGAAGAGTAGCTATAGGGTGCAATTTGCTCAGGGACACAGATATATAAGGTAGGAATTAACAATTTAAACTCTTACGGTGCTTTCAAATGTAACGGCAGGAAAACGTAATATTAAATAACACTGAGCTATTTATATTCAGCAGCTGGCTAAAAGCTGTCCAAGCAAAAAGGCGAAAAAAAAGGAGGTTGTAGCTCCTTCATCTAATAATGATGTTAAATATAGCTGTGGTTATAGAGAGCTGTAAATGTTTGGAGTATCTTGAGATAATCTCTTTCTTAAGTGTGTCATGAGTGCTGAAAGTGTGCTCTTCTCTTTTACCATCTCACTATGTGTCAGTAGTGGGGATTGAGTCAGTGCCCTTAAAGGGACAAAAACACACACACACACACACACACACACACACACACACACACACACACACACACACACACACACACACACACACACACACACACACACACACACACTAATCCACACTGTGAACTAAATCCACATATTAATCACGTGAAATTAAATGTATTTATTCATATAATTATTTAGTTATTCATGTATAAATTAATTTAATTACTCAATCAAACTCGTGTAAATGAAGTACAGTACTCACTAAGAGTATTTGGAAGAACAATGCTTGTTTGTAAAGCTATCATTGAAAGTTTTAAACTGTTTTGTTTTTGTGTGGCTCCACGGTGCACTGGCGCTGTGCTCGGAGTTCCCCCCCGCCTCACATGCACAAGTCAGCTGGGATAGGCTCCAGCAATCCCCACGACGTGCAAAAAACACCCCCAAAAAACGTGGAACAAGCAGTAAAAGATGAATGAAGTTTTAAACTGTTTAGATTTAATAAGAGTTGTCGCTAGCCTTACAAAATTCTTTGCTAAATCATGTCGTCTTCATGTCTCTCAGCTTCTCTACATGCGTTGTTACCATTTTGCTCTTGGCGTGAACTATTCCCACAGGTGTGACTACAAATTGGTATGTAACGTATTCTTGTGCTGTGCGGCAGTAATGAGAGGGTTAATGAGACAGGAATTGCCCCTGAGTGCAGGGCTGTAGGGAGAGATCCCTTTCAAAAGGCCTTAGAGGGCAACGATGCCTAATGAAGATAAACCAGAACCATGGCCTGACATGTGGGAATATCAAATATCCCTGTCACTGTGTTGGCTCATGCAAACTATGCATGCAGATGAACAGTGTGTATATGGTGTAAGTCTGCACACATTCAGCGAATGCACTTCTTTTCTTGAGGATTCAAGCTGTCTCAACTTTCACATGTGCTTTCCTGTGTGTTTAGGTGCATCTGTCAGTGAGTCCGTTCTCTCGCCACCTGTTCCCCGGCTGTCCTCACCTGCTGAAGTCCTTCTCGGTCTCCAGCTCCTCTTCTCCGTGACCCAGACGCAAGAGGTGGCGCTCATCGATGTCCAGTGCCATGATCTTTTCAAACAGCTGGTTCAGAGCCTGTTGAAGAATGAATTGGAAATACGATGCAAATAAATGTCACAGGAATCTATCATCACAACTAATGGTTTGTAATTGTTATGTCCAACTAGGCTTCTTGTGACAGGCGTTCTATTTGGGTCGCTTCAGCCTGCGTAAAACAAACACATTACTATACGAACGAACACAAACACAAATGCAGGTGGATAAAGGAGCACAAGCTGTGTTGATATGACTAATAACTGGGCCCACTGCTTTAGAACTTTACCTTTGCATCAGAATTGTCCAGATTTTGTAATCATGTTTTCTGAGTGTGTGTCTGTGATGGGTTTACCTGATTTGAGTGTGTGACTATGAGGGTTCTCTGCTCAGGAAAGTTGTGATAGAGGTTTGAGATGATCTGAACGGCAACATCTGTCTTTCCAGTACCTGGTGGACCAACAACCTAGAGACATGGCCAGATGTGAAGAAATAAAGGAATATTGTTAAAAAGAAAGAAGCAGAACAGTTGTTCTTGTCGTCTGAATGGTAGCAACAATTCATCTCTTGAACATTGTTACAAAGATAATAAGGCTCATACTTCCTGAATATAGTGCATCTAATTGACTAAATACATATTCATTACACAGACTGATCTTAGCATGGGTATCTCAGGTGAGTAATTTCTGCCAAAATAGTAAGCACAATTAGATACGCCTGCATAAATCAGTGTTTAATCAGCTCCTTGGTTTCACTACATCAAAGCCAAGCAGAGGTACTTTGCGTTTGGGTGCTTGCTCTGGCTGCTTAATGACTGTGACATATGGCAAAAAGGAAGGTTATAGGGGTGGGGAGTGCAGTGTAGAAAGGCACGCATGCAGAGTTGTTTTACGACTCTGCTGGTAGCCTACATGCTGTATTTACTTCTGCTAGCTGCACAATAAATAACTCAGGACCCCGCTGCCAGTTTCCAATCACCATGTCAGAACGACACTTTATAAAGCAGCCAGAAAACAGTAGCGGCAGGAATGACTACGATGTGAATGCGGAATGGACGTGGTTTTATCCGTGGCTTTAACCTCGTGTGATTTCATGTAAACAGCGTTCCAGGTCCACCATTGCAATGACGATGCCAAGATTACAGAGAGGTTTAACAGAACGTGTCATCGTTCAATTTGAGTGATGGCGATAGGAAGAAACAAACAACTCCATACTCACTGACAAAGGAATTTCCTTTGCGTACATCACTTAGATTGATGGGTTGCAAATCTTTAAGAGAGAGATGAGCAAATATGCATCTGCAGTATCAGATTGGAGGTTTTGAGCAGATGGCATCAGACCCAAGAACACACGCATCATGAATTGTAAAGAAAGGGATAAAATAATGGCTTTCAATACTCATTAGATCCACTTTATGACATTTACTATATTTTGTTTTAAGAAAATTATGCAATTTGCTCCTAAAACAGGCTGTTTTCACCCTATGTCCATTGGGTTGGGTTGTTGGCTTGGATGAACTACTGTAATTGTAACTGAAATTGAAATGTAAGTCTTTTTTTGCATTGCTGTCTATATGTTAAAAATAGTTGCTTTATATGTTGGAAATCTCTGGGCTGTATCAATTTAATATTGAGTGAGGAATATACATATAAAATAAATCCTTACCATGGTGAGTCCTGGCTGCATCCCGGCACGAATGGCTTCAATCTGAGTGGGAGTGAACTGAATTGTATTCCTGCAGGAAATGCAAAATGTTTGATTTTTATATATCGAGTGATGAGTCAGCAATCTGAATAGCCATGACAGCATTAACACCAGAGTTCACATCTTCTTTTATTTATATTTTTTAAAGAGATGCTTAATGCTATAAGCTAGTTATGTTTTGCAAGTTGTTGATGCCATCAAGATTTGAATATCAAAGTACCAACTGAAAATGTTGAAACAACACTAGCTGAATATTAACTTTTTCACGCAAGGCAATTATGTTGTGGTGTTAAAATTAGTGCATGGATATAAACACATTTCTGTTCAACTTTAATTGCATTACAATTTCCAAGTGTGGGTCTAACGGTTACCAAAATAGCATTGCAACTTTCATTGGCCAACAAGTCAGAGAAGATACCATGGAGACTTGCAAGGACAAACAAACCAAAACAGCCAGGGTCAACGTAGGCGACCTATAAAAAGCCCTGGACCGATGCCTCTGCACAGTTTTATATTGAAAACTGTCTTCAGTAGGTATTAAGGTCTTAGTAAGGGTCATGTTCTCAGTTCATGTAACTATTTTTAAAGATTTCAGAGAAAAGCTTTAAGCAAACACTGAACAATATCTGGAAATTAGTTACGTTGTGAACAGAATGTCTTGGGTAGTGACCTTGACCTCTCACCGTTTGGGCTGGTTGTAGGGATAAGGGCCACGGTTGGGAGTAACATAGGGTTCAACAATCAAGGTCTTGTCTTCTTTGACTTCCATCTCACCATCAGCAGTTCTCTTCTTCCCTTTATCTGCGTTGTTGGCAACAGGAAATGTGATTCTGAAGGAAAGCAAAACAGAGGAACAAGTGAGACAGTAGTTCCATGGATATCAAAATATCATGGATTGATGTCAACTGATCAAAAATCAATCTCAATAATAGACTCATTAATTGTGATTTATCTAATTTTCAAGCATTTTAAACATAAATTGCTGTTCAATGCAACACAGGACAAGACTTGCCCTACTTTGCCTCTTATTTGCTAATATTTGTTGCTTTGATGAATTATGGCTGGTTGGGTTTAGTCATGAGAGGTAGTACTTTCTTATGGTCACAGTCAAAGTATTACAGCAAACCAATCACAGCCTCACTGTGCTGACTGCCTCCTCAGCAATCCATGCTGGACCGAGGAGAGGAAAAAAACAGTCAAACTTGATGTTGATTTGTAATAAAAATAAAATACTCATTAAATTTCACATTTAACCCATATTAACACATGTATTAATGCGTTAATATTGACTGTTAATATATAATATTAACTTATAGCAATATACATTTACAAATTATGCAACGGCAAAGAATTAAAATTTCTAAGTAGAACTAAATATCTTATTGTATTGTAGTATTGCTTATACTTATACTTGACCTTGATCAAGTTACATCAATGTTAATACTTCATTATTGGAATTTTGGAATTCACCTGAAAGGGAAGACTTGCAATTCAGGATTTTCTTCTGTGACTTTGATGATGTAACCAGGGAAACATGATCGCAAATGGTCCAGGGAC
Organism: Antennarius maculatus; assembly: GCA_013358685.1. Taxonomy (NCBI): domain Eukaryota; kingdom Metazoa; phylum Chordata; class Actinopteri; order Lophiiformes; family Antennariidae; genus Antennarius; species Antennarius maculatus. Next base: position 14,400,713 of record CM023621.1, on the reverse strand, counting down.
AGAAAAGTGTCATTGAAGTCCAATGTGGAAATTTGATTGGGCATTTTGGAGTAGTGGGCACTGCCCGGATCGCCATAGCCGAGGATTATGTCGTGAAGCCAGTCCGGGACAACACATTCTGTGTTCATCAGGTGTCTGATGGTCTCAAGCACTGCCTAAAACAGACACAGAAAGACATATGAGACAGATATCAAACCAAATGGACTGCACAACTATGAAAAAAGTTACAAATTTAATTTAAATGACACAACAAAGGAACATCCCTCCAGAGGTGGTTCAGATGGATATGATAGCTTTGTGTTGTGCTGAAGGGACAGAAGGTAATTTGTATGGCTGTCAATTACACTTTAATGAGCTGCAACCTGCCGAATACTCCCAGCATTAAACATTGGGTGGTGAAACATGTTTACATTTATCTGTGTCACACTTCAAAGTTGAAGAAGAATGTTTCTTGAATACCCATTAGTTCCTGCAGGTTTCAATTTCATTAAAAAAAGAAACACTTCAAAATCATGTCATTGTTTTGGCTGTGAAAGACAGAAATGGGTGGGCAGCATTAGAAACAGATTTGACTGCTTTCTGCATGATTACCCTTCTAAATAATGGAGGAATCTCATATACAAAACTATACCATAAGCTGTGAAAATATAATTTTCCTTAAATCATCTTGTCCAGCAAGGTTTTGCTGAAGGCGTTTGTACGTTCGACTAATAATAAAACAGGCTTTCCCACAGGAAGCATCATAAGAGTGCAATGTTAACTTGATGCCACAAGAAGAGTCTTAAAAGATCAGAGGTGGGGGTACATGCCACCTTAATATACAGTGTAAAGATTGCTGGGAGGGCCCTGAGTGGGTGGTAATCTCTGAGCAGCCCTGGACCCAACCTTACCGATGAAATACTCAAGCGAGTATTATACGTGTAATGCATCACTCTGGAGGGGTGAGGTATGAGACAAGAGCTCAAGGTCTGAAAATAAAGCACTCAAATACAATGTAAGAGCTGATCTGTGTACTTCGACGTGGGATCCACACCTTGAAATTGTTCTCCTTGGGTTTACGTCTCATGATGATGTTAAACGTCTCATATGGGTCTTCCGTGCCATTCTGAATGTTACTGGTCATGTCCTGCTGATATTGGTTTGGATCCAACCACACACGGAATGTCCTGGCATCTCCTCGTAGCTTGGGCTTTGGGTCAGGGCCTGGACCAAAGAGGTGAGCAGAATACTCATTATTGCAATGTCACAATAATAGCTTCCTCCAGTGGTAAATTTAGAAGTAATCAGAAAGGCACTCAGAGAGCACATATTCCAGACAAGGCCAAACGGTTGCTCCTCTAGGACATGCAAACTCATCGGCACCACCAGTCTATGTGTGGACACATCTTTAGGATTTTTACAATTACAGTATGTCAAAATAGAGCTATGCATAACGGAAGTGTCTGCATCTCTTTTTTAATAGTAATAAATAAAATAAAAAATAAAGCAACTGTCATTTAAGCTTTGATTCTAAAGGTCAAAAATTAAAACTAGACCTGCTAATTCTGATGCCACAAATTCATTTAAGATTCCCATCCTAGCCTTACATTAAAGATAACTCCCTATCGAGAGAGCACAGCCTGGGTCGCCTTTCAACACTTAAAATTTCTTAGTGAACAGAGACCACATGTAGGTTCTGACTGATAGGCCACAGGCTTCAAGCTAAATCTCTTCGATTTAATTCCGGTGCGTTTGCACCCACAAATATGTCTATCTGTAAGCACATGTGTACTAGCTATGTGGGGATCATCATTGCTGCTCTCATCTAAAACGAGAGCAGCAATAAAGCTTGACATTGTGGAATAACAATGCGGACAGCTGAGCCAAGTTGTGTGAGCATTTAAATAAAACACACGCACCTTTTCCTTTGACTGTTTGACTGTTAAACAACTGGGCTAAATTAACAGATGATTAAAACTGATAATCACTCCAGTCGAGTCAACATCTGAAGAATCTGTGAATTGATAACATCTGATTTTTCACAATATGAGTAATATTGTTTTGATAATGCTGTATGTGGGTCAATCATAAATCATTATGAGTAAGGACACATCAGTTGTGCAAACAGGTGTGCGCAGTGATGGGATGTCACACCCGTCGCCAAACAAACCAGACTGCCACTCAGACCTGCTAGGGTCTGAAAATTTAACAAACCTGAGGCTGGTGGGACGTCTTCTTGGGCAGCATGTCTATTCAGTAAGCCGTTCCCATTGCATTTTTAATCCAGACTGATGAAGGAGGATAGGAGGGGAAGGATGCTTCAGTACATGGGAACATGTTCCCCAACTGCAACACTTGGAGCAGCAACGCTTCAGGTTAACTTAGATGAGACAGCCTCTCAGAGAGATTGCTTTTGGAAAAGCTTGGCACGGTAAACCGAGCAGATCTTGTTGCTCAGTAAACACATTTTATTTTTCAGGAACAGACTAGATATTTGAATTTTGTCTGAGGGAATTCCCCCTGTGGAGATATGGTAATGTACTGCTACAAATGTCTGTTTCCTGATAGTAGAACAAATTGTTGCTGTCGAAAACCAATTTCTGAAACAGCGAGTGTTTCCTTTGGTACACATTACAACTTTATGCATGACAAGATAAATTCAGCATTCTCTCAAAGTACATCTCTCCAGATATAGTCGGTGAAACTAGTTGGTTAAATCAGATAAACAGAGCGCCCACAGTGCTCAGGTGTTGTTGACAGCCTCAGGTTAATGGGATGCTAACGCGGTCGGGTCAGGTCTCGCCGTGTCTGTCCCCCAAGGCAACTCAAGTCTGACCCTCCCCTGAGGATATGTCTGTTGGTAGGAATGATTCTCGAAAGGACGTCTGAAGTCACTTGTGTCACGTCCCACAGGTGTATGTTTTTATGCAAGAGAGGGGCACGTTTCTAAGCACACCTTCTTCAATGACACGTCCCTTGTCGTCCAGCATACCCTGCACCTCACAACCCCTCACGTACACCAGGCCTGTCTGCTCCATGAAGGGTTGCCGCCGGTCGAAGCGAGTGCCGTAGGGCAGGTTGGGCCGCACCGTGATCAGAAAACAAACGTCATGCTTCCGAAGTCCTGAGGGGAAAGAGGACAGAGAGCCAGGTTAGAAAGTGACAGAGAGGAAGTAAAGGGTTTTAGAGACAGAAATGAAGATGCAGAGATGGAGGTACCTTCCTCTGAACCTTTTTCTTGAGCGTATCAGAAAAATGCGCTCAAGAACTTAAAAGTACCATGGTTGATGGTACATTTAAGTCCCTAGCAAATGCATCTTTCAAGGCTGACAAGTTCCTGTTAACATTATCTACGGTACCCTCATTAACCACAGAGAGACAGAGAGGAGTCAGGAGTAGAGGCTGCACTGAAGTAAGAGACAAGTGATAGGCAATGGCCATGAGTAAGGGCCGAGAGGGACCAAAGAGCTGATGCAGGTTATAATCTAATTACCAGTACTCTATAACGATTTTGAGAAGATGCAAAAATCAAAGGTGAAGTGAAGCTAAATGTAAGAGGGGAGGTGACTAATTGTGTATGAGGGTGTGTTTCTGAACTGTCATTTATTTATCCTTTGTCAGTAAAATGAACCATAGAATATGAGATTCTAAAAGAAATACAAATAATGGACCAACAGTCTATTACCTTCCCACTCATTCTTGATATGATCTTGTACATTGAGGTTGATAGTGACATCAGCTCGTACACGCGCCGGCCAGCTCTCTCCGATTTTGGGCTTGGCGACCTCTACTATGGAGAAAGACGTGATTGTCTGAGCCATCCTGGCCCAGCCCCCGAAAACCACGCCACCGTACTCCGACTGCCTGTGGGACACAATGTGATGTCAGACAAGCACTGTGGGCTGTTGTCAGGATCCAAATCAGTCAGATTTAGGACAGCACATTTCACCACTGCTTACTTATTTACTTTAGTAGGAACAGGAAGGATGTTGCAACATCACTTGACATAATGAGAGCAACTTATTACATTAAGGACTGGGTTTCCAAATGCCACAGCTTTTTAATAAATTATTATTTTTGCTGCGTGCTGCAACGGGAGAGGTAGACAAAAATCTTCATTAACTGAAGCAAAGAGACTCTAGAGACTGCTCTGTAGACACCACCATGTCTAGATGCGCTCACCATGGTTTCATACGCCACACCACATCTTCTATGTCTTGTCGGATCTCATAGGTGGACTCGAGACGAAAGAGGTTAAAGTTCCTCAGCAGGTAGTCGTGGAGAGTCAAGAACTGGAGATTGAGCTTGGGTAGCGCAAGACAGCCTGAGGAGAAAACCAAAAACTGAAGATGCATCTCTAACCAGAGATGGTAATTACAATTACTTCTAATTTATATATATATATATTTGGTCTGTACTATACATACTGTGTGTGTGTGTGTGTGTGTGTGTCTCTCTCTCTCTCTCTCTCTCTCTCTCTCTATATATATATATATATATATACACATACACACTCATATATACATATTTAACGGTCTAATACAAACTGCAGTTAGATACACACAGCCAATTAAGTGTATTTCTGTGTGTATCTAACTGCAGTTTGTATTAGACCGTTAAAATTGGCTTGAATTGTCAGTACTTTGCAAATTGGTATAGGGGTCCTTGCCAACTAAAGAGTGTTCAGCACCCGTAGGATAAGGAACAGCCAAAAGGTTAAGATGTGTGTTGTGTGAGACGTCAATTTGCACACACACCTTCGCCTGAGTAATATTCTGTCGGGACAATGTTCTCATCCCAGATTATCTTCTCCGTTGGATAAAGAGGCATCAGGTTAAGTTGCTCAATCTGAGAGATTCTGCGTTCATGACGGGAGACCTGTGTGAGCAAGCATGACAAAGATGATTGGGTTTAATGAACAAATGCCTCTCTGTTACTTTGATGCTTACTTTCACTGATCATTTATCTGATTAGTCTGTGAACTATCCTATTATTATTATCATGTCTGGTTTAACACATAACAAAATACCAGAAAATGCTAATTGCAATATCGTTAAAGCAAATGTGACATTTTCAGGTGTTCTGCTTGTCCGGCTTAAAGTTCAAAATCCAAATAAAAGATCTTCAGTTTACCAATAAGAAAAGCGAAGCAAAGCTTTAAATTTGAAGAGATGATGACATGAAATGCATGTCTGCACAATAAAATGACTAAAATGATCATCAAAACAGTTGCTGCTTTATTTTTTGTTCATCAATTTGTCGACATTTACAATTACTTGCATGCTGTTTGCTTACAGATCAATTTTGTCAAAAATTTCCAGTAAGATGGGAGTTTGTATGTGCAGACGTCTCTTGATTTTACTGTATGTAATCTCTGTCCTGCTGTGGTTTTGCAGATGTACAGACAATCGTTTTGCTCCTGTGTTTTTAGTCTTCTGGGGAAAAAACCCCAGAGTTAAATAAATGATTAACTATGTTAAAGGGTGTGGTATCTGCTTTAGAATACAAATCAGCTCATTTGCTCAACCAGGGGAAGCAAGCAGGCTGGACTAGCTTAGCATTAGGACTGGTGCGACAGCAGTATCGCCTCTCAAAATGAATGGTTCCTCCCCTACACGCATATTCATGAGCATGTGCTCTGTAGCAAGTGTGATAGTGCTGTTGCTGCCATGGCCCCTTCTCGATTCAAGCCACACAGTCAGGGATGCTGGTTGCCAGGGCAAACCTCAGGCACACACAAATGAGTTTTCTGACATTGTCTCCTGAAACAATCTAATCAGATCATTATGATACAGCTCCTCTCCATCGCTTCTCAGAAAGGACCTGGGGAGGGTCTAAGTGGATGATTATGAATAACTGTGGGGCGGCCTTGAAATGCCCACTTTGATGAAGAGGTCTGCAGCACAGTGCGTTGGGGGAAACGAACAAGAAAAGGGTAGTAGGTTCAAAAAATTAAAATATGAAGAGCAAAGGAAGGAAAATCAGCGCACAAAGTACCTCTAGCCTTTACAAAATATGGCTCTATATTTCATCAGCGTTGTCTTAATTTCACCCTGTGCTGCACAAACGCCCACACAAAGGAGTCATTGGATTAGAAGGCAAATTCATGAGGGGCATACAGTGAAGGGGGACTTCTATTTGTTTTCCAAGGTCAAGAGCTTCAATTAATTATCTTTAAATAAGAAACAGAAAATCTATTATGTCATAGTTCTTACTGAACAGTAACTGTTCTTGAAAAATATACTCGTTATGCTTTCTAAATTGTGCCGTTTCTTGTGATAAAATTATAGTGCTTTATTTATTCATACAACAAATCCATCAATTTATTATCTGCAATTAATAGATAAGCAACAATAGAATTAAATTTCAACAGAAACAGATGGCAGGGCACTTAACAAGGTATTTATTTGACAATTCTGAAGGCTACTACATCCCCCCAGAGCACCAGACTCCTACCTCCGAGGCTTAAAACCTCAAATACTCACATTAGCAATTTCATAAATGTCAAGACTGCACTTACCAGCAGCTCAAGGAGAACTTCCTTCTCATAGGTGGTCTCTTCACCCTCAGGCAGCTCTGGAAGCAGACACAAGTACGACGCCACCTGGTGGAGAGAGTTGGGACTGCGGAGAAAGATGACAGAGGAGTGGCTCGTCAAAAAGACAGTATGGCGTCGGACAGAATACCTTTATCTTGCACTCGTCACCAGAAAACTGACAGACAACAATAAGGAGATTAGAATTCAGTGCTGTAACAAAAAGGACATGAAAGTATGGTAAAGATTCTGATTATGAAATGAAGGATCCCGTGTGGATTTGTAATGCGATAATTAAAAAATGACTTCCTTATGTTTTTAGGGGATACCCCTCTAAGGAAGACTTGATAAACCACAGAGGCAACAGGATTCTCCTGTATGTATGAAGACACACCATCTTTTCTAAATCCATGAGCATGTTAGCTCTACCACACAAAGCAATGCTTCTCTATGCTTTGACTTGCAGCTCCTGCTCCGTCAGCAGGGGCGTTAAGGGGCTGGGGTACACTTATGCTACACGATTATGACAATCAAATACCATGTCTGCGTCTGGAACTCTGAAACACGGTACTCATGCATGGAGGTCTGTTTTAATCAGGTTGTCACACTGTGACAGAAGACGGGGTTCGGTACACAGTGAAGGACGGGCACTGGACACGCTGTGACAGCTCTCCACGGCCACACGTGGCTCCACCAACCCGCATATGTAGACGCACATGCATACTGATACTGGTGATGTGACTTTTCGACAGTCAGGGTGGCAATTTTGAAGACGTTGCAGTCTGATGGATGACTAAGCACAGGTCATCTGGAAAGTCCCTCCCTCAGCAACAGCAAGCAAAACAAGTCACTTTGAATAACGGAGACGACTGGACCAGGTCATGAACGACAGGTGACAAATTGGAAGATACGGGGCGCTATAGAGCAGAGTCCACCAATTAGTACCTCTAGGGCCAAAAGCAGGACACCAGATGCTTCTAGCACGCACATGTGAAGTTGTGTTAGACATATCAGCTTGATTGGGTTCAGCTGAATTTCATAACCAGCAAAGACTAAATCACAGGGGGAATTAACTGGTCAGTAAAGACCACTTTCATTCAACCAGCTCGAAATCAGAAGTCACAAGATTAAAAATTACAGCAATTATTTTGACTTTTCCACCGTTGAGACATCTCAAAGTGATACAAACTCTTCTATATATTTTTTTATTTGATTTTTTTGCCTAAAATGACACATAACACATTTTATATAACTGATGGACGTATGCGTATGAATGCACATATGTGAAAGAGCGGGTGTGCACATTTGTGAGCAAGATACGCAATAATGCAATGTTTGTGCATCTGAGGGACTTAGAGGATAAATTCAGAGCAGCGGGTGACTGGGAGCTTAGCCTGAGGGTAGCGCAGCTGGAATAAACAGGCATTAGCGTGAGTTGCTTGGATGAAAAGTGCCTTGTTAAATCTGATCGGCATATTTGGAGTTACCCGGGAGCTGCTGCGGTGACAGACGCGAGGCAGGGAACAATGCAGTTTTCAGCTATATTCAAAAATTATAATTCTGAGGAAAAAAAGCTTCAAGAAATACATAAAATGTTTGGGTTAAGTCTTCACCTGAATCAGCTCGGCTCAGCTCATAACCCTCTGCCTGACTCAAAGAAACTTGGAGATGCTTCTAAGCATTTTTAATCCACTCTGGAAGAGGTGATGTGTATACAAATACTCACCGCGAGGAGGAAATTCATGTTGCTTCAACATGACACCTCAGAGCAATCACGACAGATAAACACCTCACATGCTATAAACCAAGTCACTCAAGGTGAGCACGATGTGAAGTAAAATCATCTTTCGTCATTCGACTTAAGATTTTATAAAAAATTGCGTCAATAATTGAAGCTGTTCATTTCAATATCAAATTTGGAGAAAGGTTAGAAACCCTGTGTTAATTAGAAATCACTGATTTAATTTATCCCTTTTCACTCTTTACGCAAATACACAAGATTAAGAGCGAGGAAACAGGCCGGTTTGTCAACGCGAGGGTGCTTTTTTGGCTTTTTGGCAAGCTAATATGATATGACAAACACAGCTGTTCAAAGAGGTTATTCTCAAGCCAGTGCAAATCGATTAAATTAATGAGGCATGCGGCGCGCTCCGGATGGTACCAGCTGCCTGTTCAGGGGTTCACTGGCTGCCGTTTAGCGGTGAAGTCAGGCGGCAACGATGGCACTTGAGCTCACTGCGACGTAGTGTCGACACAAGCAGTACACATGTGAACGTGGACTACAACTGCAGATGATAGCATCTGGTCGATCATCAACACTTTCAGTAGTTGTGATAAGTTTTAATTTGAGTTCACTACGTGTGCAACCCGTCATGCTTCAATGTAATTATTTTGTTCAGTTACTTCTTTACGTCAGAAAAAGGGCTAATAAAAAAATGGCATCATATATTGTACTGCTGCTACTATAAAATGACAAACATTACGTTCACCATCAGGAAGTCCAGTTATGCGTAACCTCCCCACCACATCCCACCATCTGCACACCGACAAGCTGCTGGTTCACAAGTTGATCATGGTTGATTCCGGATGTTTGAAATTACCTCAGATGTCCGAAGTGTTTGGTCAAGGATTCCCGGGTGTCGACCGCTGCCACACTGGACAGAGCAAAGTCTTGCAACTCTGGGAAATGAGCAAAAGCCGCCCTCTGCAATGCAAAAACACAGAAACATCGCAGCGTTGAATGACTCACGACTGAGTATTTCGAAAGAAGTCCCTGCATCAGCAGGTATGACAGTCTCTGGGTTAAATAGATACAGGACTGGCAGAGTTGGTGAACAACGACAGTAGACCCGCTGCTGGTACGGTAAAGACCTCAGCTAAAACAAATCCATCTCTGAGCTTTTACCTGCAGGGAGGTGATTCTGTCATAATGCAGAGTGGTCATCTCTTTCTCCGTCAGGGCATTTCCTGTCTGGTCATTAATCTCGAAGCCTGTGTAGAACTTCAGCATATCCAGCAACTACAGAGACGAAGCAAGCAATCGTTGGTGTGGATCTTAACTTGTATGTATACAATTACCTCAGAAGCACAGGTCTATGTTGGGTTGGGTTCAACAGCTGTACCTGGCAGAAGAGGTGTCCTTCCTTTTCTCTGTGAATGAGGGTCGATAGATGACAGCTGACCAGCAAATGAGAATTATCCAACACGGTGTTGAACCAACGTCTTGTAGGCAGCAGAGCCTGGAGACAAAGAACTGTAGTAGTGGACTGTTTACAGCTGTTGATATTAAACTTGACTTTAAAGTAAGTCCCCTAAACAATAGTAAAGAAATTTGAAACCGATTTAAATCGGAAAAAAAGGGGAAAAAAAAGCACAAAATAAAAAGAATCCATAACTTGTGTCTTTTTTATTGATAAAAGTTGGAGGAAGTAAGCTGAAGCTGTCTTTAATTACAGGTAAGTGTGTGAGGGAAGTGCATAATTTCAAAATCACCTAACAAAAAAAATACTGAATAGTTTAATCTGCATCTGATACAAATAGGCACAAAAGCAAGACTTTTAATAATGGAAAATTTAAAAAAAGACAAAAAAGGTGGGGGGAAAAAATATCAAAGTCATTGACTTTTTTTCTGTGGAAACATGACCCTCAGATAGACAGATCCCATTCTCTTATCCCCCCTTCCTCACTTTGTCTGTGGCGGGGATAACAATCTTCTGACTGCCGTTCCATCACAGAAAACGGGAGTTGGGTATTGTACAAAGAGACGCCTCTCAGGGATCAAAAGAATCCAATAACTCAGCAAGCAATCACGATTCCCAGCATCTGGACCATGATTATCCATAACCCTCATTGATCTTTTACGAGGTCATTTGGAAACAGTAATGATTGAGTAGCAAACAATGAGGAAAACCGACAGCAAGATGTGAAGACTGACTCACCTACTTCCAGAGTCATTTTTTTTTCTCTTGTTGTTGCACATGAACAATACATGAAAGCAAGTACTGAGGAAACCTGTCACAATCAAATAACAATGCTGCTTTGGCAGGAATAAAAAACACAACAAAAAACAAACACAAAAAAAACTAGGGCTGCACCGAATATTGTTTCATCAACACTGCAGTGTGGATATGCAACAGTCACATCCAAGGACCAGTAGCAAATTAACTCCAACACGTCATGCTACAACTTTTTTGGATTGATGCAAAGAAATTTCTCAAAGTTCAGATTTTTTATGAAGGATTTAGATGTTAAAAGGACTATATTAGAGGACTATAGGAAGACTTTGTTAGGACCCACAGAGAAACTGAATCAGGCTGTTTAGTTCAGCAGTTTTGGAATTTTGTAACATAAATTTCATTAATCTTTTTGCTTAGTGGAGTGAGTTTTCAAAATCTTTTATATTTCATTATTTGTCATGTGTGACTTTATCCTCTTCATTTAATCTGACTACAATCGGAATTTTTTTTGTAACAGGACACTGGTGACCCCGTCATGGAAATGGGGGCAACTTTAAAATTTTCAAATGTGCCTAAAATGAAGAAATCAATTATAAAATCCATACAAATATTTTTGAAATGTTCTTGAATTCTGTCCATTAGTTCTTGAGAAGATGTGGATAGACCTTGACCCCCAATCAAGCCAGTTGCAGATTAGGATAGCACCATAGCCCCTCCTTTGGGGGCAACCTGGAGCATTACACTTCATCCAGTCAAAGTTCCTGCATTTGTTTTTCTCACAATATAGTTCACAAAACATAAAAATACAGCAATAAATTTTTTTTCTTATGATAAGCAGCCCTGACAAAACTATCAACATGTTGATGAACTGAGTGTGAGAATGAGACTGAACAACAAAAGAACAATGAAGCAAACAGTCCAGAATTCTGTTTCGATGGCAACAGCTCTTCAAAGGTGGCAGGTGTAGAAAGTGACGTCTAAACACTGAGAAAACAGAAACCTTTAGATCCAGCGACCATCTCTGATTTAAAGATGGAATGGATGAAAGCACGGGATGTTTCTTTCCCTTCACACATTAATTTTCAGGATGTCTACCGAGGAGGAAGGTATGGATTTCAAGCAACTGAGGCTTTGTAAAAGGATAGCAGAAAAGGATGGAGGATGTCTCAGGAGACCGGTAGCTGGCCGGCCACTGGCCGCTGCCAGGAACAGCAAGGCCGACCTGTCAGCGAGCAGCCAGATGAAATCTATTGAGGTCCCTCGCTAGTAACAGGAGATCTGCACAGGCAGGCACAATCAACAACCCCGTCTGACATTGTGTCTTCTTCCATTACAAAGCTTCCTCCATGAAACATTAGGAAAAAAATCTCCAAATGAAATTTTTAAGTGTATCAACATGACAAGGCATTTAAAAAAAAAAGAAGGCTTCTACTTTTTATCATCACCCTGAAAGATTTAAGTTCTATTAAGGAATGGATACAACTGAAAATGCACAGGAATCAATGAAACGGGAGTCCACTGTGAGACGATTCCAGTAATTTCAGGTATAGAGGAGTCGATATCTCATAACTAAAACCATTCAAAAACCATAACGACAAACTGTTACCACATTAGAGAGGAATTGTACAATGAGTTGGCCCCAGCAAATAGGAACCAGCAGATGAACACTTCAACCTAAATGTCATTCATTTTTATTACATCAACACACATTCTCCTACTTGACCTAGAAATTTAACTCAGATTACTCCACACATTATACAAAATGACAAATGCCATCTGACAGATAATAACCTCTATGCTGCTCCGATCACAAACTACTGTTTCAAATAGTACACAGCTCTGCATACAGCAAAAACAGAAAAGCAGTGGGTGGAGCTGAGACTCATTTGTCCATTGTCTGCTGACCTGAGTTAGCTCTAAACCTGAAGGACAAAAGGCCCCCTTCATCAGGATACCATGATTAAGCAAATATACTGCAGCCCTGCATTCTCCTGGTGTTCACACATACAGAGGAACTGACGAGTCTGTGTTATGAGAAATCGCATCATTCAGCACTGTAAATATCAAGGAAGCACCAGGTAAAAACGGCGAGTGAAGCGTCTCACCTCCAAATCAATCATGAGCTCGATGAATCTCTCGCAGTAATGTACTCTGTCCATACACGCAGGCCCTATGGAAAATGAGGAGGGAATTAGTGGCGTTAACACTTCACTTCTGATCAGGGAATGTGTACGGTCAGTGACATATGCAATCTGACAGACAGGCAGACGTAGACAGCAATAAGCTGCAGCAGCGGACAGGGGGTTGTGCACTGATCATCAAGGATATGAGGATAGCAAACGAATGTGGACAACTCCAAGGCGCCCTGCTGTGTGTGAGCCTTACTGTGACATACTGCATTGCCAGCAGAGGCATGCTGGGAACTTAGGCCCCATTAAGCATTTCAATCTGAGCGTGTGCTTAAAGTTGAGACATTTAGAGTGATGTGGATCCTGTTAAGCTTTAGATTGTAATCTCTTCTGTCAGGTTGGGATTCTACCAAAACACAAATACATGTTCTGTTTTTAGCATTCAGGTGTGTGTGTGTGTGTGTGTGGGGGGGGTGTCCTGTGTCAGCCTGGATTACAACATAGGAGCCTGCGCCGGTGGCTGTATGGCAGCTGCAATACATGCTTCTCTGGCAAGAGCGCGATTTGAAAGAAAGAAGGGACTCTTGCAGCTGGAATAGTGATGAGAAATGGTGCTTGGTCATGGTAACATGGTCTGGGACTGATTCTGTGCTAGCTCTGGGAAAGCACAACACATTAATCATGTTGGAAAAGTTAGAGCACATGCAAAGACCTGCTTTGGGACCAAAGTCACACAAAGGGTCCAGATCATTAGACCTAGTCAATAGTTGGAGTTGGAAAATGCACACCAGGGATGATACTTTTATTGAAATGTGACCAAGATCTAATGGGAATTCCTTTCGCTGAAGGAATTCCACATAAAGCAATTGCACACAACAACACAATAAGATCCCATGGGAAATAAAAGCTTTATTTTTTTCTGTTTACCTGATGGTGGAATTGACGCAAGAACTCCAAGAAACTTTTTAATGAGGGAGGAGAGGAATGTCCGTTCTTTTCTTGCTCTGAGGAAGACACAAAAGAGCAAATCAGAAAAAAATCACAAAATCTAATTCTCTCGTCTGTGTAGACCTGAACACGCAATGAAAGACAATAATATTACTGCTCAGACTCTTCAGCATCCATCTTATCAAATTTCTTCTTGATTAGATTCCAGAACTTCTGCAGCTTTGGAACTTTCTTCAGTTCTTGCTGGAGTCTGGACTGCAAATATGACAGAAACAAAGCACAGCAAATTTTAACTTAGAATTACTTGCAAAGCAAAGAAGCAAATCCTTCCCAAAAAAATGATCAAACAATATCACTATTAAAAACATAATTAGGGTAATAGGTTGACATCTTACTGGTAGGAGGCACATCCACATAGGCAGAGAGATGAGCTGCTGCACCTCCTCTCTGATCAAATCGACCTCCTGAGAGGGAGAGTGCATACAAAGTGAGCACAACTTTCAAAATGTACCATGTGACAGATGTTTAGTATACATTACTCAAAAATAAAAGGCTGCAGCTAAAATATTTAGAGGCCTTTATAGGATACAATAAAAGTGCAGCAGGCTATCGCAGCAGATTTTTAAAGTGAGACAGCTGCAGTGATTCCCTGTGGTTTAATGCTGCTGTCGAGATTTCATTAGTGGGACCTGGCCCAAGTTTGACTACTGCTGCCACCTAATGGACACAACAAAGAAATGTTTTTGCTATCAAGGTGCTTAGGCATTTTTGAAATTCCCATGAAAATAATTTCCAGATCATACTTGACCCTCTAACCAATGGTGTTCACTTGGACACAGCAAATGAATATTCCATCTCATATTATTAGCTACTCACAGATTTATAGGTTATTTTAAATTATCCTGTGCGACTAGAATTTAGGAGAGCATTGATCTCACTTAAAATGATGTACCGGTAAATATTGTAAATATATGATGATTAATCCAAACCAGGGGATTAATAACCCACCATACCAGCAGTTGTTAAGAACAGCTAGAATCCAGGCATCTCTTTGAGCTGATGGATTCATGCCAGTTAAAATTATTATTTGATGTTAGGTATAAATTATGCACTCTGGTTTTTTCCTCATTATGTCAAAAGGGCTGGCTGATTGATTTTGACTCTGGGGCCAATAATTGGTGATGATAATGATATGAATGAAAAGGAAAAAGGAACATTTCTGTTGAGTCTACGAGCAGCAGCGTACCAGTTCTAAAACTCTCAACATGACACACAGATAAAAGCAAGAGGTACACACCAGACTGTTGAAACAGTGGTCCAAGAAAACCAGCAGCACCGTTTGTTCCTTTAAAGTAAGGTCGGCTTCATCGCCGGCTAATACAGCTTCCATCACACATTTGAAAAAAAAGGGAAAATGGCTGGGCGCTTTCTTGAAGACCTGAAACATATCAAACATAAGATTAAAGCTCCATAGAATACTTCTTGAGAAATCAGGCAAATGTCCACATAACACACCAAATCCTGGCTTCACTCCTTAATCTGGATCCTCACCTGAACTTAGCGGGCTATTCACTCCCAAGACCCATCATCTGATCCACAATTTTTGTGGAACCCTGCTATCATATCATCCAA
This sequence comes from Antennarius maculatus, assembly GCA_013358685.1. NCBI lineage: Eukaryota > Metazoa > Chordata > Actinopteri > Lophiiformes > Antennariidae > Antennarius > Antennarius maculatus. The sequence continues at coordinate 14,385,534 of CM023621.1, read as the reverse complement.
CAAACCTTAATACACAGGTAAGAACAAACAAACAAAAAAAGACTACTCTTTCTGTTGAAAATACAAACTTGGAAACACAGGTGTCTGGATGTTGATGCTTGAATATTGATTAATTTTTTTTTTTTTTTTTTGCTTAGCTGTATGTCTTTTGTAACTGTGTAACTGTCTCTCTGAAAGAGAAATAATTATTCAGAAACAGACTAATTCCTGCTTAAAGAAAAATGTAATTGTGGATGGCAGTGGCTCAGTCCACTAAGTCTTGGGCTGGGGACCATAGGGTAGCTGGTTCTAGACCCAGGTGGACCAAACAATTTAAGAGTGTGAACTGGCAGTTGGAGAGGTTCCAGTTCACCTTCGGAGCACTGTTGAGGTGCCCTTCCCTTAAGCAAGGCACCGTCCTTCAAAACTTGCTCTTTGGGCACATCAGAGAGGAGCTGCCCACCACTCCACCATCACCCTCTTCCTATTTGCATGCCTACAGGCCCCCTTGCATGTGGGCGTGCGTGTGTGTGTGTGTGTGTGTGTGTGTGAAAATAGAAAAAACAAAGAGTGTGAAAATAATTCCCCTACGCGGATAAGTATACTTCTTGTAATTTAAAAAGGACTGTCTAAACACAGACAACAAACTGCTTTTTTTTACCTCCCAAGCTGGAACGTTCTCTCTGAACTTCTCATTGACGATGCAAGAAATTGACATGAGGAAGGCATTGGAGGAAACCTCAGGACTGTAGTTCACCCACAGATAGTTCTCAAGATACTGGCTGAAAGATCAAAAACCAGAATGGCATCACTGCATGTTCTTCATTCATACTAAATAAAAACGGTGAAATAATTGGAGGTGAAATTTCCCACCTGAACTCAAGCAGCATGATTTTTCTGATAGCAAATCTGTAAATATCCAGGAAAAAAGACAAGTGAGAGAAATAAATAAATGTATAACATATTGGTTTGTCCCATTTGTTGATAAGATAAATGTACTTACTTAGAACTGAGAATCTCTTTTTCATAAATATCCTCCATTACCTAAAAATAAAAAACAGCAAATGTATGGAAAAGATCAGATTTCAAGTAATAACAAAGCGTACTCACCTCAATTTGAAAACCATGATGTGTATGTGTGTGCTTGGTCAAAGATTTGTGACAGCTCCATACTGGTTGCTATTCATTGTATCAAACTAAACATTCATGAGAACATTTAGAAAGAACACAAATACATGTAATAAATGATACAATGAGTTGAGTATATACTGTAGATTGCATGCTTAGGAGACCGTGTTGGCTTCTAGGGCTAACACTGCAGGCTCAGTGGTTCAAATAGGATTCTTTCCTCATATGTGAATTGTGTCACAATGTGACATCAGCCTAAACTGGAGGAAAGGACACAACTCACCTTTGGGTCAAAAGGTAGTTTATTCTTTGCATGAGGAGCCCAATATTTATTAGCCAGCTGAAATAAAAACAAAAACAAATCATATATACTGTACCAGCAGTGGCATGAAAAAGTTTGGGCACCCCTGATAATTTTCCAGATTTTTCTTTATAAATCACTGGTGGTTTGGATCAACAATTTCAGATAAATATATCATACAGCAGATGAACACAGCGGTGTTTGAGACGTGAAATTGAGTTTATAGGATTTACAGAAAGTGTGTGATAATTATTTAAACAAAAGTAGGCAGGTGCATAAATTTGGGCACCCCAACACAAAAATTACATCAATATTTAGTAGAGCCTGTATTTGCAGATTTAACAGCCGCATTAATAAAGCATTCATGCAGAGGAACAAGTACAATGTTACGGAATAGCCATCTCACTCCCGGTCCTGAATATTGTCAAAAATTCTTGGTGTGATTTAAAGCACACTGACCATGCTGTCAAACAACAAACTAACTGAACTAGTGTTATGAAGACAAATAGTCAAAAATAACCCAAAATACAGACCCTCATTGGAAGCTATAAAAAGCATTTAGCGGATGTTAAATCTGCAAATACAGGCCCTACTAAATGTTGATGTAATTTTTGTGTTGGGGTGCCCAAATTTATGCACCTGCCTACTTTTTGTTTAAATAATTATTTCACACTTTCTGTAAACCCTATAAACTTCATTTCAATTCTTAAATATTATTCTGTTTGTCTGCTATATGATTTATTTAACTGAAATTGTTGATCCGAACAACCTGTGATTTTTAAAGAAAAAATGTAGAAAATTATCAGGAGTGCCCAAACTTTTTCATACCACTGTATATACTATACGTACTAGCAAATATTAACAGCACATAGCTCTGGATCACATGTACAGTCTAGGAAATCGTATGTTACATACTGTATATGAATTCTTGGACTGTGCATAATGTACAGTGCTCACCTGAGTTACATATTCTGCATTGATCTGAGACACTGACGGCGCTGCTGCCTTTTTCGCGGGGGTCTCTTTCTCCACGGTGGCCATCTCAAGCAGCTATAATTCTGTCACAAAAAAACTGTAAAATAAAAAATTGTATGAAAAAATTCAATACCCAATGAGAAGAACTAAAACGATATGAACTGAATTAATATCTAAAACATATTGGGGACCCCCGCATTATATACAGGTGTACAGGAATACCAGAGAACGTTAGCTAGCCAGCTAAGTTCAATACTGTAAAGTGCTGATCTGTAAAGTGTGAATAATTCTGAAGATAATTACTACTAAAATCCCAAATCTGATATTTTGACAGGTTTATAAATGTCATATATGTTTCATACATTTGTACAACATATTAACATTACAATACCGGGCTAAAACACTACGTCAACATCCTATTTACTCAGCATTAAGGTTAGCTGTTTAATATCAGACGATGAGCTTGAACCATTATTGGCACTAAACAGAATAAAATTTTGAAAATAACAAAGAAACATTATCGTCAGTGAGCTCACGAACCTTTAAATTTCTTTATCATGAGTATTTGCGATGCGTTACGCATGTACACAACCGAAAACGCGCTGCACACGACTGACTTCCTGAATGGGTACGTCTGTAAAATCGTTCCTGATTACAAAAGCAAAGATATTTAGTTCCTACCGAGAAAGGCTGCAAGAAAAAGAATAGACAAGAAAAGAAAATAGAAAAAGAATATAAATAAAAGAAAAGGAGAGAAAGGGAAAGAAAAATGTATTAATTGCAATAAGAAAATCATTGTAAATTTATTATTTTGAGGAATGCTAATTTTTATCTTAACCCTTACTGCACTGACTCCTTTGTAGAGTCATGACTCCAGTATAATGTATGGCCCGGGAGACCATACGGCGGATTGACGAGGCCAAACGACTCTTTTATGAGAGGCTCTGTGCTTCTCAACATTCAACACAGGTACCCTGCATGAACCGAAGTGCACTACACTACAGTGTATTTTGATTTTGCTTATGTATTCACTTATTGTATGTAAACATAAAAGGAATATTTATTTCTCTGATCGAATTGAAGATTGAATTTATTTGCAAAACACACACACAAACCCACATACATACACACACACAGAGACACACACACACGGAAAAAATGGGGTCAGAATGAGGTTAATAAAAGTGACAAAGGTGAGTTGTCATGTGTAATACTGTACAAGCTTATTTCAAAAGCACTGGCCTAGAATTTATTGCCAACAGCCTGATAAGAATATCTCTGCTTTTTCTTTTGATTAATTATTGTAATCTTTTAAGCCTCCTTATTGTACTGTCAGGAATCTGGTATATTTGAGCAATGAGATACATCTACATCTGTAAATGAATAATGACCAGTGCTGGTATAATGTGACACTCGCTGCTCTTTTGTTGAATACACATTAAAATCTGTTCAATCAGGTTGTCAGAGCAGTCAGCCTGCAGATGGTTGGTATTGATCATTTGTCCTAATATGAGTTCCTGTTACTCTGTCTGCATACTTGCTTGCCATATTTTAGATGACCGGACATTGTAAATGTTTTATTACACAAAGTGAATTTGTATGACTTTATTCCAGAGTGAACTAGTGGGCAAATCTGGATGAACAGTTTCTTCTAAGTGTATTTAGTTATGCTTTTCTTTCAAAAGTTACGATACTTACAATTTTGTGAGTCACCATAACGTTTTTTTACTCTGTGTCCGCAACTGATAACACCTTTGGTTATTACTTCTGGAGCTGGTTATGAGTTCAAAAGAGATCCAGTTCAGTCTGCGGGAAGCCTTGACTTTTTACAAGTGTGCTTTTAAACACTCACTCTTTGTGAAGAATTTAGCACATGATCAATTAAACATAAATGCAGACAAATGAAGTCATAATGTCTCTGATCCACATGTGGTACTACAATAGTTTTTAGACAAACAGATCTTATATAAACAGGATTCTGTGATGCTCTCACGTGAGGAAAAACAAAGTTTTAATGGTACGGTATTATGTCTGTATGAGGAATAACACCTGAAAACAAAGTGTGTGAAGAACAACAGCTCCAAGGAATATCTAGGAATGACTTGAATAATGGAATGAAAAGAATGATCTATAATTTAATTAATGACAAACCAGTGTTACAGTGAGATGTAGTCCTTTTACTTTATTACATTCATTCAGTCGACAAAACATTTAAGGAGCAGAGCAAAATATTACTTTAATTTCCAAAAACAATTATTTTGTGGATTACAGTATACAATTTTTATTAGGGTGAACCATACAAGATATTTAGCACTACTTATGCTCCTTGTTTTAAGTTTTAAACCGGGCCTCTATTTCCAGTATTTTCAGACACAATTTATGCTTTTAAATTATATCTGTATTGACCACAAGATGGCAGCACACACCATTCAATAGCACATAACGGCTCCACCAGTGGAGCATGCAGAAGTTGGACCAAGTCAGGGCCTGGACCATTAAAACGTACTTCCATAATACATCAGGTGGTGGAACAAATATTAAAGAAAAGGGAATCAAAGATGGAAAGAGACCAAGCTAAAGCCACAAAGGAAAACAGACCATGATGTCAGGAGGTGTCTGGCAAAATGAGGCCATTCCTGAGCAGGGCTCCCCTATTGTAACCCACTGCTATGGGGTAAGAGAGTCACACACACATCAGCCTGGTTAGCCCCAAGGTAGAAACACACAGTTCAAGTCCATGTGCAAGGCCGCAATGACAAGAGCTGCAGGCTGGAACTCTGTGCACAAAGGACAATGTTAGCCACAACAGACAGTTTGTTTGGAGACTGGTTGGGAGTTCGCTGAGTAGAAAATGTACATTTCACAAAAAACATGAGAAATAAATGTCACCCTGTCTTTACTCATTTTGTGAGGTGATGCAGTGGTTAAGACACAAAGAGATGCGTCTGCCATAGGTCATTACATCTATGGTGAGGGGTATGATGGTGTACTTGTGGCTTTGCCTGTCTGGAGGAAAACATGTGCGGTCAAAATTTTTTCAGTGGTGATGGACCAAATAGTTGCAATGCACTACATCACAACATCAAAATACGTGTAAACAAGACTCACAAAATGTTATTGAAAAGTCGAATCAAGTAAGATTTCATCGGCGGGTATGTGTCATTACTTTGTGTTCATTGCTCAGTTTGAATACCTTTATCCATCCATCCATCCATCCATCCATCCATCCATCCATCCATCCATCCATCCATCCATCCATCCATCCATCCATCCATCCATCCATCCATCCATCCATCCATCCATCCATCCATCCATCCATCCATCCATCCATCCATCCATCCATCCATCCATCCATCCATCCATCCATCCATCCATCCATTATTTATAGGATACTGTACACTGCTGAAAACAGCAGCTCCATCTGACATGCAGGTACATTTAGGAAGTTAAAAAATAAAAAAAATTCAATAACGTCACCCCTGAATAAATTTAGAATAGCTAAATCTGTTGTCCTGATGTAATTTTAATTGGCAACATATTGAAAAAAGTTTAATGCTGTGTAAGCAAATATCTGTGAATGAAATATATGGCTGTCTCCCTTTGTGATCATTTAAAACCAAGTAGGTGAACAGCAACACTAAGGGTACATTTACAGCCCTTCTTGTAAATAATTGGTAGTTTGTGTCTTTCAATTTACAATAAAAAAATATTGAGAATCTATGGGATGCATCTATTCAAATTTTGATAAGTGGAATCAAAACAACATAGCAGAGGGTGAAGATTACCAATCTGCTCCACTTTCCTGCCATAACGAGTGCGATGAGGAGTCGAGCCGGAGTGAAGATAAATTTCAGCTCGACTCATCAATACGGTTCATGATCTTTGAGAAAAGAAATGCTCCAGGAGCAAACCATTTTCTTTTCAAGTTGTCGCAACGTGGACAACCCTAACACACAGACACAGACATACACACACACTGCCCTGCAGCTGTGTGTTGTAGACTCCCTCTCCTATTAACCAGGTCACCGTAGAATCAATAGAAAACATAAAGAGGCTTAATCTTTTCAGATGCTCTGCACTGATTGCCTGTTACACAATAATAACACACCCAGAGTCCCACAGTCACCCCATCCAAACAGATTACACACAGTCATGGACCAGTTTCATAGTAAATCTATAGGTTTACAACTGAACAGATGGTGTCAGCAGTGGTGCTGGGCCTTTGAGAGGTGTTAGGTAGCGTGCTAAGGGGAATTCCAGGGGATACAGTTTATTGCCTCGTGGGACGAGACACTGCTGTTATCTATTTTTGTAGACTCTGGTCTCTGGCCTTCTTGTCGGCAGCTTTAGCTTAGAGAAGTTCCTTTAAGCTCCAAGATACACAGCTGTTGTAGAAAACTACAGCGGCAGATGAGGTGAGTCACAAGCTCAGGTTTTGGGATAAAGATTTTTGTATTCTAACAAATTCCACAAGCAGTTTATCAGTTTTCTCATTTCTTCAGCCACTGACGTCCCTGATGTTGCAAATCGTGCACATTTGGGACTGTTAAGTGTTGCGCTTCCTGAAAAGCTCTGTTGAATTCCACCACTGTGGATGACTGAAGTTTGGTTGTTGACTCTGGCGGAGTTTCTACGAACTGAGCCAGCAGGACAGGTGGAGGATCTGGCAGTCAGGCAAGTCCAGGACCGGAACCAGGGACACAGACGGACAGGAATCTCCCAGAGAGATCCTCAAACTTTCTTCAAGTCCTGAAAAAAGGCAGAGAGAAGCTTCATAAAAACTTTGCTGGAATTGGACATTTGGGTCTCATATAGCCGTCCCAACTGGGCCTTCCTTGGAGGCTGCACTTAACCCTTGACGAGAAAACATGACCCTGTACACAAATGATGGAAAATTCTTAAATCAGTGGCAGTTTGTGACACCCCACCCCCACCCCCAGCCAAATCAACTCCCTGCAGTATGGCAAGCAAGGACTGAACTCTGTGCTACCCCTTCCCAGACATACTCACAGACCAATGGACAACTGAGAATGGGAGGAAGGGGGGTAGTGGATTAAATCCTCTGCTCATGTTGTGTTGGGACGTCAAGAAGCTGTGTTGGGACTCCCTCTCAGTTTTACTGGAGCTGAGAGATGTTCGTGTGTGTCTATGTGTGTGCGTGTGTGTGTGGGTGTGGGTGTGTGTGTATGTGTGAGAAAAAATTCATTGAGCCTGGGCTTGATGACAGGCTGTCTATTTAGCAGCAGCCCACTGGGATGCTGTCCCTTCCCTTTTCTTCTCTGTGCACTAATTGGTCACAAGTGTTCATGTCTCATGGCTGACTGTCCCGGCTTTTCTTTTTTTTTTTTTTTTGTCTTGTTTTGGGTGTGGTCGCTTCATTCTGGCACAGTTGCAACAGAATTATCGACATGAAAAAAAACGGCGTTATTAGAAATGTAAATCATTCTCTCCATTCAACACGTCTGTTTAATATGATGTCATAATATTATTCCCAAACAGTTATGTTTCGTCTCAGCGGACAAACGCTCACATTTCCCAGTACTTCAGCACCATTGCGACATTTAGGTGAACTTTTGCAAACAGAAATCAGGAGACAGAGGTTGCAGTTCAGCACTATTTAATAAGACTCCTTTTCTTTCATTTGAAGCGCGTGTAGCATGCCAGACATCCTCACAAAGAGCCCACACATTCTAATTAGTTAATATGCACTACAGCTTAAAATACCCCCCTGAACGCAAACCTTTTTTTGGAGGGCATTAAAAGCCTAAATATGTGTTATCAGAGCATGCTGGGAAGTGGGATCCTCTGGAGATGGCAGGCTGACAACTGAACGAGTCGGGGAGATCACAGAACGGGATAGTTTCATTAAGAGACGGAGCATACACTTCATCACACCTTACACATTAGGGCCGTTTTTATGTCAGGATGTTTTAATCTTTTTACTGATAGGAAATAATTGCTCTCCCTCTTTGAGAGTGTACAGACAGACATCTGCATATGTATGAAAGCGTAACATTGGGGGATGAGGATGGCTTAAGTGAACATGCAATTTTATGATTCTTTGTCTTTGTGAGTAAAATGCAAGGAAAAGACGTAAACCACTTTAGTCCAAGCACTTTCAGTGCTCATGTAAATCACAAAATCCCAAGAACTCTTCCAATTATTCACCCAGTGCTCAATCCCCTGGTATTTTTACCCCCCTGTGGGCCACACAGGGAGTCTCATTCAGAGGCTCAGTGGACAGAGGCTCCAAGATTCAAAAATCACATTAGCAATAGGATGGAACTAAACCATCAACCCAAAGGATGGGTCATTATTCTGCTTCATGGCAAACACAGGGTGCAAATGGCTGCTGTGTTTTCACAACCAAAACATCGCTAATGCCCACTAGAACCCTTTTATGCAAAACATCAACAGTCATTTAAGCTTGAACCGATAAATAAGTAAATCCAAGTAGGGGTGTCGTTGGAAGCTATGGTGAAAAAGAAAGAAAAAGAGGTTCCTGTGTGGAATGGCTGACACTTACTGGGCTCATGGGGTTTTTATGCAGCGGCAAAAGCTCAAAGCTACTGTGATTTTCTTTATTTAATTTATTTTTGTAAGTTTTGCAACATGGACTTCAAAACTGGACAAATGATCTTAGAAACGAGGTGGTAACTTGCAAGTGTTGACTCATGAAGATTATTCATTCCATCCAAGGACACTGAGTAGAAGATGAGAAGCTTGACATGTGCTGTGTTGTGTGAAGCAGTTATAATCAATACTGTTATATGAAGTTACATCCAATGGGTCATGAGTGATGAACCAAAAGACAGAACTCAAATCTGCAGTTACGCCTAGCACTAAAGTGCTTGATAGCCTCTTTTAGCTAATTGTTTTGGTTTTCTAGCTGAAAAATAGTTACAGTTCGGTTTGAACTCTCTCTTTGTTCCATGTTCAAAAAGTTAAAGAAAGACAGCATGCTGAAACACGCTTAGAAAGCTCAAAGCTTGAGGCTCTGAAATAGAACATGAACAACAAAACCAATGAAAATCAAATGGAGTCAAGGTTTGTGGCAAAACTAGGATTTACATACAGAGAATCCCATGAAAACCAGCACCAGTACAGAAGGAGGAGGAGATGATAAATCAACTAGTTATAGAACAAAGAGTGTTAAAGCTTTTCTTTAGGAGAAGCAGACCAATTCAATGACGTGTCCACAGAACAGTTCGGATCTCAGTCTCAATCTCATTTATACTACGTGACTCCATCTGTCAACTGCAAGTTGAGAAACCTGGAACCAGTTTAAAACAAATCATTGTTTTTCTGCTTTTTTATTATTAGTCCATGGTTAAAAAGTTTCAGAAAAAAAAAAAATCCAACAACATGCATCAAAGCATTAAAGTGATTTCACTTTGATCTGGAAAAAACATGTCATATGTTAAAGTACATCACAAATACTTTTTTTTTTGTTTGAGGCGTGTTTCCTGAATCTACAATGTACCGGTTTGCTGTTGGGTAAAAATCCAACAAATTTTTTTGTGGTGCTTCCATAATTTTCATCAGCGAATGATTGTTTTATCTGCTTAGCTTGAATGAAAACTTTTGATGCATACCATTGTAATAGAATGGTTTCATTTATTCACTTCTTTAATTGGTTTAAAAGAAGAACATGAGAACTGATATTGGTGCTTATCAAAAAAGTTGCATTTGCAGATGCAGTTGTTGGGGGGCCTATCTTTGAGAGAACCTTTCTATCGTGAGTAACAGGTTGAGACAAGATGTTTAAAGGTTTCATATGTAGCATATGTCATGTCTATCAGCTGTGAATTCTAACGCAAGTAACAGAATTGGGAGGGAGGGGGGTTGTGCAGTCACATTTTGCCCCAGTGTTGTCTGTCTGCTTACTGACAGCCACAGTTGTGAGGCTGTGACTGCTAGCCAGAGGTGTTACGTTTCCTCCTTTGACTTTTTGTATTCATCATCGAATGAGAATAGGCCGTGACCCATAAAAAGGCCCGTGGGTTTGCTCCGGGGGCCTGGCTGTGCGTGCGGAGTAAGGTAACATATTCCAACTCAATGATGAGTCTGTAAATGGTTTTAGGATAGTATGTTTTCCAAAGAGATGCACAAATAGCAAGATTTGATTGTAATTGTGCTAAAATCCACAGCATATATATATTCAGTATTCATTGGCATCGACTTTACTGTCAACAGAGATTTGAATATTTGAGCTGTTTCCTTCCTGATTGCTATGCCATCTTACTCAATGCAGCTGACAAAAGGAGAAATAAATGACCTGCATCATACATTCTGAAACATTGTTGACTACAAATGATATAATTAGCCAACAAAATAAATGGCATCGTTCGTCTGTCATGCATATCAACACACGTTAGAAACGGATCGACCTATTTCCCATTCATCACTGCTAACCGTAATTTCACATTCTCAAAAAGACGTATTGTGCCAAAGCTAAAATTGACAGTAAGATAGCTGGTTTGGCACAGACTCAAAAATTCTAATTGACTGCTTCGGCGATGACTTGACAACTGAGCCAGCGTGATCGATGTGCTTGTCGGCCTTTTTTTTTTTTCTTCTTTGGGTGAACACATTGGGATAAAACAAATACCATTGCGCATTTGCCTTGACAAGAACCTGGGATGCGGGAAGCAGGAGATGGCGGCATATAAAAGTGTAATGATGACAAAAGAGTGTGCCACCTGCTTGGGTTTACTGTACACACCGCAGACGCAACAAATGACTTACAATAATTAAACACAGGAAGGAGTGGAGATCCTCTGGAGAGACTGCTTCATGGAATACCTTACGGGGTTTACTTAACCAATGTCAGCTCTTTGAAAAGAGAGTGTGGAGAGACGAGCTGTCACTTTGTTTCCATTAAGGAAGTGATGGAGGGCTTGAGTTGCAGGAGCAGCATATTTCAGAAGTGTTATTTAGGATAAATCCTCTTATGAGTGTAAATATTAGAGCCAAGCTTACGTGTAGTGTCACAAGATACATGTCCCAAAACATACCTTTAATAATCTGCCGAGCCATCGGGTGGGTGCATTTGTAGAACACTCTGGCACACAGCGGCAACAGCTCTGCACCCATCTTCTTCACGGCGTTTGTGAATACAGTGGCGAGGGCTTCTGTTGTGCCCTCCACACCGGCGACCTCTGGGTCATCTCCAGCCACAACCAGTGACATATTAAAAGAAGCAGTGGACATGTCAGTAGAAAATGTAGTGTGACACTCTATAGAGCCATACGCCACATCTGAAGTCACGTGACAGGAAGTCCAGTCGGTGGGATCGTCTTGAATTGCGGTGACATGAACTTCAACAGCTGCACCCTTGGGTAAGGCAGGCACCACCATGACCAATAACGGCGGAGGGTTGCTTTCCCGATCCCACCTTAAATCCTGCAAAGCAGACAGATGTTGAAAGGAACCAGTTGACAAATTACAAGGCGTGTCACGCCACACTATACAAACAACTATATGGCCCTCCTGCAGAGAACCACGCTGTGTGTTCTGACCGCAAACACCACACTGCACAACGTTCAACATTATTGTAAAGGACATTGTAAAAAAAAAATAAAAAATGCCCCCACACGTAGCTAAGAAGGCTTTCTATTTGGCAGAGTGACAGGGTGACAATTAAAATGAGATTGTGAGGTGACCATCAGTAATGACAGTGTAAAACCAATTCAGGTACAAGCTGCACCGTTTGCAACCTCTGTAAACAAAATGCTTTCGCTTTGAAATGTATTTGCTAGCATGACAGGTCCCATCCAGGACAACTCTTCATCTTTCTAAGGAGATCACTCACAACACGTAATCTTAGCTTTAGTGGAAAAATGCCTCGATTTTATCTACAGAGCCAAAACCTCTTGTTTTGTTTTTTCCTCCTCCGGACTGAGAGCCATTAGCAGTAGCAAAATGTCTGGGAACAGTGGTACAATGTTGCCCTCTAATAATACTTGGCTGTGGCTTCATCTGCTAATGGGAGAGAAATGAGTGTTTTATATAACCGTCATTTCAGTCAGAGTCGATAGGGCAAAAACACTTAACCCCTTTTTCAATTTGCTGGATCAATTTTCATCCACTTACATCCCACTTCGTAAGTGCAGAATAATAACAGGTTACTCACATTTTATTTTGCTTTTCACTCGCACAAAAAAAAGGAGAAATCATCTACGGGAGAAGACTTCAGCCTCTTTGTCCCTTCCACAGACGAAGCCGTCATGACCCAATCAGCCAGATTCACTGAAGCGGCGCTTACCTTCAGAATAAACTTAACGCTTAATTGTATATCAATAGCTAACATCTTACAGTGGAGAGTGTCCTCAGTGAGTATTTGTGCAGCGTCTGGGTTAAGATTTCTTTACTCCGCCAATTTTAAGAGACCCTAGTCTTCGGTCATTAACGAGAACAATCACAAGACCAGAGAACAATAGCCGTGTCAGCTCAGTGGCTCTTAGCTTGTCAGACAAAGTGACAGCATAACACACGTGTCTTGAGCTTTGATAAATGTTATATTAGCTGCTCCTGCACTTGTCAGTGGTGATTGAACTTGGAACTGAGAGGGAGAACTGGGCAGAGAAGTGACAGCACATAGGGGGTCTTGCTCAGCCAGGCTTAAAGGCCACCCTGCAGGCCTTGGGTGTTGAGGTTCTGCACCCAAAACCGACCATCCGCTAGGAGATCAGGAGACTTAGGAGCGGCAGCTCCAGCCTCTGGCAGAACTTTATTGTCGTGACACAGTTGATGACTTTTTGTCAGAGCTGTTAAACAAGGTTACATCAATCCATACTTGTTACTTTATTAATGAATTCCACCAAAATGGTAGAAGAGACAGTGAGTTTGTTCAGCAGTTCTGTTGTATAAAATGTGCTTATGTGGCAATATCCTGTGTGTGTTTCCATATGTGGACATGTGTGTATGTATCAGATAGTGTTCAGAGCGCCGTTGTTTTGTGTGTGTGTGTGTGTCTGTGTGTCTGTCAGAGAAGTGGCTGACTGATTCCCTACCTGAGAGATACCAGGGACCATTCATTAAATTAATCCAATAAAATTCTAAACTTTGATATATGGCGGAGCTGAGTGCTGGAGTGGCACACTAGAGAGGCAGGGTGGCAAAGTGTGTGTGTGTGTGTGTGTGTGTGTGTGTGTGTGTGTGTGTGTGTGTGTGTGTGTGTGTGTGTGCCTGTACAGAGCTTTGTATCGTCCTGCACCAGACACTTAACACAATCCATCTCATTACTTCATCCCACTTCAGTTCTAGGACATGCTGCCGTTCCGGAGTGCTCTCTCTCTCCCTCCCTTCGCAGGCAGCGAGAAAACTCATGTAGCCCGGATCTGCTGCGCTCAGCTCTCTGCACTGATAATGCGTGACCTGCTTCTCCTCATGTTTGTTTTATTTCTTTTCACTTTCCTCCCTCCTAACTCGCATCTGTGCACCTGGAGTGTGCGGCAGGCTAAAAGGGCGAGAGGCGTGAAAGCTGAACGGTAAACACGGTAATAAGGAAGTGGTGTAAAGGCAGGGAACAGCGGGGAGCTGATGGGACTGCGCTGCTTACCCAGTTCCCCTACATTTCCTGCCCAGCAGGACGCCTTCAGCATGTAGCTCTATGTCTCAGCACTTACTGTAGAGCTGTCAGTCCGCCATAATATGCCTCCCATTCACTCTCATTTCTTAAGAGTGCGCCCCGAAGCTTGTCAGAATGTTTGCCTGAATAAAAACAACTTATAAGTGGCATGAGGTAAGGTTTAAGGGTGCAAGACCATTATGAAGCCATGCCAGAGGCCGGAGTTACCTTTAAACTCCAGAGAAAGCAGAAGAGAAATAATTTAAGTTTAGGTTATTGTGGTATGAAGAAGAATTTAACAACCTGGTATTCACGAATAGTGAATATAAAGGCATTTTAGGCTAAATAATTAAGAAATATATTATAACGCTTCCTAATGTTTGTTTTAGTTTTTTGACATTTTCAGAGTTTTTTTTTTTTTTTGAGTTATCTGTTTAACAATTATTGACTTATCACATCAAAATCTCCCTGTTCATCAAGAATTTGTACAACACACACACACACACACACACACACACACACACACACACACACACACACACACACACACACACACACACACACAGCCTCGCTGTGGTTTAATTCACCGTAAATACAATTTCACACTTGTAGCGACTCCACAATGCTCCCAATTAACCCCCGCAAGCTTCTTCGTCCACCTGATTAGAGAAATTATCAACGCACAACAACAACTCGGCCCCGTAGCCACACACACACGTTAGGCACTGGTGCTTCTATCATTTCACTTCATATGTCCTCTGACACCGACAGCATGTTGTTTACACCGGGATGTTAAATAATCCAACAATAAAAAGCTGGATTTTAAACACCATTCCAGCATTTGATCAAATACTGTATCATGTTGTGCTAATGCTAATCAGGACGCTTCAGGAGAACGAGCACATTTTCTGAAAACAATCAGATATAAAAAAAAACGTTTAAATGTTCAAATGTCTGGTATCAATTATATATTCTTTACTAAGTGGATTTAAATTACAGATGAATTGAAGAGCACATTATGGCATGTTTAATGACTTTGCTGGTATGGTGTTATCATTCTATTCATATTCTAATTTTACACTTACCATGCAAAAAAAGCACATTAGCCTAGACATGATATAAAGCTGTGCAGCAAAATTTGAATTATTGTTTGGCATCATTTTACTGTGTCCATGTATGAACATTCAGCTTCATGTGTCTTCTTGACTTGTTTTCTTTTCATGCCTCGTATATAGTTCTTCAAACCTATTTAAAACATTACTTTGAAAAGATATATAATTTTTGGGTTGGCCAGATATTTAATTAAATTTGGGATGGAAAATATACCCCCCACACAGCACTTATTGCATCTATATTTTAAAATAAAGAGGCTGGGAAAATCTGAGGTAAAGTCACAAAAAGACAATCAGCCTCATAGGCAAAGAGGGAAAGTGACATCAGGTTAGCAAGTCAACATCTATGATGACTCCATTCTTAATGGTGGTAAATGATCTGTTTATAATGAAGCTGATGATCCTGATGAAGAGCCCAAGGCAAAAAGACATTGGTCTACATATACAGTTTTTCTATACTTCTATATATTTGTGGGAGTGTCCAAGTTACCATCATCACTTTTGTCTCCACACTGATCACAATTAGCCCCATGATTAGAAAAGGCCTGCCAGGGAGACTCGTGCTCCTATTAGACGTAAGGAGTAAGGGTTGTAAGCTGGGGCGGTGGAATGGCAGTAGCGATGGAGGGAGGAGGCAGGAAAGAGGGGTGGAGAAGGGGATAAGCTGCTCTGAGAGTTGAACAGTGCTCCAAAATGGTGTGTGGGGGCAAAGGATTAGGGGAGCTCTGAGGAAGACATCTGCTTCTGTGCCAAGCACCACATTATCAAAGACACCAGCATTTCCCACATCATCAACTTTTCATGAGCGTGCTCACTGGTAAATATCAGTTGCAGCGGCGTGGGTCTCAAGGGGGCAGGGAGGGGTGAGGAACTTTTCCTTATTTCACAACTATAAAAATACAATTCTGAAAGGCCTCTAAACAATGTAAATAACATATTGAGTTTACCTTTATGCTTATTCAAATATAGATGGATTCCACTGGTTTTTTACCTGATAAATATGCATTAGTTCTATGTGGAAATGCTATTATATTAAACATGATGCATGTTTCCCCTGCATACTAACATTTTCTTTACCTCTTGACCGGGGGTAGAGAACAAATTTCATAAACAGAACTGACCTTCTCTTCCTTCGTGGCCTTCAGCATGTTTTCCCAGACGGCCTTTATGATAGGGATATCTCCATATCTTATGGCGTAGCAATGGGCCTGGATAACATGAGCAATAGTCAGGCTTCCAATCACCGCCTCCAGGACCTTCTTCACATAGCTGAATGCCAAACTGGCCTGTGCTCTGATGCCAGCCTTTACCAGGTCCATGGTACAGGGAACCAAAGCGATCTGGCCTGCACAGAAAACCAAATGATCCACCTGGAGAA
This sequence comes from Antennarius maculatus, assembly GCA_013358685.1. Classification (NCBI taxonomy): domain Eukaryota; kingdom Metazoa; phylum Chordata; class Actinopteri; order Lophiiformes; family Antennariidae; genus Antennarius; species Antennarius maculatus. The sequence continues at coordinate 14,369,089 of CM023621.1, read as the reverse complement.
GACCACATGTAGAAATCACAACAAAGCTGGCTTCATTATGAAAATATCTTCAAGATAAAATGTTTCACCAGAGCAAGCATGTTTGAGATTAGGGAAAGGCATTGTTTGAATTTTTAAAGTCATTAATTCACGAGTAGTAATACGTACAACAGAATGTCTTTGTAGGTTCTCATTCATCAGATTATGGTTATTACCAGTTGTTTAAATCAATCGACTGGACTTTAAGACAGTGTCTTGAAGTCAAAGTAGTGAAGCCATCTATGAATGGTGGGTGGTCTATGAAATCTTCTTTTCTCCATTTAAAATCAGGTCCTTGTAAAACTTCACAAAAGAAAGAACTACTCAGCAGACTGACTCATGAGAAGTAGCTCCTACTAATGACCAACATTAGCATACGAGGGTTTATAGACGTCTGAGAAATTCGGATTTCAATGACCCCATTGACACTCCCTGGCACTCCCTACAACCATCGTTGAGAAGCGAGACGGGTCTTGGCAATGGTGTTCGGAATATAAATAGCACTGACCACACCTCACAGAGGTTAAAAGATAAGGCAACACCAACCACCACCAGAATTGAGGAAGCCTCTTGGATAAGAGGTAAAACGTCTTCAAGAAACTTTCTTGAAGTCCAGTAGATTGATTTAATTAAATGACTTTTGAGAATACAATAGTACTGCCAGCAGGGGGCAGTAAAAGACCCACAGACTGTTTGCAAGGCTATTTACAAAAGAGGAAGAATGTACTATAATCATCAGACAAATGGAAAAAGCAAGCTGTCAGAAAGTCTAGAATGGACCTGCCTTCAACAAATAAAATGAGGTCCAACTCAGCAGAAAAAGTTGCATCAACAGTTCAACAATACAATGGATAGATTTATCGGCGGATGAAATAAGTTTGATGTTAGTTTTGCAGAATAAACAATGACTGTCATACCAGAGATAATAGCTAAAGAAGTGTTTCTCATTAGCTCTTTTGATGACAAGGGTTTCATAACTTGTTTAAGTTCGCGAGTCTGAGGTTACAGTGATTTCAGTCTAACTTGGATCCAGATGAAGGCTGACTGAGATTTTCAATCATGTCAGTCTGTAGTGAGATTTAGATTACATTTAGAATGCGCCTTGAGCATAAATGGCACAGACAGTAGAGATATTTAATGCTGTTTTGTATTAACATAGTATGTCATTTTGGCCTCCTTTGTTTCATCTTCTATTTATTACAATGATCATTTAATGGCCTGAAATGTTAAAACTATGAATTGCAAATCATGAGAATCATGAAATCTAATAAACACACAGAGATACAAAGGAACCTTACTTCTCTTCAGTTAGATATCGGTGCATTTTTTCATATCCAGTCCAACTGAGCTGTTTGTGGAATTGGAACTGGGAGATGATGGAGAATGAGGGCCAACTGGCCAAGGAACTCATACCAGAAGAATGAAAACTATTTTTAAAATAATGATAATCCCAGTGTAGGCCTGCTTGGCTTCAAAAGGGAATTGGAGATGACAATCTCATTGGTTTAATTTATGTCAAGCCCAACACACACTTATGATTAATTATGAGAATAAATGCAACCCCTTTGCTTCTTCACCCAGATGATGTGCAGTTTAACTAGAGAAGAAGTTGGACATGCCCTAACAGCATTTGCACCACACACTTATGTAGATCATTCAAACACGGCTCTGAGAGTCTACAACCCAACTAGCAGCTATGTCATTCTGCAATTTGGCACAATACTGTAGTGCTGTGAGCTAAATGCAAATGTCAGAATGTTAACATGTTGACAGCAACGATCACTGTGAGGATGCTGGCATCCTGACATGCTGATGTGTAGCAGGTGTAATATTTGCTATTTTCTCAGTGTGATATGAAGTTGAAATGTACACAACCAGAGCAAACCTCTGCCATTCCCTGGATCCATTACCTGATCAACACTAATATTTAATTGCAAGTAAGATATGCTAGGGTCCATCTTTTGTGGTGATTTCATGTAAAACCCATCCAATAGTTTTAGTTTAATCCTGCTGACAAACAAATAGATCAAACCAATCACATAACCTCCCTGGCGGAGGTAATTACAGATAGCACAGATGAAAGTCTGCATGACAGGCATGTCACTTTAATTCATCTAATGGCTGTCAAACTGCTTCACTCAAAACCAAAACTGTAAACGTCATGGTTTCACTACAGGGACATAGATAACCAGAAGACAGATATATCTGAACCATGAATGTTGTGACAATCCAATCAGAGGAGATATTCACCAGAAAAATTAAAAGACAGAGCTACTAGTAATGCTATATAAAACAATCAGGAGGGATCACCAGTCTGATCAGGATCTATCCCCTGAGAACCACAGATGGTAGTATGAAAGTTCACAACGCAGTCCAACGCAGTCGCTATTGTAGCTAAATGTAAGCATGGACTGCAGTTTTGAAGAAGAGGAAGAAGAAGAATCAACCTTGATCAGGTATTGTCATTGCAGCGTCCAATGCTTCACCTAATCCAATGCTTCACCCAAGGTTTCCAAACACACACACAAAACAAATCTCACATGTCACCACTAACTCATATCTAACATTTATTCACAGTCTGTTTGAGATTTGTTCCACTAGGTTATTAGTGGGAAACTATCAGTACTGAACCAACCATAGCATTGATATTGTAAAAGCTGCCCACATTACTGAAAGTGGTCACTACTGAATGAATAACAAACACAGTGGTCCCTCGCTACATTGCGGTTTAAACTTTGCGGCCTCCCTGTTTCACTGATTTATTTTTAGTGCTATTTTACTTTTTTTTTTTTTTTTTTTTACATTTCATTGTGTTCTGTGTCCTGATTGGCTGCAGACCTTAGTTAATCAATTACCTCTGTGCCATGTCTCCTGTACAGTGCAGAATGCGTTCAGCTTGGCAAATTTACTAAAATCTTCAATCACTATCAGCATGACCCTCAAGTGCTGTACTACAGTATGTTTTCTTCTCTACAAACTCCACAATGTTGACAAAGGACGCAAAAGGCAGAGGAAGATGCTAAAAAAGCACAAATGTTGGACTTATGGACATGTGAAAAGACAGTAGAAGTATATGCAGTTGTAGGGAGCCATTATGAAATTAACATTACATAAAAAAAGAGGAAAATTACATAAGGACCACAGCAGCAACAAGTGTCAACAAAGATAGAACGAGAGGTGTAATTTTCCGCAACAAGACCATCATAAGGATGGAGTCTGATTTAGCTTTGTGGTTAAGTGACTGGAGGAAAAACAACATTATGCTGGATACCAACATTATCTGCATATAGTAATAATACTGGACTTAGTTTTCTACTAAGGTTTGAACTATGATAGTGGTTAAAAAAGTGAAAATGGTGTTATCACGTTAATACCTGTCTTAAAAAATTGAATGAAGTGTGTACTGAGGATTTTACAGCTTTAAAACCCATATAATAATTGCGTAAACTAAAGCTGATTACTTTGTGGATCACGGGTTACTTTTAGAAGGTAACTCCCGCATTAAACGAGGATCCACTGTAATAAAGATTTGGTAATTTACTCATTCAATATTACCATACTGTACACCTCCAGTCAGCACAGGAATGTGTGTTAATGTACAGGGTGTAACAATATTTGATTTAATTATGAACTGGAAAACATGGTTTCTGCTCAACAGAAAAACAAAAGCCCAACTCTATAATGACTTATAAAGAAAAGTACAATATTCTTCAGCGCGGTGTGAAAATCACATTAACATTAATTATAAGCATATGCTTGAATAGCACTGTATTAATTAACAACTTCCATCTCAGCCATTTTTCAGTATCATATCACCAACATTTCTCATTTCACAAGCAGGTAATCTGTGAGAAGCCTGCCGATACATCTCCATGACACCATTGTTATTTATAAGCACAATTAACCTTGTGAAAATAAGCTAATTTCTTTGCTAAATGCCTCTGTTCGAATTAAGCTTCATGTATAATGAAACATGGAAAAAAATCCATCTGTTTAATGCAGGGAGATGAGTAGGGATGAGGAATGGGATTAAAGGGGTCAGGTCTTTAGAGACCCTGCATTTTGCCTGTGTTTGAAGTTGGATGGCGCTGGACGCTACCCTCTGGTCAATGCAAATAGCTGTTGATGACATGTTAATAATTGCTAGCCTTTGCAGGGACCCTGGAGCACATTCAGATCTCCAGGGAGGATCAGGAGGGCCTGAATCAATTGATGCATGGCCCGAGACAAGGTTCTTAATGATTAGCAAAGATGCAGCCAGGGCTATCATGTTTAACAGGGAGATTTCCAGGGTTAATGCGGATTTGGTATTACCCTCACTACCAAACTACTTGGCTCAGTTTGATTAAGCCTAAACAAGAAAACTAAAGTGAAATATTTTCTGATGCTGGGGTGTATTGCTTTTATCTCGCATTACCAGAACAAGATCCTTGTGCAAAACTAATGTTTAGGGCAGACACAGTCACGGCCATTTCTATAAGCCACAGCTCCTCGGCTCATTTGACAACTTTGATAAATCTTCAGCTACTATCTCTTTTGCTCCAATTACTGGGATAGTGCAGGAGACAAGAGATGGAGGGAAGATAGGAAGAGGGGCGCAAGCGAGTGAGGGGGAAGAAAGGAAGAAGATAAGGCCCGAGCTGCTTTCAACCAGTTGGATCAATCATGCGTCATTTACCTGGAAGCACGATTTGCCCGAGTGCCAGCATTACTATGTCTACCTCACATAAAAGCCATAATCCCACACATCAAAAACAAATTGTCATTGACATTCCATTTATGTGACATCAAATGCCATCATATCCACTCCAACAAAAAAAAAAAAAAAAGGGTGCCATCAGGTTGGACGGGTGGCCAGAATTTCTTAACAAGCTCGTCCCCATGAAAAGATTTAAATCGATTTTGAATTCATAAAGGCTGGTTACCATTTGTCTATTTGAATATCAAAAGGGGCTAGCGTGGGTCCCCTTGACTGTTAAAGGCAGAATCCCACAGCTTCAACCAAGCAGGTGTGTGATGATCAATTATTAAGGATCCTGTTCTGGTTACTCGTTGTGGGAGGTAGAATTGGGGATTTGGGAGGTTTAATGGTGGTGGGGGCATATCTGTCTGTGGTGAACTTGGATGAGGGAGAGACAGCAGAGACCAGAGAGTGAATACTATTTACATAAAATTAACAGTTCAAAAGAGTGAGTTCACACACCAATCAAACTTGTTAATTGACTGTCAATGGTGTGCCCCTGAATATACAACACAACTACATTATTCATCTTGGGCCTTGACAGAGAAGACAGTCCAATTTGCATGGGTGTTCTAAACGTGATCAACAACCACAATGCCACATGCATTTTTAATAGGCCAGAGATGGGATTATTTAATATTCATAAGGGTCAAACTATCGCATATGACATTAAACTTTCTCTAACAAGCTAAGTAGATTTTTCAAGTGCAAAACTTAACAGTATAAACGGCCCGCAGAGAGAAGAGCTAAGGAATCAATACAACGTATTCACAATTTATTTCTGTTACGATGTTTCTTCATTACTTTTGCTTCCACAACTTCAAAAATGTCAGTTTTGAAGTAGCAATTTTGTTTGGATTTTTTTTTTAAAGTAAAGTATTCTTTTTTCTACAAGGATTCATTCAGGGTGAGTCATCTTTTTCTGTTCCAGAAAAAAAAAAAGTAACACTAAAAGTTGAACAATTTAGACAACATTCATATCACATGACACTACATGAGAACTCGGGTGTGAAGAAACTGTCTCTGCCCAGACCCAACAGACCCTTTTAATTAAAACAGAACCCAAATCCAAATTATACAATTAGTTATCCTGGGATGTGCCATAAGTGGCCGCCCTCATGGTTCTGCACCCCACCCTCCACCCCTCAAATTGTTTCATGAAAGTTTGTAAAGAAGTTGATGTACATACAAACATTTGCATCTTTGACCAGATCACTCTCATAATTTAACTGGTTATTCTCTATACAAATTAATCAAAGTTCTTTAGTTAGTTTTTGTGAGATCCTGCTAACAGACAGACCAAACAAACAAACACACACAAAAGACTACGTTGTAGTGAAAGCATAAGCAACTCTGGCAAAGGTAATACTGTATACATTAAAGCTATAGCTAATTTTAACATCTAATGGAGTTAGATTCATTTTGCAACATATGACATGTAAAAAAAAATCCAAAACATACTCAGAGTGTAGAGACAACAAAACAATATTAAAGGCATTAAACAGCATCAAAAATACAATTTGGTCAAAGATACTCCAACTGGAAAAACTAATTGGACATTTATTTTTTACTGAAAAATTGATGAAGACGATGTTGTGATTTTTTTTTTTTTTTGTCTGGGCCTGAAAAAACTACCATGTTCCTTGTACATGGTAGTGTTAATGATAATCTGATTGAAAAAAAAAATGCAGCTCCTGCAATTTGTAGATTATAATTTCAATAATATTTTGAATAACTGTTGGGTCCTGTTATCGATTTCTATTTCACAGCACCATCGCTCTTCTAATAAAGCCAATGACATGTCCAAAGGTCACCATCCCCAAAGACATACTCTATCTCCACCCTTGTGAGCCACAGACAGTAACATATATGGTAACATATCAGCAAGCGCCTGTCTGCTTGCAACCCTTAATAGTGTCTCATTTCAGCCTGGGATGTCTGAGGTGTTTCTAATTGCACTTTTTGTCAACAAGCTTCCAGAGATGACCAGACAGTGCTAGACTGTATTCACATTGGTGTTAGTGCCCTCTGGGCCTCCAAATGTGTTGACGTCTCCGAATGTCATTAGCAGGGAGTTGAAATGGTATAGTTGAACTGGTCTGGCCTGGATAAAATGACCCGGTATTGATGAACAGTCAGGTTTTTCTGCCTGGTTCCAAGGACAGAGAGAGGTGGAAAACTGCTCCAGCACTCCTATCAGATATGTTAATGGTCACATTTCTCCCCATTGAGACATCATGCATAATTTAACCAGGAAAATGATAACACAAAATGTGTAAAATAGGTTTAGATTAGTATGATATAACTTTTCCCTGCATGCAAGGGCACATGTAACCAAGCTAAAAGGGTAATAGCAGCTAAATAAAAACTACGGTCGGTAATTAGATGCGCAGTGTAATTAATATGTGGGATGTCTTTTAATGGGGACATTACTGTATCTTGAATCCACCATCATGGATTCCAGCTACAACTGAAACTTTTTAAAGGGTTTTTCACCTCTCCAGAGAATGACAAAAACACAGATTAAATGTAGAGAAGCACGGGTGTGAGTAGACAAGATGCAAACCACGGATGCTGCATTTATAAGATGTATTTCATTTAAAATTAAATTTGCTATAAAACATATAATGACCTGTACAATACACAGACACTGATAATTTATGTGACAAATCCATTACAGTCTCAACTTTTTTCTCTTCTAATATTTTTGAATATTTTAATGTTGTAAAAAAGCTCAAAATAGTCTAAAAAGAAAAAGGCATGGATCAGACAAAAAGGCTGAAGTTTGGTTGAACGTATTTATATGCATATATTATCTCTGCTTTTTGGCTGGTATTTCATGTGCAAGGACTGTTTAATCCTCATGTGGTGGATGGCAGTTTGTCAGGGATGTTTGCTGTGATTTCATCTCAAACAGGCTTCAAGTCTGTGGGGTTCTTTCAGCATTAGTGCATTCACAGAAGATCACGTCTGGGAGTGGGAAATGATAAGAGATGGGCTCATGTTGTGCTGTGCCCCGAGGAAATCCTGCTTCTTCAGACACCTCATCCCTGCAAATACAAACCTTTCAAGAGAACCACAACTGCTCTGCCCTCTATGGAATTTCTGCCCGCATTAGGATACTCATTTAAGGCTTCGTGGGTAGGGAAAAAGAGATATTTGCCTTTTTTTTTTTTTATTATTCCCACCTCTTTCCTCTGCTCTTTCTGTTTCTTGCATTCTGTTTGTGCTCTAGTTCGAGCCTAACCCTTGTATGCCCAACTGTCACACAAAATCAGTGTTACACATACAGTGACATAAATAGCCGTTTGAAGTGCACAAAGCAAAGGCAAGGATAATGCATTTCTGAATGCATTCTCTCAGGTCGAAAGCTGCTGATTTATTCAGAAAACAAGCCTTGAGAATACAATGAAAACACAAAGTCTCGATGATGAATTTACACGAAACCTACAGAATAAATAGCAGTAATGACCCACTGTTGAGGCAATGTGTGGTCAATCTGAGGCAGAGACACCGGCCTTTCCCCAACCCCCCACCTCCTCTTAGCTTATATATATTTTTCAGTTGTGCCTGGATGTCTGTCCTCAACGTGCCCACTTCACAGACACTGAACGGAATGGAAGAGTAATACTGTCACGTCAGCTCTGCTCAACTTTACAGCGGTCAGAAGCTGCTGCTCAGTGCTATAACCAATGTCAGGGGAGCCAAACTACTGGATGCTGAAGAAGACATCGGAATGCCAAAGGGCATGAGCAAATGAATAAATAAAAACAAGCATCTTACCATTCTGAAAAGATGAAATTATGAAACTGCTTTTTAGTTTTATTTATTTTTTATTGTGTGAATTTAGTGTTGCTATGACAATGATGTGAAAATGGAGAAATAAAATATTACTTCTTAAAGCTGAAGTCATGAAATTGTGGCTGTGGATTACTGTGCCACACCAGAGCTGGGATGTAGATGGAGTGATGGAGGGGCATGGTTTTTTTCACCGCATTAGGCAAAATGCCCCGCTGTCCCGACCTCACATTTTTTTGACAAATTGGTTGTGAGGCTTTTACGACTGATGCACATATCGCAAAAATCATTTCTGCCAAGCTTCCACTATGACCTGCCCGTGGGACATGACAAGCCTCTCCATGCATCGCTCTATCAAACTGAATCTTTCCAGGACAATGCAAATTATGACAAATTCCATCATCCAGATTTATGCGCTTTCCTGCTAATCTCCCTAATTCGAGAGAATCAGGGAGGGTCTTGCTGTTTCAGCTGAGGGGCATGTTGTCTGACTGAATGATGCTGAAACTGCAACCCTCAACCTCTGTTCTTTCTCCCTTCAAAGCTGTGACCGTCTCATCTCTTCTGTCTTTTTAGATTTTTCTGCTTTTTGAAGCTACATCTCTTGATCTGGCTGATAATGGTAGCTCTAATTTAACCTGGCACGAGAGAATTATGTCAACTCAGAGCTGTGGTGTGGTCAGCTAGTACCAAGTGTATTTGTGTGTGTATGTGTGTCTGCAATTTGATGGATATGACCACAGTGTGAAAAGTCTACTCTACACATGATGGAGAGAATATCCAAAACAAATCCAATGATTCAGTGACATGATGCTGCCGTTCCAGAGGGAAAAGTCCTGAGCCTCCATATTCAAAACACCCACTGAACACACACGCAACTCATCTTTCCCTGACCCTTTGCTCTGCTGTTTGTCTTGTAATGGACACAACATGTGGTTCAGTATTCTCAAAATAAAAAATGGATAACAGACAAGCATGAAATCAAAGACAGATTGAAGAAGACTAGAAAAAAATACTGAAGGGAGAAAAAAAGAGAAGCAGTTCCTCCTTTTCTCAACAGATGGCAGTATGGCTGCATTAAAAAAACCGTTTTGCATCAACACTGCTGTTCATACAAGTCCACTCAATCCACACACAGGCTGGTTTGACAGCATCCAAGTCTCCTTGGATTTTCTTTTTTTTTTTCTGTTTCTATTTTTTGTTTTTTTTGCAAAGCAGAAATGGTTTGAATAAATAAGCCACAAATTTCACCAGTGAAGCTGTAGGAATATGGAGGGAAATTTCTAAAAAAATCATTCAAAAATATCTGCGCTTGGTTTTGCTCCACAATTATTTTTATCATCAAATACTGACAGTAAGGTAGAGGAGCAGAAAGGTGTCTATAAGAAGATAATAAACAGTACCTGGAAAATTAAATGAAATAAAACCAGAATCTCGCAAAGAATATTTCCTTCTGGAAATACTTGTGTTTACCTACACAGTTTTAAAACATTATTTTACTGTAAATGTGCACCAGGGGTAATAACATTCACCCCCTGGCAAAAAAATAAATATATATAAAAAAAAATAATAGTGTGCAGGAAAACAGACTGAATCCCCACAAAAAAAACAGCAAATTTTACATTTATGTCAGACGATCAAAATCAACTCAATAAATTTTGACATAAGGAAAACATTGTATACTCTGTACGATACTGAATGAACTCATACCCCAAATATCTCTACTTCTTTGAATTACCCAAACTCATGAACTTGTCATACCCTTACATAAAAAAACCCCATAAAATCAATAATAAATATGTATTAAAAGTGAACATGCTAATATGTCCACATGAAAAGAGGAGGCTGTACATTATTCAGCAGGAGCTGTTTTACCTCAGCTAAATGTGCATTGATGACGATGGAAATTGAGAAGTGAATGGCCCGAGTTTAAAATTACTCCTTAGAAGTATTGTACCACATGAAATTTATGATGAAATGAGTGGGCAAAAGTAAATGGAATGTAAGTGCAAACTATTTCCGAGTCATCTGCTGCAATAGTTTAAAAGAAAACAATTTTTAACAAATGAAGACAAAATTCTAGAACACTGTTGCATATGGGTGTAATAAACATGTCCAAACAGACACATGCGCAAGCTATAGAATAGCATAAACAGAGGAGAGCATAACAGTGACAGAAATAATATACAACAGCAATTTCCTGATATGAGTAAAATATAGTACTATGCTATAAAATTAATCTGCTGCAATTATAATCCATATTAACACTGAGTCTGGGGTGGTGACAATGTTTTTTCTTGGTGACATATCAAATACGGTTTCATTTTGGTACCTTGTGTTTTGTTTTCACACAGAACAATTTCTTTCTGCTGGAAAAATTGTATTCAATTCTAATTTGCTGATATCTGAACATGAGAAAATTGAAAGCAAAATGCAGTTTTCCCTTTTGCCTGACCCAAATTAAATCCTCTGACTATGTATTCCTCTGGATAAGATATTTTGTCCATGAGTATAAAAGATCAGAGGTTATATTTCTGTTTCTAATTATTGTCTCTATGTCATGGACCTAGTCCTGATAGTTATCTGTATTTGCCACACCTGTATATTTCACAAGGAGCATCCTTCAGACCCTCCTTGTGTGTGTGCGTGTGTGTGTGTGTGTGTGTGTGTTTGTGTGTGTATGTGTGTGTGTGTATGTGTGTGTATGTGTGTGTGTGTGTGTGTGTGTGTGTGTGTGTGTGTGTGTGTGTGTCTGTGTGTGTGTGTGTGTGTGTGTGCGTGTGTGTGTGCGTGTGTTTGTGTGTATGTGTCTGTGTGTGTGTGAGTGTGTGTGCGCACGCGCGCATCTGCGTGTGCAGACCCTGTCAGCTATGCCCTCTCGTCACTGCATGGGGAAGAAACACACACAGGCAGCTCTGAAAATAGTGGCTAGTTACCATAGTAATGGGATGGTCATACGTCTCTCCTCTCTCAGACAGTGATGGGAGTGGACAGGACACGCTGCTATGCTTTTTATCTATGCATTTGGTATTCAGTCATTTCAATCCACAAATAAAAAGCCATGTCCCCCCACTTCTAATATCTCCGTATTCAAACAGGAAAGTAAAATAGGAAGTCAGTGGTTAGATATGGTGTAATAATTCACACATGGGACAGCAAATAATTATGTTTTGACCAAGTGTTTGTGATTGCAATTGTGACAGCGTGAGTGCTTTGGCATATATTGACAGGGGTGGAATCTGTTCTTTTGGAGACCTTCTCGATCAACCTGAGCCATACACCCCTTTTGACACATGTGAAAAAGCGAGAAGCAAACATGCACGCGTGCTCTAGGATGAGATTGCCCTTTCTTCAAAGAAAAAAAAAAAAGAAAAACAAAAGCAGCCAACCCTTTATCACATACAATCCTGTCCATAAATCATAACCAGCCGCAAATGTTTTAGCAAATTCAACTCAGATACTACAGCCACAAAATTATTTCATAAGGTATTTTTTCCCTTGTGCAATCAGAATCCGATCATTCACCACAGGCCTGTGAGTTAGGTGGAATTTACATCACATGTTTATCTTTTACATATGTATCTCACCATCAGTAAATAAAGGAAGGAAGGGGACACAACGGCTGTGGCTATCCTGTCCTTGCTTCCTATGGCATGTTGACGTGAACCAAGGCAGTCAGGCACCAATAATACATGAAGAGCTATTCAAAGGCAATTAGGATCAGTTGTCAGGGCCGGGCCCATTATTGGGTGGGAGTGTGGCAGGGGCTGGGGCAAAGGCACAGCGCCGGTGTACGTGGCTGCCTGAGAGTCGATGCACTCTGACAGATCCAGTCCTTCCCCTGTCCTCCCTTGGTACAAGCAAATACCAGCCTATTCCTGTTTGGTGTGCAGCAGCATACCATAATATGGCGACAAACACACTGACTATGGAAAATTACAATTGGGACAGATGTAATTAGCTTCTCTGATGTTGACCACCTCCCATAAAACTGCCCTCCTGTCGGATTAAGAGGGTAATCTGAGTTGACCTTTCACAAACGCGTGCTTACTTAGAGACATAAGCGATTCACACACTTTGAGTCGTACCAGGACCGGCACAGGATGGAGCTGCACCGCAAACTGCCCAGTAATTACCAAAATTTCTCGTAATAGACATGGAAATATGAGATTAATAATCTTCTTTTAGAAGTTATTTAATCTTTTTTTTTTGCAGCCTATTTAATCTAATCTGAACCTTTTATTTTAAATTCTTTGGTAAAGAAAATTATCACAAGCCATTAAATTCTCCAGTTCAGCATTCACTGGTTTATTATCAGCATTGTAACTAGTCTTTATTTATTTATTTATTTGCAGTATGCAAATGTGTGTTAATGCATGTTCAGATGCAGTGTTGTATTAGTGAACATACACACTGTAGGTACACAAATATGCACATGAGCAAACATTTGCCAACATATGTTTAGGTACACATAGCTGGAGGTAATATGTGTGTGCTCAATTGATTCTGTTATCTTTGTGTACATCTTCTGTTCTTTGCATGTTGCTGAATGGAGATTGAATGCTACATGCATGTCCTGCTGGTCATGATGGAGCTGCTGTTTGTCACTCAGTGTTAAGAGTGAGCTGAACTGGTTTGCTTTGTCATGCAATCAAGGGCCTATCACAAAGAGTACACAGGTGTGTGCGTGTGTGTGTGTGTGTACCGGCCTCGGGGCATACAGCCTGACATGCCATTGCGGTAAGGTCTCACTGGTTTTGATCAGTATGTTTTGTGTGTCCAGTTCAACTGAAGACAGTTGACCCCAGTGTTTGGTTAGGATGAGTAACGCCTATAGAGACAGACTCGGGCGATGTTCGGAGACAAGAACTGAATCGATGCTCGCCAGGAAACTGTGAGGTGAAGCCTGACTGTCAGTCAAACTCTTTCTCTCTCCAGACAAAAGGTTTAACTCATTGCACCCAATTCAGACACTAAGGGGAGGAAACAGCCAGCCCATCCCATTCAATGAAACGAAAGGAAAAAAAAAATCTATGTTAAATCCTCCACTGCAACAAGGACCGAGGAGCTAAAGAAAACTGTCGCTTTGAGTAGCCTTCAATCTCACAACTGCTCAAACCGCTGAGGCTTCAAGACCTCATTTTTCATCGACTCAATTACTCGACAACTGGCCTCACCCCTTCCTCGCTGCCTCATCTCTTCTCCTCCTTGGGCAAAGTGATCATTTGGTCTTTTATTAAAGTTGATAACATCCCTTGCATCGTCTGAGTGTGCACGCCAGAGAGCCGCCCCTACTGTTCTAGCCTCCAGCACTTCGTATTATTGGTGCATTATTTCATGCATGCCCTCCTCCTTTATCAAGCGCTTTTGAAGTAATGTTAATAGACTAGAAAATTGAGACATTTATGAAGTATGGGCTGTGTTTATGAAAAAATCCATAAAGTATGACAGGGGAGAGGTGAGATAAAAGCAAGGTTTTAATAGATTATGGCAAACAGGGGAGAGGCGTCGGGTGCTGACAGGCACCTCCACCGAGATGTCTCGTATTTTATGGGATTAATTTTGCTATATTAGAAATGAAGTTAAATGTCCTAATTAATCTGTTTGTGCTGCTTGAATACCTCCCCGAACGCAGATGCATGCACACACGCTGTTTTTTGGGCTAATTACTCTTCAGTGGTAATTGAGGTATTCTCTAGATGTAAGTTAAGGAAGTTTGGCGAGGTGTGTTGATGGGGGGGGGGGGCAATGTGGTGTGGGGGCTCTTTCACAATGGTGAGTCATTCTGGGTAAGAATAGCAAAACACAGAAATAAAACACACCTTCATTTGGGCAGTTCAGGAATAGAATTTTTGATTCGAGTTGCAACCTCTGTTAATTATTGTGAAAAGTACTCGAAGTAAAAAAAAAAAAGGAATTAAAAAAATATCCTCCAAGTAATGTTGGCTGAAATTAACTAAATCAAAACGTGCTACCTTTGCACCCTCTTTTTGGCCTAACATGGGTGCCCCCCCCTCCCTTAGCCTGACCTTACTTTTTATCAAAAAATTCAGACAAAGTTCAGCTGACTGTTCTCAGACATTAAGACCACTGTCAGATGATTATTCAGATTCTACCGCCTGCAACACACTCATCCCATTTGATGCTAATTGGGAACGTCAGATCCACTTTCTTCCTGATGCCTCACAGTCCACTTTGACAATTTTCAAAATCCGATGCAAATCATGTCGCGGGCTCGTGCAAGACGGCCTTGCACAATATTGACTGTCACTCACAATTAAGGGAAAGAGGCAAGGGTTAGCGCTCACCAGCAACCTGAGGCTAGCACAGCCAGCTCCCAAAACACAGCCCGCAGAATCTGATCAGTGAGTGTAATTTCCCAGCAAATATCCCAGGGGTGAGCCACTTACCTTAACAGGAAATGGGAGACATTTAACAACTATTCAGTGATGGTCTTTCTGTTCAGACCTATTTTGGTTATCGTGTAAATGTAGCCACAAAGGAAATGTGATGGAACAGACAGAAATAATCTAAATTGACGTGGAAAAAAAAAAATCCTGTGGTTTGAGACTCCTGTTGTTAAATCTTTAGTCATTTTTGTTCCATTGGGCATCTCACGAACGTATGCATTTTATTGGTTGATTTTTTTTCTAAAAATGTGAAAAAATGTTCCTAAAGATTAGCAATCCTCCTTTTTTTCTCCTGATATTATGTCACTGTAACATAATTGTTTAAAAGCTCCAAGAAACAACTGATGGAATATGCTGTAATATGTTTTAGTTCCTTTAAAAGCATGCTATTACTTTGCTTTTGCTATAGCGAGTACATTTGTTTTGCTACTCCAAAAGAAACACCTGATGCCAAAAAGCATCTATTCTAAATAAATTGATTGATGCAACAAAATTAAGTGAAGAACAAAATGCCTTGTTTCTTAATTGGATTATGCAAATTGTGTCCAAAATAAATGACAGCGAATTTGTATTAGATCTTCGATTAAAAAATAAGCATAACAAAACAATTAGTTGTGAAACCTTTGATGGAACCACACTCAAAAATGATGTATTACACCACAAGAAATACATATTATGGTGAATGCAACCTTTAAACACGTGTCAATCAGGTGTGAAGCATCATGAAACAAAGCATGAATTACATCACTGCTTTTGTCTTCATAGCTCACGGTTTTAACCTAAACTACTGGCACATCATACATTAACACACAATACACTAAGAGCCCCCCAGCTTTGACATCATAAAGGTTAACTAATTCTTTAAATCAAGTCATATCTGAATCTGTCAGCTCGCCGGGCCAAGTCGACATTCAGTCAGCCTGCCACTCCCGAGAGCTGGAGCTGAGACATGACAAGCCGGGCAAATAGATGAAGAGATGAATGGAGTTTGAAGGTCCAGCATCCATCACATGCCAACCCCTAATGCCATTCCACTCCACCTCCACCAGTCGCACCCATCGCCGTAGAGACAGGCTGCATTGGAATCCTGCATGGTCGGAGTGCCATGAACTATCAGTAGCCATGTGCTGTCTCTCAAACCACTGGATGCTTGTCAAAGGAATACACTCGTCCCGTGAGAGCTGCATGTTGGGAAGAGTAATTCTGCTTTGTGCAGTTAACAAACACAAGGTTACTACTTCCTGTCTTTTTCTACCACTGAGTTATAAATCAGTGCCCCCTCAGAGAACTCTTGATATAAACACCTCTGCAGCACAGAGCCGATTCCATTCTCTGGACGTAATTAAGATCACAAATTCATCCTCTAATCATTTTAAATTCACCCCGTTTGAAACACCCTCATATAGCCGGATCCGTCTTTTAATTAACAATTCCCTTCCACCGAAATCCTTCAGGTTATTTGGTCCCAGAGAGCAGCTTTTCTGCCTCTGTTGTCGGCAGAGCCTCGTCACTATTGGTGACACACATGGCAAAAAGTCACCGAGGGAAATTGTCATTAAGATGGAATCGGCATGGTCGTGGTGAGAGGAGGGGTTGCACTGCATGGTTGCTCACAGCGAGGGGGTAATTGTATCAATATGTAAAAATCCTTAGCTGTACTGAAGAGCTGTTAATACGTTTTTGATCAAATTAAGTCATTGTAGCGCGGAGGAGGGGCAGACACAGAGACGACGCAGGGGTCGTGTGAAACGCTGTGCACAGCTCTGAGCGAACAAACTCCTCTCATTGTTTTCTCAAATTGCTTCGGATATGAATGATCATTAGAGGAGAGAAAGATGAGATGGTTTTCCAGAGGCAATAGCAGCACATTCGCAGCTGACTTCAATTTCATGTCTCAATGAGACCCCATTGAGGGAATCAACCACCGCTGCCATGATGAAAGCAAACCTGACTCTGTAGGTTACATCTCAGGAATCCAAACTGCACAGGATACTCTGAGCATCGGTGACACACCGGTGAGATATGCCGTCAGGCTCCCAACGAATGGCTAATCCACACATGTTCTCACTCATAGACAGATTTGGCTGCAGGATCAAGGACAGTGTGGAGGAGATGGACACTATCCTTGTTGACAGTACCTTGACAAGTGTAATCCCATAAAATACACAGTGGGTAAACAAAACACCAAGCCAACCGTGCAACCACAGCCCACACTTCCTTTGCTCTGCCTTTGAATTCCACATTCTTTCTGCGTTTTAAACAATATGAAAGAGGAAAGATACGTGGGTTTTACAAACAAGTGCAAAAATGGATACACATATACCCGCTGCAACAGGGATACACATTTACATGTGTACATAAATGATGTGATGAGAAAAAGCAACACAATCATCTGCGCATATCAGTACATTACCAGAGCAAAAGAGTCACGTTCAATGTAATTATGTAATCCAAGATGCTCAGATTGCTTTGTTTGAGTCAAACACAACAAACTGTCATGAGAACCACAGGTGAGATGCACCACTTGTTATTTATTGGTCTACGGGTTCACTATATTCAAACTGCTAATTTCCTCAGCCACCAGAGGCAACATGACGTACCCTGACAGCCTGGCTGTAGGGCCCGATGTTGGCCGGGGCCCAGTGAGACAGGCTCTGGACATGCAGTGCATCCCTCTGGTGGAAGCAGCCTTCATCAGGAGGCCCGGTCCAGTCGTGGAGCAGACAGTCCATCTGCAGCAATTGACAGGCAGGCAGAGGCGCCTGGACACACACTCTAAGACAAACACAGGAACCGTGTAACAAATTCTACAGCAAACTGATTGAGCATAAAAATGTAATGTTTTGGACTCTGAACAGTGTAGGACATGAAAAAAAGAAACGGTTTGTGTGTAGTTTTACCTGGCTGGAGGATTCATACCAAAGTATGTCTTATATACTATGTTGAGTGGAGCAAAATCTTCCATACACCTCACATACAGGTGAACCAGGACAATGTGTTCCATCTTCCAGCCTCTGCTGCCCAACTCACCTGGACACAAGCAAGGGATTGTACTGTAAATCACTGTAGTGTGGTTGCACACTGTAAAAAATAGAATCACGGCCTTATTACTACGACCTCATTCCATTTTGACCCAGTCAACTTTTGTATATTTGTTAAACGTGATGCACCACATATAACAACACCCAGGATATTGTAACCAGTCAACAAGTTAATGAAGCTCTTTAAGACTCATGGTTTTTGTTTACCTCTATAAATTTATTTGTTCTGGGTTGTTTTCCCTCTCATTTAGTGGAGATTACGAGTTGTATCGACCGCCACCGCAACAGGCAAAGCTGCCAGTGAGCAAATACATATGGAGGCTTTGAGTTGTCATAGTTTTAAGCTCAGCAGTGCCATGCATTACTGCTTTCACAACTATAGTTTAGAGGGGGATAGTTTTCTAACTTTTGTTGTGGTGCTGAAATCCACCGAAGCTGCTTTAAAGCAGTTATGGAGCTCATCAGCTATAAAGCGCAGTCTAACACAGGATGTTTGCACATCGCAGTCTTTTGGATGCAAAGGCAGGCACAAGGGCTCGAAACAAAGCCTTTCTCCCAACAATCATTTGAAAGAGCTTCAAGTTTGTTTTTCCCTTGCCACCACTATAGTCTCAGACTACTTCACCCTCATACAAAGAGGTTGTTCATTCAATATTAACTTGTTTAATATTGTCTCTGTGCTCTGAAGGCTGTTCAGCCGTGCGCCGCGATAAACATTAAATATGCTTTTCATCTTTCGCTCCTCTTTCTCCATCAAAAAAAGGGAAAGCGGGAAAAAAAAAGACTCAGATGCACTGTAAAAGCACGCACTTTTGAATTTCTGCAGGGCAAAAATGATAACTCATCCGACATGACTGTACTGTGTGTGTGTGTGTGTGTGTGTGTGTGTGTGTGTGTGTGTGTGTGTGTGTGTGCGTGTGCGTGTGTGTGTATGTTTGTGTGTGTGTGTGCTTGGTTAATTTGAAGTGCCTGTCCTTGTTTTGTGGCCAACCCGATATAGCATTCTTGTGACGGATGGAGCCTCTGACACTGGATTTCGCCTGCTGGGTTGACAAGCACTTTTGAATAAGGAATGACTTCTCAAGCTCTGCCACACCTCTTCATGTGTCTTTAGCAAACATTGCAAGGAGAAAGAAAGACCCCCGAGGCAAAAAGAAGTTTTCCCCATATGTATCTCTCCAATGAATTTTAGGGCTCCAGTGGGGAGTGCAATAAAAGCCACAGCAGAATCGTTTTACCGAGCTTCTTCAATCAGCCCTGGACAAAGGAATTCTGTATCATCTCCCCTTGATGTAATCCTTATTTGATCGAAGAAAACATTACTTATTAAAAGTTACTAGACTTGTGAGAGTTCTTCTGTGAGCTTTTTGCTTTCTCAATTTCAGAAAGGCAAGAAAGACTCTCCTAGCCGATACTCATGTTTTTCCTGAGCTTAGATGTATTTAAAGACAGTGTACCAAGTTTTTCAAAAGTGTTTCACTCTTGCATGGCAACGGCAACACTTCCCCTTACATTGCAGCTGTGTGAAAGCTGCTTGGGCCTGGACCTGGATCCCAACTTCTTGGTTCTGCAGGCCGCTGATGCCAGAGATCCACTGAAAGCCTCTGGAGCTTCTCTTCGACCAGGATGGCAAGAGATCTGAAGGAAGAGATCCAGCATGGAGGAGAACAAGGTGAGCAGGTCAACACATGCGCCATAAATGGTTGGTTCAATTACTGATCTTCACTTTTTTGAACATGTAACATTCACGCTTTTTTATTTTTTTAAATACAAGGCACATGGCGTGTGAGGGGGGACACACGCCCAGATGAGAAAAATGCAGACTGTCACAATGGTGCTGAAATGACAGCGCTTGTCAAACAAGCACATAAAAACACCGGCATCATGATGCTGGGAGCATGACACAGATTCAAGAAGCACACACACACACACACACACACACATACACACACAGGCCTTCATGTCTGCATGTGCATGTTTCACCATAAATGAATCTCACCGTGGCCCCGATGACAACTAAGGTCACAATTTGATGTAGATTCTTGCTGGTTGTCTTCGGTCTGATCAGCATATTCCACCTCCTCAGTCATCTTGTCAATGGCGCTCTGGCAAGGACAACTACCATAGGGCAAACCTCTCGCCACAACATCCTGCAATAAAGCACCATGGGGAATACGTCAGGCCAAATGCCCACCGCAAAAGTGCCAAGTCTTTTGCAAAGACAGACAAAATGTTGTATAATTAGTCAGCCTTTCGACTGCCCCACAAAGAGGGCTATGTGTGTGTGTGTGTGTGTGTGTGTGTGTGTGTGTATGTGTCAGTCTTTCATGACAAGGGCCCAGACGAACATAACTTCAAGGTGAATGAATTCGTAACAGCATGTTAACATATTCGTGGTTCAGGCAGATAGGGAGTGGTGATTTCTGATACTGTAGATTCAATCATGTTGGCTGTCAGTCATTGTTGCCTGGGTGACACACACTTTGGATTTCAGCTTTTTCTGCTGTTTACTTGTACTTCGCCCTGCGCTACTTAAACAACGGATCATTACCATTCTCTACGGCGTACAAATAACCTGCCAAATCCTGCCGGGGTGTCGCACTTTTGAATACATATTTCATATTTCCTCAACGCCCTCCCCTCGCCTTGTCCAACACTCATTCACCCCCTTCATCTGCTGTCAACCACATTACGCCATGTGATAATCAAATTAATTATACTTCAGCCCCCCTCTCGAAGCCAGCATGAAAAATAGCTTGACTAGCATTAACTGAGGCCAAATGATGATGGTCCATCCCCACCCCCTGAGTTCAGCGCAGTCTCCTCTAGTGCTGGTGTCACCGCAGATCTGTCACCCTGATGAGAAGAGCTTCAGAAGGCTGAACCAGGGCAGGTTCTCCCTTGGTTGCTTCCCCCCGCCTCCTTTCGCAGGCCCTGGATCTCCCTGCTCTTTCCCCAGCAACCTAGGGGGTGCTACAGGGGCTTGCGGGAAGTGTGTGTGTGTGTGTGTGTGTGTGTTTGTGTGTGTGTGTGTGTGTGTGTGTGTGTGTGTGTGTGTGTGTGTGTTTGTGTGATGGGGGTGGTGATGTGCGGAATGAAAAATGTATAGCTGTAGGGAGTGAGGCTGCAGGGTCACAAAGGTTGTGGGTTGGGGGTATGTTTTCCGTCCATAAAAATCCCAGCCCCCCTCCCCATCCAGTATGCAGATACACACTTACAAACACAATCCTGCAAACACATACGCATAGACAAATTAAATGTAAACGTTTTTGTCTGATGTGCAAAGAAACACATGTGCTTTACCCTGGAGATATACAGACTGTATATCTACAGGCGAGGAGCATCGCTCGGTGTGACCCTTAGTGTCTGTACAGGCTGCACTGAATATGAAGGCATAAAAGCAGTGCTTTCGGGCACCAGGAAGCTCATTATTTATTATTAATCTTGGAGATTTGAAAGAGGATTAATTACAAGTAAACATCATGTGAGGTAAGAATTTTTGTCAACGATTAAAAGCATTGCCAAGTTATCAGTTAATGTCACAAAACTATAACATTTGGATGTGTCACCCTGCAAAGCCCCATTCAGCCAATTTCTGCCCCCCACCCACCCACCCCCCAACAACAAATGCCTGCGTCCGCTTAGCCAGCTACCTGAATGCAAAGTGCTTTAATTCAAGCAGACATGTTTATTAAGCCAGGCTTAGTTTCAGGCTGCAGTGAATATTGCAGACGTCAAAGTAGGCCATGTGGGGCTAAGGGAGAGAGAAAGAGAAAAGGAAAGGGAGAGGGAGACAGAGCAAGGGATGGAGGGAGAGAACGAAAGCAGGCGCACCAGAGACGGAGAGGAAGAGAAGAAGAAGGCCCTACGGAGGTCGAACTGAACCCCACCCCGAAGCGCCGCATGTCACTGCTGCTCGACAAAGTTTTAAGACACCAGAAGGTTTTTTGTTCTTCATTTCTGATTCGTCCTCGGAGTGCTTTAAACCGTAATCAACCCTGCAGTGACACATGCTTCTGTTGTAAAACTGACCGATTCAGCACCGATCGTATTTGGGGAACAGAACACACACGTGGATTCCTTCAGACGTTTGACTCACGCCGTCTTTGCTCTCGGTGTGCATCTTGTTGAAGTGCAGGTAGCCGACCGGAGCAAAAGCATCTGCTGAGTGGATCACTGTCTCTGCTGCATCACTGTGAACACGAGTACATGAAAAAAAAAAAAAAATCCATACACTGCAGTGAAAAACTCTTGTATGCTTTTATTATTTTTTTACTCACATGACAATCTTCTTTTTGAAGAGTGGGCAATCAAGAGTGAAGGTTTCATATTCCCCGCCTTCTCCACAAACATGAACGCCGTACTGCTGTGAGAGCTGATCAGTGAAAACAAAACATCTCAGTGATATGCTTCAAAACCAGCAACATAATTCAATAAAACATAAATACAAGTAAAAATGAATTTAACCTTTTTCAGCGTTGAATGTTGAATTTATAGATATATATTATTTTATGTACTGGTAGAAATACATGGAAGGACTGCAGTGAAGGAAGTTGATAATGTCTGTGAACCTGTTTCAAATAGGACTCCATGTCAGCCAGAGGTTTTCCGAGGTGCTTCTTTGGATCCAGGCCTGGCATGCAAATAGGGACATAGAACGTACATACATAAACATACATGCAATAAACACACACATGGACACGGAAACACACACACACACACACACACAGGCAGAGAGAGAGAGAGAGAGAGAGAAGTCTGATCAGGAACACAGAGCTGTGATTGAGGATGACAGGCAGGGAGGTTTACGGGCGGTCGCACAAACACATGTAAACCTGCACCCTGGATCTATTTGTTTGACTTTGCAAGTAGTGTACACAGATCTCTCCGGGTAAGGGCAACAGTTTTCAATTGCTGGCCACAGATGCCCCCCCACTCCACAAAAAAAAAAAAAAAAATCCAAACTCCCACCTCCAAATGCCCCCTTTGCCCACCTCCTCCCCCATCCAGTTCCCTTTGAGAATATAAACTCTGGAAAGAGATCTTGTTTATTTGTCTTTTCCCTCCTCTTCCCCTGAAATGGTGCATGGAAGTGACTCACAGGCATGGGAGAGAAAAGAAGGAGGGGAAAGGAGGTGGGAGCGGAGCTTTGTGTGAATACCCAGCGGTACCACGCTCCTAAAATACAAGATTGCTGCTGCTTGCTTCTCAGCCAAAAATAAGGAAAACGTGCTAATCAAGCAACCTTGGAGAACGACCCGTAACCTTCTGTCCTGTCGCCAAGCAATCCGGCTCTAGACCGTAATTTCACCATTAGTGTTTTGATCAGACTTGTTAATGAATCCCACTCATAATGGTGCACTACGCTTATGAGGGGCTGCACTATATGCTCAAGAGGGGGTACACTGTGACAGTGAATTTGAAGGGTTTTTATTCTTTGGTAACACAAAAATCCCGATTGTTTACTAGATGCCCGTTTCTGACCACTTGCTGAGTCAGTGTCTCTTATCCATTACCCATCTGATTCAACCCCACTTTCCCCCCTCCAAAAAAAACAAAAAAAAAAACCAACCCCAAATAACAAGGGTGGTCTACAGAAATTAGAAGAATGAAAGCAAGGAAGGAAGTCCAATAAAAATTTAACACTAAGATTAAAAATACACCAAAAACTATAAGGGTAAATTTACCAGAACCAAACAATTATATTCTAATGAGTATAAAAGATGGGTCATTCATTCACCAGCATTTCCCATTTCCTCTTTCTGCTGGTTATCAGCTGATTGACATAATTATTAACAACTTACTAATAACCTGCACAGGGAGTACAGTTGTGACAGTAATGTCGTCACAATAAGTCTGTAATAATTTCTCAGAAAAATCCTGTGTAGCTCCTCCGGTCTGAAGTGTCACATGGTCCTGTTCCCTGACACGTTCATGTGTTTAATTAAAAGAACAAAGTTAATCGTAATGTGAGAATCCCTCCTCTCTCATGGCCTGACAACCTCAAAGGTTAATGTGTCAACTGTGGGCCCCATGGGGAGCAATGGATGGGAGATGAGAGGAGATGGAAAGGATGCTCGGCGGAGGGACGTCGCATCCCATCCCGGGTTCGTCTTAATCCCATCTGTGTCTCTCCTCCAGGGACCTCATGGTCCAGCACTATGGGGGAGATACGGAGGGGCTACAGCAGGGGGATGGAGGAGGGAGAGGATCAGTAGACCCTTATTCCCGTCCCAGGGGATTCATGGTCTTAATTAGTGTGAGAATATATAATCTTAACATCCTCTCATCTTAACCTTGCTACAGAAGTAATAAGGAGGGAGAAAAAAGCATTAAAATTCAATCCCATTTAAATATCCTCTTTAATTAGTCATGCCTTTTAACAAATTTTAATAATTGGTTCCAAATTGCTGAGGGGGTGCTGTGTTTTTTAATGCGTTCATTAAATTTCCTGCTCTTAAATAATATATGATACGAGATTTACACGATTTCATGTTTACAAGGAGAAAGAAGGACAAGAAAGCGTGATGAAACTAGAGGGAGATGGCATTACCGTAAAGGTATTTCTTTATGACCATTTAACGCTGGTGTAAAGGTTTTCTTGATCGATGTTTTTGACTGACTTAAGGTTACCGAGACAAAACGAGGGTGGAGGAAAGATCTCACACTCGCGAAACGCAATGGAGCCTTTGAATAGCCACTAGTGTGAGCCTTCAGCGATCTAACACCACTCATTTACATGATCTTCACATCTCTGTCTCTGAACCTGTTTTACAACTTGACCTAAACCCAATTACCTAACCTCATTATGCCACATTAAATCCAAATAAGCCCACTAGAAGCTGCCATTAGTCTGCCACAAGAGACAGCAAGACCACACTTTGGAAAAGTGTGGTCTCCTTAAGAGAGACTGAGAGGAATGGCTCTCCTTTAAAGGGCTTTTTACCGCATGTTATCCTATAAAACTCCAATTAAATTCTGTGAACTTTAAAACCAGAGTCCAGTAATGAGGGAGAGCAATTTTTTTTAAAAAACTTGTTGACATTTAGTGGGTTGAAATTAACAAAGAATAAAAAGTTTACCAGGAAAGCAAGAATCATTTGAACATGAAAGTCAGTTTTTAAGAACTGATATTTAAAACTTTTGCCGGTACATCGTGACACAAACAAAAGGTAAAACTTCCAGATAGAAAAACAATATCCTAAATCTTGACGTTTCATAAATTGCTGCTTTCACCTCCATCCTTTTTTAGTCAATAGTAATTATTTCCGGCGTACACTTTTGCACTAATTCTTCTAACAATCAGGATTGTTCTTTTCTTCCCCTTACTTTGAAGAAGTTGATTCATTTAAACACGTAGCAGGGAGTTACCTATAATTGAAACTGCTTGTGATTTTGCTTACTGAGCCTAATGCTAAATTAAAAGTCATGAGATTGTAGATACTGTCTGAGCCCAGCTGAGCCGAGCACAGTATCTCAGGCATCCGCGGGTTGTCTTCAGATCTGGCGTGCCGGTTGACAGCTCAGCTTTAATCCCTGCCTTCAGAGAAAAAAGGCAGAGAAAATTGGATCCATGATGTGCAACATTTTAGCCTTTAAATGGATCAAATGAGCATCTCCTCCCTAACAGGTGAGCCGCATCAGCCTTTAAACAACACTCTCAAGACCTCTGCCAAAACAATAGCTGTTCACTATCACCTAATCTTCCTGGAGAGAGGCAGACAGAAATAAGGAAAGGGGGTGAGAAAAAAAAAGACAGGAAGGGAGGGAGGCAATGCTGCGCGTAGGATGATAAGATTAAGGTTACATGCGAAATTTGTCAGGCTTTTATCTGAAATTCAGCGTCTGTGAAGAGAATAATAGCCAACATGAATTGTGTAACAATCGCATCAAGATGAAATCTTTTCATTGGAGAAACTGGGAGTGCGTGCCACCATGCTGTAAATCACCTGGAAATACAAAACCCCCAAAAAATAAAATCTGAGAAATATTTGGCTTCAGGTCACTCAGACAAAGCCTTGACATGTGGCAAGTACTTTGGCATGAAGAAACAATCACATCCCATCACATCTAAACTGAACAGCCACACAAGGGTTAAGTCATTTTTCAAGACAAGATGCCAAAGATTCTCTTGAGCTTGTGTCTATTGATCATATCTGACAGTAAATTATAATCATCTAGATTTTAATGCAAGAATGATCACCTTGTTAAACAAAATTTTGCTGGTGACAAACATCGATTAAAAACTCTTTCTGGTCTTTTGATATGTTGATTGAGGAACTTAAGAACATTTGTAATGACTCCACAAAGAGTAACGTAACCTCATTCATTCATTCAGTCACTTATCTGAAATACTGGTTGTGAGTTCTGCTGGAGTTTATCTCAGCTGGTTATGGGCGAGATGCAGGGTACACCCTGGACGAGTCACCAGCTCATTGCAGGTAATTTAACCTGAGAATCCCACACATCACAACAGAACTGCATTTTAAATTGATCATCTGAAAAGCTTTCTTTGAACATTAATTGTTAGTTGTTAACTGCATTCATTGTCCTTGAGAGGTTGAGGCGATCAATGAAAGAAGTATTACGACATAAATTTGCCTCTTCATAGCGCCAGGGAATATCCATGCAAAGGGAAAAGATCAGTCAGCGATTAAAGGTCTTCCAACGGATAGACCTTGATTTCACATGTGCCAATTATCTCTGAAACTGAGGACCAATTAACTCCTTAACCTGTGCCCTCATAGACGCTGCATTAATCAGTCAATTAACTAATTACCAAATTCATATTAACATTTACCAGCTCATAGAAATTTATTTTTACCACAATTAGTTAAAAAGAAATTACATTATAGAGATAATTTTTAAACAAAAATATGCTTTGTCCTTTGAGAGAAATGCCTTTATTACTAATTAGAAGCATTGTGCGACATTCATAGGCTTAGACTCAGATAGCTGAACTTACTTCACTACAGTAGATGCAATATTGAGTCTTCAAAGACTAAAATCCAGTTTCTCTTTTTTGTGGTTTTAGGCTGCCATCAGCACACAAATGAATACTTCTAGAGAATTCACTTAGAGGATCATCCTACATTTGGACAGCTGTCTATTCTTTATGGGGATTTGTCATCAAGCAACATGTCCTCCCTTGAGAAAGAAAATCTTGTTTTTCGTCATCCATCCAAAGATAATTTCTGCATGTCTTTCTGAATGCCTAATAAAGGATTATTAATCTTAAATGACTCACTGTTCACACCAAACTAAACGCTTTTTTCATACTACCCCACAATATCATAAGCGGGTTTGTCTGTTAGCTCAAATCGCTGACTTAACCTTTGCCCTGTAAAGGTTGTAAAGGTTGTAAAGGTTTTTTTTTTTTTTTTTACCCGAGAGTGATGCACGAGTAAATCCCCCTAAATCTCTCGCTCATTCAAACACACACACACACAGACACAAACACACACACACACACACACACACACACACACACACACACACACACACACACACACACACACACACACACACACACACACAACAAAGGCCACCAGGTATGCCCCTCTGTCACCCAATCTCCCCAAAACAGCACACCTCGCTGCTCAGGCCTGCTCCAACCAAAGCTGCAATTATATGAGTTGTGCCTGAAATGCCGCAGGCGCTCGCTCCTCTATTCAACTCTCTCCTTTCTAATTACCACTGCCTCAGGACGGGTGAGGAGTCAGGGAGGATAAGATCTTTCTTTTTTACCTGTAGCCAAAACACACACGCACACATACTTGCGCAAACACCTCCAAGTAGGACACCAAGGTACACACTGAAAGAGGTACCCGGGGAGTGATTTTCCTTTCTAATTATAATCTTCCAAAAAATGTTGAGAATTTGCTTTTAAACAAAGTTTTGTTTAGAGTAGAAACCTTCGTCAAGGTATCCAGGTTACCAAGGTGACTGAGGTCTTTAAGGTGTGGTTTGTCTGTTTGTGTGCTTTTCCAGGAGGGTAACTTAGCAATGGTATTAATCAGTAAATATGTTATATTGACTTAGATCTTATCTGCTGACACGTGTAATGGAAATGAAAACATATTTTGACAGTAAAATACTAATTATAATCTCACAAAATCAGACTGAAAAAATATGGATTCTGACATCATCCCTCCTTTGATGGGCATCTGACAAGTCAGATTATTTATTAGCAAAAAGACCATTATCTAGAGGACGTTAACAAGAAGAATGGGTCCATCAGCTAAAGTACCAAAGATGGATGACTTGAAGTGAATTCCGCGAGTTTATCTGAGCGACGTTTAAAGATATGCAGAATATCTTGAAGGCACCGCTCA
This sequence comes from Antennarius maculatus, assembly GCA_013358685.1. Lineage (NCBI taxonomy): Eukaryota > Metazoa > Chordata > Actinopteri > Lophiiformes > Antennariidae > Antennarius > Antennarius maculatus. The sequence continues at coordinate 14,340,747 of CM023621.1, read as the reverse complement.
GCACTGCAGGTCATCAGTCAGTCGGAGACCCCTTTTCGGCTGATTGCTACCAAAGGTGACAACAAGCACTTAACAGCACGTAAACAGTGTCTACACAATGATCTATCGCTGTGAGCAGTTTGTGAGTAAAAAGAGCCATTTGTAGCTGTAATTATCATTTATCACTGGCACCATCAAATCGAATCCGGCTGTGCCACCAAGTCGATACAGGTGGGGATCTTCACATCGTGCACCCGTAAAACGAAAAAAGAAAACTTTTGTGAACACTCTCTTGTTATTCAGTAATCTGATCTTCCTGTCTTCGGGCTTCAAAACAGGCAGGTAGAAAGCAAGTGACACCAAATTAACCTCCTCTGTCAGTGCAGAAGCAGCTGAAAACCATAAATGAGAGATTTTAATCTTTCTTTCACGGACCATGTAGTCTGAGCTATGCATAAGCAGAGAACACGGTGTTTCTCTCATAATGGAGACATGCGCCGCTTATTGACAGGTTGCATTAATGTGTGGGACAATCATCTATGATTACTCCTCAACTGCCACCCCTCCTGTCTTACCGCACACTCCCCTCACACCTCCTCCCTTGGAGCTTCTTATCTTTTTATATTGTTCCCTGCTTCACAACCTTTGCCGCTGGCACAAGCCTCAACACCACCGCTAAGCCTCAGATTGATGATTAGGCCATTACTCTTTTTTCTTTTCAGTTACAGCCCCCTTCTCCTCCTCCTGTCCTTTACTTATCCAAATTTTTTCCCTTCGATCTCTATCCAAAACACCACTTATCCCACACGGCACCTCTGGAGGATGTAAAAAGAAAGTGAAAAGTGAGAGTAAGAGGGAAGGGATGCCAGACTGCTCGCCAGCTGCCTGAGACACAAAAGAACGAAGCGTCAACTCACCGAAGGCAGCGACTTTGATGAGAATGGCGCGGAGATCAGATGATATCATCTCAGAGAGCAGAGACTCCTGGTCTCGATGCCACAAGTAGGCCAGGGGCTGCAAACCTAGACGCAAACATCTGGGGAACAGGTGAGAGGCAGGAGGGAGAGAAGTAGGTTTTTGAAAAAGGACATGCAAAGTGGTTCGTATTGAATAGCTGCCAGTTTCGGAACAACTTCAAAGCCACGTGAGCTGGGCACCTTCTCCGGTTGTGGGAAGGCCGGAACCCCGATGGGCTCCTGGGATATGTTCCCACCTGCCACCACAGCCAGTGGCTTCACTCAAAGGCAAGACAAACATGAAATCTCAATCTCTGTGGCTTGTCTGACACAAACACACATCCACAGCAGTGGGTAAAATGATAAAGTCATCAAACACACATATCTAATATGTGTGTTTGAATAGCTTACTGATTTGTGGATGAAAAACTTTTGTGTTGAGATTGTGTAAGCTTAGAATAAGAGAGGACAAAGAGAGAGGATGTAAGGCACAGACAAGAGAACGGGTAACACAAATCCAAAAGTATGAAGATCATGGGTATCTGTGTCGTGCAAACAACATCTCATTTTTGTCCAAACAAAAGTCGTGCAACATTTACGACACTATCCGTTTCATTCTCTTTTGCCATATCATTGTTTCACAAAAATAGAACCGCCCCATAAAAAACAACACTAGTCTAAATAAAATGGCACAAACATAAACTGTGTGTGTGTGTGTGTGTGTGTGTGTGTGTGTGTGTGTGTGTGTGTGTGTGTGCGTGTGTGTGTGTGTGTGTGTGTGTGTGTGTGTGTGTGTGTGTGCGTGTGTGTGTGTGCGTGTGTGTGTGTGTGCGTGTGTGTGTTTGTATTTGTGCATGAATAGGTGTTTGAAAGTCTAAATTTGGAGTGCACAGTGAGGTAAAGACAACAGAGGATGCACTCTCTTCCTTCAGAGTGTGCGTCATTTGAGTTCAGAGGCTGCAAGGATGTGTGCATGTTTGTGTGTGTGTGTGTGTGTGTGTGTGTGTGTGTGTGTGTGTGTGTGCGTGCGTGAGTGCGTGCGTGCGTGCGTGTGTGTGTGTGTGTTTGTGTGCTGCAGTAATAAAATGTGTTCTTCATTGTGAGTGTCCGTGTGTGTTTGACTTACACATTCTCCACTCGGACCCTTTGGTAATCAGAAAGAATGGCCCCTACAGACACCGCCTCGACACCCTCTTTTTTCTGCATGGGGGGAAAAGGAAGAAATTTAACCACAAATATTTCTTGTCTTTTCCATTAGACAGTATGTAAAATATGAATTGTAACAGCAAAAATGATGTCACTGTCCTATGGGGCCAAATACTCCCTGCTGAACCCACAATTGTGTGCCAAAATGTTATCTGGACAAAACCACACAAACTCGTGTAAACATACGCAGAGAGACTAAAACAGACAAAGACAGAACATTCCTAATGGTTCTTTCCTTTCATTGGACCACAATCCTGTGGGGATGTTTATGCTCTGATCCTTTCAAGGACTTTATGGTCCAGCCCATAACCCCTGGAGGTTTGCACACATGATGGAGTGACTGGAGGCACAACTCGAGGCAGTTCCTGGACCTTATCTGAGTGTGAGCGGAAGCGGAGTGCATCTGGCTGCAGCTTCCATCCCTTGGAACACGGAACCGCAGTGACAACTTTAAGTATCGTTTGAGCTTTGTGTCTGTGAGTGGCATGTATCTTTAATATTTGCTGAGGGCTAATCTAATTGCTTTTCATATCGTATTCATATTTCAGAAACAGCGAGACAACCGCACACTCCAGAGATGCCAACACAGCCTTGAGATGCTTTCGTGGAAAACAGGCTTTATCTGGAGCGACGCACGCAAACAAACAGCCGTGCACGTTCCCTCACAAGTACATGAATTCACACCCCCCACACTCCTCCTCACACCCCCTTCCCAGTCTTCTTGCCCCTCCCCAACAGACACACACACCTGCAGATTCATTAGAACATTACATGGGCTGTAATTAGAAAGAGCGGCAAGGTTGGAAGCAGTGGGGGGATGCACAAGTCTCCAGTAAATTACCTTGTAGCCATTATCAATTTCCCTGGCTACTGGTCCTTAAGATAACCCCTCACCCCTCCTCCTCCCTGTTGTCCCTTCCTGCAATTTTTCTCTGCCTGATAAACATGCAGATTAAAGCGAACAGCGTGTAAACCTTTGATACTTTCCTAAATGAAATCCATGCCCTGCCTGGGGCCCTGACGCTGCAACACGCCATGCCTCACATACACACCCCTTCACGTAGGTGCACCAGCTAATCAGATCAAGGATGAGTTGTGTGTGTGTGTTTGTGTGTGTGTGTGTGTGTGTGTGTGTGTGTGTGTGTGTGTGTGTGTGTGTGTGTGTGTGTGTGTGTGTGTGGGCATGTGTGTGTGTGTGTGTGTGGGGGGGGGGGGTTATGTGTATGTATATGTGTGTGGTGTTTACACTGCAGGAGAGGATGTGACGTACAACGCTGAAGATAAATGCATACATAGCTTATAGACTACCAGAATTTAACCCATAGGTTTCTTGGGTTTAATACCTATCTATGTCCAAATGCTGGAGTATACATTACAATTCCACTGCCCAGTGACAGTAATTAAGTCAGACCGATAACATTTCAGGCCGCCACAGAGCGGAGGGGGCTGCAGGCAGTGTCATGTAACTCCAGGTAAGCCTCGGGGCCAGCACTCTATTTTAATACAATGATAACCTTTTCCCTAAATACGACTCTCACTTCCTAAAGAGGCATATTAGGTAGTAACGAGTGGGATAAGAAGAGACAGGAAGAGGAAAAGAGATGGGAGTGTTGAAGGATTGTACTAGATCAACACCAATTGGTCCCTTGGTGTTCAATCTGGCAGAACCAGACGTGGCCTTACAGAATGACATGGCATGAGAGCAGCTACAAACAGCATCCCCATCTCGTGCTTCCACTTCTGATTGTTGCAGGTACCGGAACCCCCCCGTCTCAATCACTCAATCAATTAAAAGTGTCTCTTTTCACTGGCTCTCATTACATGACATCATTCGGCCCAGGCATACTCACCACTAACAAAAACACAAGACAAATTTCTCAGACTTCCCCTTGTTTTCAGTGCAGACTCCAGCTAATAGACCTTTTGGAAACAGCTTTGGAAAATAATTATTTTTGGATGCGGTTACACTTTTGTTGCTATTATAACTATCATCAGGAGACCGGCAAGGGGGGGGGAGGGGCCGCATCTAAAACTGCTCTAGACACTACTTTACAAATTCTAGACATACTTTCTCATCATGTCGGAAAGGTAGAATAAATTATTGTGAAGAGGTGGAATATGTGTGTGAAATCTGAATTAATGGATTCTGTGGGAATTGTTTAATGTATATTCATGATGCCATAAAAAAAACTAAACTTTGATTTTATGTTCCTGGAAAAATGTATCAAAATGGTTTATGGAAAGAACACCTGACAAAGCGACAAGACCGCTCATGAAGCACAGTATAATAATAAAATCTTTATGAGAGTTTTCTGGCCGTAGGATGTTTTGACTGCATTAAAAGGTAGAATCGAGCTAACCAAGAAGCCAACATTATAATAAATCAAGCCAGAGGTCAACAGGACCCTAGTGACGCACAAACCACCACTTTTTGTTCTTCAAGACTCTTGGCCCAAGATCCAAAGAGCTCCCTGGCTTCACCGAGTCCATGACATGTTTCTTTTATCAACATTTAAATACCCTAGCTCATTAAAGGAAGCTTCACCTGAGACAGGACTGGAGGCCCCGGCATTATCTCGCACCTAAAGCGGGGCTAATTCTGTCACAGACTTGTGCAAGAGTACATCCCCTAACAGCCCCTTCAGAGGCAGACTAAACAAAGACCTGTCCTGGCTTCCCCTCTTCTCTCCAGCAGGCAGAAGAGCTATTAATGAGGATCTATGGCCCAAAGCAATGGAAGCCCTCAGTCCCCCCAGCCATGTCCATCAGGGTACTTAGCCCCATGCAGTCATTAACTTCTGTTACTAATTGTCAAATTCATTAAACTAATCCTTCCCCAACATCCAGATGTCTCCTGTGGAAATAGATGGAGAGGGCTGAGTTATTACTATGTCAGCTGTGGGGAAGATTAAGGCCAGCAGACATGCTCCACAAAGAAACGATACGGCCATTAAACTCTATATCAAGGTAACGTGCGTGATATACTTTTTAATTATATATACATTCATCTTGGTAAGGGGGTAAAAGAGTGGTTCAAATGTATTCACAGTCACAGACATGCCTTCAGTGAAGATATGTGTCTGTCCCAGAGGTACATATATGACAATCATAAAGTAAAGAATTTGTCTTTAGAATGCTATTTTATCAGCTCTTAGCTTAGAGGTACTTAGCCTCGCCACACATTCAGTCTGGGTTATATTCAAACAGTCAAAGCCATTAACAGCAACCAAGGCAATTAGAAAACCATAAAATATTAAAAATTCAATATTCATATTCATATGGAATACATCAGAACCCTCATTAGCTCTTTCTCAATGGCTGTCACGATGAGGTCTTAATTATACAGAGTAACAATACAAAGCTCCATTCTACAAAATGGTAGGTTTCAAACATACCCGTTTCAGTCTGCTCTGACAACTAGGAAGTTGGTGTTGGCAGGTCTTGGCTATTACAAACACAAGGCCACTACGAAAATTCTCTTTTTATCAAGTGGGAAGATGTTGACACGTACTTTCTATTCAATTACTACCTCTCAAACAGTACGCCTGCACGTGATGGCAGGGAGGTGGGGAAGATGGGACAGTGGCAAAATTAATTAAAGTGGTTTGAATGACAGTTTGCTCAAGGGCATAAGGGTACCATCACATGCTTTCCATTGCTGCATCCACACTGTCAAATCGAGTCCACCTATAACCCCCCTATCCTTTCACCCGCTCTATAACACTCTTTCTCCTCTCAACGTCACCCGTTTCATTCCTCTCTCACAGGATCCATCAACAAAGTGACTGAACGCGACCTGGTTTTAATGTTCTCTCCATTAGATCAGCTCTGAGTCTGTTGTAATGTAATGGAATTGTTCTCCCCTCTACCCCTTCATGGTGGGAACAAGCAGAGGGGGGTGAAACCATGTTGCAACAACTCAAGTAGATGTGGTACAAGAGAATGGGCCAGCTAGGGTCAAGCGATTGTGTAAAATGCAATGTATCCATATTCCAGAGGAGTGTTGGGCTGTCCTGACAACAGACATGTCAAACTGACAGGAGGCTTAGTGTGAGCTTATTCGGAGTAGACAGTGGTTATTTGTTTTAATTCAACCTCCTCATTGCTATTCAGGATAGATATTTATGCTGGAAGTTGGCTCCAAAAGTTGGGGAGAGACTGGTATTTGGGATAAGAGATGTGCACAAGGCAAAGAACCAATCATGTTAAAGTTAAACCCAATGCTGACAAGATATATTCTACTAACTCATACTCAGGCTAAAATACTATGAGCAATGTCTGATCCATCAAAAAAAGCAACAAACAGACATGCAAGCTTGGCAAATGTCTTTGTAAAACAAACATCAGCCAAAACATGTTCCAAAAGGCTTTCAGAGCATTCCCTTCAGTAAATTGGTAGGGCTGTCTGTTTGAAGGAGCTGTTGAAAGACGGGCTCTTCCTTTGTTGCTCATGGATGGGCTGGCGAGATGACTCACCACGTGTCAGTCCTCAACCAAACAGAGCAGTAGAATAAGAAAAACAAACTGCACAGAGTCAGCGGCTCATAAACCTCACACCCCTACCGGTTCCTGTAATGATGCTGGACAGTGCTGCAAAATGGGGAGACAAGCAATGAAAAAAGGGAAAGTCTAATATGCCAGTCAGTTCAAGATGCAGGTGCCACTATTCAACAAAGGATATGACATGGGACATTGCCTCATTCACACGATGAGTGAGGGATGCTTGTAAGCCAAGAGCAATGTGACAAGTGGGCTAGAGTGCACTAATTTTGTTCTAGAAGCCAATAAAAATTAAGTTTTGAAAAAGTAATCTGTGGAGGCACAGTACTACTATTGCAGCTTTAATGGATGTATTTGTATTTGTTCTGTTTCACTCCATGAAGCCTATACACACTCTTTGGTCTTGGGTAGTGATTTGTTTGCGATGACAGAGCTTTTTTTCAGCAATGTGGACTGAGCATAAATATGCCACGCTTGCACAGCTGGAAAATGTAGAAATTCATCAGGTTTAAAAACCAGAGATTAACATTTCACAAGTTTTCTCTCAGATATATATATGGTTGTATAAACATGGACCCACCAGTCATCATTCAGGGAGGGAGAGGACCTTGGCCAAAGCAAGCACAAAGCCCTAATTTCAGCAGGTCAAAAGCAAGGAGCCTTTCCATATTCAAGCGTATGGAAAACTAAATGTTGGGAAGCAGTGGGGAGTCATTTATCGGTGTCCAGGAATAAAGGCAATTCAAGCAGACAAGTTTAGTCGTTATTAAGTCTTAAAACTGTAGTAAGGCGCTATCCCTGCCCAGTCGCCACTTCCACCTTAGCAACGACGCTGATTTAACCTACTCTTCAGACTCCAGACAGCATTTCCTATGACTCGTTATGAGTTTATCTACAGAAGGTGACGAGGCTTGTCGCAAATATCTTGTGAGGGGAATGGCTCAGAAAAGAAAATACACAAGCCCTTCAAATTCTGGAGTAGATGAATGGCAAGGAGTTGAAAGACTCGGTATTATTACTTAGAGGTCTGTTCTGAGTCACGCAGGGCTGACTAGCTGCTAATAGCAGTGACTTTATAAAGGTTTTATGGCATATCCAACCTCCTCAGTGACTCTTAAATGGCTGGATTATCCTTCTTACATGGACACAGGGCTACAGAGCAAAAATAAATGCCTAGTTTGAATGGTGCAATAATTTATACCGTGAGAGTATGTGTGTGAGTATATGTTTTCAGATTAAGTAAAAAAAAAGTAACTAACAGAAGATGATCAAACTTAAACATTTTGAAAGGAGAAGCATTGATAGTGGAATTTAACGTGGTGACAAATTACAAAATACATCTGAATAAAATCAGAATAAACTATAAACACACACACACACTCTTCTTTGGAACAATGTTCAACCAAGCAGTTGTAGTGGCTCATGCCCTTGGCAAGGCAAGATACGGCTATCAGCTTCCATCATCGCTAAACTAGATTGAGCAAAGTACATTAAGCAGAAAAATACAAACAAATTACAAGAGCTTGAGGCTGGGCTCTTTATCTAATGTTTGTGGGGACTGTTAGCGTCAGTTGGAGGGAAATGCGCCTTCATCTAATAGATCCTGTCCCACCACTTCCACACAGCCAGCGAACAATGCACAGTGCCATTATCTCAGTGCTAATGCTGTCCTTCCTCATGTGCAAAACAAGCCAGCAATTTTAACCCTGCTGCCACTGTGGCGACCAACACAAATACAAGAAGTTATGGTCCAAAGGAAAAGATAACAATGGCTATCACATAGATAGGTGATGGAGAGTATGTAGGGATGTATAGTGGATCATACTATTATATAAGTATTTGCACATGATATGGAATACAAAACTTTGTATGAATAGGTTTTCCGTTGGTTTTAAACTGCTTGTAAGTTACATCCAACAGCACAATTTAGGGGTTTATCTGAACCACAGACCAGCTATAACAAGCTTACATTAGCTTTGGTATTGATCTAAACTCCTAAACCCTCGCTGTGACCCCAGAGGTCATGATTTATGTATAAAGCAGCTTTTTAAAGGAATCCATTTTCCTGTTGAGCCCCCAATGTATGTCTAATGCTGCACCATGCCGGTAATCAGAGAGGGGTTGCACGTTTGATTTTGACCACCCCTCCCCTTCCTTCATAGTTCACACCCCTCATCAACAACTTGTCTCACAGCACGTCTGCGCCATAATCAATACCGCAGAGTTCCTGGTTCGACTGGAGAGTCCTCCGCCTCCCTGCCAGCCAGCCTCTGCCCTCCTCCTCTTTTTTGCCTTTTTTTTTTCTGTTCTCCCGCTATCCTTTTCCCTCCTTTCCTCGCAGTGGGACGCACCTCCATCAGGGCAATCACAACAATGCAGTACGAAGAGGAGCAAAGGAGAGGAAGGAATGAAAAGGAATGTTAAGACTTGTGGACAGAGTGCCTCTGAGATCTCAGAGGGGCCTAATTTTGTTTGCTGATGTCAATAATAAAGCAATAGCAGAAAGTGTGTCTAATAAAGGTCAGGAGAAAAAAAAGGAAGGTGGTGTGGTGGAAGTATGTTTAAGAAGGATCATCCCACTTAAAAACAAAGAGTTTTAAGATGCTCTGAAAAGGGATGTTTCATCTACAAAGACCCTAAGATCTCAACACACCTCTTAAGGTCTTTTCTCAGACATCTCCGGGAACAAAACAAAAAAAAGGGAAAAAGGAAGTTTGGTGTCAAATGACCTGTGATACAGCTATCCATTTAAATAAAAGAACATTGGAAATCTGCTTCTGATAAGTCGAAAGCATTACAAGGTAGGAAATTAGATCTGAACGTAACATTTCCATTGCTCTCAAAGCCGGGTCTCGGTGTGACAGAGATGTCACAGTGCAGCTAATTAGAGCTGACAGAAAGGAACGTGTGCATATATATCATCTATTGTTCCTCATCACTCTAATGAGCATAAATGTCTTTGTCTTTATTTATCATCTCAAAGGTTGCAGAGTTCCTACAACAGAGAGTCTATTTATATTACTCCTACATCAAGTGATTTTAGTTCTATTTGCATGGTCCCAAAAAAAGAAATCACAGCCGTTAGTGCCCCATGGGCTGCGCCACTTTCAGTCAGTTGTAAAACGTCCGGTTAAAACCTACTTGTGAGCAAGTACAGTTTGGTTTAATTGGAGAAAAAATGGTGTGTATTTGTAAGAGCAGTGAGTGAACTTATATCTCGAAGTGTTGAAAGAAGGGAAACCGTTTGCTGTAAAAGAAGCAGAGGTACACAGACGGACCTGTTATCATTTAGCAGAGGCCAGATTTGACCTGACCTTGAACATCTGAGAGTGCATGAGTGCACATGCACGCACACACACACACACACACACACACACACACACACACACACACACACACACACACACACACACACACACACACACACACACACACACACACACACCAACAATAGGGTCACGAGGCATAAAGAGCCACTGTGTCAGGTCACAGAGCACAGAGAGAAGGATAAAGGACTTGAGGGATGTGATATGACTAATATGAGGGGTTTTGTAGGCCTTCGGGGGGACTGGCATTACAGCCAGGGGTGACTGACACTGCTGATCTGTATCACACATCAGAGCAGATCACAGCAGAGGGGAGTAGACCAACCACACACATTAAATATGGATGGACGATGGATGAAATCCGATTTCAAAGTCCAAGCAAACAGGGATATTTTGACAAAAACAAAGAGAGAGTACTTAAACTGCAACCAACAAATCAAAATGTTTCTATATTACAGAGTTATCCTTTACACAGCCTTGAAATCGGTACTCTAGCTTCCCTCTGATGTTGGACAGAGGATGTCATCATACACCCTCATGGCCATAGATATTCCAGAGTCTCCCCTCCACTGGCAAAACTGTTATTTCTTCCCCTCAAAGAGCGGGTTCAAAGATCAGCACCTCGCAGAATGGAATTAGAGTATGCAGTGACTTGGAAGACTATCAGGTAACAAACTTGAAAGACACACTGTGGTACCCAGCCAGTGATGAGAGCTAAGGAACTGACAATAGGGCCACATTGTCATCCTGTCATTATCGCTGCTTCCACAGGACAGATGGCTCATTTTATCTATTATAATTGGGCTTTTTTTCCTCCATCAACAATGATTCTGAAGAATATGATCTATTTCTTTGATTCTTTTGAATAGCTCAAAATATTCTCCAAGAGGACCAAAAGAAGTATGGAAAGCCCAGGTTTGTCAGCTTTTGGAACTGATCCGTAGATGGCACTGTTGGCTCATGCTACAGGTCTGCTGGCGGCGCTGCAAAAGAGGAGGAGGAGGGAGAAATATCTACTTAAAACTCATCAACTCTGTGACTGAGAAATAAAATTCTTTCATCTCTGCTCAAGTGTCATTCGCCAAATATAATCTTGTAACTTCTAATTAATTCAAACTGCTAGAAAGAATCTTTCAACATATCACACTTTCCAAACAGAACACTTCTTTTTTCTTATGCTAAAACCGTTCTTCCAGTAAGAGTGATTTAACAGCTCATTATCAAAGAAGTTTTCCTCTCGTCCTCCATCATTTTCTACAAATTTTATAGTTGCAGGAAAAAAAACATTTTTGGCAGGCGTTCGTGTTGTACATAAATGAACAGGACTGTAATCTATGGCTATTGAAGGGGAGATCGTGTGAGATTCCAAATACAGGTGATGTAAAGATTTGTTGTGTACAATGCTAAAGATTAGTGGCGATGCCCAAAAGGCAGCTTCAAAAAGTGGCAACTTGATATGGCTGACATCAGTGACTGAAAGACGGAGGAAGTCTGTTGTTTATTGTGCAGGTCTGCTGATGACGGTGAGAAGGGTAAATGGGGAGACGACTGGAGGTCTGCTAGCCCAAGCAGGCCCCATGGGAGTCAAAATGCCCTATCCATGGCCCATCTGACTGGTGAGGTCAGACCAGAGACGCTCTGGAAATGGGAAATTAGCAGCCCTTTGCAATTAGACCACTGACCACAGCCAGAGACGGGACGCTGCATCATACGCAATGAAATGTCAACTGTCTGACTGTGAATAGTCACGAAAGCTCCAACTCCAGAAAGTGGACCGTGCGAGTGTGTACTTAGAAGAAAACGCAAACAAGCGTTTCCTCATGCATGCGTAATGCCTGCGAATTATACAGAAGATGACAAAGAAAGTCAGGCAGAGGGCGTGATATACCCCCAGGCAGGCTGACTGGCCCTTGCCACCCAGGCGGTGTGCGGACATGTAGGGGCCCTGGAGCGGCCCTCAGATATGAACATGTCTCTGCACAGACCTACAGGAAGAGCCAAGCACCACCCCCTCTCCCCCCGCTCTCCCTTCCTCTCTCTCATTTAAACCACGTCAAGCCAGCTCCCATCTCAAAAACAAATCCGTCGTCCTAAAAGACTCTTGAATCCTGATGCTGAAAGCTGAAATGAGATGTTGTGTGAGAGCACAGAGGGAAAGAAAGTGGATCAATCCCACACCCTGTTTGTGCTGAAAGCCGGAAGAGCCGTTGCTGCTCTGTTGAAGTGTACGTCCAGGTAGTTTCCTCATGGCTGCAGGCGGTCAGCTAGGCAGGCAGTGCCAGCGGTGTGTTAAACACACACACGGTTGTCTCCGGTCTGTCAGTCAACCACCCCGAACCTCATCAGACCGCTGGGATCTCATACATAATTTGGCATCAAATTAATATTTCCTCTATGGTCTGGCAAAAGAGGTATTTGATGAAATATTAATTTGGTGATTAATTTTTGCATCTGACCTTCTGTCATGTAAGATAAAAAAAAGAAAAAAAAGAAAAGAAAAAAAAGAACAACAGAATTTTTCCTGTGAGGCTAGTCGTTGAAGGGCACCTCACTCCGGCTTCACGCATTAAACTTTCATCAACTGATACAACAGGCACATTCTTTTCCCAGAGTAAGATAAAAGAAAAACTTCTTTCACTTTGAAAGTCAAATCAAGACACACTAAATGCGAAAGACTAAAAGCACAAACATGGCTTTTTAGTTTCCTGAGCAGTTTTGTGGTACTCTCCTATACTACTGTGGACTGTTAGCGCACAGCTGGCTAGATGAAGCGGGGCCTCTTTGAGACGTTAAAGATGGGTTACTAAGTGACACTGAATCCACAGAAAATAACTTGTAAAATATCTCAACCACGAGAACCAGGGTTGAACCAGAACCAAGATGAGGAGTTTAGCAGTGCTGAGAGCTTCTTCACCAAAAAGTAGTCACAACACTTGCCATCGCTGGAGAGGAGACTAGATGCTCAATGGCACATCGCAACAGAGTTATTGTATTGTCATATATTGCAATTATTGCTTCAATGTGTGAGTATGTGTATTTTCTTCATACAAATTGTCCCATTTTTTAAAATATGTATTGCATTAAAGTATTGCAAAATTTAAACAAGGCTACAGCACATTTAATGTGCATTAGTATGGCAGGTGACTGGAATTAGGCCAATAGTGACACCCCAATGCTGACTTGTTTCATGCCCAGGACTGAGTGGACTGAGCATTAGCTCAATAAAGAATTGATTATTATTATTTATATTACTGTAATAATAATTATAATAATGAAAGTTAAAGGTGTGCTCATCAATAAGGCTTTTTTTTTTTTGGAGTGTGTGACTTTATTTTTTTACAGGTATTTAGCCTGGACCTCATTTTAGCCTGAAAGGTCTGCTCATTTAGATATGTCCTGTCACTACCTGTGTCTCCAGACCCTTTCCTGATAAGGAAGGTGACTTCCCCTTGTAGGTCATTTTACCCTTATCACCATGTCAGAAGTAATGAGGTAGACAATCGTGAAAGATGAAAACCTGTGCAGGTGATTTTCAGTGGGCCAATCCATAGACTGTAGTTGCTTAAAACCTTGCGGATAATGAATGAGAATTTTCAACAGAACAAGACAAGCCGCTCAATTATGATTATTCTGTGATCCAGCCAATATATAGAATTCAGTGTATTTAAATTCTAAATATCTTTTTTTATGCTCTTTTAGCAGAACTTTCACATTTTGGAGAGTGTGTAAGAAATAAATCCATACCATCACCATTTACTCATCAACTCAGGTTGCTTTTAATGTACTGAGAATTCAATGGACAGCAGTTTGTACTTACAATGTTGTAATGAATATATATAGCAATACAGCATAACTCTATTTGTGTAATATATTTGTAACAGATAGAAATGAAGTGTGATTTATCTTGAAAATAATCAAGCTTGTAATTTGTCTGTGTGTGTGTGTGTGTGTGTGTGTGTGTGTGTGTGTGTGTGTGTGTGTGTGTGTGTGTGTGTGTGTGTGTGTGTGTGCATGCGTGCAAAAGATGAGAGGTTTGTTCTTCAAGACTTGACAGGTTCAATTCTAAATCTCTGGCATTATATACTTGCAGTGCTAATATAAGAAAACTCTTTTTCTCTAACTGGTGGTGTGGACTAGAGAGGCCTACCTGTACAAGGAGCAGCAACTCATAAAGGTCCTCCACTTCATCCCCCTCTGTTTTACTGTAGTTTTTGCTGGTTTCTAGACTAGAGCCCTGAATGGTGCGTCTATATAGGGGTAAATCCATGGCTTCAGCATACAGGTCTATGGCCTGGTGGCCCACTGTCTGGTACATGTAGCTGTCCAACTCATCTGTGGGATCAAGGTACAAGTACTCAGGTCAATGCTGGGTGATGCTTGACACAGTAACAATGAGTACGTAGTGTACAAATTACAATAAAAATGATGAAAAGATTTCCATGCAACAGTAAACAAAATGCTTTTCAATATTAAAATATATAAATAATTTAGCCTTTAATGGCTTGTAACCCAGCTGGTATTCATCCTCTCCTTAGACAAAGTAGCCATGAACCACAGTGGGGTTATAAATAATGATTATTTCCATTATTGATCAACATTTCCAATATCTTCTGAACTAATGGATTAACTTGAACTATGAAATGTGATCAGTGAAAAATGAGCACCTTATTTAAGACAATAACTGAATTTGCATTTTTTTTGTTCAACTAATAAAAACTGCAGCATTCAGTTTAGTAATATTCATGCAAGCCTGCAATTCTTCCCATTAATTATTTTGGATCCATTAAAGTGGGTACCTATGAATAAATTTTTTTTCTAAAAATCAGTTGCTTTCAATTTGCCTTCACCAGAAAATTAATCAATCATCCAATCAGACAATTCCTCAAAGCTTTAAATCAGTGATTCTTAAACTCGATCACTAGAAGGATCCTATGGACTACTTTTCAAAGATTGTGTTCTCAGTCAGATGAGTTTTGCTTTTGGATCTTCTATTACATTACATTACAAAAATGTTTTATGTTCTGTAAATATTTTTCTTACGGGTTGAATTAAAGCTATCAGTTTTTTGTCTGTTTGCTTGTTTGTTTGTTTGTTGCAAGAAAGCTCTTGGAACACAGGATCCAACTTTAAAAGCTCTTGCTTTAAATCAGATATTAATTAGCATGCTATAAACACTCCAGTGACATTTACAGCACATTCACTTTACACTTCTTAATCCCCTGGTCCAAAAAAGCGCAGCCGAGCATCCCATATTTCCCTGTCATGTAGAGCACAGACGCACAGGATGTGATCGTCCTCACCAGTGTCAGCCGGACGGAGGTTCGCCAGAGCTACGATCCGGTGTCCAGCAGCAACGCACTGCATCATGTTGTAGCAGCTGTCTTTACCTCCACTGCAACACACGTGAAATCGGCAGAGGTAAAGCAAAGTTGTGTTTGATTCAATACGACACAAACTGATACACTGTTATTACCTGACGTCTGCCGTTATTGATGCTGTACATAAATATTTAGTGATGATTATGATGATGGTTGTTTTAGGCTGTCTTCGTATTACTAGAGATATTCAGATGTCATTCTTCCTAATTCTACAAATTAACTTATTTCATGTCGTATCCACATGTATTGGTTTTCAACACCTTTATAGTCGACTACGTTACTAATTCAAGAAACATGGCCAAATAAAAACAAACAAACAAACACACACACTCAAAATTCACTCGACTGTAGTTTTCCAGAATTTATTAACAGCGATAAATCTGGGAATTGACATAATTTCTGACAGACTAGCGAAAACGTTTGTGCTAGAGCTGCGAGACAACTCCAGTGAAGAAGCGCCGTTACCTTATTAAAGCGACTACTTTCATCTTCTTGTTTTTTAATCAAGGTTCTTATGACAGCAAAAGCATTTGCGATAGAAATCCACAACGTGACAGATCTGCTAGGCAACCGATGTTTGTACACATGTGAGATACACTTCCGGGTTCTTAAAGCCCCCTACTATAATATAAAGCTGCCCGCAAATATGCCTGATGTGAAAGCATTGTCGATACACGGTACTGTATTTCATTCATTCATTCACTGTATTTCTTTCAATCAAATTCTAAATTCCGGTTTTACCGAACAAACTTTACCGCAACTAAATGTTTTTCTGACGGAAAAGTAAAAACGCGTATTAATAGTAATTATAAATAACATTACCAAAGATAATCAATATAGATAAAATGATAATTAAAATGTATCACTTTTTTATTTCACGTTTGTTTTAAATATTATTTTTGATATCGCATGCGAGAGCAACTATTGAACATGTTATAATAGAATTTATAAAAAAGTAATGATTTGATTAAAAAATTATGTGTTGGTTGTTTTTTGTGTTGTTTTTTAACATTTCATATTTTACGGTACATATTTTAACACCAATTTAAGCTCTCAGTAAATAAAAAGTGAATTAAATAAAACAGACATTTGAAGTGCTGACACATGATACTATGATGCAGCCTAGTCAACATAGACGTGTATCATAATTTAACTACTGACACTGACACACACCCTTTGCCTGTTGTCTCTCAAGAGAGGATCGAAAGTCCATGCACTGTTATTCACACACAGGTTGTACTTCTCCTCTAAGGGAGCCCTATTTTGCTCAAAGGAAAGGCTTTGATGCTCTTTTTGCTCTCTGTTGTTTTGCCAGCACAGAGTAATTGCATTGCTTTTGTGTGCTTGCCTCACTTTCTACCCCTAAGCAGGCTAAAGGCAACTGATTTTGTTTGAGCGTTCCAAATTGACAGAGATGTCTCTTCATCCCATTGCTTCAAACTATGTTCCTTTTCTTTTGTTTGTTTGTTTTATTTATCCTGAATGTGTGGTGGAACCCACCTGCAGAAATGCAAAATTTGCATTGTATTAAAAGCAGTGAAAACAGGGAGCAGGGACCATTTTTCAAATGGATAAATATTCTCTTTGTTTATTGCACACATTTAGCATGACAACATGATTTTTTAATTTCTAAATTTTATAAAACTTTCTAAACTTAATGCTGTGTTTTCAGTTAGACTATTTTAAGTAAGTCTCTTGCACTTTAAATTTTTTTTTTATTAATGCAGCATTTTTTATTCTACTTAATCTAACACGGACCAATGTACAGTACATTTATTATTGCATGGCTGTGATAGAATTATAAACCTCCCTGATGTATTGTATTGGAATAAAACACATAGTGGATAAAAGCTACCTGTACCACAAAAACAAACTACAATTTTATTTATGGAATAAATATTTCAAAAAGCTGTGAATATCTTTGGTCAAGTTAAGTGGTGTAGGTTTTAAAATGTTTCTTTGACATGTTGGTGTGAAAACTGCCTTATCTTGGAGAAAGCAGGACACAACCTCCTGGGTCTACTTGTCCTTCAGTTTTATAAACTCATTAATATATCACCTATGTTTTCAGTTTTGAGGGCAATACTTTATAGAACTGCATCACTGCCTCTTGTGATTTCTTTTAAAGCCCAGGCTATGGATATGACCAATGCAAATTGTGTCCCTTTTCAGTTTTAATTTATGTAGTTTATTACTCAGATGAATAAAGTGGTGTGTTGTTCCAGTTTTATTTGTGGCAGCAATACGTTGACGTAAAAGAGCATTTTATGTCCCTATTGTTGGTGCAATGGGGATAAAAAGTGTTGATGGATAGCCCAGCTGAGATATAGGCAATAGACGTGAATATGAGACGCATAAATATGAAAGCAAGGCATCGAGAATCAGATGACACCCTTGGCCTTTTCTTAAAAGCATGCACATATGACAGGTGATTTACAAAGACCCAAAAACTAATTTTTGTCACACAAGGACACAAAAACTTTTGGGTGTAATGAGAAAGTAAGGCCTCAAATCACAACGCGATAAATTGGGTGTCAGGACTGGCCAGCCAAGGTTGCACAGTGTCCAGAATACAAGCATACATGGGCTCTTGTGATCCTACATATGCTGCACAGAAACACAGCACATCACACATGCCTTTTCTTAAGAGCAGTTGATTATGGGTATGTGAAAAAAAAAGCCACTGTACTTAGAATTAAAGTTCAATGTTTTCCAAGAAAAACAAATATTACTTACTCTTATCAATTTTACATGAAACAGTGTGTAGGCATAATTTTACTGCAACCTAATTTTTTAAAACTTGTTGTGATATGCAAATATGTAAAGTGCAGATGATGACAAAAACAGGTAAATTCAGTATTAATTACAGAAGTGCCATTACAGACAGTAAAAAAAACCCTAAAAAATAAACACACACCACATGCACAAACACACATAATATACTAGTCACTCACTCAACCTATACAACCATCATCTATTGATATTTTAGATTTTCTGTCAAAGAGATGCTGAATTTTATTTATTTGAGCGAAATTCTTTTTAAAAAAGACTCCAGACATGTAACAAAATTAGAAGATTTTTTTCTGGTAGAGGAACGTAAGCAGTAATCTTCATCAAGTAATCCAAATATCCTCTCTTATAAATGATCATTAGTAACTGATCTCCAACAGAACTCTGTTTCAACTCAAGCTCAAACTCAATGTAAAATTTTTATTTTGACTTAATGCAGTTTACAAATTGGATTAAAATGTTGCCATAGTTCGTAAATTTAAGTTTTAACAAAGCCACTGTTTGCATGGAATTTCTGGCAGCGCATTTGTTTTTCCTGGACTATGAACCAACAGTTTCTCAAATGTCAGAGGTTTGTAAAAAATAAACCTTGATTTACAGTTATGAGCAAAATGGAAAAGTCATGCCAATTATAAAGTTTAATGAGGACTGATGAAAATCAAATGCTACAACAATGAGGAATTAGCACTCAAGTGAACAATGCTTGAAAGTAGTGCTGTCTAATCTTAACTCTGTTCTGTTCTGATGTTGCCTCCATCAGAGGCTCTTTACCAAAGAACTATCAACATAATGATACCTCTTTAGGGCCTAACCACATCCAAATCAGTTAGTAAACAACCCAAACGGGGATCTGTACACATTTTTACAGACAATTAACCGTTATCATGAGGGGCCCAAATGGATTAGTGGGCTCATTAATGTCTGAGGCTAATCGCTCCTTGATTGGAAATGTGAGAGAATGTGAAATAAAGTCGCGGTTTGATCCAAATTGTGTTTGATCATGGCCCCGTCTTTAACAACAGATCCAGTTTGCAGACTGTAATTGATTTTTTTTTCTATAAATTCCCCAAAGAAAATTTGGCTTTAACCCTCAACCCATTTGAATTCTAAACTATCTAAAGTGTTAAAATTAATGAAAAATGTTTTGCTCTGCTGAGATCTCTTTGTCGATTACTACAAATCTGCAACACAATGAGTAGGTTTGGTTTAGAAAGCCAGAGCTTTTGAAAGTGGGATTGATTCACAGATGTATTTATGTCTCTTAATTTGAAATTTCACATATTTAATTTATGATAATGGCAAAATGTAGATTAAAATGGAAAACAAAGCATATTACAACATTTATTATATCAAATAAGCAATAATGTTGCATCTTTTTCAATGAACATTATTTTACATTAGCTTTTTCGTGTATTTTGTTTCCAGAAATTTGATCTCAATATGTGGGTATTTCTTTCTATCATTAATCTGTAGCCATGCCAAAGGCTCTGCTTTGACATAAACTCTGATATGTGCTTCATTTTGAGTTACTGCATGCTGATCCTCAGAAGGTACAATATCTGCCATGTTCCTCAAATTGCTGATTGTCAGTGAGCTAAAATATAGCTGAGGCTGATGGGAATATCCTTAATTTTGCAGGTATTCAGGTCATTGTCATGCTTGTGGTTAACACATTTTATTCCTATCGATCTAATCTAAAAAAACATGTCATGAAAAGCCAAAACATCATTCTGGTAGCAGTGTCTAAGACAGGTGGGGGTTATGGATATATCTACAAGATGTCATGACATCACACCAAATACATGTTGGGATATTTCTGCCCGGAGCAAAGCTATGAACCAACCATCTGACCCACCATCAGACAGACCAACAAGTAAACATTACAGAAGAGTTTCATCATGGATTGTGTATTTACAGTATGTATTTGGCATGTTACTACCCTACCAGCTGACTCTACTATCAAACCTCTACATATGATGATTTTTAATATGAACATATACAACATAAGTAAAAGTAAATTAAAAGGCTCATAAAAGACTGTTGGAAGTGAATTTTCAAAATAAGAAAACAATCACTCTGACATCCAACAGGGCAGCAAAAGAAATTTTCCAATGTACAAACCAGCCAACCCTCCTTAAGCCCAAATGCAATTTCCTGAATATTTCTTTTTTATTTGAAATAGTCTTGCCTTGCTTTACACGCCACCAAATCAAAATATGGTTCAGCTTATAGGGAGCCCTGTGAAGCTCCAGCCAAAAGGATGTGGTCCATTACAGGACACCACCATTCCACTAATTATGATGCAACCAAAGCAAACTGCACGCACTGCTATCATGTAGGATTGCTGCCAAATACTGGTCTGAATACAGGATCCTTCATCAAATAGTTAACAGAGAAACTCTGCTCTTGATAATCCAAGCCATTGGTCATTTATCCTCATTACTACGCGATTCAAACCCCATTATAAAGCATTAGATAAACATATAACATACATAACATATATATAACATACAACATGCAACTTATATGATGTATATAACATGCAAATATATATATATATATGTATGCATGTTAAAATATTTGCTTTCAGATAAAAGAAGCTCTAAATACATGTTCACATATCATAGTACTTTAAAGTGATTAATTATGGGTTTGACTGAGTAAGTATATCTAAACTAGCATCAGCATACCAAAAATTACAATGGCCAAGGTTAGAAAAAATTGCTTTAAATTTGTAAATTGTATTTAGTGGCTTCAATTAGCTTGTCTTCTCTCTGATATATGATCCTCGGACAGTTTCCCTCTCAGTCGACAAACACCGTTATAATCCAGGAAGTACATTGCAATCAGAATATTGGAGTTGACATCAGAGGTAGCCACAGAGGCGATTCCCACACACCCCTCCCTTAGCTTCAAAGGTCTTCCTGGGCCTGTTACAGGTTTCCCCCATGATGAAGTGTGACACTCCACAAACACAAAAGCCCCAGCCCTCTCGCAGGTCTGCTTTGCTTTTCTTGGATCGCTCTGGTCTGACCAGTGCCATACCAACTCAGCAGTTGTCAAAACTATAGCCCCATATCTCTGAGGAGTGTGTATATGCGTGTGTGGTGTCTGTTGCTGTGTGCATGCATTTAGTAATGTGTTGAGTGCGTGCAGATAGCTTGTCACAGTCACAGAGAGATCTGTGTGTGGGTATGTGTGTTTGTTTCCTCAAATGATGTAATGTGCACCCATAATCAAAGCCACCACCTGGCTGTCTGTTGTCGGTTTGCCAAAAACTCTCTGCGAACAGTCTCCGGAGACAAATGATTTAGTAATGTTGTTTTTTCCTTTCCATTTGAAGATCATACTTCCTCCCCATTGCAGAATTCACACCGCAGAAGAACTATCAATGCTTAACTTTTTCAGTTATTTCTTAAGCAAAATACTTTCTGAATTTGATTACAGCTTTGCTCTGTTTTCAGCAATAAAGTGCTTTTTTTCCATTTGTTTTTGTATTCATCAACCCACATTTGCTTTCATCTATCTGCCTACCATCCTCAGTGGTCTGTTTTTTTTTTCTTGCAATAAGACGTCACCTGCGCTTAATAGTTGGCTGTGGCCAGACCAGAAAACTCCCTGCCAGAACACAGTGAGCTCGGGTCTGCCATTTATCTTGTGGTTTTTGAGTTGGGGATATTTGTATAACGTACTGTCCAATGTCAACACTGGCTCTAAATACTCTTACTGCCGCACGAAGTGGGTTTCCTTAGGGAGGATA
This sequence comes from Antennarius maculatus, assembly GCA_013358685.1. Taxonomy (NCBI): domain Eukaryota; kingdom Metazoa; phylum Chordata; class Actinopteri; order Lophiiformes; family Antennariidae; genus Antennarius; species Antennarius maculatus. The sequence continues at coordinate 14,318,852 of CM023621.1, read as the reverse complement.
AGGATTAATTCTGGGTTGGAAATGAAATAGAGGCAGGGGGAGGACGGAGCATGGATGAGCACCGTGGAAAGGGTTTCATCAAGGCAGAGACTGTGTGATGATGTCACACTGAAAAGACGATCATGAAGAAAGAGACAATCTTCCTCAATGGAGGATCAGATTGTATTTTAAAATACAAAAGTTTCTATTCACAAGGGTATCTTGTAAAAAAAAAGCTCAATTTCTCTTCTTGTATTCAGAGGGTTAACCATTTTAGAGTTGCAACAGGCCCTGTGCGAAAGATAGCCTTCGATCATACACAACCATTTCTAAACCTGTGACTAACCATAAATAACAAACAAAATCCAAGGCCTCCCACCAGCTTTAACACTGGCATCGCCAGATGAGAAACTGTCGGCGAGATAGGAGATGACCTCAAGTTTACGGCCTGAAACTTGTTGATCCTGAGCAATTGATTGTCTCCTGTAAGAAAGGGCCGCCACCTCCATCAATCCCCCACTACCGTCTGGGCAAGAACAAGATGAATTCTAGCAGCGACTCTGCCATGAGAAGCACATCAGTGTCCTCTGCCTCTCCTTTTATGAGGTGAATTCCATACACTGGTCCCAATATTCCTGGTTATTTGAATCTGGTGATTAAAGTGAATAAAAAAGCACTACTGAAAGGCAGTGATTTAGTGAGCTGTCACCCCAGTTCAGGCGGGGCAACAAGTTCAAGTCTTGGCAGGTGGCTTCTAATGAAAATGAAACAAGAAACAAGAGATGGTGAAGGGATCAGGTTACATGAAGATAATACTGGTCAATAGATAATGCTGATCATCACAGGATCTAGGTTTTCAGATTTATGAGTATAACTGTTATCTCCTGGTCGTTTTCATTCAATATTGAGATTGCATAAGTTATCAAGAGTTCAATATTGTTTTTCAGACTAAAGCCCCTGTGCATTTGGTGAAGTCCGCATCTGCTTTAATTTCAGTGGGGCGTAGTAACTGCCAGTCTTGGTGAAAATATGGTCATCATTAGGACTTAACGTGTTTTTAAGACTCTCCCAGATGGTTTGACTCTCAGCACTGGAAGCCGGGCAACAAGGCTCTATTTTTTTTTTTAAAATTGATTAGAAAAATTAAATGTTTGCAAATGTCACAAGCACATCAACTAAGGACGGATAAAGCAGGAGTGAATTCATAGCTGTAATCAAGAACACGTTTATTTTAGATAACTAGCAGGGAACATTGGGTAAGGACAAACTGAACACAATCAAACCTGTTTAAGGCAGTAGAGAGACAGACTGGCTGACTGCCACCAGTTCACACGGTATTCGGCTTTGACACAAGACAAAATTACTAATACTACAGTGGGTGGCATGGTGGTGCTGTCTGTGGCACTGTTTCCTCACAGCAAGAAGGTTCTGGGTTAGATTCCTTGCGGCTTACACGAAACTGTAGGTGTGGGCATGATAGTCAATGGTTGTTGGTCTTTCGTGTGGTCCTACAATGAGCTGGCATCTCATCTGGGTTGTACCCGCCTCTTGCCGGTATTCTAATCTGAACCTATGGAAAAATAACAGTATTTTCCAAAATATCCAACATTAGTTGAAAGTTATGCCAGCCTTAACAGATGTTGGGAACTATGTGATTGTATTCATGTGAGGAAGGCAACAGACTAAGGAGAAGGAATTACTGTGTACTGACTCACCTCAAACCTTCTCCTGACCTTGTACAAGCCTTACTCCATCATTTCCACCTGCAAAGGAGTATTCTTTTGGCAGGAATGCCAGCCTCTCACATGTGGGAGTAGAGTCTGATGCCTTCATTACCAGTCAGTTATAAAAGACACATCCTGATCCGCCTTCCTCTGTTGTTTAATGGCTGCCCAAGCCTCCCCCTCCCTACTTTTTGACCTCAGCTACCACATCCACCCTCAGTTTCTGCACTGGCCCTTGGCTAACCCCTCATAGTCACAGTTCAGGGTCAGGGCAGCAGACTCTTGGCCAGTTGGGCAGCTGCCCAGGGGATCTGATGCAGGAGAGACGTAAGAGACTCAGGGACTCCTCTGATGTTCCTGAGAAATTTCAAAGGAGAGGCTGTGGTGTGTTTACCATATCTTTCATTTAGGGAGGGAGCAATGCACAGGCTTACACAGACTGAGCGCAGAACAGTGTATGAGTCTTCCACAGCAGTCAAACAGCAGCATGAGAACAGTCAAAAGAGTGGCCTACACACTGATGTCTTCTTTAAGGTATAGGCCAAGGATTAAGAACCTTTTGACTGAGGCAATGTTTAAAACAGACAAATACTGTACTGTCAAACAATATGATGGGAATATGAAAAGTTACAATTTTATTGGGTGTTTTATAGAAAACATCCATTCCATCAGAATTCCAATGTTAAAGTAATTCCTGGAAGAACTGCAAATGCTGTACTGTAGCTCATTTCTACTAAAGGAAGTCTCTTTTGGCCTTGGGATCATCAGATTCAAGAGCCTTGTATCTGTGGCTTCCTGCTGCAGGACAACCCTATTGCATTTTTAGATGAGATGCGTGTGAATCTTTGACTTCATCCAATAATGTCTGTACTTTCCTGTGAAAGCACATCAGTTGTTATGTCATGTATGAAATTCCTGAGCATCTATGACTGTACAGAGGACCATCCCAATGGACATAACTGTTGAGGAATTTATTTCTAAGTAAAGATAACAGCAGAACAAACAATAGTTTTAATACCCACAAAAATCTACTTACCTAACTGGACTCTTTGACATAACAGATGTTGGCCATGACACCTTCATTTTTCACTCTGCATAACTTGTAATTTTTACTGCTCAAAGTCCTCCACTCAGCCCATGTCACTAAGTCATAAGTATGCTGCTCCAGGCTGATATATGGGTCTTCATGATGAAGTCAGCAAAAACACTTTCAATAATTGCTATGATTAATATTCTCAGCCTTCTAACACCTCTTCCCTTCTCCATCCAGCCACATATCTCTGACGAGGTTAATCTATCAGTCTGCTCTCAAACTGTTTAAGTTCCCCGAGTGATATATGGCCCACTGCCAACACTGTGGCCCAACGCAAACTATTTACATTCATCCAAATTACGAATCAATGAGTCTCCAGTGCATAAAATTACTCTGAGTTAAAGACATACAAAAAAGGAGAAGACGGGGTATTTACTATTTCATTGTTTCAACTTAATTTTATACAAAGGAATTTTCCCTTGTGTCTTATTGGAATGATGACATCAGTGTTTATTCTGTTTGTCTTCTTTTCTGCACAATCTTCATTACTAATGAATGCACAAAGAATATACTGTGCATTCACATTTACTCTATCCATACGCTGTTCATGTCTACGGTGTCCTCTAGCTAGCTATACTGGCTGAAATGTTTGTCAAGCTCTCACAGGATGGGTTTCCTCTTGGCCTGCACTCTAATTGTTTAGGAGGAAAAAGGTGAAAGAGATATGTCTAAACATTGGAGGTCTCCCAGAAAGTCTGCGGAGGCAAAGAGGGCCTGGGACAGTAGCTGACCCGTCATCTTCAACGGTCACACTAAGGACTCTGACATACAGTATTCTGTCCGGTGGCGTCAGAGAAAATAAACTTTAATTTCCTCAATGCTGATGGACAAATTTATACCCCAGTGAGAAGCACTTTTCACACACACTGGCTTTGAACAAGTCTGGTTTTCCACTCTATGCATCCTGTAAAGTTAAACATGTAGTAGAGTGTAGTCTACAGAAACGACTCCAACTTGTACAAGTCAGTGCTTCAAAAATATAGTAGCAACTAAACATTTTATAGTGTCCGGGAGCACCAGATTGACTGAAAATGTATTATAAAACCCTTAATATCACAGCTATTGGTGCTGGTATGTGATTTGCTACACGCTCATACCTATAGTTTACAGTCTGATAGGTTTAGAGCCGGATGCTACAGTGTCTAGCTAGTTGTTGTGAGGTTCTAAACTAGTGTAGACATAATATATAGTATCTTGTTTTATGAAAGTAGCAGAGTCTTCCCACACCAGCAAAAAACCATAGATCAGAATAAACACAGGCCTTGTAGTCTTAACATTATGGGTGCCCTCCTTGTCCTAGTGTCAAAATTGACCTGCCCTCACCAAAACCCTAAAATAAAGCAGCTTTATTATAAGGGTTTAAAAAAACCCAAATGCATGAAAACATAATCTCTTCACAATGCAGAGAGATTGTATTTATGCCATATGTTGCTGACCTATTGACACACACTGCAGGAAAACATTTTGAGATTACATCAGCAACTACTATAATTTGTAACTGACAAAAAACATAAATCACATGACATTGCAACAGCCAATAAAAATCAAATCAATTATGAAATGAGGGAGTGTAAAAGACTTTCAGTAGCACTGAGAGATGGAAAATCGCCATTGTAATCTACAACCCAGAGACTAGATGCAGCTTCGCCTTGGGACCTGTAAGCACCTGCTAATATTAGTAGCCCTATGTAGGCATATAGGTCATTCTCATCCATCCTTTTCCAGTGGCTTCTAACTGGAAAACTTTTACACTTGCAAAAACCTCCAGGATGACTTTTTCAGGGGTGGAGTGATGAAGATGTATAATGTTCAGGTGATGTCTTCATGAGAAACATCATATCTTGTGGGCCCTGAGGTCATCTTTAGGAAACTTGATGTCCTGTGCTGGTTGTGAAATGGGGACAGTGCTTTGCTGTTCAATCCAAAAGGTCTGTCTTTCAGGTTGGGGGATTTCTTCTTTATCTGAAGATGATGCATCATGCTTATGCCCATATTCTTTGTTTTCTGTCTCCTTCTATTGTAAATAAATGTTGTTTTGTTCTCTCTGGACATCTGAAAAAAATCAGACCTGGGACATGTTTGGCAGTGAAATTTGTACCTATAGCCTGAGATCAAAGAGAACTGGGGAATTGTCTCCTGCACATTTTTTGGTTGCATGGGTAATTTTGTCTTGTGATTATTTTCTATTCTTATGTTCCTCCATCTATAGCAATATGATCAAAATCAAGTGATGCTTTCCAGCATTGAACCAGTATTTAGCCTTCTTCAAAGTAAAAGTATTTTTATTAGTATGCATCATTTCATTTGTTCTTAGTTTCATGACTGTCAGTCTTACTTTCACTGAATGGATTCAAGTAGCACTTCACTGTACAGTATATCCCAAAATTTCTGATCATAAAAAATAAATATGGTCACTGCTTGGAATGAGGCTACCCTCCGTATGAATGCAATCTTTATACAATAATGTTCAGTGTAACAAATTGAAAGGAGTCAATTAAGCATCTATTATTAACCTCCTATGGCTCACTGTCAATTATCTGTCCCATTAACTCTTTAATATTGTATGCAGTATGTGTTTAACACTGAGGAGATCCAGCATAGCTCATATCTAATTTCTGCTCATGAAAAAAGTAGTAAAAATGATGATTTAAATGCAATTTAATTATATTTTATGAAATGGATAAATTCATTTATACCTCTGTTCCTTTGCTCTTATGTGATTTGCAGTAATGATAAAGTACACTGAGATAGATTAGTTATAAATTCCTCATAGATGGCCCCAGTCTTCAAGCAGTGTGAATGCACAAAAATGGTTATTCTGTAAAGATCACTATAGTTAAGAAAATATTACTGCCAAAGCTGTTAGAGAATCACGTCAAATCTATTTAAATGCAGAAATTCTAAGTTATTTAAATACCAATCTTTCCCTCTTCTGATAACATGAAATGCAAACCCCCCCCCCCCAAAAAAAACCCCTTTGGAAATAATGCATATTTATCACATGTGGTGGCTTCAAAATGTCCAATCACTTCTTCCATGTTGCTTCTACGTCTGTGTTACATGATGCCAATTTCTGCTGTGTCCCTCTCAATGTTCATCAGCAAACCACTGCCCTTGTAAGAGGAAATCATACCACTGCTGCTCTGACTGGGTCCTGTTTACACAAACCCAGCCGAAACACTTAAGACAGGATATTTGATTGTGAGAAGTCTTTTCCATGTTGTTTTCCCAGAGCTGGCTGTCACTCTAGGTTAAGCCATCAACATGTGAAACACAAAACTCGCAGCACTGCTTATGTTAAAAAACAATATTAAAGACCTACCTCATAAGAGTCTCAGTCTGCGGTGCTCCACAGCACTGATTTGGTCAAATGTTGTTTGATGCCATTGTTTTTTTGTTTTTTTTTAATTAATGTACTGAGTCAGTCATGTGTTACACCTACTGTGTTGAAACACATTGCATCAAGGTAATCAACTCAGGAGAAAGATCACATTGTAAACTATTTCTGGCAGCTAGAATAGGGTACCAAACAAAAAGATATTCAAAGATCTCATTATGCAAAAATTTAATTTTTCTGAGGGTGCGGAAGGCAAGCATTTTAACTACTGAAATCTCAGCAAAAAGCAGGGTAAACACACAAGAAATGTTGTCATCCGACCCCTGTGATCAGACTCCATACACTCGGGTCTAGGACCAATATCTGGACATCCTCTTAGTGTAAGAAGACCGGTAACATCCCTGTGACTAAGTCCTTACCAGCCATTTTTACTAATGGCTCTTAGAGATTTACGACCCAGAGACACGAGACAATTAGAGAGGGGAGAATACAAAAGCCCAGAGCTCTCCAGAGAAAGATTTACAGTTTACAGAGGTGCTATTTTTGAAATTGAAAGTCTGATTAGAAAGTGCTGATGGTCTGATCTGGTAGAGGACTCCTACAATGTCATGTTCATTCAGGTGTCACTTAACTGGTGGCCTCATCACATCCACTCAGGGTCCAGAGTGCTGTGCCTGACTTGTCTTCCCTGTTTGGTGAAGGTGGTGTTTCTGACATCACGCACATATGTTTCGATAATGGAGTTTTCTATAAACATAGCATCGTAGATTATGATTTTCAACATCATTGACAGCACCTCTTCACCTTGGAAGTCAAACAGGAAACACGTTAACAAACACTGAAAGACAAAAAATTTACAAAAGGATGAAAACTATTAATTGTGTCAATGTGCAAGAAACAAATCATTACTATATTGAAAAATTGAAAGGAAAAAAAATATTGAGGACTTCAGGAGCCGGTACTCAATATTTGTTTTACCCTAAAACGGAGACCTGAAAATGGAATTGCTCTCTCGAGTCAGTATTGTTGTGATCACTGATATTTTTCAAATGTCTCCCTTAAAAATTGTTTGTCTTTTTATGTTGTTGAGTGTCATACACAGCATCAAACAAAAGCAATGATCATACAGATGCCCTGAAATCTTCAGTAAGACTTTACACCTCGGTCTCTGTACACAAGCTATTTCTCTGTGATGATGTTTTTTGTTTTTTTTTCAAAGTCAGTGTTCAATGCCAGCCTCCATCTGCCAGGCCTGTGTGTCTGCAGGCTAGTGGCCCACGGCGCCACACATTAGGACCTGTTAGCGTAGGCCCCAGGCATACTCTGCTTCTGGAAGTGTGATTATTGAGGCCTGATTACAATGACTATGACCGCGATAACAACCCAAGCCTCACTGAGTGCTTGGCAATCTCACTGCAATATAAAACGGCTGGAGAATTAATGATGCTTCAAACTCAGACAGGTTTTTTAGTGCTGATCATCTAGGCCCAGGAAAATTTCCAGCAATTGGTCGCATATGGTGTGGATTTTTGTTTGATGTCCAGCAACAGACGTGAAATCTGTTGGCCTGGGTGTGATACTGCCTCCCACGTTACCAGATTAATTGAACTTAATTTAAGAGTGTAGGAGTGTAATAATGAGAAACAAAAGATAAACAGAGTTGAAAATTTAAAAAAATTAAAAGAAGAGAGATTTTATTTAAAAAAAAAAAAAAAGATGGTTTTACAAAATCAAAACAGCTCTTCTGCCTGTTTGAGTTGTCCACAGGATGTCCATGGGGTGGCTAAAGCATGTCGCTGTGGAGATGGAACCAGAGAACAGAGAGCATGCTGCTGGATGTTTGACACATATCTGAAGGCCGGACGTTCTCTGTCTGTAGTAGTGCCTATGGTGGTCTCCAACTGCCAGCTTGTTTTTGAGGGGTACTCATTGCCTCATCCCTGCCCCTAGGCAAAACTCCATGCTTCTGTACCTCCTATCTTTTGCTATCCCCCCCCCCTCCACTCATCAACACCCTCTTTTGCTCAAACTACTCTCACTCTCTCTTCTCCTCTCTGTTTCTTCATCTCTCTGTCCCCTCAGGGCAGCAGGTTTAGGTAGAAGTCTATTGCGGCGATCAGAGCAGATAACCTGTATTCTGGACAGGCGTGCCACATGGGGCCACACCTTGCCTGAGGATAGGTCCATCCATGCTGGGGGCAACTGAAGCGCACAGGCCAGGGGGCTAAGGCCGGGGGCTAGGTCTAGAGTTGGAGTCGGGAGCTTGAACTGGAGTAGGAGCAGGGGGGTAACAGAGTGGATGATGGGACAGCAGTTGCACTAGCCCGAAGGCCAGGCTCATACAACTGCTGTCCCAGATGCACGAGCCTTCACCCCACCCAAATGAGAGAGAGGGCTGAAGGGCAGAGGTGGAGAGCCAGGAAAAAAGGGAAGGGTCATGGTTAGTGACAAGGGTCTGCATGGTCTAGCTGAGGCTGTACTGATCTCTGGTCGAGTGGACCTGACAGGTGAGCAAACAGCACCACCCCTAATGATGGCAGCCGCGGGTAGGGTTAGGGAGAGGCAGGCTGTGCTCCTGCGCCGTTTGAAGGGCTGGAGAAGAAAGGAGAGAAAGAAGTGAAAAGTGCACGCAGAGCAGTGACATGTGATGGAATCAACTGTTACAGCCTGCTGTGTAAAGCTTTTGTTTATACTGATGTATAAAGTCAGGGATCAATTGGAGGCCTGGGCCTCAGCTGTGTCGGCAGTGCAGGATTTGTGTTGTAGCAGAGCCAAGGTATAATTATCTCAAATTTAACTTCACAAAAAAGATCTGATAGGCAAAATTTGTATATGTATTATAAATGCTAGAAGTCATGTAGTTCACATGGTGCACCATTCACACACTTACGATGCTTTTTCATTCATTTAGCTGGCTGCACTGAATGTGACAGCCGGCCGTGTGCTCTGCTGCCACAGGAGTCAGGTTTTTAAAGAGACCACAAACTGGAGAAGTTGGTCAAAGGAACTATGGCTCGGTGCTGTGTGTAATCATATTTGTGCATTTGGGCATGCATTTCTGTGTGAATATGTGTGTGTTTGCTACACATACAATGTTTGTTGCAGACGCAGGCCAGCATGGCAATTCTCCATCTGCCTGGCTGCCTGGATTAGCCTGTCCATGCCACACCGATTCCATCACCTTCTGTGGTTTTGGGGGTGAGTGGGAGTGGAGGGGTTGGACGTGGGGGTCGATTGGGGGAAGGAATAATTGTAGTGAGGAGAGTACACAAAAAGTCACCCTGAATCTGCTAGCTGATTAATCAAGGGTGATTCGGCGGCAAACTCAGCCTACCCGCTCCTTCCTGGCTAGTCTGTGTATATTTATTTAGAGTAACCCGTGGCCAGTCACGCCTGACCTCAAACCATCAGGAGCAGCCACAGTTGCACCCAAGCATAAACAAAAAAATGTGTAATGAAGGTAAAAGGACAGAGAATGGGGTGGTGTGGGACAGGGAAGTATGGGGAGGGGGTGAGGAAAGAGGGAGAAGGGCAGACTCTTTCTTTTCACAGAGATAGGGATCTCAGGCTTCACAGCAGAGCTCATGAGTCCAGACATTGAGCTGAAATATCCGACTTTGTCCTGGTGTTTACTTCTCAGCTGACATGGGAAGAGAAATCATTGACCTCAGTCAGAGCAGACTGGGTCCATCCATCTTCCAGGCCCAAGGTATTTTCTTGTGGAAGGTATCAAATGGCTGGCAGTGAGGGGGTAAACCTCTGATTTACATTAACAGTTAATTGAAACTCAAGGCCATCCAATTTTTTAAGAGAGGATTAGTTGTGACTCAAAGATAATGTTTTCAGTTTCAACACAACTTAAACGTCAAATAAATATTTTATTCTGTTCCTTTTTTCCCCCTTGAAAACCAACACTGTCCTCTCTTCTCCCTTTTTCAACTGCTCCAGGTTTTCTTTATTTTATTTTATTTTTTTTATTGGGGTTAAAAACATCAAGCTTGATCAATTTCATCATCTTAGTTGTGATGCAAGCATGGCAACAGGGAGAACAGAAAACAAACAAACTCCAAAGATGGAGCCTCTATGGAGAGTTATTGATCGAACATGAAGGTTAGCCAGAAGTCTGAGAAGGTTGGCTCTCAGTGGTCTGATGTGGCCTCGAGAGGCCAGACTCTCTGTCTTTAAGAGCACGGAAGAGTGGAAAGAACAAACACGGTGGATGAGGGAGACGGAGGGAATAAGTATAACAGACTGCCAGTGAGGCAGAGGATGCATGTGTTTATAATTCAGGTGGTTAAAAATAGTTGAAAAGCAAATTCAAGACCCATTTATAATCTAAAACAACTGTGATAACACATAATTTGTAAATAAGCAGATAAATGCGATACCTCATATGGTTTACTATTCTGTATTGTGTGTATTTACATTTCAACTTCTCCAAGTTATTTGAAAGGCATGGAAGGAGTGGAGGTGATGGCATTTGAGATTCCTGTTTACCCTCCTCCTTGTCCTACACACGTCTGCCTTTTTGCCTCGTGTTGGTCGGTAATCTGCCCGGCATGTGGTGATTCTTCAGGAGAGGCACAGCAGCAATACAGGTGAGCAGGTGGGAGCTGGCATCCCACCTCCTGGTGTTGGAAGGAAAAGGAGAAGAGAGGAGTGGAGACAGAAAGAGAGAGAGCACTGCCCCCACCCCCTCCACCATCCAGCACAGCTTGTAGGGTTGTGACCCACCGCAACCCTGACACTCCGCAAACCCACCTACCCTCAGTCTCCTCCACCATCAGATCAGTGACACCATGAAGATGAAGAGAGGATGAAGAGAACACTGAACATGACGTTAAGCAGCAACAACTTTTGTCCTGCATCAGTCTGTGTCATCTTCGGTGACATTTGTAGATGCACATGACATATTGAGCAACCTCCAACGTGGATGTTGAGTCATCCCAGATGGCTGTCTCCTTTTCCTCCCATCTTCTTGTCTCCACCCCCCATCCACCCTTTATCTCTATCTCTTAATTCCTCTCACTACCCCTCGTCAGTGCAGGAAAGCTGGTCGGTTTCTAAAGGATAGGACCAAACAATTGACTTAACTGGATCGCTTTTTTTAAAGCCAGGAAAGTCTCACTGATATGCAATATCTTTTGTTCATGGGAATTCTGGATCAAGACGGTATGAATTCAGTCGCTTTAAAGATAATGATGATATTTAATAAAGAGCTCAAAATATGTATTTTGGAGGTGGAAAACAGCATTGAGATGTGCAAAAACTGGGATTGAATATATTCCAAAAAGGATCAAGTGGATTTTTTGTTAAAATTTAGAATTTAATATGCAAATATTTATTATTAAAGAATTCAGTTCTTAATTATATTTTTTCTTCTCTTCTTCAAGACATTTGTGCAGTAATGATAATTTTTCTCGCTGCAGAAACACACTTCTTGTAGCACAACTGTTACGTTGCATTTCATCCGACTGGGAGATGATACTTAACAGCCTGCACATTTCACATCAGAGGGGACAAAGAATGATATTTAACCTTCACTAAAAAAAACTTCTAACATAATTATGCACATGCCAACTGCAAAGAAGCACTTCCTGTCAAAGTTAATACCCTTGACAGCTTCTCACTTCTCCATGACAAAACAGAAAAGAAAAAAAAAATACACATAACCCTTTGACTTTCAACAGTGTGGAAGCCGACTTGACAGATGCTACGCTATTCCCCACATCCTGAGATGGGGAAAAAATATGAAAATGCATTATTAATTTCACAATGTGGATAGCCAATATTCATAGAGCACAGCGGAAGAACAGGCAGGCAGGGAGGCAGGCGGACTGGAGGATATGCCATGCCAACGAGCAACTCTAACCTTGAGCTTTCACCATTGCTGGTTGACATCTCTGAAAACATGTTCTTTTTTTTTTCCAAGTGTGGGTTGTCAGCGGTACTGTCACTGGCAGGGAGAGGGAACTCTAAGTAAAGAAGGACACATGTGGCTCTGTGAGGAGGGGGGGCTCTCTGTAAAGTCACTCACAGAGTTCCTGTCACGGTTAAGTAGACAGGTGCTTACTGTTAACACCCCACTAATATCTTTATGCATATTTATGAATCCCCCTCCCTTATAATACATTGCTCGTTAATGTCACAGCTGCCAAATATTGACTATGACTTTCTTTTAAAAAGTGCATTCTGACCTGCTTAAATACATCGCTTTTCCTGTCCCTTTGATCAGGAAGCTTTTCATTATTCAAGCCTCCACGCTTCTTTATATTCCACCACCTCATCTGCTGCTGCAAGTATGCAATATATCTTTATTTAGAGCAGCTACCTGTCCCTTCATCTATCATACCTGCACTTAATCCTGCCTCTTTTTCTTATGTCTAAGTGTGGTCAAAGACATCTAAGCGTTCTCATTATGGCAAAAGTTTGTGAGGCAAAACTTGCTGCTGGATCTCATCAGTGAGAAAGAGGGAAACGGCTTTCTAGTCCCTGGGGATTTGTATGCTGATTACTGCCTAATTCTGAGTCTTGCTCTGTGAATGTTTTTTTCCTTTTTCCCATGAAAATTTGGCATTGCAGCATTGCAGAGAGCTGCACATGAGAGGAAGGAGTTTGAAGAGACATGTATGGAATCGGACAAGTTCCGATACTGCTGTAAACTCTCAAATCTGGTTAGTGCAAATAGTCTCATCAGACAGATTTATGATAAACCCAGCCTTTATACGTTATCTGTGGGGCTACAGAGTCGGCCGGGGATGAGACAACCAGCAGAGCATGAGCAAAATTTCAGATTCAATTTTGTAGCCGGGATTGGATATGCAGTGCTGGAGTTCAAAGTGTATCCTCACTGACTGTTGAATGGTTTGCATTTAGTTACTTTAGTTTAGTGACAGTACCGATGCTGTCAAACAGACAGAAGAATGCTAATTAGAGTTAAAAATAGAACATTATTTTCAAAAGAAAAAAAAACAATGTTAAAAACTATAAATGTAGTTTATAGCTTTTATACTGTATGTGCAGAAGGTGAACATACTTTCAATTTTTATCAGCTTTGTTACAATGATCAGACTTTGTTTTGCCAATCAAAAAATATTTGCAATTTTCGTTTTAGTTTTTTTAAAACCACAAAGATCTGGTATGAAACAGTGGGTTGAATAAATATTAATTAGAAAAAAATTGATCAGATAAGTAAACAAAATTTCTTTAATTGATTGAAGATTTCATTTGAAATTTCTAATCCATAGTAACAAAAGAGACAATCCATAGGTGTTTGGAAGCAAACAACAGCATTTCAACATGTATACAATACCCATAATAACCTTTTTAAACCTTTTGTATTTTAGTGAGATCCTGATCTGTCTCTCCCTGTCTTGGTGAATAAACAAATTAGCCCTATGGTGCCATGGATGGGGTCAGAGGTCAAGCCTGACACAGGAAGCCATGGTGTGACAGGCTTAGGCCACTTGGACTTCTCGCCCAAGGAACAGATGTTAGGAGTGGCAGTGTGATTATCGCCACAGCGACCAGGGAACAGGAGCAACGGCCCTTGGATGGATGCTGGTAATTACCCAGGCTCCCTTGGGAGGGAGATGACACGTGCCCGCCACTCCTGAAGATCACAGGGGCGTAATTAAAGCTGCAGTAACAGTTGTTAATAGGGCAGCAAATAAAGGTAACATGGGATGAAGGAGAAGGGGGAAAAAAGGGGGGATTAAGGGGGGCAAAATGGAAGATTCTCTTTCCTTTGTCCTCAATCTTACTTGTTTCACACACTTACCCCTTCCTGAAAGGCGAAGTATTTAAATTATAGACAATTTATTTCAGCAATAAGAAAGTGAACTTCAGAAGAAGAAAAAAGAAAAGAAAAAAGGAAGCACATATTTTAAAGAGACTAAAACATAAACAAACAAGAATTCACACCAGAGGAATAATACAGATTGCAAAAATGTGACAGAGATCATTTTCGAACAGCATTTTCAACCACAAGGCAAAACTCAAACAGAAAATTCACTCTATCAGAACTATAAAAAGAAAATTCTCAGCGCATGAAAAACTGTGGCTTCAAAGCCTATGAGTAGTAAAATAAAGTTTACTATACAACCAAAATGTCACAAAGTCAACTCGAGACAACTGTTGGCATGAAATCAGCGAGAAATCTTTTAAAGTGCAGCACAGTGTTGCTATTGACAGGTATGTTTTTGGCTTGCACAGCAGCGTGTGATGGAGAAAGTGCTCACGCAGAGCCCTTAAAAGCACCGTACAAGACCCCGAGTGTCAGAGCATATCACCACAACCTTTTAAAGCAACAAAACCCTCTGACAGCACCAAAATGGCTTCTCTTGCTCTTTTTGTGCTCCAGTCGGCGTCTTATAAATGACCACATTCAACCCCAGTGTGGCACTTGTTAGGCCCATGGATTCTTCTTTCTGAAAGGCCTGACGTGAAAAAAACACGTCAGTGCAGTTGGATAGCATTCTGTAAGTGTATCTGTGTGAAAAGTTAAAGTGGTTTTCAGCTCAATGATAAGTTTTCTTCTGGATGTCAAAGAAAGATAAAAAAAAAATAGGTTGGACCTAGTTTTGGGTAAGTGAAAAGTTGCCAAAACATTATGCCATCATGCCATGCACTATGAATAAACCAACAGATGACGGCCGGAACAGCTTGATTGCTGATACAGTATAAAAGTTCCTGAAAATAAAACATCTGGCAAAAGGTTTTGTAATGGTTTCATTTTTTACTTTCAAGCTAAATTTCATTCAAGTTTTCATTATCATTTATATCTGATCCAATATATTCTTGAGGTCCCTGGATGGCCAGAGATCTCTCCTGAAGAAAGAGGTGAGCAGACGAAAAGAGGAAGATTAGAGGACCGTCGGGATAATGTGTGAGTTTTCCATTCAGGTTTGTCGTCCCAGTGAAAGTTAGCCATGCTGAGCTTGACACAGAATGCCTACCCTGATGAATGGTGAGCTTCTGTCTGAACATATTTTTGAGATTAACTCACTGACCCACAAAAACTTTGGGTCAAGACTGGACCACCGGTGACAAAGAAAGAGAGGTAGCCCCTTCAGCTGTTACAGCTGAAAATCCATCTTTCAAATACTCAAAATCACAAACCCCTTTCACACAGCTCCTTATATGATATTGTGGCTCATAGTTTTCTATACATGCTACAAAAATTGAACTGGGAACATTGTTGTTCCATATAAAGAAGTAATCTGGTGAGGCTGTAGGTCATGATGAAGATGTGCAACATACAACTTGGACATTTTAGACGCGCCTAGTTGTAGTTAACACCTTACTCAAACTTCAAACCAGGGAGACAACAAACACGTCCAGGAGATCCTTACCTTCCAAAAAGTGGGAAAAATCAACAACCACATGGGAGATAAATAATCTTTTCACCATTGCTTTTCAGTGTTAACACATAATTGCTCCATAGGCACGTGTAAAGCATCACGATACATCAAAAACTCCCTTTATAATATGTGCCTCCTGCCTCTCATATTGGACTACTCATTAGTTGTGCCACCGTTGGGTTGTTCAGTGTAAATAACCAAAGACGACGTAAAGAGAGTCTTCATTATGTTGCTATTGCATGATATCTGCATGGTTCACCAAGACATCTAATCTGGACAAATTTACTCCAATCCAGTCAAACTTATTACTATTACCATACTGCATTAGCATAGATCCCTAATGAACCCCTTTAAAGAAACACGTGGGAGCTGTTCGCTGCCATGATGCCCAAAAATCATATTGGAATTGGAATGGCTACATCTCCATTCATCCCTCTGGTGCTCCTAAATACTTGTTTTATTAGAAATGATCACCACTGTTGTTACCAAGTAATTCCTTTCTCCCCCACTCCCTCTCACTTTCTGTGGTAACTTTCACACATTACACATTGCAAATGTCCGCACGCATTTCTTTGAGTGTTGTCTTGTCAGTATTTCATGACTTATTCACTCATTTTAGCCCACAAAGGGCATTCATATTTAATGGGGGTGGAAGCGTCTTTTCCCATGGCCCATTAAAGGATATGTTGTGCATGCACAACAGGCAAACGTAGAGCATGTGAATGCATATGTGAGTGTGTTGTTTGCAGCAGGAACATCTTGTATTTTCAGCTGTCTCATTCCGACGGAACAAAATGTGTTAGAGGAGTCAAACCTGCCCACATCAGAGGGGACAACAGAAAATAAGTAACACAAATTTCATACAAAATACTCATTTAGATATTGGTTTTTAACACCCTTACTAATGAATTGCAACTATGAATGGCCAAGCCTGAGATCAGCGAATCATTCTAGCCCTAACTGCTCAAGATTGATCACTAAAATAGATTTAATGAAATATTTCATTGCACTGGTGACCTCCTATTTCACCTTCATCAAAATTCTGACATAACTTATAACCAACTCTGTGTGCGTTTGATTTAACACTGGGTTTAGCCAGGTAAATCGATCGGTACAACCTTATGCATTTAAAGGGCAAGTATGACTACATTAACATACTGTGTTACTTGATTAGATACCGATCGCTAGAGTCCCATAGCTATATCAATTCCGCAGTTAACACTCATCAAATCTAATCCTGGCTGGAAATCCCCATGAAGCTCGTTGTCATATCCTGTTGGCAGGTTGCATCTAAACTGATTTGAGAATCCTTTTGTCTCATCTAATCTGGTCAAATCAATGAAAATATTGGACCTCAATCCAGCATCAAGGGGGTCCAGATCAATATGAATATTGATCAATAAGTGGTATTGAATGCATTAGGAGGTCAGCCAGACCCTGTAGGGTCGAGGCTAATCAGTTTAAGCTGCCTGCAGGCAGTAAAACGGGGGCTAAGTGAAGTTTAAGAAGTGACCTGGCCTGTAGAGAGAGTCCTCGCCTCCTTCTGTGTCCTGAAAGGTCCAGCAGAAGCAGAAAGAAGAAAGAAAGAGGCAAAGTTTTATTCAACACATCAGATCCTTAATTGGATTCATGCAAACACTCACAGAGAATTGGTCACAGCAGTTTCACCGTTACTCTCATCTGTACGGGGAAAAAATATTGGATCAACAACAGCTTTTTGTGATTTTGGAAATTTTTTTCAAGCTTTCTGTTAATGCAAAATGAAATGATTTATTTCACCAAAGAAGAAGGCTTTTTTCTCTCAACTAATAAAGCTGCGAAGCCTTAGTTAACTGAAAATGTGATAATTAGCAAGCTTACTCGACAGTGACAATGAAAACTGTACATCAATTGTGGAAACACATATTAATTAATTTTTTACATCACCATAGAATATTTTCTGACCTGAAACCCCCAACTGGCTTCAGAAAATGATTTCACTACCATTAAAAGTCATTGTTGAAAAGATGGTGTCTAATGATTTGATGATGACAAAAGACACTAAGACACCATTTTTAGATTATGGGATGATCATTGGTTTAGATGAGGAAAACATTCCGGATTTTTCATGGTAAAATAATAGTTAAGGGACTGATGATCCCCCCTGACTTTCCTTATGTGACGCAAAGCCTTGAGTGAGTCAGAAAGAACATAACAAGAGGCACTGTTGAGTGGAAACCAAAACATATTTTAGCAAATAATTTTTCTCTTTTATTGTGTTTCTGTATCTTACTCTTTCTTATTCTATCTGTTTTATTCTCATACCCTCCAGGATGTATGTCCTGGCGCCTGACCAAGGTCAGTGATGCGCAAGGTCATTAGAAAAGAGGAAACACCTAAGAAAGATGAACAAGCCCTCCAAGGATCATGTGACAGGAATGATAATACAGCGTAGTCCGTGCAGTTAAAACACAAAGACCTTATAAAATAAGAAGGAAAAAAAGGAGGGAGAGGTGCAAGACATAGACAAGGAGGAATGGCAGTGGAGGAGCACAGAAGATGTTGAGTCGGCGAAGTCAGGGCAATAGATGACCTTTTCAGAAAAAGCCCCTTACACAGTCGTGGGCCAAGGTACACTTTTATTTATAGAAGGTATTTATAGAAGTGATTTTCCCGAGGTTATCCCGAGCAAAATGCCAGTTCTCATTACTGGCTGGGTCCTGCCTGTGCCTCATTTTACGGCTGGATGAGCCCAGGCAGTGGGGGACCCAGCGTGCAGCCCAGGGTCACCTATTAAATCCTCATGTCCAAGAGAGCACTGTCATGCACCCCTTGTTCTACACTGGGTGGGGCTGTGGAGCAGCAAGAATGCAGTGAGTAAAGAGGTGGCCAGGTGTGTCTACACACACACACACGTCTTTGCATTTGCTATTGTGTGGAGAGTGATTTATGACGGGAGTATACCATTAGTAATGGAGTTTGCTATTGTAATGTCCCTTCAGTTGTTTCCGATTGTGATGATTATGGTTTTAATAACTACAAAACATTTGGTGGTTCACAATATTTTAGATTGACAATATGCATCCATCCTATAAAAAACCCCAAAAACAAAACACTGGGTGGAAACATAAAAGTGTCTCTAAGCATTCTGATTCAGTAAATTCATCTGTCCCTGCATCTCCATGAGAGAACATGTTAGTGTCTGTATGTATAATTGTGTCTCTCATCAAAGCAGCTATAAGTCACCCTGTTGAGGCACCTCAGGCCCTTCTGCTGGGGCCCTCAGAGCATCAGCATGGGGTCATTACAACCCACACAGACATACAGACAGCGTGGAATGTCAAGTCAAAGACATATGCAGACGTGCAAGCTGTGGGAATAAAGAAAAACTCCGTTCACTAATTATGGTAAATAAGAGAGGCTAAATTAGATATTTCTACTGCACAGCATCCCCCGTTGAAGTAAAACAATATGATGTTTATTATCACAATGGACGGCTCTGCCGACAAAATCATTGTCATATTTTTCACTTCTTTTTTCATAAGATAGAAAAAAGATGATGAGGCAAAAACAAAACAAAAAAAAAAGTAGCACCGGCACATTCTTCTGCTTATCTGTCTCAGAGCAGCAGGAGAGGAGAGGGGAAGGCACAGACCGGACAGATACGGCACAGAACAGGGACAAAGGAAACCCTAGGGAATTGCACCCTCCTTACAGAGCACAGCAGTATTCCCATTTGTCTTTCATCAAAAGTCTTTCTGCTCCTGCTTTTTTACTCCTGAGAGAATTATAGCCGTGCTGAATTAACAAAGCAAATAGCTCCAAAATTCTGACAGCATAATGATCTGCTGGCAATAAAGGATATTATTTAAGACATACTTGCTGCATCAGCAACAACGGGCTTCTCTTTATGCACTGGCACGCACCTCACCGAGGACACTTTACTAGCTAAGTAGCATCACAAAAAATTATTTCATTGAAAGACAGTGTAATGTTTTAGAAATTCTTGTCTTTCCTCTAGTTTCATATTTTCCAGCAGCACTCATCTGATTTCTTCCCATTCTCCACCTCCTGTTCCTACATCATGCTGCTTGCTTGG
The DNA here is from genome assembly GCA_013358685.1 of Antennarius maculatus. NCBI lineage: Eukaryota > Metazoa > Chordata > Actinopteri > Lophiiformes > Antennariidae > Antennarius > Antennarius maculatus. The sequence goes on along the minus strand of CM023621.1, from coordinate 14,299,279 downwards.
TGCAAGGTTGTGAGGCTGTCAGGTGAGATACCATTAGATGGGGTCTTGACAGGCTGCAGTAATGACGTCTAACGTAGGAGGAAAGGCGAACACGTCTGACATGCGTCCACACTCACACACAATTGTGCTACTGATACGGATACTTTCTGGGCAATAGTCAGTTCAAGCCACTATGGTAACTCTTCATTTGGTCATTTTTACGCGTGTGTGTGTGTGTATGTGTGTGTGTGTGTAATGAGATGACAGACAGAAAAAGAGAACAAAAAAATTGGCCTACAGCCAACATACAGCTTCATATAGATTACAGTGGAAGATGTCTAATCTGTCAAATTCCTCCCACTGAGGAAAAAAATTTGCCTAGATCTTTTTTTTTTAAATGGGGGTGGGGAAGTTACCACAAGTTTGACATAATCTTTATCTTACTTCTTGGCCTTATCATCTCACCAGCAGGACTAGATTGCTGCTCGTCAGAACTTGGCTGTGTCCCCGTACCCTTGAACAACCACCACTGTCTGATTGTCTTTAAGGCTCTACTGTGGGGCTGTAATTCTTTCCATCCCACACGACTCAGTAACAGTTAGCATGAACACAGCAATTGCAGAGATGATGGGAACTTGGCATTGCTGAGTTTTGCTCCCTGCAGGCGAATTAACAATCTAACATTTGTGTAGGGGGAACAAGGATGAAACTCATCTTGTAGTTACCTTAGCGGCAGAAGCTCTTTGTGGAGTTCAGATGTGACCAAATAATACAAGCGTAGGATTGCACTCTTAGATCACTACAAGTTGTCAGTGCATTTATGTATGGGCATCAAGATGGAACATGAAGCTAACATTAGTTTGCTAAAATAAGGTACGAACTTAGATTAAATTTTAGTTAAATATAACCCTTTAAAATTATATTTAATAATAAAGACATTTTTTGGTGACCTTTGGTAAAGTATTGCTGTAAAGTTAAGTACAATTCTAGTAATATTCTGCATTTGTAATGTTACGCAGAGACTTGCTATGAAATTAAACGCAAACTGGGAGACACATCAGGTGATAACAGCATTTTAACAGAAATAATTATTTACAGGAATGTACGGTAGATTCAAATGTAAACAGCTACGATTTGAGAATGAACCAGAGATGCTACAACCTGCTGAGCTCTGACAAGACAGCCTCCAGAGATTGAAATAAGTTTCTGTTTTTATTATTGGTTTGATAAGGGTCATGTTCTTTCCACATCCCCAGAAATAAAAAGACAGATTAAAGGACAGACATGCTCAACAACGACCCAAAAAATGTGCTTTTCATAACTGTTTTTGTCATATGTAAATTCAATGAATTTGCACATTGTTTTACTTTTATTTTGCTATTGCACAGGTTATGATTTTTTCTCCTCAGCACACATTGCCTTGCCTTGGCATCTGTGTGTGAACTGGTGAATGCTGGCTTGTGTTATAAAGGCTTTGAGATGTAAGTCAGACAACGGTGCTGCACAATAATCATATCATAGTTATGGTTATATACAAGATACATAGTGCATAGTCAAATACAGAGTAAATAAAGAGTAATTTACTGTAAGCAGCACATTTAATAAATGTACAAGGATACAGTAATGAGCTGTATTTATTTCAAGAAATATAATTCTGTTACACAGTACAGTAATAAGCTGCAAAAAAATACAATCAGGTGAATCCTGCAGTTTCTGTAAGCTGACAATAAAATGTTTTAGTGTACATTGATGTTGTTGTAAGATTTATTGGTGCTGCAGCCCAATTTGTTGGAGCTAGTGATTAAATGTTACTAGCAGCTGATGAGGGATTCTACCCACTAACTGCAAACCAATCCAGAATTACTGACGATGTATATACAACATAAAAATATTTTTTTCATTAACCAAAATTACTCCAGACGTGCCATTGATTTGTGAATTGATCTATCAAGAATCCTGATGGATGTTGATTATTTTCCTTTGCGAGTGAAAAAAAAAGAACGAGAGGGAATTTAGCTGAATTCTCATCAACCATTCACATCATACAGCTTTGACCATTGAGCACAGGCCCTAAAGGTGAGACCCCCTACCATCCAGTCTGTGCATGCAGCAAACCCTCCAAAGCCACCTAATTCCCGGCGTTCCGGTGTTTGGAAGTGAGGGAGCAAGGTCTGTCCCCTAGGGCTGTTTGCCTGTGTGTCTGACATCACAGACTGCGGCATCTTCTGATCCGCCGGCGCTGAGAGACGATCTGACAGGCTTAATTTACAATGTCAGGCTTTTCAAAACCATTTCCCCCTCATGCTGACAGCAATCCTGCATTTATAAATTAGCAGAAACATTAACCTTTAGACTGATTATAACATGTTCTGAGGGAGGCAAATTAACTTCTGTTTGTTAATGTCAGATTTTGGGTTCAAATGGTACCGAAGAAAATGAAGTGAGAAGATTGAGACGAAGATAGATGATGCATCACGCATCATAAAATAAAAATGTTTTGTCAGGTTTTGACGATGAACATGATTTGTTTTTATATTTTTCGAGTTAATGTGAAGCATTTTGCACAGCAGGTGAAGCTCTGTAATTGCAGTCATGCACTCTTCACAAGGTTCACATAGGTCCTATTGTCTTCAGAGGAAAAATACAATATGTGTCGCTTTTCTCAATTTCACAAGTTTCTTTAAAGCTGAATTCTGAAAAAAAAAAACAGAAAAGAAGTAATACCCCAACATAGTTCATGAAATGCAATTAAAATGTAACTATATTGCAGATATGATTTGTTACATTGGCGCAATGTCAAATGGTGACATTTACAACATCTCCTAATTGTTTTTAAAATGCACAATTGCTGTTCAGTTACATCAGTGCAATTGCTAACTTCTGCCTATCAAACCAAGAAGTGGCATGTAACAGCTTGTCATGAGGAACTGTTGCAGTAATATTTGCGACTATTACCCTAATTAGAGGAAAGCACACAGATGGTGTTGTTTCACAAACTCACAGGCTGAGAATCAAAATGTCATCACTGCCAAAATTAGTGATGGTCTGAAAAAATAACCCTAAAAAAACACACCGCTCCGTCTCACAGCCCAGATTTAATTTTCAAAACTTATTTCTTTTGTGAAATTGACATTAAATTGCCTTTTTTGTTCCTTGATAAAAAAAGAACTGTGTCTTTAGTGGTGAAACAATGGTACTTGGGTACCATATGCCGCTTTTAAACGCTGTGAGACAGCTGTGAGTGTTCCTGGATGTTGGCCAGCTCCCAGAAGAAGCCTTCCACTGGTTGGAAAATCTTTCCAGTGAGTGCAGGAAGAAGCCACTTATCATGGACCAACTTCCAGATGCAGGATACAGCGGATGAGATGAGCACATCTATGTGTCTGAGTGTGTGTTTTCCCATGTGTGTGCTATTACTGTATCACATTCATAGTCAAGCACAATTTATGTCGATATCTCTAATGAAGAAACTAAAAAGATGTGGTTTTCTACAGGTGGACGTGATGATTGGTCTGCTCTCACTTGCTGTCCTCGCTCCTAATCGTTTTAAATATTTTTCAGCTCCAAAAAACCCCCTTAATTTTCAAGATTGGTAACTTTTGAGAAGCTCCTTGACAACTTATGGTTTTTTATGAATAATCTCTCACTGCTTTGAAGAAAAGTGCACTTTCACCACACAAGCATATCTCGTGTTTTTCTTCAGCCTTACAGCAGGTGAAAGGTGGATATGCAACTGTGCCGTCTCCAACTCTGACTTTACCCCCATAGAAACTGTCTGTCAATCAAATCATGCTCCTTCACAGACTAGCCCTAGGGTAGATTGATACTCCACCTCCTCAACAATGTAACATTGTTCACTACATATAGCATATCTACCACAGAGAGGCAGAGGATTCAATAAGGAGACCATAAAGTAAGATGATCCCCTTTGTCGAAAAGAATGCTGGGGATTTTACATTGCTGAGGTGAGCTCTTACGTGATGTTAGAACACGGTAATGACGAGGTGAAAAGTTTCCAATAACTGTATTTTGCCTTTAGCAGGGATTAAACTGAATCTTATGCCCAGTTCTGGAATCTCGGATTACAAATCTGGATCCTGCCAAAGGGAGGTTTAACTTGTCTTTGTCATTCAAAAGTAATCTCTGCACACAGCACCTGTTTTACGGCTATGTTATGTCTGAATCATAAATATGACATTTCTAGCAAACAAGCTGCAGTGACTTGATGTTTGGAGGTTTAAGACAGAAAATGTTTCATTTTGTGCAAGATCCTCCCTTTTCCCGTTATCCAGTTTGGAAGGGATTTGTTTACGTTTCTTAGACAATAAAAATGAGGGATGAGATGCTGCTACCACCTATGAATACGAGACCTAAGGTCTAAAAGCTGATGCAGGTAGACAGAATGAGAAAGAGACAGAAAGAGAATGAGATATTTTCAAGCGGGAGCTGGTTGGCATCAGATTCACTCCTCGGAGCTTTAATAAAACGTGCTCAGTTAGCCCCTACTCATTACTACGCTATGAGTATTGACTTTGGCCTAGAGTCATGACCAGATAAAATGGTGTAGGGGCTTGTCCTAACTGATTACTTGGAATTACAAATCTGTCTGCTGAGCACCTCAAAAGAACACCTCCACACACTGCCGTTTGAACACGTTATCCATGGGTGGATATTTTGATGTGTGCACAGGCATGAGAGCCTCATGTGCACCTTATGACACAGGAGTGAATTGTGGGAATGCATCCTATATACAAAACAACGAGGCCAAGGAGAGAGGGAGTCTATTCATCAACTAATGATTGCAAAAACACATGAACACCCCTAACACACAAACACACACACACACACACACACACACAAACACACACACACACACACACACACACACACACACACACACACACATACACACACATACACACACACAAACATACACACTCCCTCGCTCTCTTTCGGCTATCTCACAGTCACACTCAGTCACCCAGTGTTGGTATATTGTCTGGTACTGACAACTGAGTTTTAATTGGCCAAGGTGGTGCAGCATGGGCCGCTGTCATGCAGTTGGCAGTTTGAGGGGTTGTGGGACAGGCCCCACCATGGGGGCTGTCAAACGGCCCACGGTCTCCACAGGAACTCCCGCTGTGGGTGTCCCGCCTCATTTAGGAGTGCACAGACAAAGCACCAATTAAGAAGGGCTTTAAACAATCAAACAGAGTTCCTCAGGGCCCACAGACACTCCACAGGGCACTAAGACAGACAGACCAACAGAGAGTTACATACACACACACACGCACATTAATTTTCCACGCTTGAAACAAACACTCAAATGCACACAGATAAAGATAGAGAAGCAAAAATAGACTGATCACTTGATCTGAAGACATAATTAGTCCTTGTTCACAGGACTGCACGGGTGAGCCTGCGTGTCGGCATCCCTCTGAAATAAAGTAGAAATTAAACGTGACTGGCAGCAACATGCCACAGGAGCAATACTGAAATGCTTAGAATATGAAGGAGGACAATATTGCTGTTGTTATTTTCCCCGCTGAAGCTCTTTATCCATTTTCTTTCTAAATAAAATATAGAATAAAAACACATTTTTACATTTTCCAGGTCGAGTGATGGCTACAAACATTTATCACAGGCAAGACTTGGAAAGGAAAAAAGAGGAAAACTTGCTACAATCACACAACAACAACCTCCTGTACGCGTCAGTGTTTGTGTGCCTCCAGTTTTACAGAAGGAAACATCACTGACTGATACTCCCCACTAAACTGATGAACCTTGCATTTTTAAGAGCAAAGCAGTGTTTTTAATGTATATCTCTGTCACTCCCCTGCTTTTGCCCCATCTTCTACTATGAGCTTCCATATGCCACTTCCATATGGCCCTGCACCCTCTCCTGACAAGCCCATGGCTAAGGCCCATCCATCATTCTAGGGAGTGCACTCACTTGTTATCAACTCAGGCTGGTGCTGGGGAGTAGAGAACACAGATGAGAGCAGGGCTGGGAATAACAGAATTAAAGCAAATTGCCCAGGTCCCTCCTAGAACTATTTTGTCATGGAGGAGAGCGTCTTTCAGCTGTTGGATATTTATTCTATTTTTATTTCCTTTAAGCATTTTAAACGGCCGATTTTAGAAAATGTGGATATGGATATGGGGATGTGGTTCTTCAGTTGCTTCCTCCCTCTGCCTCAGCACTGAGGGAGAATAGGACCAGGATGCAAGTTGTCCTGGAGGGGGAGATGCAGGCATGCAATCAAGCTGGAGCACCATGAAATACTACACCACACTATGGTGGAGAAAAGAGCAGAGGCATGATATACTCCATAACAGAATAAAGACTGATCATGGGTGCATGATATTATTTGTAATAATAGTAATAAATAAAAAACATGATGGTAATGCGTGAATTGTTAATGTGTTGCAGACATGTTAATTCAAAAGCTTGTAAAACATGATATTTATTTGTACATTTAAATGTGCAAAATGATTCAGAACAGAAAAATTACAACAGATCTTTAGGAATCTGGAGAAAATATTTCTCTCATACGGTAGAAAAATAGACACCGTCCTGAAGACCAGATGCTGCCTGAATGCATGAATTTTATCAATGCTGGTATAAGCATGGGCCACAGACAGTTTACATTTCAATTAGAGAACATGCTCTGTGCTCTCTCAGCATTTGAATGAAAATACATTTTCATGTACAATTGGCTGTTAATAGAAGCTTGAACTTGTATTACATTTCTACAGCAAAAACATTTCTATAAAAGCCATAAAAACATCTGCAAAAATGGGATAGTTTCAAAAGGATTCAACATACAGCACAATTCTATATGTTTACATGCTGACTGGTATTTCCTTACACAAGTCGAGCTGGGCTATAAGTGCGCTGAATACATACGCTTGAACGGAGTGGAATCAATTCAGAAAATGAATAAAAATGATAAACAAAATGCATCTACAACAGCCTTGGTTGCTGCGGGTGTAATGGCATTCAAACACAGATACAAATCAGTAAACACTCAGGACCATAAAAGTGAAATGCAGCCCTGTGTGTAGACAAACAGCAAAAAAAAAGGAATAGAAGGACTTTATTTGCTATCCTCTGGCATAAAGGAGCCACCTAAAACAAGAGAAAAAAGGTGTGGAAAAGACATCAACCTTGAAACCAGGGATAAGGTGAGGAAGATGATGCGCCTGGAGATAAGAAACACGACAAGGTCGAAGTGGAAGTGAAGGTATTGTGGCCATTTTGTGGTATCACTGGTGCCAGACATTCTATCTGGAGGGACATGTAGCCTCCATGCGCCTGTATGCCACAGTGGTCACACTAGTAGTCGGCTGGGGAATAGAGGATGAGTAATTTTAAACCCCATTAACAGTCACCATATTTATTTATGAGGCAGGGTTTGGCTTGGTATGTATTGTTGCCCACACTTCCTTACTCACGAGGAGGATGGTGGACAGATGATCCTCATCTGAGGCTTCCTGGGAGGAAGAGAAGCCTCCAGCTTCCTTGTTGACACTCTGATATCATGAATAATTGAGAAGGTGTAAGAAAAAGAAGCAACTTAAATGCAATGTGTGGCCTTGTTATTGGCTCCCACCTTTTGTAACCTTTCAAGTTTAATTAATGTTGTGGGATGAAGCTGTTGTCGGGATGGCGGGTGGAGTTTGGTGTCTAGTTTGCAGATTTGTGGCCAAAGAGACGTTCGTGTTGCAGTGCCCTTGTGTTTATTAGAAAATTGCTGTCAATGAGAATTAATTTTAGGACATTTACTGTTTTTTTTTTTTCTACTCTCTGTTATTTCTAATATGATCAACAAGATTGCAGATTAACAGGAGTTACTCATTAGCTCACATCTTTATGACAGGGAAGGGAAAGGATGGCTCTAATTCAAAACGCTTACAATTCAAATATTTCTACCCCATGCTTTGCATAAAATAGAGTAAAGAGAAAAAAACGTGCAGCTGCATGCTTCTTTACCATTGAGCTCCAAAAAATCTCCGTGATCAAACACTGTGTCTGATTCTGCCCATGTGTCTCAAACAAGTGTTGCCAATATGGCCACCTCCCTTTCATTGGACGTGGTATCACTGCTGCAGCCATGACGACTTCAAAGACCCCAGTCATGCTGCACACAACTGACGGACGGGCAAGGAGGACGCCTGATGTAAATAAACACTCAAGCATTTTACCATCAAAGGGGTAGAGCCATTGTTGTGGTCAGTGTTGTCTCACATGTGTCGTGTCAGATGATGTGGTGGAGTGACTATTGGCTGTTTTGATGTACCATGTTGCATTTCATGACGTCTTAAAGGGTTGTGGGGAAAGGGGATTGCGTGCTCGACTGCACCCGCTGAAACTAGACTGTTGGATGATAAGGCATCAGAGAATTTTTCTATTTATAACAATGTGGATGACAGGGCTGTTTAAGATCAAATATCATTGACTTTTTGTGTTAAGGAAACAGGAAATCTTTAACTACATTATTCTGTAAACTATATAAAAAATATAAAACTGTAAAGATATATTCACCCCTGTCTTGACACTAACAGAGCAACACTTCGTTAAACAGAATCTTTAATTCATCAATTCAGTTCAGAATCTTCAGTTTCTTCAGTTTTCAAGCTTTAAAAACAAGGTTTATTTTTCATCCTTCAGACCTCCAGGCTGCCATTCAAAGGGTTTGTATCGTAAGCAATTTTTCTTTTGCCCTCGATTCTCTTTTTGCTGTGTGCTGCCAGCGACCATCATATTAAAACCCTATTGTTTATGTTTTCTGTGCATCTTCTCCATCTTGCCCAGTTTCTTCAAAAGAGGTATCGTCTTTTTACTTGATAGGTCTGGACCTGCAGGAGAGTCCTCCCCTTTCCAGCTGTTTTGTTCTGAGGGGAAGGTCTGGGGGAGAGTGATGGAGGGGGTAAGGGAAAGGAAGAGTCGGGAATGATGCTCAAGGGCTCATTTTTGGTCCTGATCATGCTTTAATAATGGCTCATATGTATGAAAGAGAGAGACACAGTGCTAGGAAGGGAACCAGGGCCTAAATATCTTCACTGCACAGGCACTTCCACAGCAGGTGGTCCGGCTCAGCCGCCATCTGGAGGCCTCGATGGCCAGATAACCTTCGCTATTTACAAACCCAAAACTCTGTTTAGACAAACCCTGTAAAAGCCATGTAATGGCCAAAAAAAAAAAAAAAACTTAGGCTCACTCAAGTTTTAAACCATCAGGACCTGGGAAAAGTCAAGTCATGCTGAATTTCCCTCAAACTGCAAAGAGAATACTTCTGTTGGGAAAATGTAAATAAATAGTGAATTAGAATAAGATTGTTCAATTACATCTGAGATGTGAGAACCAAAAGTTTCATGGGGTATGGAGCTGGGTCCTACTACTGTATATCTCTGCTAATAACAAAGTACAAAAAATAATGAATGCTGGGGATGTAAAAGCAAATAAGAAGAAATCAAGATGTGAAAGAATTTAAAAAATACAAAAAAATAGCAGAGATGCTTTTCTTCATTTAGAATATTCCTCTTTTATTTTGTTGCAAATTAATATTTCTATTTCCCAGTTATAATCCAGACCGCCATATGTAACATTCTTTTCTCACAGGCCACAACAGGTACGAAACCTCAGGTGTTTGGAAGGTTTGTTGAAAATTAGGACATTCACACATGAGTTTAACGCTATTTAAATATTGCTTGAACATCCTTTCCCCATGTAGCCTCTCAGCGATTAGTTGTGTAATGCATGCCGACTGCATTAAAGTCATTTCCGTAAAGTGAAACATGTGTCGTGTCAGAGCAGCTCATTCATTATCTGAATCTGAAACATCTGAAAAAAACATGCTGAAAACCCCCCCAAAACAAAGCTGTTTATGGCTCTTTGGGTTGGAGGAGCTCTCGCTGATGTCATCTGGGGCATGTTCTGCATGCTGATTTATTCTGAATGTTATTAAGCTTTTCTCTCACCGGAAGGCTCCCCTCACTTCTGAGAGGAGAGAGGAGTGTATGATTGAAAGGGGTTTGGGTCACTTCCTGTTTGTTTGGGACGATCTGGGCAACCCCTGCTCCTCCAAGTTCAAAGCATATGCTTTTTTTTTTTTTTTTTACTGTCCTGCAAGTAATTATGAATGGCAAAACAAGGGCGCTATGATATTGTGGATGGTATCCAGATGCAATTGCTACAGCAATAAAAACAAATTAATTATATTTTCATTTCAACAATAGCTGGAGATATACGGTTGCTGGGGGGCAAAAAGCCTGTGACAAAGCAAAGACAAGAAGAAGGGAGGGAGATGATGAAAGAGAAGGAGTAGAGGAAAATAGCATTATTGATCAAATATTACCATCAGGTGAGAGGCAGGCAAATATCAAAAGAGGAGATGCACCAGGACTCTTTGTATGCAAGCAGCAGAGAATTTATCGTCTCACTGCGGCAGCAAGGAAAAGATATTAAGTAATACAAAAATCGATTGCGTACTCCGATGTCCATGTTGCTAGTATTTAAAATGAGCAGAAAATGCAGGATGGGGGGGGGGTGCAGGAGGGTGAAGTAAGGGGTTACAAGCAAGGACCTGAGTGGGCGGGTGAGGGAGGGTTGGGGGGTGGGAGGGGGGGTCGATGGGCGTGGAAGAGAGGGTCATCAATCATGTCTGGGTGACACACAATGAAATCTGACCACAGCCCAAGATGTTTCAATACGGCATCCATTAGAGCCCTCAAATAAATTGCAATTTGGAAAACAGAACATAATACCAGCCAAGTTTTCCTCATCCATCTTGCAGCGTGTCATGTAATGTAATTGCGTTGTTAATTTATCCAAGAATTTCCTTGGTACACCATTTCATCCGCATTGGTTAATTTCCCTGTAGAGTATATTTTCTTCCTTTCTCTCAGGCAGCCCTCCCCTTCTTTAGCTGCATAGCTAGCGGGGGCAGAGTAATGTTTCTGCTTAGCATGGCATTAGTCGAAGGGCTAATCAAAGCACTGAAGTCTGTGACACTTTATCAATGCCGGGCTGTGTTGGCTTCGTGCCGGCCGACCTCGCTGTAGTGCAGATCCAATCAGGCTTCTACTGCCTGTCATTATGTCCCAGTGACAGCAGGATGACTCAAAAATGCCTGTGGATTACATCAATATTATTGAGTTTGGGGGCATTTAAAGCCACCAATAGCGCCACCAATAGGCAAGGATGTGCACTTCTTGCGCTTGGACATTACAGCGAAAGTGGGAGAAGATGAGAATGGAAGGGATGTGTGGGCACAACCGGGATGAATGTAAAAATCAATAAGATAAAACAGAGGAATAAAACAAGCAGAAGCGGAGGAATGGTCTTTAGTTTGATGAATAAAAATCTAACTTTGCAGACAGATTTGTTAAATACTTTGGCTGCTCTTTGAGTTATAATTCCAATAAAGACAAGACCCTGTACGTTGTACCTGCCAGCAATAATAAGTTAAGGACCTGCAATCCATCAATAGCACCACAAAAAATTTCTTCATTCCTAAAATGACTAAGTCTTAAGATACGATTGGCAAGTTTTGACATTTCTCTACAGCTACATGGAGAGATATGTGACCCCAGTCACGGTCAGAGGAATACCACTGACAGTGCATAAGGGGGCAATAAAGCAGGGTCTATCCTGTGCTTTCTCACCTACTGTCACTGTCAGTTGGAAATCTCGGAAGAAGGGGCTGGGAGGCGAGGGAAGGAATGGCCCTGCAGAGGAAAACAGAGGAGGTGAATGGAATACTTTGGTCTCTTGTGGTGCAGTCATGAAGTTGTCTTTTCTCTCATCAGACTCACGGGGTAGACAGAGAAGTAGGAAGAAAGCGAGAAGCTTGACATGATCAAAGGATGACAGGAGTGCTAGAGGAGGAGAGTCGACCAAAACAAAGGCTCCTTCTAAAGTTCCCTTGTGCAGGATTCTTCACCGGTTGACGGAGAGGGAGAGACATGGACTCCACCCCTCAGCCGGCACTCATCTCCACCAGTGGACATGAACCAGGCAACCGATGAGTGTTTGCTATCTGATTAAGATGTTTTTTGTATAAAAGGAATATTTAAAATCAGGTCCAAAGTATGTGTATAGATAGCAGTATATTTACTAGATGACTACATTGTTCTATAAGGCCAGAATTATTTGTTCCATCATAGATTTTTGTTTAAATATTAATGTTCACATTTACATCAGTCTCATGGACATATCTGAGTTACTTATGAGGTAAAAGTAGTTACATGAGTGTGGAATTGCCTAGTTGTAAGTTGGTAAATATTAGATAAATGTATAATAAAAAAGGAGAATTTGTTTTCAGAACTCAAAATTTGCAACAGAACAGTCCAGCAGATCCATCCTCCCTATGCTCTATTCATGACTGTAATGTCTTACAATGTGGATTACAGATAAGAAGCTCCTTCCAGATAAATCAATGGCATGAAGCCTTTCACGCCCATACAAGATGCTGTCCTCAGAAGGACTAATTTTTTTATGGTTTTGTGAGGCGTAATCCCGTTGCATTACGTGGATTTGGTTGAGCTGAACTTAAAGGTTTGAGGGAAATGGTGATAGTTTTGAAATCAGCAGTGAAAAATGGTGCATAAATAATTCTTATGGCCAACTGTATGAATCTACAAGTAAGCTGTAATGTTTAAGTGATAATTACACGTATGCTTCAGTTTTTATTTTTCATTGAAGAAATTTGTTTCAAGATTTGATCACATACATATCAGGAAATAGATTATTTCCTGAAGGATCTTGGTGAGATAGAGAACTGGCAAAAACCACCAAACACCAACCATACTATATTAGAATAATTTAAAATGCTGAATATAGTTTTTGGGGGGCTTAGTATTCTGAGGACTGAACTTTTTATGTGTCTTTAGATGGGCAGATGCTACCCTTTACCCTAACCATAAAATCTAACTTCCCACCACACTTTCTTTCTCCTTCGTCTTGCTTCAAGTAAATGATGTCTCAGGAGGAAGAATGCAAGAAAAAGGCATTCGCTCCTTCAAACCCACTACCCTTCATGAAATGCAGTTATACCATGGAGACGTGGGGGGTCCTTGAATTGCGCACTGGATCCATTTCCTTCACATAGTCTGTCACGGCCAATGCGGCTAAAGACAACAGGAAGGGCAAACAAGGACTTGTGCATCCATCACTGCTCTGACAGGTGAAATAAAAGATTGACAGGTCTGAAATCTAGTGTGCCCCCCCAAGACGTGGTCTTCTCACTTCTCCATCCAGAAGTGGGAAAGGTGAGAGATAAATTAGTTACAGTGTTTTACTTGTCAACAACATGGATATCGATCCATAGGTTTGTCCAGAGAACAAAGCAACGAAACACACATAACGATAGTCTAAAACACAGAATCATTAAGAATAGGAGGTGACCAACTTCATGGTTCTATTCTAACTATGTTCTGGTGGACTTTCAGGTAAAGTTTTTTGTGTGTGTGTTGATTTTACAAGGAAGTTTAATCTATTTTTAAAACATTTGATCTATAACCAACTATTTCAACAGCAAATACAAACATCACTGCTTTGAAGCGGGATGTAATGAAATGGGGTCTGTATAAATTAAAGCTATAGTTTGCATTTATATTCTTCCTAGTGTTTTTAAAATAGCTAAATGCATCCAGGTTCTCCTGAAAATAGTACTTCTGTGGCAAGAAGTGTGATTATAATGAAGTTTAAAAAATTCTGAACATCTGTTTTTTACTGATTTATAAAGAAAGGTCTAAGCAACACAGCATTCCTGGTGCATTTTGTTGGCCTTTCACAAGATGGTCCACAAGCCCCCTTTTTAACCATCGGTCTTTCATGACCCCTTAAATCTTTCTGTGGGATTCTACAGGCTGGTAAAATGGTTATGACCTATTTATCTGTTTTATGGACTCCCTGGCCATTTCAGATGGGCAAAAATCAATGTCATTCATTTTTGACTACAATCAATCTAATTTACTGGTGGTAATTTGAACGTGCGGTGGAATAATGTACAAGGGAATTGTGGGCTAGACCTCAACCTTGTCAATAAATACTACTGCTGAACTTAAGACTAAATATGTTTAAAAAAAAAAGGCATAAGATAACCAAATCCTCCTAGCAGTTTTGGTTTGATTTTGCAGTATATTTCAGTTCCACGTTGATTAATTGTAATGAATGGCGTCGAAGAAGAGATCCAACATCTTTTACGTGACACATACATCATTGATCATTTTGTTGCGAAAGCCACATCTTGGTAATCCCTCTCTTCCTCTCGCAATCGCTGCACTGACTAATGATGCACAGATTGATACTGTACCCCCTCCTCCCCCGCGCTCATCTGTGTGAAAGATCCTAGTGTACAATACTGCTTCTGCATGTCTCCTTAAATATGCCTCCCAGCCTGGGAGAGTAAGGGATTAATGAGATAGATTTATCTTTTCTGGTAATACATCCACCATTGTTTTCTTCATGCATGTCCTAAATGTATCCCAGAGTGCCTTGGGAGAGGGCTGCATCATTGACTACCACAGATCACTAGTGCAGGATTCTATTCCACATTCCTATTTTCCTATTGAAAAAAAAAAAGGAAGACGTGTATGTTCATGCACTTTTCTTCACATCCCAGACTGAGCTGCAGCAAGTGCTTTATTGTGAGTTTACAATTTGTAAATGTCGCTGATTTTCATGCACAGCTCAAGAACAAAGCTACACTATTACAGGCACAGTTTACAGAAATAAAAGGTTTCTACTGTATGATTACAATGAATCAAATATGTAATTACATTCAGTAAATTTTCTCTACATGCATGGATATGTCTGTAATAAACAAATGATATGGTTATATGTATATACAGCATATACTATTGTAGTCTCTTAGTGTAATATTCAGCATGTTCTCCAAATCATTTTAAATAGTTAAATCACTTGAAATACTTTACTTATTTAAATAAATAACACTTAAACAATGAATATAATGTAGAAGTCAGTTAAATGTATTCCTTATTACCCCAGCATAACATGCAAAATGTGAAACTGAAACTACATACATGAACTCAAAGAGCAATCTGAAACAACCTGGAGCTACTCATATACATGGATAGACAATTATGGTGTCCTTAGGAGAGTAGTTAAAAAAGGCTAAGAGTCAATAATGACTTACACATTCTTGTTTGGTTTTGTCAATGCGTTTGCCCTCCCTGTGAAATTGTTTTGCTGAACTGCCTCAAGGATAATGTAAATTAGCCAAGATTTTATATTACTGCCATTCAAATGGAAGTGCAAAAGCTCTATCTTGGAAGACAATTATGCCATTTATGTAGACTGTCAAACAAGGAACTCATTTACACTTAAATGGGATTAATTGGTTACAGCACAATTTAAAATGAATTGTGTGATGGAATTCAAGATTATCTTTATAAGCAAAATGTCATAAAATGCAATTAAATATCACATTATTTTCTTAGAAAAACCATGCTTTGTAATTGTGAAGAAACACAAATCTATGTAAGGGCATTCCTCTAGTGTCTGTTTGAACACTCAGCTGCTAAAAATGCTACGACACACACTATAATTATCAGGGTATGAATCGCACATATAATCCTCCCATTGCCTTGCATTCCTGCCTGGGTGGCAAACCAGAGAAAATACACACTGACCCTGTAGATTGGTGGGTGTTCTGCTAACAGGTGAAGAACTAGCACAGATCAGGTTTCTCAAGAAGCCTGGCGAGAGAACCAGAGCATTGATGACTGTTAATGTTGCACCTTCAAAGTGTGTGCATGCATGTTTTTGAATGATTGCAAGAGCAACTCCCTAAACCCCCTCGGCGTTCACGGCAAGTGATTTTGGAATTTTAAGCCGGAGTGATTAGCTCATATTTAAATGCAGCTAACAGCCAACTTCCTGAAAATTTCAGAGGGGTGAAGTAGTCCCTGGCATTCAGCCATACAGCGGTAGCGAGATATCCTGAGTATGTGGTCAAAGACGTCTGTAATTACTGATTTTGACCTTTTTATTTGGTGAGACTTCAAGTTGAAGGATCATATCCGAAATGTAGGATTGAACCTGAACCTTTTTGAAACTTTCAAGTTATGCACAATTTCAACAAGCCAGATGTGGAGTACTGTGAGAAACATGTACACATAAACCTTTCACACAGGAATAGCACAACTGCTCCACAACAAAGACTCTGCTAAGCGGCACCTTTTTGTGTTTACAGAACTGAACAAAACAACCGTACAGCGCAGCTACGTTCGGTGTTTCAGATAGAATTCTGCTAGCAAAAGAGGTGTGTCCTATGAAAACAGGGTCAATCATTTACCTCTCTGTTTAAGTGAAGGTTCATCTCCATGTCTGTCTGGAGATCAACGAGCTTTGTCTTCTTCTTATATCTCCCAAGTTGTAAGATAATTTTGATTGACTTTTGTTTTTTTTCATTGAGATAGCTGCTAATGGTTTACAAGTTGCAAACATGCTGCTGTTCTATACTGCCCCGTAATCAACTCATGCATTTATACGGAATGTCGATATGGTGGTTATACTACCTCCACAGCCAGAGGAACAACAATAACTCCATATTGTGTATTTGCAGCATCGTTAAAGAGCAGTGATTTGCTGAAAAAGTGTTGTGAAAGGGTCTGTATACCTTGGATTCTAGTGTTCTGTTCAGATGGTAAAAGCTCAAAGTGGAGAACCACATTCTTGCCTAAACCCTTTCCTTGTGTTTGAAGGTGAGGAGAGAAGATGAAGATCTGCAGAACCAGCAGCTTCCAGAAAAAACAAATGAGTGATTGCCTTTTGCTGGAAAACTTTAGCCCTGGTGTCACAGTAATTGACGTGGCTGTCCTAACGTGAAATGGCGAAGGAACTGAAGACAGGTTCCTCCCTTAGATTGCTCGCTCCTCTCTACACATGCACAGCCATCAGCAGGTTAATTAGCTGTGAAAGCTGTTCACTTGAAACCTTAAATCACTCATTCAGCGTTCTGTCAAGAGCCGCCGATTTAACCGCGCTGACGAGGGTTCTGCCTTGTTTACCTAACACAGGAGTCAGCGGCGATGGAGGTGGGGAGGGTGGGGATTTTGGGTGGTATGGTGAAATGCCATGAGGGGGCATCGGATTTGGACAGTGAGGACTGAAAGGAAAAAAATGACATAAAGAAATATACCCTGGGTGTCGCTATAAATGCACGGCTGCTCTTTCTTCTATCTCTGTGATTACAGTCTGACATTCTTTGCGCTGGCAGAAACGTAATCTGTCGATTGAGACCGCTGAAATAATAACAGGTGGATTAGATATGAGGGTCTCGGGTATTTTGGAGGTGAACCAATCCCACCCACTCCTCTCATATCCTTACCAACCACATGTACTCCCAGACACCTCTTTCATTGTCTAACATAAATTCTACACCAGTATGTCAAAGCTGTTTTCATTCCTTTATATCATCTAAACCATCCCTTCTGCTACAGACCACGGTGTCAAGCAATTCCAGCATTCCACCGTGAAGGTAGCATGAACTTATCGGGTGACATCTGTCGGCCAATCAGCCAGCCCCGAGCCTAGTTCTTTCACAGCCTTCAGGGCTCATATTATTCCTGCCTTCATGGGTCATCCATTATATCCAAATGTGTTTGCTTAAGGAGAACTGTGAAGTTTACCTGTTTTCTATCATTAGTCAAAAGGCTGCAGAATATAGGCCTCTCCTTCAGAGCAACAGAGAGGTCATGCTTGTGTCTGCTCATTTCTCCTCTTAACAGGTCAGACATCTCAGAGGCGCAGGTTCATTTTGTTCTCACTGCAGGGGTATTGACCAGTAATGGCACCCTGGGGAGGAATGTGTAGGCGCTTTCAGCAATTGCAAATATCTGAGACGCAGATTTGGATCCACTTATGAGGCGAAATAATTTATTTAACAAAAAAAAAAGGATGAGATGAAAAGCAGGTTACATTTTGAAATGTGGCTTGGAAATGGTCTTTCCCCTGGTAAAGTGCTAATATTGACCATAAACAAAATGATCGGCCCCATAGTGAGATGCAGGCTCTTCTTAGTCCTCCTTTCATTGAAACATGACTGGTGAATATCACATCCATAAATCACCCCCCATCCAAATAATCTCATAAACTTTTTTACAGTGTAATTCACGCTCATCAGCATTCTTTGTTTAACATTTATGTATATTGATAGATGAAGATAGTTCTAAATAATTCAGGACAAACATTAGCTGTGAGCAAGGAGATTAATAATTGATGGGGTGTGTGAAGGGCTGGGCCACTCTGGGAATAGATAATATTAGCTTAATGCAGGGCTGTGTGAACAGGGGAAGTGTAATGGACCCGCCACCTTTAACTGATGATGGTTATTGTGGCCTGAAAGTTGTTACAAAAGGGGAAAAAAGGGGTCTGAGTTGTGCAGGAGGGGGAGGGGGTTGTAGTGTGGTCATAGATTTGGCTCATAGGAGCTGACAGTGCAAATTGTGGTTTTAATAGCAGGAGGTTTACACATTCTACAGAGAGGCCCTAATGGCCAGGCCTGTGCTTAGTGTAAAGGGAGAAAAATGGCCCTGTGCTATTAAAATGAAACTGGAGAAGGTCCTTGCTCTTAGTTTGGTGTTTTCTTTTTTCCCAGCCGAACTCTGTCTCTCCATCACTCATTTTGATCCCCTCCTGTCCATTTCCTGCTCGGGGTCTCACTTAAGTCTGCCCACACACCCTCAACATAGCAGCTCGCAAAGTGATCCAGTGCAATGACCCTGTGTGTGGCAGGCGGGCTCATTTTACACAGAAAACTAGAGGACACGACCAGGTCACCGAAGACAGTCTGAGTGTCTGCAGCAGATAATATTCTGAAGACGCTGTCTGCATTACATTAAATATGAATAAATATGACAAGATTGAAACCTAAATTGGAAACGTTCTCTGACCGTCTTGTACTGTTATTCCCCTGAGAAGTCCACAACACTGTAAGTACAACAAAGCCATGTTATTGAGGCATCATTATTTCTTGTACACAAAAGCAGAAAGCAGCAACGCTAGATATTAAACATATACTTATGTTAATGGTTTCTCAATGCCTGAAGGTCAGCCTGCAACAAAAGGGCCTCATTTACTCTCCAAGGGATACTTGGTGTGCCAGGCAAGTAAAAAAGATGCAAAGGGTAATGCGTATCAAAGGCAGAGGAGGACCCTCCATCCATATTGCTATCACAGCAGCATATTAGCATCTAAACAAAAGAAGCAGAATCCCCTGCAGCACAGCAGCATTTCAAGTGGTCATTCACAGCCTTTATTTATTTCTCAATCCAACACTTTTTTATGCTGAGTAGCAAAATTCAACGCACTACACCCCCACCGACCAAAAAAAAAATCTTCTCGTTTTCTCAGCACAAAAGTGTTGAAGTTGCTGCTTCTTCTCTTTTTCGTCTCCCCCTGTCTTTTGTTTGAGTTTATCACGGAGCTATGACAGCTGTCATCACTCCTCAGCAGGCCTCAGATCTGCATTTCAAGGATTGCAGGTTCAACGGTTCACAAGGTTCTGCATGGACAGACAACACAGGCGGTTTGTCTGAACTCCGTCTGCCGATGAGTTCCTCTTATAAACAGCAGGTCAAGCATATGGTGGCCTAAAACAGAATTGGACCCACTCCTGATTTTTTCTGTTTTTGTGTGCATCTCTTCTTCTGTTTTTGTGTACGGATCTTCAAACTAAATCTAAAAACCACCAGAGAAAACGCTTAAGTGTTGATGATGATGTTATTTAATAGTTTAAAGGGGTGTCACTGCTGTGAAATGGTATTCACCCCAAAGAACCTAACTGGTTACTTTTTGCCGCCTGAAGCGGCAACAACTACAACACCGAACTTTGGATAGTTGGGGATCAGTCCTCTGACCCTGTGGAGGAATTTTGGCCCACTCTTCTGTTTTTATTATAACCACATTGGAGAGTTTATGAGCACAAACTGCACTTTTAATGTTTCGTCACAGCATCTTAATGACTTTTATGAGGCCACTTCTTATTTAATTTTGTTTGAGGCTTTGGATTTTGGTTTACTTATTTGTGGGATCATTGTCTCTATGAATGACTCAGTTGTTTTTGACCTGCAAGCCACAGATTGATGACCTGACAGTCTCCTTCTGGCTGAGCAGAATTCATGGTTCTCTCATTTATGGTAAGTTGTCACTGGCCCTGAAGCAGGAAAGTCCTAATGTTCATCTGGGTTATCACTGCCTTTCACCTCACCATTCTTCCGTGGATGCCAATTTTGTGTCTTAGGAATAATAGCTCCATGAAGACTGAGCATGAACACCTTCAATGACGTGAGATACGTCTCCTGTCTTTGGATGTTATCTTTGCACTTTTTGTGGTTTCCTCGTTGAGAATTGGGAATGCTGGCTGCTCGTGGATATGTTCACTTTTGTTTCACGTCTTCTCCATCAATAGCTAATATGTCTCTCTGTGGGTCTGTTGAGTCCCACGGCCTTAAAAATAGGTCTGCAATCCTTTTTAGACTGACGTCTTTCACACGTTCTTCCTCAGCATCTGGAATTTCTTTTGATTTTGGCAAAGTGTACTACAGGTGAGACTTACCAGCCAACGTCATGGTTCTGAAAATGGTTTACGTGATGATCTGACTCAACAGGGCTGATAGTAATCAGATCCACGCGTCTAGTCCAGCTGCAACCAGTTATTAATGCATTTTCGTGTTTTGGCTTTAGTTTCTAAGAGGGCAAATACTCTTTCACACTGGTCCCCTAGCAATTGGATAACTTTATAGCTTTTTGCGATTACATTACAATTTACATCTAGAATTTTGTGTTTACTCAGGTTGCCCTTGTTTAATATTAAAATGTGATTAAAGATCCCACAGAGTTAATTCGAGACTATGAGAGTTGTGGTTACCACACTTTTCTCTCTTTTATTTTTGAGTGTTTCGCCCTTTCCTACTCCAGTAACATCCCTTGAAATAGTTTGTAAGACTTAACACAGCTCCCTCTGGAGTCACAAAAAGGTTGCACACAAATTTCTTTACATATGCAATCATACTCTTAAGATTTGTGATAGATTGTTATTCTAAATGCGGTGTGAATTCCCTTTAAACAACGAAACTGAAGCCCAGACATGGTTCACTAATTTTTGGCTGGGTGCCCTGTACACCACAAAATGTCATTTTTAAATGCAGAAGAGCTTCTTTTTTGTAACCTTTGCACAGTTCACTGATATCAACCAGTGTCTCTCCATTGCGAAACATTTAATACTGTATATTTTTATATTCATCTTCTATATCTTTGCCAGAAATCAAATTCAATTATTTATTTTTTTATTACCGTTGTCAACAAAAGCCTTTAACATGATTGCTTGATGAGTTTATTTTACATCAGACTTCATCGGCCTCTTACAGATTGTAGTGCATATGTTCATAGGCCACATATTTATACTTTTACTGAAAAATTCAGTCTACTACTGATATTAAAAACCTAAATCTATTAAAAAACATTGCAGACATGAATTTACACAGAAATCTTCACTGATCCAAGATTATGATACAGATTAAGATCCATGATACAGATTAAGCTGTTTAAGCAATTGTGGTCGGACAGGATTCCACACTACTGTTTACCATCCTGACAAACAAACTGCTTTGGTTTTGACTGTGATCCTGTCACTATCAGAACTGAAATGCCTTTTTGGCTGGTGACCCGTTTCACAACTCTTGGACTGATGGACAATTCCCTAATTCCTTGGAATTTATCATAAATAACTTATTGAAATAAGATATTGAAAAAGATACATAATCTGTCGGGAGGATGCAACCATTCCTTCTCTTTCAGTGATAAAAGCAAGTTTGTGTTTGACGAGTTGAGATCTCAACGGGACAGGAAAAGAACAAAAAAACAAAATATTTTTGTGTTAATTCTGTTTTCTAAACAACAGCACAGAACGTCTGAGTGATGTCACCATTGTTTTTAGGTTTATGACCTCTGGGCAACGAGGACGCCTGTGCTAATGTAACCAGGGTAATTTATACAACGCTCGGAGCAAGCTTCACTCCTTAATTCACAGGCCTGGTTTGTTTGAACTCTCTTTTTCTCTATCACACACCACTAGGTCTGTGGTCGTGCACAACTTCTCTCCGACTCATCTTGATTGCTGGAGGCTTAGTCGCAGACAGATAATAGACCAAAGGTACAAAGGCGTATATATCTCAATACATGCACGAGAGGGAAAGTGCGGGGTCATTATGGCAGTCCGGGACGGCTCCAGTCCCGTCTCTTTCTCTGATGTGTGTGTGCAAGAGTGACATGTCATTGCCCTTATGTTCGGCCTAAAGCAAAGCTCCTTTGTTATTATCTCTGAATGCATAAACCCTTAGATTGTCTGGACCTCAAAGTAGAGGACAGGGCAATTACAGACAAAACACCAGCATGTCTTCAAGTTATTTTGAAAGAGTTTTTTGGCATTTTTTTACTCCCCAATTTCTACGCCGAAAAACAAAACAAAACACTGACGCCATGCATCATCATACATGTATAGAAATGTATGCACGTAATGTATATCTGATGATGCATGCCGTCTGCCGTTTTTGTTGAAGTAACTTAAAACTATACCTTCAGTAAACATTATTGAAATTACAAGAAAAACTTGGATTTGAAGTGACAAACTCTGAGTACAAAATAACCAACAGACATGAAAAGTGTTTATTTGTTCCCTAAGCTACAAATAGAAAACAATATCACGAAGATCCAGACATGACAATCTAGACTAAAAGCAATAGTCAAATTTCAAATCATATGTAGCACTTGGCGAGCCTTCAAAACAAACCCTCAAATCTCAGAAATGTTGCCTCAGTTCCTCTGTGAAAGTGTGATGACGAGTCATTCTCCCAGCTCGGCGCACTAATGGCGTCTGTTGAAGACATGCAGCAGAGTTCTAGGGTGGCAGGAACGCGCTTGGAGCCGAACACTTGTCACAGCCACATAAGAATGTTCCTCTGAACTACAGCCGTGAATAATTTCTTCAGGATCCAAAAGTCTTTCTTTCTTTTTCTCTTCTTTTATTTTTTTTGAACATCTTCAATAATCCAAGCATCAAGTCATTGTAACAATTTCAACACTTGCAGTGGAGAAAGCAAAGAAATGGAACACAGTCGTAGTCTCTCTTTGTTTAACTGAAGAAAGTTTGTAAAACTGGGTTCAGAACTCAAACATGAGAAGCAGAGCTTATGTGAGCAGTCAGGCAGAAAGGAGGCCAGGGTGGCAAACCCAGAAAAGGACTGTGGGTAGGAGTTGGCTTCACTAATTGTAAACGAGCACACAAGTGTGAGGACACTAATCATGTACTTGTCAAAACAAGACTGTCTGTGATTTTGCTCTCTTGCGGTTCTGCTGTACACTCCAGTTTGTTTGCATTCATACAAGCAGTTTTTTTTCTTTTTTATCCAGTTTGAAAATACAATTGTAGCAATTACTCCAAGATAGGTGCTGCACAGCTGGAACAAGACAAAGGATTCATCACATATATCCCTTGCAACCGTTGCCTCATTCTTCAGCTTAATTTTTCAGTCTAACTTTATGAGAATAAACTTGCATATCTCCAAAGATTTGGAGATATGCAACTTTATTCTCATATTTTCAGATATAAAATGAACTGTTCTTTATATGTTTGTTTTAGTTCGAGAACGAAAATGTAGGATGGTCTTGATGGTTGCATCACTTGTGTAATATGATGATGTAAAGGTCAGAATTTTATTACATGGCTCTTTTTCCCTAATATGATTGACAAAATAAAGCTATTATTCATTGATGATGTAATCTTAAATTCAAACAACTCAAAGTACAGTTGAATGGTGGTTCCCAAACTTTGAACGGTCATGTACCTCCTACGTCTTCCGAAGTACCTCCCCACCCCAGAATTCTCAGGATAATGATTTTTGTTTATAAATCTACCGCGTAAGAGGAAACATAAACACAGACATAGATAACATACATGACTTGTAAATACATGGGAAAGAATTACCAATAAATCCTGCTTTTTGTTTGAGCTTGAACACGTAATGCCTCACCTCACCATAGATTAATGAGAGCGATGTGCTTGAATGGCCTCACATAATGCTGAAATGTGGAATTATATTGGAGAGGGCTTCAGTCTGAGATCATTTTCCACACATAGTCTGTTCCTGTACTTTGTCTCCATGCGCACACATGCCCCAGTTTGACAATCAAAGGCTTACACCAACAAATCACAGGAGTTTGCATTCAAAAATGAATCCTCTGGAAATCAGGGGGTGAAGGACACGGTTGAAATAATTCCAAAACAGAGGCCGAAGAATTTAAATACAGTACATGATGCTTCACCGAGGAAAGATGCAACGCAATCATATGCCTGAGATTAGCTGAGTAAATTCCACACAAAAAAGTCATAAGGGAATAGACTGTATGCAGGTCCTGTGTGCTCTTAATCACCAGGGCAAAGATGTCTGCTCAAAGGGCCATTTCCCTACATTCAGCGCTACACACCGGTAACACAAGCTAACCAAATACTACCTTGAGTAGTACTTGATTGCAATAGAGCACGGGTGACAAACTCATTTTCACCGAGGGCCACATCAGCATAGTGGTTGTCCTCAAAAGGACCAGATGTAACTTATAAATGTAACTAAACATAACTAAATGTACCTCGTTTTAATTCAAAGTAAATGTAACTACAGGTACTTCTTAATGTTAAATAACTAAATTTATTACTTATTCAAGTTACAAACACTACAGTTGCACAGAAAAATGTTTGTTTCTCTGTTACAAAATAAATCCTTTTAATTTGTTAAGTTATTAAACCCATAAAATTCCATCAATCAAGGATCAAATTATCCAAGTAAATAAACAAAAATAATATCAAACAAAAGTTAGAATATTAACTTTGTTCAAAAAGTGTTTGTCAAAGTTAAAATGAGCTTAATTACAGAATGCGGGAAAAGCAGTTTTAGTCAAAGCACACTTTTGACCTATTATTTTAAGACACTCTGACCTTTTATGCTCCTGCGGGCCACACAAAATGATGTGGCGGGCCACAATCGGCCCCCGGGCCTTGAGTTTGACACATGTGCAATAGAGCAAGCAAAAAAAGACAGTGGCAGCACATGAACTGAAGTGAGAGGGTACTTTCACTATAATACATTTAATCATTGTCTGCAGTGACAGAAAATATTTAAATTCAGGGTTACTGTTGTGGCTTTTAATTGCCTCCATGCACTCAATCACTACTATAATAAAAATTAAACAGATTTATTCCACGTACCCCCGAGATCAAGAGGCTGTGGTCTCTGCTGCATTTACTCACATTCTACCACCTAAATTATCTTGTGATTAGGGAGATTTTTGTTGCAAAAATTGGATCTCGTGGGCAGGGGATGTCACTTTCCAAATAGAAAATGTGACTCAAAGGAGACCCAGAGATGTCAGACAAATCTGCGGTGCACAGTTGTGATTTGATCTAAAGTTAAAATCATTATTATAGCATACTCAAAAGGACAATGCTGACATACTGAATGTTCAGAGGGTATTTCTTCTGAATGTAATTTGTGTTTGGTGGCATTTAAAAAGTTGATACAGGAATTCGCAGTAAAATATGTGACTGTTGAGGCTGACAAAATAACATTATTTGACCTGGTCATAGATGTGCAGAAGATATACAGATGTATCAGTATACGCTTTTAATGTAGGGTGTAAAGGGGAGTGGGCGATGGGCACAAGCACTTGGTTTGAAGATGAAAACAAGGAAAAACCTTCTCCCACAGATGTTCACAAGCTGCTGTCGAAGAACATCATCTCTTAATGAAGACACTCTGTTCAAGCCTGAGAACACCCTGATGGCATACAAGTTGTGGTTTTCTAAATATGCAGGACATGTGAGAGAGACACATCCTTCTGAATTTGCTGGAACATCCTCACTCACCAGGTGTCACTGGTTGCACTGAGGTCAGCATTGAAGGAAGGAAGAGACAATTTTGTTTTTCAGCATGGGCCTCAAACTGCTGATGGATGCACTTCCTAAGTCTTTTCATTCACAACAAGCTGGAACAAATGGTGTGATTGTATGCTAATATCTTGCTTGTAGTCATGCATTTTCTGCTCAACGGAGCGAAACATTAAAAACAACCTCAGATAACTTGTGTTTTAAAGTAACAATATTTGTTCAACAGCATTTTGCATTTTTTTAAAATGCCACAAGGCATTACTGTCAAGTAATGAGCCTGGCTAATCCCTCATTGGTTTCTGTGGCTTTGAGCATTAAAACTTGATGCGTCTCTTCACTTCACTGTAAATGCCTGTGGACCTCTTAATGTGCATGCCAAATGCCCTTCTGGGTTGGATTGACCATAATGGATTTGGTCCAGCAGCAGATATTCAGCTCTCCTAAATTGATTTGATCTCTGAGGACATAGAATGAGAGATGATTTTTACAATTGAGACATCAATGAAACACAGACCACAACAGAGGAGATGGAGAAAGTCAATCCCTGCCGCTAGAAAAAGCAAACATGTTACTCAAGTGACTGGTTAGAAGTGTCTTGGAGCCCCTTTTATGTGATTTTGGTGAATTTGCAAATTTGCATAATTGATGCAATAAATCTGACAGGACTAAGTCTGGCAAAGTAAACTTCTTTTTTTTATGAGGCATAATGTTCAAACAAACAATATTTGTCAATGAATCAATATCATTATCAACATATCTATGTGTTAAAGATCTATAATCAATCACCTTGTCTATTTTTAAAATCAGTCACTCAGCCAGACAGACTTCACATAAATTCAGCATTAAATAAAGTGATCAGATTACATTTAATGCATTTTTTTTTTTTTGGTATCCGCAGGCCTCTGCCATAAATTAAAACCCTCTGAAAGTGTCTAGAGTGCATTTCATTTTGCCTTGATTCATGTGCTGTAATATAACCCCTCTCCGATTCCCTGTATGGCACAGGACAGTGAGGGGAGTGAGCTGAGCGCATCAGGAGATTAAAACCCAACCACGAGATTGAACTCAGGATGCAGGCATCAGATAATATAGTAGGGATGTAATGAAAGTGTAAACAAAAACCCAGCACAACAGAGAAATGCCTGCTCATAAAATCTTCACTCTCACTATTGTCTTTTTTTAAAAAAACAAGAAATTCCACAGGCCTGTCGCCCTGCAAGTCATTACCAGTTGATTGAATTACATACTTCAGAACTTAAGGTGATTTAATTTTTGCCAAAGCTGAGCTATTGTTGGATAAACATAGTTCAAATGTGTTGGAAACACTGGGCCTTTTGAATGGAAGAATCAATACGCTGCTGTAAATCTTTCCAAAAATCAAACTGTAACAGCAAAACTAACTCATAAAAATAATAAAGCCATCAGAATATTCTGCCAGCATCCTCTCTAGCTAGACAAGCCAATTAAATCACTTTAGCACCTCCAGGTCCATGAGGACAGATCATGATGTGTAAGCTCTGTCAGACCACCGCTGAGCCCTTCTCCTCTTCGGGCTGGGTCCACACCTTTGTGTCCTTGCGTGCACGGCTGCCATAGTGATAGATTGGTCATTGCTTTTCATGTTGGGAGCGGCTCTGAATGAGATGCCTGCTGGACAGCTGTGCTGGCACGGATTGCGATCCTTGCTGCCAAGTCACAGAGCCTTTTTGCCCCTACTGTTCCCACTGAGCATTGCTCAGTGCTTACAGTCGGCCTCTTCCCTGTTGTGGTTCAATGACAAAACACACGTCAGACTCTAACAGCTCGCCTATCACAGGCTTGGCGGACTCAGTCCAGTATTTGTGTTGTTGGCAGGGACACTGTCGGAGAGTCATGATGAGCAGGTAAAGAATACTAGGTCACATTTGGTCTCTATATAGCCCATGTTAATATGTGCTATTAATCAAGAAGCTTCAAGGAATTAGTGAACAAATTCATAACTTGGTCAATGCTAATTTTATTTAAAGTCAAACACTGCTACCATTAAATGCCATTGGGTGAATGAAGATATACTTTTGGTTACAGTAGTTAAAGAGAGGTGTAATGTGTAATTAGAATTTTGCTGCAGCACAAGACTGCATTAATAAGAGATGATGAAAAATCAATACTAGTCATTGCAGTCCTACCCAGGATAAAATATTAACTACTTTGGAAACTGAGCCACGGAGATTCCTTTTCCTCCAGCCGTGAAGGCTCGAAATGGTTATCGGTAATAAACACCTACTTTGATGCAACTACAAGCTGGGGAAATATCGTCTTTACCAGGGAGAGGGATTAATATGCAGTTGACGGTAGTTTGAGCAGAAGTAATAAGCTGGGAAATTCAGCTCCTGCATTTATAAGCTTGTATATCAAAAGTATCACAGCTTTGTGTAAATATCTGCAGGTTTCATATGGTCAGGTTTCATGAAGTTACTTTGATCACTGAGCTACTTCAAGTGTGAATGCAAAATGTATTTGTCTGGTCTGTTATGATTGTCTGTATGAAATGCATGAGTTTGAAACAGAAAGCAGATGATGTCATTAACCTGATTCTCCATACATTGTTCCCATTTTCGGTGCAGTTATCCGTCCAGCCGAGTCCTCCTTTCTCTTTCTTTTGTGAACGGATTCCCAGTGGAAGGATCGACATGGATTTCACAAACAATTTATCCTAAATTGCAGGAAAATTGGCTACAGATCTAAAGGAGAGTACGGGGGGGGGGGAGTAGAATGAAGTTAAGATGATCCACGGGGCATTTATTCACGAAGGCTCTCATGGTCGTTCCACAGGGTTCTCCCCTTTCAAAATAACCACAGCCTCCTTTCAAGCCCCCTGACAGCCCCCTATTCCACGTTTCAAATGTATTAATGGGCCGGAACCTTCCTGGACGATTTTGGCCCTCTTTCTAATGAAAACGCTCTGCGGCTGGATCCCAGCACAGTAATCAGGCTCTGGCCTCCAGAGCACTGGGGCATGCAGAGCAGGAAGAGCTGGAGTGTGACCACGAACTGTGTCCTTCAGTCACCTCATGTTGTCCTACACCCTCCATGGCCTGGACCTCCTGTCGTCTGAGCCCTCACTGCCAGAGGCAACAAGTCTGAGTGTGTATGAAGTGATAAGGAAAATCAAGAAATTGTGACTTAAAGCAACAACCTTTAATTAATTTACTGTTTATGTACTCTCAGTGATGTGTAACACTCTGCAAGCACAGCAGTTAAGACCAAGTGGAGCTTGAGGAAACATCCCATTGTCTCAGTTACATGTCTACATGATATGTCAGTCAATATTTACTCACACATGCATTTAAACGGAACTTATCGCAATGAGGCATAGTTGTTACACATTTCACATAATGACATCATTTTTATTTGTGAAAGCTGTGTATGCTATATGCTCGTTTAAGACGCATTATCACATCATCGTCCTGAGCTACTATAAACAGAGGCTAGCCGCATACTGTAAACACTGACATAAAAGCTGTACACTTCCCATGAGGTGTCATTTTCAAAGGCTGATGGGGACAAAACATAAGGAGAAACCATGTCTTGGGTCATCTCTGAGTTTGGCCTGTCGGTAGCCGGCAAGCCTTTGTTTGTTCTGTTTTGACAGGTCTCCTTTATTCTCCAACGTCTGTCCCCCCAGGCCCCAGCATTCTGCCTAGAGGTAAGCCTGGCCAGATGTGGCGACCCGGGGTCTTCTACAGCTGCATGTGTATGCGCTTGAAACGGTAGGACAGTCACTGGCATGTGCATCATCTGTTTTAACTTGTCTGTCTTCCCTGACAGACCCGCCGAGCACTGTTTGCATTCCCCTTGGATAATGTCTTTTACAGTTTTACAAAACTGTCAGCAAACCTGAAACGCTAAGCCCCACCAGACTGTTGTCTTGCCCGTCACCCCTAATGAATACCATACACCCAAAAAGACAGGGCACTAAGGCGTTCACTACCCCACACAGCTATATCAACGCATATCTGATCGCTTGGGTTAGTTCTAAGAAAGAAAAAAAAATCACAATTTAAAGTGCAAGTTAGCATGCTCCAATTTCCACGTTCATTATTTCAGACCATTTCTAGACACCTTGGATGTATAATAACCTAATGGAGGGGCAATGTCACTCAAACTCAGTGACATAAGATAAACTCTGAGGGGCCATTTTCTCAAATCATCAAAAATGCCTCTCTTACGTCAGTTTATGTAGGACACATTAGAGTGTGAGCACTTCTTCAGAGCAATTTATTTGAGAAAATATGAGTAGCAAGCCTTCACATGAGTGTGTGACACCTACATGATGGTCTGCATTTGTTTTTCATGGGCCCTTCCATTCTCTCTTTGTCTGACCTTGGGGGAAACAAGGACTGGTAGTCAATTACCCGGTGTCTTGAATAGTTAAGTCAGATATTTTGCTGCTCTACAAAGAACTGAAGTCCTTCTAACTACTGAAGAAATTATGGGGAAAAGATAATAAAAGAAAATCTAGCAGATATGAGGAAGTCTCTACTTTTTAGTGTCATTGCTCCGTCAGGCATGAAATGCTCCATTTAGACCGCTCTCCAGAAACAAAGCTTTCTGGCACAGACAAGAAATGATTGTCTAGTGAATGTAGGAAAAGGTTTCCATTTCTTCACAGTCTCTCTTCTTCCCCGCCGACACTAATGCCAACTTTTTTCTCCATAGCCCTCCCTTTTCCCCTCGTACAAGACTGTAACATTCAACAGCCCATCTTGGAGAGGAGAGGTAAAGTTGGTGAAAAGCAGCAGGAGATGAATCTCTTTAGGTCCCCTTGAACAACATAAAACAGTCTAGGCTTCCATTATTCAGGGGTCTGTGCTGCTTGTTTACAGTGGAGTGGGTCTGCTGCACCTGCACTCCGGATGGCCTGACAGCTTGATGGACCCTTTAATGGTGATTCACTGAACAGATCTATGTGGATAAAAATGGAATTCTGGGAGAGCAATCTAATAAGAAAATAAAGCACTGAATGTTTGGCACGGCTGTCGGAGGGGCTCGGTGGGCCACGTTCATTGGGCCATGCTGGCTGGAAATCAAATCCAAACTTTGATCCCGAGGTTTTATTGCCTGCTACCACCTCAGCGATCCCCTCAAATACTATGTATGATAGAGTTGAGTAGATGATACTTCTGCTCTGCTTTTTAAAACCTGGGCTTTAACCTTGATGCTCTGCTAACTATAAATATTCAATTCCAGCATTGAAGATTACTTGGATGTCTGGCAGTGGGCCTATACAGTCTGATATGGAGCTAGACTTTACATACTGTAGTGCCTGAATATAAATAAGATGTCACATCAACTTTTTCCTGAATATTGTTGTCCAAAGAACAAGAATATTGGGGGGGGGGGGGTTGTAGGTTAAATTGATTTTTATACTTCAGTTGAAATTTTAATAATGGTAATATTGTAATGACGATACTATTTTTAATGTATAGGTGTTCATAAGAAAGGACAAAGTATCTATATACATATAAATAATGTGTTATTACAAAAAAAAATTTTGTCTTCCAAACATATGAAGTAAAATTAAAATGTCTTAAACAATTTAGGTTGGAAAAACAGCTGCCCAAAGCAAAGGGATTTTGGCTTATTTCACGCAGCAACATTGGATTCTTTATTCTTAAACTTAAAACTGAAATTAGCTGCCATGACCCAAAAAGGCATCCCAGCCTGCCATTCCCAGCCGCTCCTCCATAAGGTGTAACATATCCAGAGGCAGTCCGGTCTCTATGATGTTCAACAGCATGTACCCATTAAAGGCAGTGCATGGAGGAGTGCACGTACATACAAACATGTGTATGTGCATATGGATACATGGAAAATGCTCTCTCTCACACACACACACACACACACACACACACACACACACACAAACAAAAAGATCCAGGGCTCTAACTCTCAGTCTGCATTGATCTCCACTGTCATATATCATTAATGAGGGTATTAAATCCATGTTAAGGAAGCAGAAGGCGTACTTTAAGTGGGGTTTGCTTGAGCAGCTCATAACACAATAGACCCTCCCTGAAATCTCCCCTAAGGAAGGGTCACTCTCTGGCTCGCTTTGGCCGAGGAGATCATTAATGCAGTGATGTCATGGCGGCTCATATCACTCGTAGTGTCCAGGGACAGTGAGAGGAGAAAATTCAAGTCCGTGACCCATAAACTGACCTGTAACCAGCTAATGTTGATGGCTAGTAATCAGGAAAAACTGGAAAAAATATTGTAAAAATCCACCATTATTAAAATATTTACAATGGTATTACTGTATTTACAATATTAAGATTATAAAGATGTTGAGTCTTTAAGTGATAGGGTATTGTTATACAAACCTTGTCATACTGTACACCAGTTGTATTGATCAGTCTAAAATTCTCCCCTATGCGCTTCACCCTTGGGTTATCATTGCATCATTACCATCCGGAGTTTGGGGAGACACAACAGTATGATATGGCAAATGGATTTGATATTGATTTTGTCAGAGACAGCCAGAGTAGGGCAGATGGAGAGGAAGAGGAACATCTGGAAGGGTAAAGCAAGAAAGGGTGTGTGTGAGGACGGCACACACTCTTCCTCGCTGAGAGGTCAGTTAATAGTGGAGATGTTCCTGAAAGATTCTGTTGAAATATTCACCTCCAGAAGTGTTGGTGAATGTAGTCATAAGACAAACATTTGAAGTCCATGTGGAAACAAAACGGTAATCTGCTCATGCTAGTTGTTTCATACATAAAAAAATATATATATCGTCTCAAAGGATGAAGAATTTTGCACATTAGAAAATGCATTTTGTTCCAACTAATCTAGTTACAAGAGAAGTTGGGAATGTACCTGAGATGTTGATGTGATGAACAGCATGAGAGTGGAAAAAAAAAAGATAAAATGGGACAATCCTTCCTTTTGGGAAACGGATATCCTGAGGCACAACTATATAGACCTTAAGTGCTGACAAAGAAGATATTGTGTTTTTCCAGTAATCCTTTAAAACACCACGAGGCAGAAGCATATTCAGTGAAGTAATGTTACGTTTAGTCAAAGAAAAATTCCTTCTTGGATCTTAATGTTCATTTAAAAGCTGGATATCTTCAGTATATAGTCATCACAAAGTTTTATTTTAAAAGAAGAAGTTGATACAATAGGTTCTTTAAAACCAGTCCTCACACACCAAATGCCCAATATTCTCTTGTAATTTCTTCCCACAAGCTCTGTTTGTTTTGTTCTGCTTGATTAACCAAGAATGCTGGAAACTGTATATAGTTATTTCCGCACCATGAGCAGTGTTTAAAATATTTGCTGTGCATTTAATACTTTAACAGACAATCAGAATCCTTTCAGCACTCCACGTAACTGTGAATAGGCTCAAGGGAAAATAATCTGCTGGGCATGCTGGTTTCAGAAAACATGTCAACAATTCATCATCAGTGAAGTTTCTTGCTGTCAGGTGGAGCTTACTAGGGGCTACGATTAGTGCTGATTTGTGTGATACACCGTAACCTTGACACTGAACTGTGAAAGAGCTTTGTACAACATTCCAAAGCACCTGCCAGTCATCTCACACCTACGAGGATAAGTGCCCATCTGCGCTTTGACAAAAAGTGGCACAATAAGTTCTTGTATGGCTGTTTTAGTCACACTAGGAATACGTTATCCAAATTATCAGCTGTGTTTTCTGTCTTGCATCACACTGTGGTATCTGAAAGGCAACATTACTGACAAATTTATCCACAGTTGTCTGTAAGGATTGAGTATGAATAGCAGTTTACTTTAATGGATATGAGGGAATAAAGTATAAAATCATAAATATCTCAAACTATTTGCCCTCAGGGCTTAACATTCTCAGAGGTAACTTCAAGCTGTATTGAATGTTGGCAAGGCCATCTCCTCATCATCAGCTTCTCAGAGCAGACCTGACTTTTCATTACCACCAGCACGCACGTATTGTTAAAGCTCCACTTATTGTGAGGGCGCCGTCAACAGTGGGGATTGTGTGAAACGTGAGGGAGGGAGGAAACACATTTTTCAATGCTTTAATTTTTCGGGAAGCATCTTTCAGGAACGTCTCCGCTATTAACTGACCTCCCAGAGGTTGAGAGTTTCACCCAGCGTTCAAGGTAGGAAAGCAGCATTTAGGAAGGGCAAAGGTCAGACAGCATTAGCTTTAATCACCCTTGTTTGCACCCCTGTGCAAACAGCGATTTGAATTTAAGCACATTTTCTTCAACATCTATTTAATCTTCTAACTTCACAGCACTGTGCTCTTTTTTAACAATTCCAATAGATAAAGTATGTCAAGTCGCGATTAACAATGGTGGTTAATGGAAAAACAAAAGGAGCACAAAACAATAATTATATCGATTAGTTATAGTTTTTGCAGTTTCTTCAAAGACTTTTTACCACATCCACAAGCCAAATAAGATAATATATAGCAGAATTATATCGAAAGTTATCTCTTGACGTTTTCCAGAAGAGCAGGTCTAGACCATGCTCTCTAATACAAATCCGCAGACGGCATACAATGTCTCTGGGAAATACAGGAAGTCTGGCCTGGCTTTGTTAGGGGAAACCGGAGGTGTCATAGGAGGCACCCAACTAAGAGGAAAGATGGGCTTAGGTGTGGTGGAGGAGTCAGACCACCTCACAGGGGACCAAAAAGGATTTCACACCAGTTGTGGCCTATTGTTTGAGCTTATTCCAGAATTTATTGCTTGGTTATGAACAACTCTGCCTCACTGACAGGAGTTTGAAAGCAACAGATCAACAGTCCTTTGCTGCATGTTAAGCTTCCACTCCTTTGAAATTGTGAATTCTATAGAATGTTTTCCAGCATTTATGTTATAAATTAAAGACTTGCAGGATTAATACGCTTCACGCCTTTCTTCCTGCATTAAGGCTTTTGGCAGGACGGCAAAACTGTCACTCAGCGGTATGTCGGAATTCGTCATCCACTAATGATCACAGTTTATAAAAGCCCCTCACCTGTGACAGGTTAGAATGATGGATACCTCACAGCAGCAGACACCACTGACTCAACATGCACTTTGGATCCCATCAAAAGCCTCTAAATCAAAACAGGATGAAATGACCACGCTGCTCACACTGTTTGGGAATGATTTCCTAATGGGCAGATTTTTTTTTCTTTTGTATTTTTGCCTTCATATGTTTCACTATGTTGAGTTTGACAAAGGCTGGCATTTTCTTTGACATCTCTTCGATTGGTGCTCTGTGCCATCCAGACTCTGGAGGGTGGGAGATGAGTGGCGTGGTGAGGTACACGTTTGCCTGCTGGTATGACGTAAGGGCAGTGTTTATGCGGCATCATAAATATGCATGTTGCTTTTTGCTATACAGGGGCATTTATGACACTAAAGTGACAGTATTTGCTCTTTCAGAGGTCATTTACCTGTCATCCATTGTGACAGTAGGGATAAACAAGGCAGAGGACACATCATGGCTACCAGACAAATTTGAAAGGTTTTAACTGGCTGGGGGAATGTTGTTAAATTAATATTTGAGCTTAATAGACTGTGAACACTTTTGTTGTATTTGTATGTATTTCCTATTATGTTCATTAAATGAAAGGTGATGCTAAGGCCTACAAAACACATACATAAATTATTGAAAAAAGTAAAAAGAAAATTACAAGTATTTCAGGGATGTTGGGTTAATTGTTTGTCTCAAATGCATTTAATGTTTGATACGAAGCAAAATGCATCAGAAAGGAGTGTGATAGGCAAAATTGAAAAAAAAGAAAAAAGAAAACTTACTCATTCAAGCATTTATCAGCCTAAAATAGTGGTCAACAAAAAAAGAGTTATTTCCTTGTCTCTGTTCTCTCCAGGGGGCTGTGTATGTACTGATTGGGGTTAATACACTAGACAATAGCTACCACTGCACTTCTGTTCCACATTATGATCCTTTTTCAGGACAGTATGTTGCTACTTTGGAGAATACACTATCCCTCACCTCAAAATAATATTTGCCAGACCTAAAGGCCAGCTGAAGCATGTGGTATTACTCTGATGGAGGAGCAGCCGGGCTGATATCATCAAGCCTTGTGACCTTAAGCTTGTCCTATGGATGTGTGATACTATTAGATGTTTGGGCTATGACGTTCTCCTTCTGTAAACTGTAGCATGTGCAGATATACAGAACAGAGATTTTGAGTGTTGCAGAAGTGGAATTTGAAACTTTCAGATTTGCTAATTCCAAACAAATACTAATTTCTTAATGGAATATGTTCACTAAAACAGTAAATGAATTATTATCATTTGATTTCAGACAAGAAATTGAATAGAAAACCTCAAATATAGCAGATCTGAGACAAATGAGACCTTTTCCTTTCCAATAGGAGGAGGTACTGATCAGGAAAAGTTCTAAACATCATTGTGCCGGAGCTGCATCCCCCCCTGTCTTCTACTCCCGTCCCCACCTCACACAGATCATGTGATGTGCAGAGCTATGACCAAATGAACACAGGTGCTCTGATTCGTCCTGCGTGTTCCAGCACAATTCCAGGCATCCAGGGAGCTGAACTATCCTTCCCCAAAGACCATCTGCCCCGGGGAAACACTGATCCCATGGATCTAATGTCAACACTGAGGGGATGTTAAGGGGCAGTGGTGGAATCTTAAGTATTGAGTCAGAGGTACGGGTGTATGTTCAAAAGGCGACTGGGTAGGTTTGTGGGATAGGTTTCCTTCTCAATCACTGAAAAAGTAATGTACATTTTTCCATGTACAGTATTAAAAAAATGTTTTTGTTTCAAATGCAATAGAGGAAAATAGTATTTGCTTTTCAACCAGAATGGAAATGCAAAAACAGACAAGACAACCCATACTTCTTACAATCTGTGTACAAAAAGATAATGTATGAATTTGCAATGAAAATTACAAATAATGGAAGAGGGTCATACAGGAAACCAGCGTTAAGATTTAGAGAGACTACCAATTGCACGTGTCAGTAAGTTGAGAAAATGATAAAGCCAAACACAACCAAATCCTGCTGTGCTGATACTCACAATAGCTCACTGTTTCCTTTCATGGATACAAGTCTCAACAATCCCCTCTCGCTGGGTCAAAGTGTTACATGGCACAAGTCCAAACACAGGCCTATAGTAAATACAGAGCGCTTCAGAGTGCTCAGACCCCACTGTGGAGGGATATTGTTTGGAAAGGCCCTCTCAGTCTCATCCACATACACTGAAATGTTGAATTAATAAGTTAATAGGCTTATGCGAGGTGCTTTAGATATATTTTTTACAACACTGCTCCATCTCCAGAGTTTGACACTCTTGATCCACTGCCACATAACTTAGACACACTCACTGATAACTTTGAAGTTTACGCAAAATAAAACTATTGCTCGGCCGCTCGAACCTAATTTAATGATAGGCTGGAACATTTCTGTGATGTTTGCTTAAAAAGTCATAGCACTTTGCTCAGTCAGTACTTGGTCTGTGTGTTATGAGATAAAAGGATCAGCTTTGTGTGTCTGTGCATGTATCAGAGTATTTGTGTAACAGGATGTTGAGGGTAAATTTTTGTTTTGTTTTGTTTTGTTTTTTTCTTGCGGGGGGGGGGATGTCAAGTAATGACAATCCCCGCAGGAGAATGAAGTCATATTTGTGTATGATGTGTGTATTTACTGTAAAGAAGAATTTGGCAAGCAGGAGTTGGGTGCTGAAAAACAGTTTCCCCATTCCTCGCTTTGCCTGGGGCTGGGACTGATCTGTCCCTGGCATGAGCCCCAAGCACCGACAGTCGAGATACATTCCCTAAAGTGATCGGCCTGGAGAATAAATACAAGTCTATCATCGCTCAGCTGAAAGTCTCATTAGGGCTAGAAGGACAGAGGAAAGATGGAGGAGGGAGCAACTTTGTTTGTGTATGTGTGCGTTCAAGCAGAATTGGACGGAGTATGATCAGAAGCTTGGGGGAGGCAGGAAATGATGCAAGGCTGTAAAAAGGCAAACTGCTGGTGATGCTTATTTTTACAACACTCATCACTAAAAATGGACTGAGGTCTGAGTTCCTGAGAGGTTGAGGCCGATGCCTCGGAAGTGACCCAGGACTGCAAATAGGCCCCCAGCTTAGTTCAAACGTCATTGTTTGAGTTCCGTTTGGTATACGGATCATTCCTACGGGGTCAGGATCCCAGGAGATGGATATTTCTCTCTTGTCCATATCTACAGAGGAAAGGAAATATTAAACAAGTCCACCACACATTGATATTTCTGCCGACCAAAATGTTTCCTGACTGAAAACATGCAGAAACATGTAGCCTAAAGGTGCATAGCCAGCACCTTTAGGCTCCACTTAAACAAACTAACAGACAGAAATAGAAAGTGATAATAAAAGAGAGAGAAAGAGAAACAAATAAAGACAGAGACAGCTTCATTATCAAACAGGAAGTTGCAAGAGGTGGCTAGCAGACTTCAGACTGTCAGTGTCAGTCTATATGCAGAGTCTCCATAAACTGCTGGATGCAGACAGGCCCAGCATGAAACCATGGCTCTCAGTCTGCAGTATAGTGAACCCAGGGGAGCACTGGACCGAGTCAAGTGTTATACCAGCCACAGCTTTTGAAACTAGAATCACAACCTGCCTAACGGAGGAGACAGAGCACTTCCACCACTGTCTCTTTACCAACCTTCACTCACAAAGATTTATCACCTTATGATAAATGCCAGTGTGACTAAGTACAGTAAAGACACTTCCAAGGATAACAGTTTATTTTTGTTCCAGGACTGGCTGGACTGCACCTTGCTCTCTGCAACACTGAAGACAAAACAAATTCATGTGCATCATTTTTTTTTATATCACAAGTCAAATTATATCACACTAATGTCTTTATGTGATGGATATGTAAAGGTTTAAATACATAAAGACTGTCATTTTGTCATCATTTGGTCTGAGACATCTGCCAAAAGTCTTACACAGTGAATCCAACAGCTATTAAGTTATTAGTTGGTGGTATTTAAATGATTTAAATATTCATTAGGAAAAATATCTTTCCACAATCATGTACAGGGCTTGACATAAACAAGAAAACATGTCTTACCCTAATTTGGCCACACGTGTGTCTGTATTTTAACTTGTACTTAAAAAATAATATATGAGCTGCAGAGCTAAATTAAGATGTGGATCTATTAAAATTAATGGAAAGCCATAAAGTGCATCATCTGCAGCATTCATCTGTAGACACACCGCGCCAACTAGTAAAGAACACAGCAGGTAATCTGAAGCAGTTCCAGGACTTAGATGGCTCCGTGCCTTCAGGGCCTGCTAAACACTGCTCCCTCAGCTGAAGCCCCTGAGAGGGAGAATAAACGATATCAGCGGCAGAGCTCATCCAGTCCTGCAGCGAATAGCTAACACTAAAGCTAACCCTCGCCTGTCCATTAAGATCCCTTTACATCCGTGTGTGCAGTGTATGTGAGTGTAAATGTGTAGTGTGGAACATGTGTGTGCTCATGTGCCTGTGTGCACTGAGAAAGTCCTTGCCAAAAGCGCAGCTGCCTTCATTCTGACGCATGGTTCCATTCCATCTGATCAATCAATCGAGAAAATGAGCAGCTCACTTTTCTTTTTTTCCCCCATAGTTCCTCCCTCCGACACCACCCCTCCTTCACCTTTCTGTCTCTCACTCTTTCTCTCTCTCTCTTCTCAGTTCTCTTTATCTCATAATTTCTTCCAGTCCTGCTGTTTGACTCTTCCATCTAGTCTCAAACTGTGCCGGGGACACAACCTGTAGCTCCGGCCCTCCTCTTGGAATGCCATTAATCCCGAAATTCCAATCTCCGTCTGCACTGAGATCATTAGACCGTTCTCTGGCTGCGGAGTTAAGAGACATATTCTGATGAAAACATCCTGCTGCTCCTTTCTCCTCCCTCTGCGTGTTGCTGGTGTGAGCCAGAAGTTTAGGATGGATGGAGAGGCGGGAGAAAAAAGGTGCAGTCGGCTCAACGTCATTCTTTACATTCACCAAACAACTGCATGAAAAAGTTGCGAATAAAAAACCTCAAAGGATAAAACTTATTTTGTGACATTTATTAATATTTCTAGTGATTTTATCCAAAATAATCTCATATGTTTGATGAAAAAAAGAAGATATTGGAAGTGCAGCACAAAGAAAATGTGTTTGATACATCATATATGATTGATTCAGAAATGTCGCTGCTCATTGATAAAGATGACTAATCAAAAATAGAGGCTTGCAGGTTAATCGCAGAAGACCTGGAGATCCCCTCTACTGAGGGTTAGGGGTAAATATGAGAGCAATTTTTTATATATTGAGGGTTATATGCAGATAAATTGGGCACTGTTAAAGAATATCCCTCACATATATGTTTATCTTTGGATGTGTTTGCAGTGAGATGATAAATATCACCTGAACAATTGCTTCCATTCTCTTCCTGAAGCACTTTGTCTCTCTTCCCATCCCTACCTCTATTATCAATAACCAGCCTGTCATTTTTATCTCTTTTGTTAACATACCTAAATTAAATTCTGCTTTCAAAAGACTTCATTAAGTACATTCATTCAAACTAAACAGTGTTCCTACTTTGTGATGGGTTATCATGCAATCTGATCCGGACCAAATGAACAAATAAAAGCCTTTTACAAAACACTGCGACTCAATTAGGCCTTTTAACCGAACCACAGCAAATAAATCACTTTGTTGATCAATGTCTTCAATAATTAAATGCTGGGCAATAGCTTTTCTGTTTTGTTGCTGTCAATACTGCTGAAATTTATTTCTCTCTGGCGGTACAGGAAGTCAATATTTACAACAGTTCGATTTCTGACTGTGAAAGCACATAATTTGAATGCAGCAGTGAGGGGGGAATTAAACATTCTGCTGTGTAACTGCAGACGGCAATGTCTTTTAAGGGCCTTGTGTTTTTATTTTTTCTGCTGCAAAGTTAATCAATAGCTGAATTTAGATATACCCTGCAGTCCTGAACTCCATGCACTGCCCTCGAGGAATGTTGGCGCACAATGCAACCAGGTTACAGATATGATATAACCGTTGAGCAGCGGTTCTATCACCAGTAGTAATCTAACATGATGGAACGCATGCTCTGAAAGCATTTCAGAAAGTTTTCTGCTAGGCTCTGATTGTGTCTCATGCTACAGTGTCCCTCTGGACAAGACTGTATATCATTATTTTCTCCTAACCTCAGGCTATTTACTACGTTTTACGCTGATGAAATAACTTACTTTCAATTGGCAACCCTTGCCCTCTTTGTAAGGTAATTTCCCTTGCTGAGAACAGAGCAACCAGAGGAGGAAGCAAAGGGACAAATTATCCTCAGTGTCTACATGGGTACACAGGCAACAACAAAGACTAACCTCTGTGGAGAACAGATCAGAAGAAAAGACAGGAACATTGCTGAAAACCAAGGTTAGTCTTTGCAATATGTAGTATCTTTAACTGTGCTAAAGAAAATAATCACAAAAAACACAAATAAATAATGAAGTTGTCAGGCGATGGAAGTTGGAGCACACGGGGAGCATAAATCACACAAGTATCACAATGCAGCAGCTCCTTCAACAAGATTCCCTGGGGAAGGTTCTGGGTAGACTTAGATCCTGGACTCTCTCACAGCTATGTAAATCATACCTTCTCTACTAGACCCTCCACCAGACCCCAGCAGCCCCCTCCAGACTCTACTCCTGCTCCCCTGCTAAACTGTTAATTCAACCCAGAATTTGCTACAGCCGCAGAGCCTGTGGCTCCAACTTAAGTCTCAGAGGAAGCTCTCTAACCCCAGCCACAAAGCCCCAGACCTCTAACCTCTTGCGCAGCAGCCCCCAAGCCCTTAGTCAGAGTAACAGTTGTTCGGCTCTAGTGGCGGTGTCTCGGTAGCATCTATTTTAAATCCCACAAGTGCAAAAATCCACGTCTTTCAGTCTCAGTTTCAGTCCCTCTGCAAAGCTCAAAGTGTGATAAAGTGCCACTGTCATATCAACTTCAGCTCTCAGTGCTCCAAAAAACCACAAGAATGAATGCACACTTCAGATGAAAAGTGAAGCCGGTAGGATAGGTGAAGACAGAAAGAGAAGAGTTAAAAGTTTAGCTTCAGAGGCAATATTTGATCTTTCCAGACACTTCATTGGGAGCCCAGCAGGAGGAAAAAAAGAGCTGTTGATGGAATGCAGCCATTTGGTTGACCCTGTGGCTGTCTCGGGGAGGAAGGCCGGAGACAGGTAGATATATGGCCAGTTTGTTATTGTGAATTCCAGATCCTGTGATTATCTCTTACTCTCAACCTTCTGGAGTTTTTTAATCTGGGGATTCCTGAGAAGGTTGCTGCGGCTGACGTCGCTCTTTTGCTCACCTTTGTCTGACCCCCCAGTCTTGAATGCACACACATACACAAGCTGCAGGATTCCCTGTTTAGGAACAAAGAAAAAAAGGAGGAGAAAAAAAAAACACGGTACCTTACAGATTCCAGGGACGGGGTCAGGTTTCGTTTTAATGTCCGTTTGCATGTGGATGGGGGATGTGGGAGAGGGTGGCTGGGGAAGAACTGGGGTTAGCAGGAGTTCCCCATTGCAGTCATCCATTCTGCACATACAAACCCCCTGATGTCATGCGTTGCTACTTGCAAGTTGGATGACGAGAAGCAGCTTTTTACTGCCACTGGATTCGCTCTTCCCAACGCTGATGGAGAATTTGAAATATCGTTAGCTGTAAAGGATGGTGATAGACAAGACAAACAGGAGACCCCTGATAGCGGAGACTTCTAGACAAAAGGAATCAAGTTTCTGCACCTTGCGCCAAACGAGAACCGGCTGATTGAAACCAGATAAGGTTCAAATGAAACTGTAAGGTCCAGTAATGAGATTCCCCAAGTGTATGTTTGGATTAGGTGATTACAGACCTCGCCTTCCTCCTTGCAGTCACTCTCACATGCACGACGACACATACACAGAATCGAGTACGTGCATGAAGGCACACACACACACACACACACACACACACACACACACACACACACATGCGCACACACACACACACACCGACTGCAAAATGTCGAGTGTAGGTGATTGTAAGGGTACGAGTTCAAGAAAATGGTGAAATACAACTCTGCCTTCCTGTCTCTTGACTTTATAGGGGGCTGCAGCAGACAAAAGGAAAATGGGTTATGAAAATAGACACAGCTGGCAGAGCCTAAACAATGGGCCAGCTGGTTCTTTTTGAACGTAACAATACTCGTGGCTCCTTGCAGACATGACAGGGTCTGCAGAGTCGCTAATAAAAGCACAGCTAAGATTAAAAGAAGTAAAACTGCAAGTCAGAAAGACACCTGCGTCATGAAGGTCAATACCAGGTTCGAGGTATGAACAGCGGA
Organism: Antennarius maculatus; assembly: GCA_013358685.1. Classification (NCBI taxonomy): domain Eukaryota; kingdom Metazoa; phylum Chordata; class Actinopteri; order Lophiiformes; family Antennariidae; genus Antennarius; species Antennarius maculatus. The sequence continues at coordinate 14,255,947 of CM023621.1, read as the reverse complement.
GGCGAAGGACAAAATACTCTTGAATCAACACTTCCAGTGTGCCATTTGATTTATGTGGCTGATTTAATCTTTTATTACACAGCCTGTGTCTTTAATGCTACCACAGCACTCGGGTTTTCTGCAAAGTATATTGACATACGTTGAAAGTTTGTAAGCTTAAGTATTCAGAGAAAAAATATGGAGTGCATAATTAGGTGATGTTTCCATATTTTAACTGCTGGGACAACACTGTCAAAGGCTTTGCAGCAGCTCACTTCAATAAACGAGTGTGTGTACATTGTTCTTTTGAAAAGTTTGTCACCGTGACAGCGTCACCAGGGTTTTTGACATCGGCTGTCATGCTGAAGATCTCGGCTGCCTCTGTTGCTGTCACTCCTTATCAGCACTCATTTCTTAAGTTCATGCTTGCAAATATTCAAAAACCACATTACCATACCTACCACTGCCAGGGGGGCCGAAATGAAAGGAGACAATAATCTTTCTCTTTCTTTATCTGCGAGCTATCCTTCAGCAAAGTATGCAGAGCTAGGATTTTTCAGCAGGCTTGTATGAGTGAGAAGGATATTAATGTTTTGATAGCCATCTTTTTTTTCCTAAAATGATCCAGCTTGTGTTCTCCACGGCAAACATTCTAAAGTTATTCTTTTAATACTCTTCTAAATTATTCTGTTTTACCTCCGGTTAAATGGCAATGTCACAAAAGAGTGTATATAAAATTATTAAATACAGCAGACAATAGTTTGGGGAGTGTGGGGGCGGCTTACATGCACATTTAATTGCATTACAAGACAAACACTTAGCACTATAATGCAGAATCACAGCAGTACAATTTCACAGTGCTTCTGCACAAAAACATGCTGCCTGGCATGCATTTTGGCATATCCATCACAATACCCCTATCTGCAAGGTGCAGGGTAACCTGATTTAAGGGCAACTTATTGGATTTGTGGGAGGGACTGAGAGGGGTGGAAGGGAGAAAAGGAAAACAAAAGGGAAGGATTAATCATGATGCGGCAGCATGACAGTGCCTACAAAGGCAGCCATGAAACAGTTGCTTGACGAGAGAATGATTGCAGGATCTGCAAGTAACTGGCTGCCACCGGCGATGTTCTTCCTCCAACTCAACTTGTCAGGTGTAATCATTTTGTTAAGCTTAATGTTTTATGCAAATGCACTTGGGAAGAGTTTTGTCAGGGGGCTGGTTGTTGTTGTTTTTTTTTTTTTTTTGTTCCTCTGTTGTATGATGTATTTGTGGCTATGTATTGTGGTTAAATGTGTGTACAATGTCTGAGTTTATGTGTGTGAGGGTGGGTGGGGGGGTATTTTGTGATGTGGTGTGCACTCGTGTGTGTGTGTGTGTGCGTGTGTCAGTGTGTGTGTGTGTGTGTGTGTGTGTGTGTGTGTGTGTGTGGTATTGTTTTTTAAGCACTCTGAAAATATTTGCATTCCTCTGAACCCTGCCTGTGTTGCCCTGATTATTTCCTGTATGCATCAGGGTTTTCTCATGGAGATCACAGGGCTCCAGTCACATCAGACGCCGCCCAAAGAAAAGGGAGCTGGTGCTCACAAGAGTCCTCCTTCTCCTGTCTGAACTCTCTCAATAGAGAGAAGACAGAAAAAAAGAATCAATAGAGACAGGAGAGGTGCGTTCCTGTTGTTTGTCGGTTGCATACAGCAGTTAGTTTTCTACAATATATTGACATAAACCTCGATGTATCGGAATGGTCTTATTATGACATATGAAGGCGAGGTTTCAATTTTAACTGAATTCAATGCGGACATTCAAGGTGACCAAGAAAACTCCAACGACCGCCTCATCTATCCTTTCAACCGCTATGTCGATATCAGTCAGTTTTCCAATTCTGTCACCTCTCATATATTGGAGAAAGTTTTTTTTTCAGCGACGTTTAAAAATGACACTGAAACCAACAAAGTGCATCATTCCACTTTTTAACAGATAACAGGCCATATATCTGGAGTAATCGCAAGGGAAAATCAACTCCATTGGCTGTGTGCAGCCACATAAGAGCCAGCAGACACAAACATCAAGCCACACTTACTCCCTTCAATCAAAAAATGCTTCAGCCATAAATATCCAAGGTAATCATCTCTAAAAGCCTGCAGAGGGGGAAGAAATGCGTCTGCATGGACCGAATCTAACATGGCCCTCAGGTCCTCTTTATGAACTTGAGCTTTTTTGTACTTTTATTGAGCTATATCATTTTTTACGGTTCATCATCATCATCATCATCAGAGGATCTCATGTGAGAATCAAAGCCTAATGTCAGTGTTGAGGGAAGAAAGCAGTCAGGCTGAATGCGGTCGTAGCCTCGGGTTTCATTTTCAATCGTCCCCCCGCCAACACATGCCTTAATTTGCTGCCAGTTGTGATAAAACGGATGTGGCCCGTGGATAGCAGGGTGGCTGTCTTATCTAAAAGACGATGCTCGCTGCCTTGCCTTTTTGTATCACCTTCAAAAATCCCTCATACCTTTGCACAGCTACCTGTACTCCTGCTTGCTTCAGCCAGTCTACAGAGACAGGCAGGAATTCATCTACACTTAAGTGTTTTGAATAAAACGTAATTCCCCATAGAGTGCATGCTAGCCTGAAAGGTTTCACTCTATACACTTATCCTTCTTCTGTTTCATCATTTGGATTGTTTTACAAGCCGAAAAGATGCTGATTCGTGACTCTTATTTTTTATTCCAAAAGGGAGAGAAGCCATATGACCTTTAACCAGTGGTTCTGCTGTTTATCCCTCATGTGCATACGAGTCATGGTGAAAATATTTGTTTAAAGTGACATGACCTACAAAAGGAGAATAATAGTGTAGACAGGAAGAGGAAGGGAAAAAATCCTAAAGCCAGTTTGAGTTCATTTTCACCTCTTTTTACCTTAAAAGACCATTTTTTATTTAAAAAAAAAAAATTGTCATCTGAAGTTGACTCCATCATCTGTTGAATGGAAAAATCATTCTAACCCATTTGTTCCTCAATTTAGATGAAGTCCCTAAGTGTTTCAGAAATGATGACACTCTCAAGCCTCATTAAACTGCTGGACCAAGTGAAACTAAGTTTGAATATGGTTGGTGAAGAAGGTACAGTTCACGTAGCTCTGTTTCTCATCTGAGTTCAGAGCTAATGTTACTTTGGGGGAGAAGCTCAGCCGCTGCAGCTGGGCACCACGTGCCGCTGGTCCGTTCATTTGTCTTGTCGGCGCAGGTCAGTGGGACATTTATTCAGAGACTGAACTCCAGTTCAGAGGAGGAAAGATTACTTCTTCTTTGTACTCTGTAATCTCTGAATTAAGTTTTTCTTGCTTAAAGGGGTATGCCGCTGATTTTACGCATTAAAGTCTTGAGCAGTACTGCTGCATATCTGAAAAGTATATATCTGTAATTTAGGTGCCATGACAACCGTGAACAATGTGTAGATTATAAGAATTAATAGCTGTTCTTGTTCATTCGACAGAGTACATATGTGAAAAATAAAAACACTTTACAGCTGTAACATGCAAACATTCATGTGATTCTACAGAAAACAATGAGGCAGAGGAGAAACAACTGCAGACAAGAACTTTTTTTTTTTTTAACTGACATGCACTCAGGCTTGCTGAAATCAACACATGCACAGACAAACTGGGCAACCACATGCACAAATGCACATGAACTGTTCTCCTGCCTCTGTTCCGCCACACTGTTGAGTACCAGGGTTAGGATTCATTCTTTTTTGGTAGTCGACTACGGCGTCCCTTCACCCATAAAAAAAGCAATGAATAAACTATAGCTTCCAATAAACACTTGATAGCATGTGAAGTGGATTTGAAATATGTTAATGAGAGGGTGTGCGACAGCATGCACATATCGGCCGGACCACCAAAGCAGATCGGGGAGGACAAGCAATGTTGCAAATGACAACAAAGCACTTTAATACCTCTGCACGGGCAACAATAAAATGGCATCCATGGGTGCAATTACAAAATTACTAGAGTGGTGTAGTGGCTCTTTCTCATTAGAATATTACCTCTGGCTCCCAACAGCAAGTTGAACCCCATTAAGATGACCTTCACTGGTACAGTGCTCATTAAAGAACACTGAAATGCTCTTTTTCATCTGAGGCCGTAATGAGGGGACCAGTGTACATATCAATATGGAATTTTATCAAGAAAGTCCCTGGCTGCAAATACGTAGACCTTTTTGAAAAGTTCACTTCTATTATGCCCATCCACCACTGGTAATGACATTGCGGCCAGACTCGCCCCCCCTCAGTAAGTTAATATCAAATATGAAACCAGATATCAGCGGCCCCAGAGACTTTGTGCATGCTGTGTGTGTGTGTGTGTGTGTGTGTATGTGTGTGTGTACATGTGTCTGCATGTAAGCACTACCACAATGTAAGCAGGCGCGTCCTTCATTGTATTGTGCCTTTAATCTTTTGATATTACAAGCCATTCATCATTTCATCCTGACACCTTCATAAAATAAAACATACAGTAATTAATTTTGTTAGACACAGACAGAGAAAGGGAGGAAGATCCAGAAAGCGGAGATGAAGGGAGGGCTATGTATGGAAAAAGGGTTTTGGGGCTCTTGAATTAAGATTAAACTTAAAGATATTTTACTTGTCAAATCTGCTTTATATCCAAATTTCATATGTAAACCAAAGAAACAGAAGTTTCTTTGGTTTACATATGGATTATATTCATTGTATTTAACATTAATATAATCCTCTAATTGTTCTAAATGTGTGCTTGATTCTTTAGATCTAATTATATGCCTAATTTCTTGATATGTATCCATTTATCTTTATTTTTTAACATAAATGCTACTGATATACTGTATATATACTGTATATATATATATATTTTTTTTTAAATACACACACACACACACACATACGACCTGATAGATCAATTAATATAAGACTGATTTATCCAGTCTTATATTAATGCCAATGCCAATCTACAATATAGATAATGGAAAATGCAATAAAATAATGTATTGTGCTCCCCTGCACCTGTTTTCAGGTTATAAGCAGAATGCAACCCAGCAGCAAACCTATATATATTAATATACTGTTTATAATATATACATATTTTGTGTATATTATGTCACACAAGGCCATATTATCAACATTTCCCAAGGCATACTATCCAGTGGAAATTATATTTAAGGTGTATATAATTGGATTCCAGTCATCACCACTGAATAACCACAAATAATAGAAGCTGCTGACTATAGACCAGAAATACCTCTTTTTTCAAGAGATCGTTACTCCATCACAACCCGCTTCTCCCTGTCAGTTGCGGGCTACACATCAGCTTGTTTCACACGGCTCGGCTCTGAACCCTCTAACGGTGCTGCAGAGATGGATGCTTACTCTGTGGAAAGTATGAAATTAAAAGAAAGGGTCTGATAAATTGACAGCAGGCTCCTCAGGATACAGAAGCAGGAGATGGGATGATCAACTTGACTTGAGGGTGGAGCGTCGGGTCGCTGAGGACAGGCTGATAGATGTAAAACCTCACATGTTGATCGACTGTAGAAGTGTGTGCACTTTGTTTCTATTGAGATTTGCATGTCTACAGTGTACGCACTTTTTTATAGATATTTTTAAAAATCAATAAAATTCATATGCCTCGACAAGTTGCCTTTATACAGCTTACAACTATAGAGAAATAAATTAATCAGTGTGTATTGATATCTAACAACTCATTTTGACATGCATGCTAACTTTTTAGTGAAAGCTGTTAAAGTAATGATCCCTTCAACCTAAGAAAAACATGTTTTTTAGGCTACTGGGATTGTGAAAAGTCTCTATGTTTCAAATCAAAATATCTTACAGCCATGCAAGCCAAGTGAAAGCCATATTACATTCGAATGCAGAAAAAAAAATTGAAATTTTTTATCTATATAGAAATCACCTGAAATGCATCTTTTAGATGACAAAAGTGTTGTAGTTTCATTATGTGGTTAACACATTTAAGTTCTTACATCAGAAAATGTTGTAAGATAGAGAACATAAGCAAAATAATAGAAGATACAGGGGAACACTCTTGTGATTTTTCTCTGTACAACTTTTTGGTGTGGGGTGGGGGTGGAGGGTCCCCACAAAAACAAAAGCTGCAATCCATTTTGTGTGTCTCTGTTTGCATCAAACATGTACATCTTCTGAAGCTCAACCCCAGGCTTCAGCTTCGTGCTGCCAGCACATGTGAAAATCGAAGGGTCAGGACATTACTGTAACTAATTGACTTAAGCCCTCGCTTCACAGCGGCAAAAGGCAAGGATGTGGTGGCCTTTCCAACTGTCTTTAAACCTCCCCCTTGCTTTCCCTTCCTCTTCTAAAACCCCCTAAACTCCCACTGCTTCTAACCAAGTGCGCTGCCCGCCTGCTCACCCCAGCACAGGTGTTTCCTATTGCCAGTCACAGCCCCTCTTTCCCCAACACCAACATTGTTTTAAGGTGAAGGACTCTAGACACCTTCCACAGACCTCTACTGAGCAATCGGGCTCTTGTTTATCTGTACCCGTAAAACTGTTTGCATCACAGTCTCTACTCGCTCAGTCTCTTGGGGAAACACATGGTTTTGACATTAGTTCATCCCTTTGGATGGAGAATCTGGGTCTTGAGCAAATGCATGAAATAGAAAAATGAACAGCTGTGAGTATCAACCACTATGGAGTAGTTACTTCACAAATACTAAACAAAAGAAGTACAGTGTGTTCAGACCTTTACCATACCTGAGTAGGAGGGAGGGAGACGGCATGCATGTAGTCATCTTGATAATTTAATTTGAGTGTGCCCTGAGGTGGAGCAATCTTTATTTCATCAGCTTAAAGCAGCTGATTTCATTAAAACGTCTACTTGTCCATCAGTAAGAACCTGTTCCTTTCGAGATAAGCTGGCGGAATTCATCATAATTGCAAATGTTTGCCTATAATGTAAAGACCTGGTGGGGTCTCATATTTTTAGAGATGACAAAGGTTGTCATGCATACAAATCGGGACAAGTGACAGTTACTTCTGCCAACGTTTTTCGATTAGTTGCAAAATCATAAAAAAATGTCAAGAGTTGCTCAGACCCGTGGCGCATTACAATATGGCCTCTTGGTTTGGCTTGAATAAGGATTTACTTTTTAAAGAAAAAAAAGTATTTTCATAATTATTAATATAACAGTTATGCTAGACTTTGGTGTCAGTGAGGTGTTCAAATCAACCCCCTCCTGCCACCACTTTTCATTGCAGTCCCCGACTTCAACTTCTCTTACTCACACACATTCACAGTATGTAAATGAACGCACACACACGCGTGCACACACGTCTACACCCCACTCCCACACACATCTCATGGCTGAGGAGGAGGGGGGGGGACTAACTGACAGAGATTGCAGGGTAATTCAAGCCAACATGATTGACTTTATGTTCACTTTAAAGCCTCAACCAGTCTTTATGCTTTCAAGAAATGCCAAAAGTTTCCACCTCAAAAGTAGCGGGGAACCAGGCATGGAGGGAAAAAGAGGTAGAAAACCCTTACAAATGCTTTCATTTCTGAGCCCACCTCTCTTTCCTTCCTTCTTTCTTCCCTCAATCTTCCCCACCGTGGCACTTTTAATGGCATAAAATTATGGGCCTACGAGAGTGACAACAAATTTCTAGGTTTAAAATATAATATGATGACAGGATTGACATGTCCATTTTCTTCTCCTCCATTAGCATTGTGATGTAGCCACCTCCTTCAACTCTTATAGCACCAGCCACAGTGTCAGGCCACATTTGTCAGACATCACTTCCTCTGTCTTTATCGTCAGACACGACTAATGGCAGAAAAAAAATATCAAAGAATTTACTACTCCAAGAGTAGCCACTAATTATTAACTTAATGCACACTAATCACTAAGTGGATGTGAACAATGGGAATCATCGCTGGGTCTCAAAGCAGATTAAATATATTGGGGGTGGGAGCTACAGCAACACATTAAATACAGGGAAGAAAAAAGAGGTCATTCTTCACATCAGTATTGTCAAATATTATATGGCTCTATAACTCTGCCATGTTGTCTTAATACTAACCCATAAAAACCTTTGCAGACAATTGTTTGATAGTAAAACAAGAGCCCCAAAACACTTAGCGTTGGATCAGGATTGTGATCCGATCGGAACAAAAAACAACTTAAGTTACAAATGAATCATTTTTATCTTTCATCAAACAAATAATAATCAAATATTTGATTAAATTATTTTAAACTAAATACCTTTGGGCTTATGAGCATTGCTTTCAAGAATCTATAGTGACTCCCCCAATTTTTACAGACTTAAATAATGTGATAATGACCCATTATCGAGGAAGTCCAAGAGTATACAAATTAATAACATTTCTTGTCAGTTTGTATCTTTAGATACACATCAGTCCCAACATCAGGAACCCAGACCTCTGCTGTCCTTAAAGTCCCTAAAGCATACCATCAGTCCTCTAACTAACACCGGAGTTGCTGTGTTGTGAAACTTCCTCATGTTCACTGTAGGATCACAGGCCGGTCCAAATTATATCTTGACCCCAGTGCTGTGATGATCCAGACCGAAAAATCTGTCCAACAAAGCAAAGAGCCTCCTCTTTTGAAATTACACAATATATATTAATATATAGATGTACGTATGTCAGCCACATTCTATTCTGTTTGCTTCTGCAGGCTCAGAGAGAAAATTTTAAGTCAAATATACATAAAATAAAAGAGATCACAATCGGACTATCATCTTATTCTATTCTAGCTTGATAAGTGTGCTTTTGTTGTAATAGCATCCTCCTCTTCCCCGACACGCAAGCATGCTGTGGAAAAGCTACAGTCTTTGTTTTGCTAATGTCCTGTGGTGCACTCCGATTGGTCCGAATGACCTGTGACACCTCATTAGCTCCTCGAGTTGGCTTCTCTGCATCACGTTATTAATGGCGACATTGAAAACAGAAGCCATGTTAGTCACCCTGCACTTAACAGTGTTGGTTTTGATTAACATCACCAACACTCGTACGACCGCGGGGTTAATGGGAACTTTGAGCAGCACCCCGAAATTGCACGTGCGTGTGGTCAGTCTGCAGGCTCACTAGCAAACATAAACAAATTATCATCTTCCTCATCCAGGCTGATATCGTCTTACTGGGGATTTGGGCAGTTATCATAGTGAGGATGAAAAATAAGACTGAACGGCCCAGGAAACCTCCACTGACTTGTCTATATGGGGCCTCATTAGGGACAGTGATGGATGGGTTATTGCTACCACCAGGCTCTCCCAAGAAAAGCTCTGGGTATTATTAGTGTTTGTGTGTTTATGAACTGACACTTAATTACAGGTGCAAAATCATACCACATACATTAACGAGTTACAGCCCATTGAGTGCAATGCAGCCAGGATATTTAAGGGAAAGAAGGGATAGGGATTATCGTTCTGTGGACAACGCTTTATGATTTAATTCGCAATTGATACAAGAAGAAACATAAATACAGTTTTGGGGAATATTTATAATATGTTTACAGGGCTTTACTGCAGGAAATATCATTTTAATGATAACCAAAGTGCTAGTATATCATATCACAAATATAAATTAAATGAAACCCTTTAAAATGTGAAATACGTGAATTTGCGCAGTTGTGGTAAAATAAATATATTTATCTTGTGTGTTCTTTAAAAAAAGCTTTCAGGATAGCACATAAATTTTGTTAGGATCTCCTAACCTTTCTTTTTTCTAGTCACTGTTCATCATAAATGAAAAAGGAGATACACGGACAAATAAATATATAGTAGAAAATAGGTGCAAAGCAAATAACAAATGCATGCTTTCTACTTTCTCATTTCCCCATAATCTGTTTAAGTCCATGTACAAATATATGGGCTAGAGATCCGAACCTCTTGTCTCTTATTTCCATCCTCCTCATTAGAATTTACTCCAAGAGACCAATCCTTATTTTACAAATGGGCTCCATGTAACTGAGAGCCCCCTCTTCACACACACTGCTGTAGTTGTGTATCAGATTTACAGCTGACGCTTTACTTTTATACTAGAGGAAGTCATATGATATTAGATTTTCTCCTTCCCAAAATGGCTTCAGCCATGGGCCCAGACAAATACAACCTGCTCCTGACAGCAATACATCTCGTGTGATGACACTGCTCTGAAACAATCTTGATATTGCCTTACCCTGTCATAAACCAAACCTGACCACAGTTCTGTTTTGCCAGTGAGTGTGTATGCATACAGCTGTCGATTTGTCAGTACGTGTGTATGTGAGAAGAGGCAGAGAGAGGGATGGCGGGGGAATGAAGAGGCCGAAACTCTCTTATTCAGAAAGTAAACGTAGTGACTGGATGGGTTCGCTCGAGGGAGAGCGGTAGGAACGGTTGTGAAGCGCGCAAACTCTGTGGTAGCTGAAGAAGATGGGGGTCTGCTGAGGAAAGGAACAAAGCGAAGGGAAAGGGCTGGAGACAGGAAGGAAGGCTGAAGTAAGAAAGAAAGTGAGAGGAAGGGAGGTGAGCAGACAGACAGAGAGGAATGGAGCAGACATGGGAGGAACTCTGGCAGGTGCTTCATCATCTGCTAAGGCATTGTCGGGCCGCCCGTAAACAGTCATTGGGTTTCTCGAGGGAGCAACCTTCTCCATAACTAGCACAGGTATAAATCTGCCTCTTAGCCACTAAATTAGACACATTCTTGAGGGAGTCTCACTCTGCAAGTGCTGCACAAACCTGAGGGGAAAAAGAAGACAGAAAATTAAGCAAATTCCACCGAGAGTAGTAAAGGAGGTGCGCGAATAAGGTATGGCCTATGTGAATTTAGCCAGATGGTTTTTCAGGAAAAGCCGTTATGAATAGTTTCTTTACACCGAGCAAGAACTCATTCGACCGCAATCTCAAAGAGCTGTCATTGCATCATGTACTAGCGCCTGCTGCAGCTCAAAGCTGAGGGCCAAGTCCAAGGTCTGCGCTCTGTCACCTCGTCTCAGTGTTTATCCTTCATTATGACTGCAAAAGCAGCAACACACCCATGTCCCCCCACCACCACCACCCCCAGTAAATTTTTCTAACCTGTGAAGTGGTGACATTGTGTGACAACATGAGGCTTGGATATTGTTTTAACACTTGGGTTGGTGGAGGAAGGAAATACACAAAATGCAGTGATCTAGTGTTCTAACCACATAACTGCGTATGTGTGAAAGAGTAGCCACGTTTACGTAGCCACAAAATACGACTCAAGCCTGTGAAGAACATTACAGTCTAAAAATAGGACAATGCTGTATGTGCTCGGCCAGTGGAATTTCTTTTTGTTTGTTTTATGGAAGGCAAAGTAAATAAAGTGTCTGTATGGTGACACAGTCGCACTGTATTTATGTGGTTGAAAATACATCCACAGTGTTTTGCTCCACGTGTAATTAAAGCCAAGAAGTCAAGTGAGGAAAAACAAATGAAAACGGGTATGAAAAAGTTTGATAAAAAAGGAAAGAATTGCTTACATGGTGCGTGTTTACATGCCCTATCTGCTCCACTGAATACTATCTGGTGCTTTGAACAACTTCTCTGAAGTCAGAGGTCAGATTTGTCATCGAAGAGCCCCGCAAACATGACACTGAAGAGCTCTGCGGTGTGTTGTAATAGGATGCTAATCTCCTAAACACTCCATCTGTATTTGCTAAAACATTGCCTCACTCGCTGCATGTTTGCTTGAATGCCACTTTTCCCGTTTGACTTTTCATGAGGTATGCCGTAGGTCAAAGGAAGAAAAAAAAAAAAAAGGTTCATGTCATAACCCTTTAGATTTAAAAAAAAAAATTAAGAACAAAACTGAAATACAATAAAATAAGACCACATTTATGTATTTTAGTAATGGTTTCCTTTGTCATTTGACAAATTTTGCATCTAAATCTACATTTTAATGATGTCAGCATAAAAATACGAGTAATAAAAACATCTTCAATGTGTCTATAAAGTTAAGAACTAGTTAAATTCTATTACACATTGTGTAATAAAGACTTTATGTCCACGGTGGAATCTGTATACAGAAAAAAAGGCTGTATTAATTCATGTTTGCAGTCTCAGCTAAAGCTTTGTCAGTCCTCCAGCTTAACACGACTATTTTACTAGTTCCCCTTTCAGAGGGGTTCTCTCAGAAATCCCCCTCAGGACTTTTTAACATTGTAATAAAAAGACTTTATAGAGTGGTGTGAGTGTGGATTTTGGGGATGATGCCATGGAAAAAAGGAAAGAAGGTGAGCAAAAGGTTGTTAGAGAGGGACAGGAATAGAAAGGTTTGGAATAACAAAGACTCAGTATAGACAAATATTATTTTTATGACAGTTTTAAACACATTTTCAAACAAAAAACGATCAAAATAAAATATTTTTCTGCAATGTGAAATTTAAAACTCACATTGGTCATTTAAAATTGTTTCTTTACATTTTGGTGGGGTTGATTACACAATGTGTGTGCTAAATCAACCAAGCCATAATCAACCTTTGATACAATAAGCCCAGCGCTGACAGAAATAATCCACTGGCCACTTTCTTAATGAATAATTGATGCCCATCTTAACAGGCTAATGAATGAATGTGGTTTGGGTTTGAGTGATAGCCCTCTCGTTGGAGAGCTATCCCAGGAGGCAGGCGGCACTTTAGACAGAAGTGCCATCTTCTATAACCTGTATAATTGGTCATTTGACATGAGTGACTTGACTGAGTGTGTCCGTGCACCGCAAGTTGAGACTTTGACCCTTTTACCCTGTTGTTTATTAGCGCCGTTCCATGTTAACCCACCAATTAGACCTGGAATAACAGTGTTTGGGACGGGGAAACAACATTTTAAAAAAGCACAAAAATGCATGCTGTTAGCAGAAGGAGTGAAGGATCAACTCTTTGACAGCGAGGATAAGAGATGACTCTTTTGACCTCACTAAAAATATACCACCAAAAATAAATAATAGAGAAGTAATTATAGGATGGGATGGGGAAAAAAAAATCACAGATGCAAAAAAAGGTTTGTTTCACAGAAGTGTTGTGTGTCTGTGTATCACAACTAAATAAAAAAACAGCGAGGTAAGAGGTGACGGTGCTCTAAAGCTGCTCTCTTTCCGTGTGCTTTTGCGTTGGGCTTGTCCAAACACTCATACTTACATTTTAGCACTATTATGCGCACACCCTTTTTTTCCACAGGTCTGATAACATTCTCAGTGCAGTTTCGGTGTGACACTGAACAATACCTTATTGACGTGAGCTCTGGCCTCACAATAGACACAAAACATCAGGGTTCCTGTTTTTGTTGACACTATTTGAGCCTACCATTGAAGGCAAAGCCACTGTGGACACAGCAATGCATAATTTGAGCTTTCTGTCATACAATACAACAAATCAACCCTTTAAATGTTTGAGCATGATAAGGCAGGGAGAAAAGCACACAGACGGGGAGTGGGAGAGCGCTGGGGGGGAGTCAAGCAAAGGTAGAGTGGAAAGTTGATGGAGATGGAGAGTTGAGGGAGATTGTAAAGTCGAGCACCACTAGGGGACAGTAGTAAGTCATGGACGGCAGCAGGAGGGTTTGTGTATGCATGGGAGTGTGTGTGCGGCAAACAGTGAACAAAAGACTTTCTTTGTTGCACTCTCAGATAATAAAAGAATTCAGAAATAGCTACTTGACTGCTTTAGAAAAGATCTTGACAATGCGTTGGCCCATAATGCACAGGAACAGCTCGAGATTTACATAATCATATGTAATGTAAACCACTACGAGGCTCCGAAGCCAACAAACAAACTGACTGGGGAGAAGGTAACAGAGGCAGAGGGATCCGCTTCCCACTATGGACTTTACATACTTACTAAAAGTACACTTTGCTTCATATGCTCACAATAATATGACAACAATTTCTGTAGGAATGAACAGAAAATCATCTTTGAATGTAAACACCTATATTTATTCCAAACAGAATGGGCTGCATATTTTTTTAATTTACTCTAAATGATTTATAACTTCACATATTTCAGTTTGCTCGAACAATGAAGCACACACTTTCACGCTGATTCCACAGTCACAATAGTTAAAATAGCCCAGACTGTGTGTGGTGTAGGAAAGGAAGCCTGTGTGTTAATGGGAGACAAAAAATACAGTTCTTATTTTCTTTGACCACAGACCAAGATGAATGGTCAGAGGATTTCATGCTGTTTTGTGGGGTATTTCCACTTATGACTGTTTGAGTTGTGTATTAAAAAGAATCACTTGTTTGGTAACTGGTGAAATGAGAGATATTATCACCTCCACATACCTCTGACGTTAGACATAACTGTCAGGAGGGAGCCGGTGTTTCTTCTTCTCACTATGGTAACCGAGGAAGTATATTTAAAACATTCTGCATCCTTCTCCTTCTCCTCCACCTCTTCCCCCTCCTGCTGCTCCTCCAGCAATTAAAAGCAGAACAATAACAATATTCACCAATGACAGCAGTGTCTGTACAGTAGTTATGCCCTTCGTTAGTTTCACAATGTTCCTCATGAATTAGTTAAGTCTGTTAATTGCACATTTATTACAGTCAAGGCCACAGAGACACACACTAAATGGCTGAGAAATAAAATAACACTTCAACACATATATGAATCAAAGAAAATGGATTAAGCTAAAACATTGCAATTTAACCTGCATGGCAAAAGTATGTCGAACCAGTTTTATTTGCTATTTTGTCTTTTATAGGAGAAGCAAATTGCTTACCATTAATTTCATTGCTTAAAAGGGGCTAAATTCACAAAGTCACAATTTAACTATAATACACTGGTAGCATTTTTTTTATCCCTAATGAGCAAGACCGGATGAAAAATTAGATTTATTCTAATTTTGCAATAGTTATTTTAAAGTGAATAAAAGTAACCACTCAAATTATCCTAATACTGTATTTACATTTGTCTCAAGTGTTCCAAAAACAACATGTTAACGACTGTATTTATTCAGAGACAGAAAAATAAGGCAAATATCAAAATGATCCTGCAGCATAATCTCTTTGTGTTTACACTTTATCATCCCCTTTTCTGATCTCTGGTGTATTTCATTATGGAGTGATGTTTGAGTGACACTGCGCCGGCTGTCACAGCCATGTGCTGAGGTTCCCTCTCATTTCCAGCACCAACAATAATAATGACTATTCTAGTGCTAGCCCCACTATTTGTGATGTTGTTGGGTGTCTGACACGAGCCCTGACGTTTGCTATGCTATCAGCAGGAGTGTACAAATACAAACACATTTGCCTGAGTTATTGACCTTTATCGTCCCACTTTCTTGACAGCCTTCTCCAGTTATTGACAATACAAACACATGGGACGACGCATAACCTTTCATTTACAGAGCACTCTCTCTCTCTCTTTTTGTCTCTCTCTCTCTTCCTGGCTTAATCTCTCCCCAGTCTGCATCTCTCTGCTTTGCAATTTGTTTAAATAAAATGGGGCAGACAATGGAAGTGCTCATTTCTGCCATTTTTCTTTCACTCCAAATTTCAGAGGATAATATCATTAGACCGGTACAATGGCTGCAATTCAGCCTTAGATACACAGATATTTCAAGTATTCAATATAGTTTTGACATGCTGGCATTAGGGGAGAGTGTTGTTTCCCTATTTGTTTGCTTAAAATATCGATTCTGTCATAAATCTTAGATTCCCGCGGCAGAATGCTCTTCTATATGATTTTCAAATCGCCACTGAAATAGGCTGTAGAGACAATCATGGCGATAGGAACACATATACAGTAGTATAAAAAAAGATATAAAAAATATTTTTCCTCATTGAAAATAAATATTTTTGGTGTACATGCAGAATTAATGTTTAAAACAGAAAATTAAATAGGGAGAGGCTTTATCTCTACAGGATGACGAGCAACATAACTATTTCCAAAATGAGGTTGAATCCATAAAAAACATAATAACCAGAATAATTTACTGCATCTCAATACAGCATTGAATAACAATGGTAATAAAAATCACTAGTATTCCACTAATGATTCTCCTCCAGGATTTATTATGTTTTTCAATGTGTGTCCTCTTGCATTTAAGCGTGAAAAATAGCATACATAAAATACGGGTGTCCCCACCAGTCAGCCCCTCTGCAGGTACTTCAGAGCCCCAAAATTAAATTTTAAACAATCCAGACCAGTGTTTGGTGACCATGGTTAATCATCAAGAAACAAAGACATCAAACAATATTTGATAATGAGAAAAATGCCCCGAGGATATTAGGGGATGGGGGAGAGCACAGCGTGAGCCTAGGCTGCAGAGCTAGGTAGAGCGACCAGACACAAGTCACATTCACATGTGTGTGTGTGTGTGTGTGTGTACGTGTGTGTGTGTGTGGGGGGGGGGGGGGTACCTGTGTGTTTCAGACACATAAAACCAACACACACACATGCACTCACGACTATATCACATGCATGTGAAAACACTCCGCACCTCTCATGGAGGTAAAAAGCCATTAAAACATTGCCTCTTCTTTAACTTCATGATGAGATCATTAGCATTCAGTGTATTGAGCCAGTGGTGAGATTACAGGTTTGTCAAATTGTGCTATATTTTGAACTTCGCTGCATCATGCTTCAACCCAATTATCTGCTGTGGAAATGACTGTGAAGCTCCATCTGTGACTGACAAAAAAAAAATACAGACTAACCCAAAAACTGTTTATTTCTTCTAAATTCTCTAAAGATCTGAAAGTATATCTATTTAATGGACCAGGTATTATCAAATTTTTATATTAAGGATATTAAGGACATGTTGAGGTGAATTAATATACATGAAAATAAAATATTAGAATTGAGATATTCAGGTACTGTATTTAATTTTGCCTTCAATAACTCTTACAAAATTGTTTTATTTCTCATTAAAGTATTAAAATAATATTTAAGTTAAAAAATAGAAGCCAGACAGGTAGGGGAAGGCGGACAGGAGATGGAGTGTTCAGTAATAATTTTCCCTCTTTCTCTGTTACACCGTTATTGCTTTATCCTTGATTGACACAGCATTAAAGGTCTGGCCTAATCAAGGTGGATCCAGCAACCCAGTCCAAACGGCAGCATGTGCAGCCACCTCGGACATGCAAATTGCACCCGGGCAACCCGTTGACTATGATTAATGAGCCTGGGCTGCAGCCTTTGTTTTCACATGCAGCCGTTTAGAGTGAAATACAATCCCAAATTATTATCAATCCCCTATTAATCCACTAAATTTGTTCACATCGCACATGTTGTTTGAGCAGCACCCTGCCAAATGTGTGCATCTGTGTCTCCATGTGCATGTGGGTGTGTGTGTGTTATTTGTGTTATGGGGTGAACACAATTGCATTTAATTACATGTCCTCTAATTAAATTCATTAAAGGATAATAAAATAAATGGAAGAAACAGCTTTGAAAGCTATGGTGAAACACATGTGTCTTGTCTTCCACGATGTAAAATATGGATGTGGGATGTTCGTGGCCATGCGTGCCGTTCAAAGGGGAATGTATGAATCTGATACTTTGCTAATACTACAGGCATTTCTTGGTTATGGCTTACTTCATGTTTAAACTGTGAATTTTAGAGCTGGGATACTCGACTCCCTGAAGATTGGAGAGCAATTCTTTGGAGCGAAGGAGTGAAGACACTTCACGAATGGGGGGAAAAAAGAAAAATTATGACAGTAATGCTGAAAATCTAGTGTAACAAAATGCTCTGTCTGTGCGGTGAGTAATAACACTTGATACGGTAAGGAGGAACTAATGTGCAAGACACGGGAGGACTCACAGTTCCCTTAAAAATGTGTGATGAGTAAAGGAAATTACGCAGCCTCACAAATCTCAGATTCATCGGGTGAAGATGCTGTCGATAAAACACACACACACACACACACACACACACACACACACACACACACACACGCACACACACTCTTTCCCTCTGCTGCAAGCAAAATGTAAATGTTTTCCAGGCATTAAGGCATATAAGTGCCATTAGTGGCACAGTGCTTAGCACTACAATGGTGCGCTGAGAGCAGCGGAGCAGAGATCAGTGCAACATCTCCTGGATATCAGAGGCAAACATCCTTTGTAAATTCATCTCCCACTGTGAGCAGGCTTCACAGCTGGTTAACGGCACTGTGTGTACTACTGCCCTGTTTACACGCAGCCTCCAAAGTATCTCATCTCTCCCCCTACATCTTCTCCACGTAGCCCCTCCAACGCCTCGCTCCGCTCTTCACCTCTCATCACAGTTCACTGTGGCTCTCATAGCCATCAACGGAGCACACAAACTGATTTTTTTGTGAGCGTGCAAAAGATTACATACACACATTTGACATAAAGCCAACAAAATCTCTGATCCCTTTGCGTTTTGGGCATTGCAAAACCTCTTCTCTGAATTTTATCTTTTTATGCCATCGCATTACACTCATCTTTATATACCTATTACACAAGCATCTACCCACCAAAACCCCTGATCCTCTGATTCCTGGATGAGTAAACTGCTCCTTTTGCCCCTGACCTCAGCTCTTTGTAGCAATCAGCCCAGACTTCCTCAGAGGCCCTGATCTTATCTGGCCATACCAATCCCACTACACAGCTCCCTTTTGTAGCCACCAAAGAGAACTGAGTCCTTTCAGACACAGGGACTGTGTCGGTGAACAGACAGCCCGAGACCTCAGCTCATCTCAGACATCCTACTGCCCAACAACAATGAGCTCTATTTTCTGATGCACCACAGGTCAGACAGAGCCTTTCTGATCACCGATGCGTTGTTCACCCGCAACGACCACAGAGTTATTTGATATCGTCAAAGGCCCGTAGACAATAATACCAATTTGTGTTAAGATTTTTTTAACACATTTTAATTCAAATTATTTGCGGTGAAAATTGTGAAGCTTTTTTTTCTTTCACAAAAATAGAAAAAAAAGAATAGAAAGAGACAAAAAATATTGAACCGACCATAAAATGTCTTTGAGACTTCCCCACATCTGCTTGTAAAAGGAGAAGGTTAAGGAGAAAATCTATTAGGGTAGACTGAGGTTTAGCACTGTTCAGAGACTAATTACAATGCAATTTCAAAATTATTGATGTCAGGGGATGTATTTGACAAATAGGGTCTTAAAGATTTTAGTCACATCACAGTATCTCAGTATAAAAATCCACAGTCCAAAACATGAGGCAATCACATAGTTCTGAGGGAAATAAAGAATAAATAAATCAGCAGTTAACTTTAGACTGTATTTTCCTTTAACACCACTTTGCTTTTGTAGCAGTTTCAGAGCTTTTACTACTGAACTGAAAGCAGTTTAAACTCACAACTATAGGCTGAGAAAACATCTGTCCTTAAAGTTTACCATTATTCTTGTGTCTTTCATTAATGTGAAGCTTTTTGTACCCCAGCACTTAACTTTACATCATCATCCTTTGTATGATTTATGCATTTAAACTGGGAACATTTAAAGCCCTACCTTTGTGAAAGGTGCTGCTGGTTCTCGGGTTCCTGCAAATTATTTGGAAGCATTTAAGTGAAGCCCAGACCAGCATCCGGTGGGACAGATAGTTCCCCTAACAGCATCCTGATTCAACACCTATCAAGAGAACAGAATATGCACTAGTTTGTATATATTAATTTTATGCCTGCAGAGTGGAATTTGGAAAGCTCCGTTTTATTGAAATAAGAATTCAAGAACTGCACTCAAATAGTTTTAACACTAGTCAAATGTTTTTATTTGTAATATAAAAAACATTTTAATCTACCCTCATTTTAGCTCAAATTTTCCGTTTAGATATACGATTTGCACAAAAGAACAGGGCTAAAACTGTCCATAAAAACTGACATTACTGATAAATACTGGAGTCACTGTATATCGTTGCATATGTATTCAAATGAGCTCATGCTTTCCTCCTTCCCGTGCCTGTTTCTGACACATGCCTGAGTCTCCTCCCCCGTACATTTTAGTGACTTTCATTTTTGTTTCACTTTATCCGATGGCAGAATTTTCGATGAGCGTTGCAAAACAACCAACGTCCATTAATTTAAAGAATTTTAACTTCTACCATTCAGCTTGACGAAAATCCACGAATGCCTCGAAAATGCAGCAAGTGTGGGTGTTTTTTTTGGACACCGCCTTCTCGCTGCAAAAAACGACCAATCGCCTGCGTGTATACTCAGACGCTTGGTAGAATTAACCAATCAACACGCTGTTCACACCAAAGTAACCCCTTCAACTTCCTAGCGGGAAGCTGCTAAAGGGAAACGTTCACAGACTGCAGGAATCAGGGGTAAAGCGCTCTTTTACTCCTTATTTATTACTATGAGACATATTTGACATCGTTTTGCCTATGATAGCAATTCAGCAATCCTTCGAAAATGACACATAATGATTTATATTGCGCGATGTGTTGCGTCAGGCGTGAACATCTACGTTTGGTTAGCAATGCAGGTACAGCTGTTTTTGACAGCTTTCAAATCAGACTGCAAGTAACATCTGATAATCAAACTTTCTCTCTCGCTGATTGTAATTTTAAGATACGGCAGACAATCTAAGGAAGATGAGACTTTCCCGAGTTGAATATAAAGAGATAGTGAGATGGACTGAACATCTGAGACCCACACGCCAATCTATGAAGATGCTGCAGGAAAGATTTCCAAAGTAAGAAGTTCAACACTGGGCTCCGTTATTTATCTTCCTTACATGTGCTAACGCATTGTGTGTATCTATAGGTATGTGTGTTTATGCATGTGTATGCTAGTGGCTAGAAGCTCTACACGCATAAACATCTTGTAATTTGAACACATAGAAGCTTCAAATTCACAGGAAATGTGCTTTATAAAATAATTTATACAAGAACAAGAAGATATATAGATGTATGTAAATATTTTTTTCAACTCCCCATAGCAGTATCAGGTCCCTGCAAATTTTTTTAAATTTTCAATTATAACATGTTAGTATCACCATTTAATTCAATACAGGTTTTTGCACCGGCTTCCACTATTAGCCAATGTTTTGCCATGCGGTGCTTGCAAATCCACAAATCGAAGAGAGAGGTTAATGGTTGTGTTTGCCTTTCTCCTTGACACTGAGGGCCCTCACTTTATTGAACGTAACATGTGTAATCCCCCAAGGCCACCAGGACACCAGGGCTGATATCGTCGAGGTCACTTACAAAGTCGTATGTATTTGGAGCTTCCTTTTTCCATCGTGCCCTAATCACCAATCTAAGAGAAGGTATCAGGGCCCCAAAGGGGACATGCCCGAGTTTGCCTTTGTTCTCACTGTCAGCAATTTACAGAATATGTCATGCGTGTAAAGTTCATCCAATATCCTGTATGGTTAACACAACACTTAGTCTTATTCATATTTATAGCATCATTTCTCTTTTTTTCCTCCTAATCCAGACTGCTTAAAAACACAGTCCATGTTCCAGTTTTTTACAAAGTGGTACTAGTGGGTGTAATAATTAAAGGAAAACATCGAACAGTTTTCATTCCAATAATTCTGCACGATCTCTCTCTCTATCTCCCAGAGGTGCTGGCTCTTTTGTTTAGTCTTGCTGGTTATTGTTATTATTTCATTCACCATAACCAATCTTGGGGAGGCCCTTGCTCTTTAAAATCCCTGAGTCTCATCACTGGGGTTGACAGACAGGCATAGCAGCGTTGTTTTCACAGCCTGCAAAATTATTCTGGTTGTCCAATCAGCTGAGCTGGGCTCTGGAGTTTTAGTGATTGGACTGGCAGGAAATCAGGCTCTTAAGACATAACATATCGACTAGGCCATCCATCATCTCTTAGCATGCGCTCAGGCACGGCAGTCAGCCACCCCCCACCCCACACTCCTCCTGTCCCCTCGGACTGTGTGGGAGCCCTGCCACTGCGTAAATATTGGCCAGGCAGGAGCTGGCGAGGGAGAGGGTTGGAGGAGGGCTAGTGTTTTGTTATGGACAAGCTTACACTCCGGGGGTGGACAAAAAAATTGGTTAGACTACGAATAAAAAAAGGTGGTATCAGGATATCAAATATTAAATTTTGCCCGAAATTCTTTCCAAATAATGCAAGCAATGTTGATTGAAGTGTAGATTTTGGCATACCGATGTCATGACAGAGACTTTACTTTTTGTCAGCGGTATGGGCCATATTTTCATTGAACAGGACACTCTTATTAAATTAACAATTAATTGATAAATAAGTGATAAGTATTTCAACCATGAAATATTGTTTCTTATCATTTTACGATGACTCCTAAACATAGCACCAATCAGTACCCAGAATTTTAGAGCAGGAGATTGGAATTAGCTACGATTACTTGTCTGTCATTGACTATGATGATGTAATCATATTTTGATGAATTCTTGCTATCATGTTACAGTTGTAAAGTTTTGCTAGTTGACTGAGTTAATATTTCAAATCATTCTTTTAAAGACACAAAAGAATGACTTAGGACATCAATAAATGATATTTGGTGTTATTACATGTTATTTTTCTATTTTACACATTCTTTTCTATAACTGTGCATCGATACGGGTAGATAAGATTCTCATTGATATCCTGATCATAATGATATTCTCCATCTGACCTTGTAATTTCGTAGTACCATCTGTATAATAATAAAGATCTTTAATCTTAATCTTTAATCTAAAACTTATTGGCCAATATTATTTCTTTTCCAGTGATGTAGATTAATATGAACGGCCTAAAGCCGTCTCAGACCACTGGATTGAGTTCATTTCATAATCATTGCTTTGTATTGGGGAGGGAACTTTATACTTTGAACAAAATGATTGTTATCGGCCATTTCAAGGTAATTTCCACGGAAGGTCTGTTGTACCATAAGTATGGGTAGTGGGAGGAGAGAAGGAGTGTCTCATAGACAGACAGAAAGTGTGGAGTCCCTCATCTGTAACGGCTGCATAACACAGATGTTCGGAGTCATCTGTCAGTCTGGCCCTCTTGCCGAGTCCGAGCTGCTCTTTGGGGAAGAGAATTGGACACGGTGCTGTCACTTTTTACCCCCACTCACAATGGAGGGACATGCAAATAGCAGTCCCCGCTCCTGCCCTCTCTTCCTTGCCCTCCTCTTAGCCAGCCGTGATGTCCTGCCTAGTATCTGGATCACGTTGGGAGGGGTGTGGAGATGGGGGCGGGGGCTGGAGGGTGGGTGGGCGGGGGGGGGCTTGACATCAGTCCCGCCACGTCCTTCTCTCGCCACATATTAGAATTGGAAATGATGGTCTGCTCTCTGAGGGCTTTCCTGGCTTCCCTTGGGTGTAGAGGGGACCTCCGTCCTTCCACCCTTTGTCCCTGGAGAAAGTCTGTGTAGGAAGGGCAAGAAAAAGAGGGAGGGAGCGCGAGTCCTCTGTGTCCTTCTGTGCTATAATATGAATGAATTTGGGTGTAATGATTGCCCCCTCTTTAAAATGCCATTCAGCTCACTCTTCATATGGCTTTCACATCATGAAGGTAGGAGGGTGTGCAGAAAGGGGCAGATGCCTCTTTTTTTTTTTGTGATGGAGGGGGTTAAAAGTAAAGTGTGAAGCATCCCTCCTCTGTAAACACACCCTCTTTCAACAACACACACACACACACACACACACACACACACACAGATCCCCGGTGAGGAGTCCCTGAACGTTTTTCGAATCGGGCCCTAATGTGCCGTTTTCATCAGCGCTGAGGCGGGCTGCAATATGGTGCCGCGGCTCACTCTGGGAATATGAATGTTGATTAAGCATGCATTCAGCCTTTTGAAATTCTGAAGAAGTGTCAGAATAATGGATGTTGAGCAAATGTCAAGCATTTGTTAATTTCTCTGTTATTTGGGGTTTATCTAGCATGATCTTTGGAGGGAAAGCGGGGACAGGGTTGTTATGGCATGTGCCATTGATATGGTGATTTCCTGGCTACAGACACTTTGTTTTTGATGGTAATATCTAGGCTCAGGATGAAGCTTAGGGACTCACTCATTGATTATTTATCGTGGCTGTAGTGTTTGTCTCTGTTTTTTTACAAGCTTGTTAAACCTCAGGATTTGGTAGATGCATTAAACTGGCAAATTCTTTTTGAATTTTGGGTGATTTTGTAGCTCAAGAATTCAGTGAAATGTGACAGACTGATTTTTTTTTTTATTGGCTCTTTGGTAGAGGACATACATTTTAAGTAAGTATAGAAATATGTAGTTTTTGTAGTTATTTCAACAAATATTTTATTTATCTTTCATAGGTTTATATGTGTAGATTTTTTTATAGGACATATTTAAGGGAATTATTTTTTTGTTGTTGTCCAAGATAAATATAAATATTAAATGTTAACATTCATTCACAAATTATTCTCCAAAAAGAAAGGTTACCGCAGATCTTCGCAATGAGAACCTCTAAACATTCACTAAATAATAGGAGATGCTGACCTTTTCATATAGTTTAACATATCACAAAATAAGTTCTTACGGATCAACTCTCATTGCTGTTAACCTTCAATTAACAGAATCTGCAGCATTTGTTTTTTTTTTTTTTTTTGGTTTTTTTTTGTTTTGTTTTTTTCTCTCCAAATGTTGTCATGTTCTTTCAGGGATTCTTTTTGTCTCACAGGTATTCCAAATGGTGAGCTGGTGATGTCATACCTGTAGCCATTGCTTTTTTTCCTGTGAGCTAGTGAAGATAATTTCCCCATGGAGATGATTAAAGAGAATTTTTTCTTTCTTCTTCTTCTATTGCATATTATCATGTTGCACATACATGTAGGTGGAACAATATCATCCATGCTGAAGGACTGTTCTGCTTTTCTATATTTTACTATGATTTCCACAATTGTGGAATGAGTTGCACTTTGTATTTATTATGAAAGTAGAATTCTACAGCTACTTTGTAGCCTGAACATGGCAATGACATAACCCAGAGAGTGATCTGGTGCAGAGTCTGTGGAGACAGCCCTGACAGCCTCCAGTCAGCAGCCCAACACCTCTGGCTGCCTGTATTGAACACAACACAAACTGGCAGTCAGGCTTAGGGGTACAACCGTTGAAGGCTGAGAGGATGGCAAACTAATTCTCCAGCTTTATGTGGTTAGACGCCCATTGAAAAGGTGACGGGATGAGTTTAATGTGAACAGAAGAGCAATGTAGAAAGAGAAGCTGTGCTGAGTTTACAACTTCATGTCAGGCTAAGGAGTTCATGAATAATAGATGCAATCAATTACTTGATTAGGAACCGCAGGAATGACTACTTCCTCATGACATCTAAGGGACGTTGTCCAAGCACATTCCATACATCGTAAAGTCACTTTGGCTCAGTGGTCTAAAAGCCCTGAGGTAAGCAGCCTGTTGCTCAGGTGTAACAGTTATAACTGATCCCTCTTGAAGAATTAATGTCTTTTGTTGGGTTCTTGGACAGAATCAAATGTTAGTAATAAAGGAAGATACTATATGTATCTGACTAATGAATTATCAACCTGATGATGGGATATTTATATTGTCGCTTGTTGGTCAGTAATATCATCATAGCTAATAAAGATAGCCAAATTGGTTGAATTAACTTAACAAGTGCAGCATCTTTACATTCCCACACTATAGGTGGCAGTATGTTCCTTTCAGATTGGTTCGTTATGTGCCAGTGACACAATAGACAGGAGGAAGAAGAGGAAGAACAAAGGCTACATGCTGTCTAATTGCTACCAGTGGTTAGAGTCACGTGGTGTAACTCTGAGAGCCAAACGCTTCGTCGCTCTTGTGGATGCTTTTTTGCAGCGTCCACAGGACAACAACACATTTTCAATTTGTAGCACATGTTCAACAAAGTGTCAGAGAAGAAATGCAACAAATCTCTTCACAGCAGTGGAGTTCTAAATTATTCATCTTTGGTCACTACATCACTTTAGCCCTTCTTATTACCATATTTGCTTGAAATACTATTGATGAGCTTCGTTTAAGCACAAAAAAGTGACATAATGCTATCTTCTATCAGTCATGAGAACAGGTAATTAACAGTTATGGCACTGTTTTAAAAAAAAAAACAGTGTCAGGGTAAACTATTGACAGGAGATAACTTGACCGCAGTGCTGATTTCATCCCTCGACCACAAAGTCAGACACACAGTGCTCCATTTTAGCTGGACATCAATGGTTGAGGTTTTTTTTTTTGCCCTGACTTCTTTTTTGCATAGTGGGATCAGTTGCAAAAAAAAAAAGAAAAGAAAATGAATGAAACATATTGCCTAGAATGGTACAAGTTCCCCAGCCACGCTTGGAGGAGTAGGCAGTTGGTCAGTGTAATGTGCTTCGTTGCCAGACCAGTGAATGCTCGCCATTTGACAGATAGCACGGACCTCAGCAATGACAATAATTACACCACGACAATGGCAATGCACCATTATAGTTCTAACATGTTTTGTCACAGCAAGAGTAATGAGGATCGCTCCCTTTTCCAGAGGAATCACAATTAGGGTGGCGACTGTGAGGTCGTTCTTGTTCTTTTTACCATCATTATATAATGGTTCTGACATCTCAGGGCGCCTCAGCAGAGAGAAACTTTAAGGCTTGTAATAAACTTGTGGGGGCTGCGTGGGGGTCATATTTTTCTATCTGTTGGGACAATATTTGGCAATAAGATGCCCTGTTCTTCCTCTGCTAAAGCCATTTCAGTCCACACCCCCATCCACTCACCCCCAGGCTTGTAGGTCTCTCTGCTCTCCTACAGAAGGACCGGTTGGTCATTATCAGTAAATGTAGCGGAATGTTCTCTGTGTGGTTAGCAAAGCTTTCTTCATTCATTAAAATATGAATGAAAATGTTGTTTTGTCATACTGTACATTCTAATACATAGTAATTCAAATTAATGCTGTTTTAAATTGAATATCGCACATGTTGTTACATTAATTGCAAAGGGTATAAGTTTACAGTTGATGTGCAAGAAAAAAGTAGAAACTCATTTGAATTCTAAATATATGGGCTCATTGTGTAAGTATTTGTTTGACACTGCATGATGCATTTATATCTGTGTTTGTTTATATCTCTTGTCAAAATATAGAACATTCATACATTATTACATTGACTTTTTTTGAGGGGGGAGTACACATTTAGTTTAGCTGATGATGACGGTAGGCTTAACTGAGAACCAGATGTTAGCATTTTGCCTATCAGCATGTGTAATTAGCAGCATTTGCATATCTAGGGTATTTAAACCCACATTCAGCTTTTTTTTTTTTTTTTTTTTTTTTTTACTTTATAAAATATTGATACACAGGAAATGAAATGCTTAATATATTATTATCATCGCATTGACTTGAATAAACCCTCAAGCGAGATATTAATCCTAAATATGCTGGGAAGGCTTTGCTAATAATTAGAGTAATAAAGGTGTGGATTTCAAAAGAGCAAGGTATTGAAACTAAGCTCTAAAACCGCGCATTTTCAAAGAGTTAATCATTTCCTTAATGTCAATCTATTTTCAAAATGGCTTTACCGCCATTAGTAAAAATATGTGTTTTGCCTCAATTAGCCAGAACCATACCCTAAAGTGTTACACCACGCAACACTCCCTGCATACAGATCCACCAAATGCTAAGTATTGTCGCAGCATATGATACCAATGCCATTAGCCAGGTGGCTTTCATTACCGAAATTACAGCTATTGTTTATAATTAATTATTTGTAAATAGGAAGATTCCAAATATAATTGATTGCTCAGATTCACTCCCCCCCCCCTTCCTCCTCCACAACCCACAACCCCACCGTCTCCCATTAATTAGGTTGATGGGGACTTGAAGGCATTTCGCTGTTATTCTGCTACATGCTTTGAG